>OY776133.1:51859393-52545833 GCA_963675135.1 Galeopsis tetrahit
ATTTGGTTGTACCTAAAAATTAAATTCTCGTAAATCAAGCGTTGTGTTGAAAATACGCAACGACTTAAAATTCTTTCTTAAATCCTTTTTAAAATTCGGCTAATTGTTGTGTTGGGAATAAAATGAGATTTTTATTAAGATACCAAAACCCCTTAAGACATGCCATGTAAGATAAGTCAAATTTTGTTAAGTATGTTTCAGGAATGTTGGAACATATAGATCAGGCTAGTTGAACAGCTGACATGTTAGGCAACTTATAGAAGTTTAGTGCACAAGTTGAGAGGGAACACAAGCTTAGAAAATCACAAGAATCAAGTCTCCCAAGGCTCAGAAACAGAAGACTTTAACCCTGCTGATAACACAAGATCAGAAGAGTTCAACTGTGCTGATAGCAGAATCAGCAGAGTAGGATCAGAAGAGTCAACCCTTCTGAAAGGCCAATGATAGAAGATCACATCAATTAGACCAAGCCTACTAATAAAAACTCTATCAAGATAGGAAGAGATGCTCAGCAGAGTTGATCAACACACTAAATCAAAAGTGTTCAAATTCAGTCTAAGTCAAGAGACAACTGTGCTGATGAGGTCAACTTCACTGATAAGGAACATATACACTTAGAAGTATTCTCAAGATGAGTCAGTGAAGATGAGAAGCCAACTCAATTGAAGAAGCTAGCCAACACTACTGATAAGCCAGGTCAGCTGATGAGATAAGCTTGAGCACAGATCAGTTCTGGTGATAAGGAATGTTGTCCTAAGTCATGGATCAATGATCATTGATCAGGATGAATGTCTACTGACTGTTGAATCTACAAGTCAGACATTGGGAAGAGTGCATATAAGTCAAGAAAAGAAGCTCTAAGTTGTTTACTTCCCAAAATGAAGACATGTTACTTTCAAGGAATTTGTCCTCAAGATGTTAAGTTCAAGGAAGACAAAAATAGACAATTTGAGGTTGTCTCTCCAACGGACATAACTTCACTTTGCTCTATAAATACTAGAGTATGAAAACCATTCAAGGTGTGGAAACTACAAGCATTCAAAGCCTACAACCCTTTAAGCTCTCAAAAGAATACATCATTCTTAAGTTTCCATACACTTCCCGTTCCCAACTAAGCTGAACCAATTGTAGATCATTCAAAGCTTAGAGAGATATCATATCCTTATACAGTACTTCATTGTAAAGGATATCTCAACTTAGTTGGAACCAACCTGAACCCTTAAACCTTTCAAGGAAAGTTAGAAGAGTTGTTGTAGAAGTGTAAGAACTAGAACTGTCAAGAGAAGAACAGTTTAGTTCAAGAGTTGAGTGAGTACTAGGACTCAGAATTCCTAGGGATCAAGGCACTAAGGAGTAGTGTGGTTGATCAGTGCACCTTGGCACTATAAAACAAGTTAATTCCAAGTGAAGAAATTATCCTGTTAAATCAGGGAAGTAGATGTAGGAGCTTGAGTCATATAATCCCTAGGACGTAGGATCTTTATTTCCACTACTTAAACTATGTCTAGCCGGTTTCAAACAAATATCCAGGACATAAATTGAACACACTAGAATGTAAATTGAAAAAGTGAAAACTTAAAGGATATAAAATGGATTAAGTCTAAATTACCAAATGTAAAATGGAATTTTCTCATAAAAAATACCTAACTTAGCACATTCATGATTTCATTCATACCATACAAATTAAAACATCAATACTAAAAGACTAATATTAACTAACTACTAAAAAGAACAAAAATGAGAAGGAACACACCGAACACACAATTAATGGATATAATCACACAATAAGCATATGAATGCATCAACACGATGACCAAAAAGAAAATAACAACACTGATGTGATATTATGCTAGTTTCTTCCCCAATTTTCTACTCATTTAAGTTTCTAAATAAAAAATTTAATCTCCAAGTAGATTATATTATTAATTTATTTTGAAAAAATATACAACTTTAAAAAACTGATAACAATCAGGTACTCTTTACAGAAACAATCAACACCCAACAAGATAATTTTAATTACTATAAACCAAATTAAGGGCTGAGAAGTGAGCATGCAATCTTCATACATTCATATCCATATTAGAACATAAGAATCAATACTTTCCCGTTGTGCGGTTCATTTTAGACACTTTAGATGGACAAAATTTTCATTAATTGGTAATAAAAATCAACTCTGCATATGATTTGGTTTTTTTTTTTTAAATTGAAAAATTGTGAAAATTCAAATCAAATACTCTCTCCATTCTAAGAGAATTTGCATCCTTAGGATTGCACACTTTTTTAAAAAGTGTAAAAAAAATGTGTAATGAATAGAGTTTTAAGTGGTAGTTTTGTAAATTTTTATGAATAAAATAAGAAAAAAAATAAATTAAGTGTAAAAAAGTAATAATATATAAGTATATGCATATATTTATTTTAGGAGTTTGGTGTGTGCAAATTTATGTGGACAGCCAAAATATTGTAAGTCTCTCCTCTAATTATTGTATTGAGTAAACAAGGTCAGTTTTCATAAACTTTAACATGAATTTATTTCATTTTTTGGTGTGTAATAATAGGCATTTCTAATCTAAATTCATAACCCCGATTATATTAATTTAAATAAATAGAAATAGAAAGAAAAAAAAAAATTAATTTTAGGAGACCGTTTAGAGAGCACGAGGAGTTGCACGTGACATCTGAAATTTGAATTGGGGAGACCGCCTTTCTTCATTTCGATTTTTTCCCATTCTATCATACATACCATACCAATCCCGACTCTCTCTCTCTCTCTCTCTCTCTCTATACGTTTTAAATGAAATAGCCGCCCTCTTACATTTCGATCTTCAAATTCACTCTCGACATTGACCACTCGGCATTCCAAAATTACTCAGCTGAGAAATGTAATTAAACTCTCCTCTCATCTGTTTTTTGTTTTTGTGCGCTTTGATTATATATATATATATAGGTTAAATTTTTGTTGGCTTGAATTTAGTGCGCGAAGGGGGTCTGGAAGTGGTGGGAATTTATGCAATTGAAATCTGGATTGCAGTTAATGTAAAGCTAGTGTATCTGTTTCACTTATAGAATTGCGTTTCCATCTCTCTCGCAGATAGGGTTTTAGTGAGGTAGCTTCGATTTGAGGGAGATGGAAGCTTGCGAATCGGCTCAGTCTCAGAGTGTCAGGGTCGCTGTCAATGTTAGACCACTTGTCACACCCGAGCTTCTTCTCGGTTGTACTGACTGCGTCACGGTCTATCCGGCTGAAAAGCAGGTATTAATTTTGGTTAAATTTCTCTTTTGTTTAAGATTTATTTATGGTATGTTTGTGTGGTTTCAGGTTCAAATTGGATCCCATTCATTCACATTTGATTACATTTTTGGGAGCAGGGGATCCCCATGTTCATCTATTTTCGATGAATGTGTTTCCCCACTTGTTGATGCATTATTCCATGGATATAATGGAACAGTACTTGCATATGGCCAGGTTTGTGCAGCCTTCTTATAATTGTTGAACTGGTGTTAGTGTAAAACTTGTAGTGTTGCAATATTTAGGTGTAAGGAAACTGACTTTGTTATCTTTTGGCATTTATTTTTAGACTGGTTCCGGAAAGACGTACACTATGGGTACGAATTATAATGGTGAGGAGCCCGAGAATGGGGTTATTCCTAAAGTGATGGAGACAATTTTCTCTAGAGTAGAGACTATGAAAGACTCAACAGAGTTTTTAATAAGAGTGTCTTTCATAGAGGTATTAAATGCTGAAAATGAAGATTTAATTTCTGGTTATAGAGAATGTCATATTGGTTATTCATGAGGCTTAATACTTGCAGATTTTTAAGGAAGAGGTGTTTGATTTGTTGGATCATAAGACTACAGGGCCAGCAAGAGTTCCAATTCAAATTAGAGAAAGAGTGAGTGGAGGAATTACACTTGCTGGGGTGACAGAGTCTGAAGTGGGGACAAAAGAAGAGATGGCTTCATACCTTCTTCAAGGCTCATTGTGTCGTGCAACCGGGAGCACCAATATGAATAGTCAATCAAGGTATTTTGATTTGCTTGTATTTTTTTAATCCAGAGGCTTACTAAAATCAATTTATGCATTTAACAAACTTGTTAGTTAAATTAACTGTATATGAGGAGTAATTATGGTCTTCTAGTAGTTTACATGATATACTTCTCACTTTTTTTCACTGTTATCTAGTCGTTCACATGCCATTTTCACAATATCAATGGAACAAAGAAGGATAAATCATTCTTTGGCTGGAGATGATGGTGGTGGGGATGATGTTTTAATGGCAAAGCTTCACTTGGTAGACCTTGCAGGCTCTGAGCGAGCAAAACGAACAGGTGCTGATGGGACACGCTTGCAGGAAGGTGATGCTCTATGCTGTTTTTAGGTTTGGTTATGCATCGAGAGTTGATAGTATTATTGTTCATGTATTTTATCCGATACTGCAATGCACAAGTGGTTGCTTCCTGTGTTGTCTATGTTTGCATAAATGGTTGCTTCGAACAACATTACTTGATTTATGAAGTTCTGTCATGCTCTTATTTTTGTGTCTTCTTCTCCGTTTAGTTATTTTAACTGCTCGGTTGTTTGTTTATGCTGGTGAAAATCTTTTGTTTTGATATAAATTTTAGTTATATTATTTGCTTGGTTTGATTCACTGAATGTGCTTTCCATATTTTGTTTAATGTACTCTAGGTATTCACATCAACAAAGGATTATTGGCTCTTGGTAATGTCATCAGTGCTTTAGGAGATGAAAAAAAGCGAAAAGAAGGAGGTCATGTTCCTTACCGTGATAGCAAGTTAACACGTATACTTCAGGCAAGATTGATTCTCTTTTGCTCTCTGAATATTTTCTTCAACTTTGAAATCCAGTTGCTATTATGTAAAATTTGATGTTTGCAACTATATAAACTTGATAAACTAACCTATGCATATAAATTGCATTAGTTAGAAACAAAATTTGCATAATACCTTTAGTTTTTGCTTCTTTATTCTCGTTGGGTTTAACTGAAAAATATGTGCTCAAACTAATTCTTCATTGCAACAGGATTCCCTTGGCGGAAATTGCAAAACAATCATGATCGGTAAGCGTTCACAAATATTCTTTTTACTCATTAATCTTTGTATTCCATATCAACAGCTAATGGTTTTTGGTGTTTACAGCATGTGTTAGCCCTGCTGATACGAATGCTGAAGAGACACTTAACACGTTGAAATATGCAAATCGAACACGGAACATTCAGAATAAAGCAATTGTAAGTTTTATGATATTCTATCAAATCATCATACTAGTTTCTGATTTTTTGCTAAAGATTTTTTTTATCATATTTATACACTGTAGATCAACCGTGACCCAGTGGCAGCACAAATGCAAAGGATGAGAAATCAAATTGAACAATTGCAATCAGAGTTACTTTTCTTACGTGGAGATTCAACTGCTCCATCTGAAGATATTAAGGTATAATACTGCCAGCTAATTCTGTGTAGTTTGTTCCAAGCATCACTACTGGGTGTAAACAAGAAGTGATAACCAATGTCTTGTGAAAAATCCTTTTTTTTTTTGGTCTTCCTATCAGTTCAGATTTTGATAATTAACCTTTTATGTCTTTGAAAACCTTTTTGTTCTACATTTGGCCAACAATTTTCACAACACTCCTGCTTTTGGTTATCAAATTTACCTCCTCATTTTTGTTTTTCAGATTCTCAAGCATAAAATATCTTTGCTGGAAGCAAATAAAATTGAGCTGCAAACAGAGCTTCAGCAATGTCGAATCGGTTATGAGCATCTGTCACAGCGTGCTATTGATGCTCAGGTTGGCTTTCTATTGATCTCAGAATTGACTTACATGTAAATTGAATCAGATCCATAATTGTCTAATGTATTCCATGTCAGGCGGAAAGGGATAGACTCATTATGCAAATTGAATCAATTCGAAATGGGAAACCTATTGACGAGATATGCACCAGTTCAGATAAGGTTAAATCCTTAATTGCCTTGAACTTTATATAATCCATTGATAGCTTTTGTGAACTATTCTATGAGGCCTCCTTTTCTCAATCTCCCCATTTTGAATAAGTTATTTTCCTTGTTCTGCAGGATTTCGACATGGTGAAGAGTTACATCACTAGGATTCAGGAACTAGAGGAGCAAGCAAGGACACAAAATTCAAGCCATTTACGACATGAGAAGTCCGATGATTATCTCGATTTGGAAGATGGTGGGAGTCACTCAAGAGATTCATATATAATAGACTCGGATATGAAAACTGAAGAAAGGGATGGTATGATGTTTTGTATCTAGTGTACATGTGATTACAAGAATATGAGTTAATGACTAACTAATTCTGTTGTGTACAAATAAGTCATTGTCGATTGCGCAGAATCTCAATTCTTGATGTGTTGCAGGTGTGGTTGAAGATGTGAAGAAAGAGCTTGAGCATTCTTCTCTTCAAGAACAACTGGACAGAGAATTGAAAGAGTTGGACAAGAGACTTGAACAGAAGGAGGTAAACTTGTACTGAAGCATCTAAATTTAAGTTTAAATTAATGAACTCTGCTAACTTTGTGGCTTTGAGGTTAAACTAAATAGTATCCAATAGAGCTCATACACAAGAAGTAAATTACAAAAAATGTGTTTGAATTTATTTATATTCATATAGCGTGTTCTTTATTGTTTCTCCCACCATAAATCTCAATAATATACACAACACATGATTTGATTTCTCTGCTTTACTATCTCTTTTAACAAATGGATTGAAAGCATTTTCTGAGAATATTAACTAATGAACCCAGAATTCTGTAACTTTATAATTGAGTTGGTGTGACCTGAATTTCCACATTATATTTTACTAAAATATGCACTCATTGGACAGATATGAATTGACTCTTGTTTATTCTCTTTTAGGCTGAAATGAAGCGGGTTGTTAGTGGTGATCCGTCAGTTCTTAAACAGCATTATGAGAAGAAAGTTCACGATTTGGAACTAGAAAAAAGGGCTTTACAGGTACAGGTTTTGTTAACTGCACTTTTATCCCCATGATGTTTCAATTGAAATGCGTATCTCTTGTGTTTTTTACAGAATGAGATTGAACAACTTCGGAATAATCTTGCCAGTATCTCTTCCCATTCTGATGATGGTGCTCAAAAGTTGAAGGAAGAGTATCTTCAAAAACTGAATGCTCTTGAGAAACAGGTGAATCATAATTATAACTAATTTTCCAAGTTAATATTCTTGTTAATGACCCCCCATTCTCTTCACAGGTTGCTGAGTTAAAGAAAAAGCAAGATGCTCAAGCTCAACTGCTGAGACAGAAACAAAAAAGTGACGAAGCTTCAAGAAGGCTACAGGATGAGATCCAGCGAATAAAGACGCATAAGGTAACAACTCCTTTATTAGTTAGTATATACCTATTTGAACACAAAGATATTAATTCTATATCTCTTGTAAAGGTTCAATTGCAACAAAAGATAAAACAAGAATCAGAGCAATTCAGGCAGTGGAAAGCATCTCGGGAAAAAGAAGTGCTTCAGGTAATTGCTTATTACTATTAGTCAATTCTATTACACCTTTTCCCCCTTTTCAGTTCGTTCCCTTTTAACTCTTACAATAAGTCCAGCTGGTGGTAATTGCTTTATCATATTCTTATGAAAATAATAAACTATTTGTAAATGCCATTTCTGTAGCTAAAAAAAGAGGGACGAAGAAATGAATATGAGATGCATAAGCTGTTGGCGCTCAACCAGAGGCAAAAACTGGTAATTTGGTGTCTTTAATCCACATTCTAGAACTTTGGAGAATTAAATCTGATAACATTTTGATACATGTCAGGTTTTGCAACGAAAGACTGAAGAAGCTGCTATGGTTACCAAGCGGCTTAAAGACTTACTAGATTCCCGGAAATCTTCACGTGAAATGACTGGTGAGAATAGAATACTTTGTACTGACATCCACTTGGTTACACAAATTCATAGAATGCTTATAATTTCAGTTTTTCATGATTTATTGATTTCTTTTACATGTATACAGGTGGAGGAAGTAACAGAGGTCCTGGAATTAAGGTACAAGCCTTTTATGATGATAATAAAACTAGCACTTATTTACTATTATACTGTATTTATTATCAATCCATCCATTCAATATCGTTAACATTATTTACTTTGTTTTCCAAGGCATTGGTGAAGACCATTGAGCATGAACTAGAAGTTATTGTAGGAGTACATGAAGTGCGGTCGGAGTATGAGCGTCAATTAAAAGAGTAAACACAGTCACTCTTGCGTTAAAATTGTTTTAGTTTTATGTTATTTTTTGTGTGTATTGTTGGCTTGTATTTTTTTTCTCATTGAACCTTTACTTTTCATCTCTGTGTGTATATATATGCATGGTGTTGCCATCTTTATCCTCCACATAACTTTCAGCACAGCGTCCAAGAAATGTCACAATGCTTCTTTTTTCCTTAATTTTGACTGAGTTTCCCCATACGTCCACCACTTTTGAGCTGAGATATCATTTATTTTGATGTAAAGTAATTAAGGAAACAGAAGACAAGTTTTAGGTAGGGCCTATGTGTACTACAATTTATGATGCAAGAATTTCATATTTATGTGGTGGAAGTTGAAATCATTGGTTGGAAGTTTCTTATAGGGATAAAAATAATTTCAGTCCTTTTTTTGGATTGACTTGGTGATAAAAGTGATGCTGAAAGTTAATAACATTTCCTGTACTGATTGTGAATTCTATACGTGTAGGAGGGCTAAAATGGCTGAAGAAGCTGCAAAATTGAAGGAAGAGGCCCTGATTGAGAAGCAGCAAAACTTGAGGTATGAAACTACACAGTTTTTTTTTTTTTTTAATTGAGTTGGTGATTTTTTTTAAATGAGAACTTAATCGATTCCCTCAATTGCAGTGAATTCCCACAAATGATGTCTCCTGGGGCTAGAAATTCGAGGATTTTTGCCCTTGACAACATGCTTGCTACTTCTTCAAGTGCCCTTGTTTCCATGGCATCTCAGTTATCAGAAGCTGAGGAGAGAGAACGGGCATTTAGTGGCAGCGGAAGGTGGAACCAAGTTCGTTCTCTTGCTGAAGCACGAGATATCATGAACTTCCTCTTCAACTTGGCTTCATCCTCCAGGTAATATTCTTTTCTATGATGTTGAACCTTGCCTTTTGAAAATCATATCATTTATAAATGATTATTGGTTCCCACATTTCCCACCAACAGATGCCAGCTTCGGGATAGAGAAGTTGACTGCAGAGAGAAGGATTCAGAAATCAGAGATTTGAAGGAGAAAGTAGTCAATTTGGTTAGACAAGTGGAGCAGAAAAAGGCTGCAGTTATTCGTCAGGAAAAATTAATGGTGAGTAATCCAATAGTTTGTGGCATGTAATTTTACTATTTTGTGGTGTTACACATCTATGTGTCGAAATGAAACTTAGCCATCATGCTTCTATAATCTAAAATGGCATATATCAATACTTAATGGAAAAACAAAAAAAAAAATTCTAAAATGGCATATATTGTATATCAACTTCTATATTTGCTTTATGTCCTTTTTCCTTCAATTTAAGATACCAATACCAATTTTCGTACTCTGTTCATGTGTCATTATTTTTGCATGTTTTAAGTTCAAATCCACAAATTTTTGGTCTTGGTGCAAAGTGTTTCTGATTTTGGATGTTGTAATTTTTCAGATGGCTTTGGAAAGACGGCTAAATGAAATGAGAGAAGGTTTTGAGAATCGTGACGGGCATGTTTATGACTTACGACCCTTGGTAAACGATGATATCATTATCTATCTAGTTTTTCGTTTAAAATTTAAATTTAAGGAACCTTTGTAGTATTTAACACTATTGAATAACTAGTTTTAATAACCCTTTTTCATATCTCACTTTTAGGGATCCCGAAACTCAATGGCTAAGAGTTGGGCGTATCCAGGTGAAGGTTCAGAAGACATGGATACGTCAGATGATTTAAATTTAGATGTAGTGAATGATGATGAGGATGTCGAGTGGGAACGCACGAAAGAAAAGAGGCGGCAAGCTAGAAAAAGAAATAATTCAATTATTAAAATGGATGAAAACCCGCCAATCCTTGATTTAGAACAGTCAGTTTCGGTGAGATCAACAGAGGAGGGAGTGTGCTGTACGTGCAGTAAATATTCTCTGTGCAAGACTGCACGATGCGAATGCAGAGCTGCAAATGGTGCTTGTGATTCGTCATGTAGCTGTGAACCTACAAAATGCAGCAATAGGGAACAAGTTTTGAATGAGAATAATGATCTTGCGTCTCATGGTGCAATGCTACTTCAAACTGCTTTATCTGAGAAGCATTCCAACCTCAATACTGATTCTACTGCTGCTACTGTACTACGAAGGCCATTGTCTGATATTGGAAATAACCTGGTTAGTGGTACTCTTATTTATTTATACACTATTAGTATTATTATTGTCTGACATTGGAAATAACCTGGTTAGTGGTACTCTTATTTATACACTATTTTTTGTTGTTGAATTTGAATGTCATTCTTGTCAGGCACCATCTGGAATTCCAAAGCCTAGTAATGTGAGGAAGCAATGGCGCAAGTCGGCTATTCAGCTCGTACCTGCTACACCAACACCATCTGTGTCACAACATAATGATATTGTGGGGTTGGAGCAACCAAAAGCGAATGGTGAAAGTGAGATCCCGTTGAAATTACCAAGAGCAATGCGGGGATCTACTTCGACCAACAACAACAGTCAGCAGCAGCTCAAAGAGAAAAACTCAGATCGACCACCTAACGATAATGATGCTGCAAGTCGGGATGGGAAAGAAAACAAGGACATGTAATTATATTCACTCCCTTGTTCTTTTGGTATCTAATTCTAAAATCTAATTGATATTGTTGTTTGAATTACTGAACAAGTGTTGCAGTGCAGAAGTTTGCATTGCTCTTGCTGATTCTTGATATGGTAATTGCGATGTTATATCCATTATTATGTATTTGGCTAAGGATGATTTATTTATTTATTGATTTGAGTGTTTTTATGTTAATAGTGGTTTCTGATCATTGGAGTATGCGATTTTATAACTTAGTTATTGTGGATTTAGTACAAAGGAGGGTGTATTGTTGCGAAAGCATAACGAAAGGGGATTGAGAAAACTTTCAATAATATATGAACTATTTATTCAAAACACTTAAAAGTCTTCCACAAAGCACATGGAACGGTCCAAAAAGAAACAACGTCATAAGGGAAATTACAATTAAAATACTGTAAAAATTAAACAAACGATCATGTGCTTCCAAGTTGACCAATGACTCAAATTCTCCCTCTCAAAAGGAATGAAATGCTTCACATTAAACACGTTCGTATCACATATTCAATAGATTAATTAATTTTCTCTATTATCTCCATTATTCCACCAACTTTGGAGCCTAATTTTTTAGATTAAGTAATCATTTTATAATTGTTTCAATATTTTTACATTTATCTCAATCTAAGATTTCATTTAATTATTTTTTCTCAATTCAAGGTCCACAATTTAAAAAATAAAATTAAAGTCATATAAGATGATAAAAAAAGAGAGAGAATTATTTCGGAAAAAATGTAGATTAAAAAAAGAAAAAACACACACATATATATGCAGATTTTGGAAAAAAAATGTCACATTTCAGATTTTTTTTTCCCTTTTTAATAAATAGGCAATATTTCGGGGGAAATAAGTGGACAACAATTTTTCAGAAAAAAATTTGTAAGAAAATGTCAAATTTCGGTAAGAATTATTGAAAAGAGACAAAAAAAAAAAAAAAAGGCGAGATTTCTGGCAAAAAAAAATATTAAAAATTAAAAAAACTTTAGGATTTTATTTCAAAATATGTGCATTTTTTGCAAATTCGATTTGAAAAACTCAATAACGATTTTTTTTTTTTACTTTTAAAATCAGATTTGAAAAACCCAATTATGAATTTTTATTTGTTTTTACTTTAATAACATTGTTGGGCCTTAATTTGAGACACTTTTTTTAACTTTATGATTTTATTTTATCTTTTTTTTTTTTTTTTTAAATCAAGTCTTGAATTGAGACACTTATAAAATTGATACTTATATCTCCTCAACCTAAAAATTGAGTCTTGATATGAAATTCTTCCAACCAACTTTTCTTGCTGCCAATTTATTATACGCATGAGCTAGGTATCTCTTCATAATTAAGCACAATGCAAACGAAATCATCAACCTCGAATGCAACATGGTGATGACGACAATCATCATCTTCTGTGTACCCATTGTTCGCCTCATTTATGTGTTCTTTAGTTGTGGTATGAGTCTGGAGAAGTGTTTTAATTAACTATACATCATTGGTTGTTACGTGTAGGAGCCGACAAAGAAATCAAATCAGTCGGGCAACGAGGATAACAACGTACACTACCTGAAATGGACATTGTCCCATGCTTCGATCAATGGTTGCATTGTGTACAAATTCAGCTCGATTCAAGTGTGAATTCAATGCACGTTGATGCGGCCAAAATATGTTGTCTTACAAGAAGACGACACGTGGATATATGATGAGTTATCCTTATCAAATACTTATATCTCATTTGATGGTATGATTAATACACCCGCAAGTGTAGAGGTGCAAATAGCTCAATAGATCTCTTAAGGGCCCAGTTAGGTGGAAGTCAAGCCTATGAGGCGGCCCAGAGGGGGTAATTGTATATGAAGTAGACTATGAGCTCTAAGAAGATAATTAGAGAAGGTGGACCTGGCCCTCGGCCCATATCCTTGGGCCAAGCCCCGGAGTATCTCTCGACCCATACTTTTGGTCCAAATGCAACATTTAGAGGACCGAGTCTTAGTTGAGAGGAAGCCCCGAGATAAGGGGAAGGTGGAAACTGGGAAATAGCCAAGTGGGGCCGAGAATCTAGGGAAGTAGGATGACTTGGAGAGAAAAATGCCAAGACATAGTGGAAGGGGAAGACGATTGAGGAAAAGGGGGGAAGAGGCTACCTCTCTTCCCTGAGGTACGTTTTTTACTACTCCCTCCGTCCCGGGATAACTTGCATAGTTTGACCGAAACGTTGTTTAAGAAAAGTGGATTTAGTGGTTGATGATGTAAGATAAATGAGGGGTATTTTAGGTAATTTGATGATGTGTAAAGTGGATTTGATGATGTGTAAAGTGAAATGTATGGAAAAAAAGAGTGACAAATTTGAAAATGAACACTTGGTGAGGTTCGAAAATGCCGTCTTGTTACATCGTTATGGAGAGGGAGTTAAGTGTAGGGTGTTCTTAACTACCCTGGCCAAGGCCACTCAACAGTGGTTCACACAATTGGGGCCCAATACTGTTCGATCGTGGTCAGAATTCAGCGAATTATTTCTACATCAATTTGCCAGCGCCAAAAGGCAACCCAGGGCCACTTTGACCCTGTTTAACATGAGACAAGGAGAGAACGAGAGTCTCAGTGCATTCCTGAGAAGGTTTAATCAAGCTGCTCTAGAGGTACCTACTGCTTCCCCAGAAGTTAAAATCAACGCTCTTACAAATGGATTGAGAGACGGGGATCTATTCTCATCCCTAGCCAAGAAACCAGTATATGCTTTCGATGAGCTGCTGCGTAGGGCTGAGAAGTATCTCACTTTGGAAGAGGTTAGGAAAGCCAAAAGTAATTAGTTTATTTTTTAAATATCTACAACTTTTAGAAACTGGTAACAAACCATATATCCTTGCAGAAACAATGAACACACAAAAATATTATGCTAATTTCTTCCCCAATTCTCTCTCTTCACGATCGTTGGTCAGATATGCTGGATGACACAGATTGAGGATGGTTCACGGAACACTTGTATTTGTCTTACTTTCACTATTCTACTTTGGACCTTGTTATTTAGAGGAGTGTATATTGTACCTTTTTCCTTGACCTTAAGTTTTGTCCCTAAGGAGGGTTTTCCCAGACAAGGTTTTAACGACACTCTGACCTCTGGCTTGACTTGTGAGCTTATGGTTTTAGGTTTTCTTCGACTTGTGAGCTTATGGTTTTAGATTTTCTTTTATTTTATATTTCATACCTTTTTATTGGTCTATTCATTTAAGTTTCTAAATATAAATTTTAAACTTCAAGCAGATTATAATATTTACTAGTTTTTTAAAATATCTACAACTTTAAGAAATTGGACGGGTATGGCCGGTCACAGGACCCATCCAGCTAAAAAAATGTAGACCCGTTACCCATCCCGTTCCGCAAACCCGGCGGGTAAACCCGACCCGCCATCACAAACATAAAAACTACTTAAACTACAATATATATAATATACATATTTATTAACAATTTAACATACACATATAAAATATATATACTAATATACATATAGTATATTTTTTAACATACATATATATATTTTTAATATACATATGATATATATTTTAAATACATATATCTATACGGGTCGGGGTCGAATATGTATAAAATCATTACCCGTTCCAAACCTGACAAATCGGTTTTATGCGGGTCTGAATTTTTACTCGTCCCATTGCCATCCCTAAATTAAGGGCTATAAAGTGAGCATGTTATCTTCATACAAATATACTCACATTAGAACAAAAGAATCAATGATTTCTCTTCTATTTCCATTTCCTAATCCATTTTTGCAGAAAATAAATTCATACCAGTGTGTAAGAAAGAAATCATCACTTGAGGTAGACAATTGACTCTCTATAAAAGAAATTAAATGACTAAGAAATATAAATAGCGAACACTCTAAGTAGAGTTTTTCTATCGTCAGGAAGTCTTCGCACTTCCTGACAACAGGAAATTCATTTAATATCGTTGGATCATTGATCCAATATATATAATTATTTATATATGATTGCACTTCGCAATAGTGCGTTTGCTCTATGCAATATGCAATCGCACTGCATCGTCACATAAATAAATTAAATTAATAAATATTAAATGACAAAAATACCCTTTAAATTAAAAATTAGAAAATAAATTAATTAAATATTAACAATATAATAATATATTTTTTTATTAAAACTAAAATAATTGATTCTTATCTCCCAAATAATGAAAATCAAAATCAAAGTGACCTAAAAAAAACAGATGTTCATCATCTTTCAATTCATCGAGAGGATAGGAGCACCAAGATAAAGGTAAATTCGTTCATTTTATTTTGAGATCGAGGGGAAGAAAAGATGTTGTAAATGGGGCACGCTTCTTCAAAGTAGAAATCTCAGATTCACACCAATCGTTCCCGTTTCCGGCTTCACTTCGCATTTTCCATATTTTGGGCATTTTTCCCTCCTCTCGATTTCTACGTCCGATTCAATTCTTGTTTCGAGTTCCAGATTTTGGGTCTTATTTTTCAAGAATTGTGTTTAGTCTTTTATCTTTGATTCTCTGTTTCTTCTTTTCACGAATTGTGATTCAAAATTCCATTATCACTCATATTTTTATGGCTACCGATTCATCTTCTTTAAATCCCATCTTGTTTTTTTAGCTTTCTTTTTCTGATGTCAAGATAGATGGATATCAACGGTAAACTTTTATGGATTGGAATTTGGGACTTAATTTTGAATTTATCTTGGTGCAGAGGATACACTACTTTGGACAGGGATTCTAGACGATTATACGGACCCCGATGCTCCAAAAACCCTATCTAAGGTCAGAAAAATTATTGACAATAGACAATATGTGGAGGCTATTGCAGCTGCAGATGGTTTATTAGGAAATCCTTCTGATGTAAGGTGCTTCTTTACTTCAATATTCGCTTATCCATATTTGGGATTTCATACAAGCGTAGATTGCAACATGTAGTTGAAGAAGGTTAGAAGGGGGACAGTTTGAAAACACTTTTTATAGTATTAAAAAGGAACACTATGTATCATGAAATGGCTTATTGATTTGTTCACAGTAAGAATGTATTAACATGATTTATCTATGGAAGGGGACTGGATTATACGAATTTTGATTCTGCATTACAGTTTCATGTGATTAGATACTGATACTGTGAATGGTAAGTTGGGATTTGTTATCTTCTAACAAATGTTTTTTTAAGGAAATAAGTTATTTATATTATTATGCAGATTGGAATATGATATCAAATTGTAGATTCTATATTGTGACTAATACATGTTTCTTGTGGCTCATTAGATTTTTTATTTTTTTTTATCAAGCAAATTTGTTATATTGATAATGGAATCCCATAACAGTGATTACATGATCAATTGGAGGTACCAGCACTATCAATCGTGAGATAATGCAAGAGTAAAAAATAGTGATCTAATGGTGCATCAACAAAGCTTTGCGCAACAGTTCAGCTATGTTCTCAGTGTTGAATATTGTGGCTCATTAGTAGTGATTGAGAAGCATTACTTGTTTAGACAGCAGAAACTGGAGAAATTTAGAAATATAGCCATGGGTGTATTCTGACTTAATTTGAACACTTCTCTCTTGAAAATCGTAAGTTAAGTATATGGATTTCAGGCTCTTAAATTCATGCTATGATATGCTTATGAATATCTTTTGCATCTCTTCCTATCCAGTAAAATTATATTGTGTGTGTGTGTTGTAATTGATACTAAATTGAATCTCTTCCATCCAAATCTTCTTTTCAGGTTTTAATTTTGCAATTTATTCATATTAGCTATGTGCAAAGGTTTAAATTTACAAGGAAAGTACTTTATTAATCATTATTTTGATAGGTAAAAGGTGATGGATTCATAGTTGTCACTCCAACCGGAAGTACAGCCTATTCCACAGCTGTTGGTGATTCTATGGTACGTTCTGCAATGATCTTTGTACGTATTTAATATGCCTTATTAATTGTAAATATAAATTAAATGATTATATATATATATATCATATAAATAACATTGCATTTCAAGTTGGAGAGTATTAAAACACAATGGCTTAAAAGATATTGTGCACGTAGACTTAATGGGATGAATGCAATTCTCCATGTAATAGCAATTTTGTATGAAAATGTTCACATGAAGAAAGTAGCTAGGTTTGATTCATTACAAGATATAAAGAAGGTACAACTATTACGACAATGCATTGTTTAATTTCTAGAACTGTTTCGAGAAAATAGAGACGACTCTCTGCGTTTGTACATGATGAGCTCTTGTTATTACTGTATAAATAGTTGTTTTCGATACAAAGATGTTCTTATGGGATATCAAAAGATGGTTACTGTAATGTCAGACTTTTTTTTTTAGTTTTTTTGTGCAGTTTATATTAGGGGTGGGAAAATATACCGAAATTTCGGTATACCGAGCTTATCGTATCGAAAAAATACCGAAATTATCGAAATTTTCGGTATACCGAAATTTTCGGTACGGTATGATACCGTATCGATATTTTCGGTATGATAACGATATGAAAAGTGACCTTACCGCGGTATTTCGGTATATACCGAAAATTTCGATAAGTTCGGTATACCGAAAATATCGGTATATCGGTATATACCGAAATACCGAAATATTAATAAAATAATTATTTAATAATATAATTAAAATTTTAAATTAAAAAATAAAAAATAAAATTTAAAATTCTGACTTTTAGTCTTACTTAGAATCTTAGATATCATCCATCTATCAAAACATTTTGTCATTTACGCAGTTCTCTCTTCACTTCAATGAAACCCTAGGTCGTCCGCGCCGCTCCATGCCCTAGCGCCGCTCCACCACACCCTAGCGCCGCTCCACACCGCCGCTCCACCACACCCTAGCGCCGCTCCACACCGCCGCTCCACCACACCCTAGCGCCGACTCCACACCGCTCTAAAAATGGGGAAACTCTAACGCCTCTGCACGCCCACGCGTCGCCGCCGCCTCTGCACGCCCGCGTCGCTACCACTACACGTACGCGTCGCCGCCACTGCACACCGCCCACCGCCGCCGGACTCGCGGCAAGGTATGGTTTGGAATTTTTTTGATGAGATATTGGATAATGTGCTCTTTTACCTATTTTTTTTTATGGTTTGTACTTTGAATTTTGGAGTTCAATTGTTAATTGGTTTGAGTTATTGGATATTTTTTTGGATTTTATTAGATATTGGAAATTTAAGAATCTTATTGATATCATATGAAATATCAGAATATTAGATACTATTAGTTGTCTCCTTTACTTGCTTCTCAAACTATCATTTATCATTTATTAGTTGCTTAGTTGTTTCGGAAATGGAATTTCATAATCTGATTTTAATTTTGCTTTAGAATTCAAGCTTAATGTCAAAAGACCATTTGTAATAAGAGAATACCAGAAGCACTGCCCTAATAGAATTTCTTAGTTTTCTCTGTAATTATGTATCTCTTTTTAAATCATGTAATTGAAGATTTGTAGAGGTATGAAATAGTGGTGTTGTGTGTTAGTTTGATGACATTTGTAACACCTATTTAAGTTGTGGATTTTAGTTCTTTAATTTGATCAAATTGCTTAAAATTGAAAAATAAAATGTCAAAACAGGGTGGGTATGGGGCTCAAATTTCTGCCCCATTCATTCCTGAAATTGTATCTTAAATTTATGCTTCGATGTAAAAAACATATTTTTTTAAAATTTCGTTTAGTCTATTGACATCTCATTTCTGACAGCCTTCTCAAATTGCTTATTTTTTATGTATCGAAATGGTCGATTCCATCACTTCGAATCAAAAAAATAGTTACAAGAGGTTTGTCAAAGATAATTAGTTCTTTGTTTTCAGTTTTTTGATCAAATATTTTCAATCTTGAATTATCCTGATTTTCATTGATATTCATTAGATAAGACTCTTCAGAAACGGGTCTATTTTGATATTGGTGTTTAGAGTTCAGATTATGAAATATATTCATTACAGATTCAGTTTATTTTATTTTTATAATTTTCAGTTTTAATAATTAATATGTATAAATTGAAATTGATTAAATTTTATCTTTTGCAGGTCTTTTGTGATTATTGAAGTTGAACGAGAATTGTATTTTGTATCGTTGAATTTGAATGAGATTGTATTTTGTATTGTTAAATTTGAACGAGAATTGTATTCACTTTTAATTTGTGTTTTTACATATTCATGATTTTTATAATTAATTTAGGTATGAAATGGTATATCAATATTTCGGTATACCGATATTTTCGGTATGATTCGGCATACTGAAATTTCGGTATGATTCGGCATACCAAAATTTCGGTATGATTCGGTATGTACCGAAAATTCGGTATGATTCGGTATATCGAATTTTCGGTACGACATTCGGTATGAGAGTTTTCATACCGAATTTTCGGTATACCGATATTTCGGTATATCGAAATTTTCGGTATGATAACGGTATCAATATTTTCGATATCGAAATTTTCGGTATGATAACGGTATGGCGCGGTATGGTTCGGTATACCGTACCGAACCACCCCTAGTTTATATACTACTATAAATCAAAAGGGGAATTTTAATACGATTATATCTAAATATTTTGTATTATGCATCAAATTTTATTGATGATTTATTCTTAAATATGATTTTCTCAAAAATAATTTCTCTGTGTTTATCTGTTTCAGTGAAACAGATTCCTGAGGATGCAAGAAGCAACGCATGGGTATCGTTTGATGGGAAGAGAAGGCAACAACTGTCAAGAGGAGATTCAGTACGAATATCAATTAGTCGACAACCACCTCCAACTGCGAACAAGTGTGATCAAACTGTCGATTGGTTTAGAAGTTTGATTTGTTGCTTGAACTGGAACGAAAGACTCGACCAGAAAGCCCTATGAGGGAACAACTAATCATACAAACGTATTCATTGTTTCCCTCACTCTACCCATGTATATATTATTGTACAGAACTACAGTTGATGTAGCAAAAGGGTTGCAAAGTGCTCAACTCATACATTGCATTATAACATGTTTCTCCTGAGCCTCTTTATAACAAAAACAAGAAATTATTAAAATCATCAAACAGAATTAGCTGTCTTGTTCATCTTGCACCAATGAATTGATTTGAGGTTAGCTTATTTTTAAGTTTATTGTTGTATGATAATGATTGATATGTCCCAATTTAGGACAGGACGAATGCCCCATTCTACGGACTCATTTTGACAATTCACATTTTTATTTTTTAAATTGCCAAATGATATTATTATATTATTGTGATAACAAGAAGTTGGATTATTTTGTGTTGGACGAAGTATTAAAAATTATGGGCGAAGGACTTGCAAAACAGTAAAAAATCTGAACAAAATATGAATAAAACTGAATTTTGACAAAAAAAAAAAATGAAGATAAATTCTCGTAAGATAAGTGAGATAATATAAATTGTTCCAAGAGATGTAGACAAAAAGGAAAAGAAATTCTGAATGCACAAATACACGTGACATTCAAAAATCAACAAGCCATCAATAAAAACATAATTATTTTTAACAAAAACATCAACAAACAATTATTGAAAAATGAAAATCATTAAACCTATTATATCTGCCTAAAAATCCACTAAATAAACCAGAAAAAATCAGCAAGAAAGGAAAAAACCTTAGTAAAAAATCAGTAGACTTTATTATAAAAGTAAAATCTAACAATAAAACCAATAAAAAGGTCAGCAAACCTATTATAACAGCAGTAAAAATCAGCGACAAGCCAATATTAAAAACCAGCAACAAGTCAATATTATATTCAACAATCCAATATTTCATTCGACAAGTCAATATTCATAAGTCAAAAACCACTAATATATGTCAAAATTTTAAAAAGATAGGGGTGGTTCATTCCATATTGATACGCGCTTAGAAGCTATTCCTCATCTTCATTATCATTATGTTGTTGCTTTTCCTTCTGACTTTTCCGATTCTTGCTTGATCCACAATCTCCTAAAATCATATAAATCATGATAGGATTTTAGCTTTTGTTCTGGGCATTCAGGGGCCGAGCGTATGCATATTATGTCACTCAGCGGAAGAAAACATGGACCATTTATTCAGCAGCTGCGAGTATTTCTCCTACACTGCATACAAGATAACGGAAATATTTCAGGTGTGGCTAAGGATTGATGAGGGATACCACTCATGGATCATACAAGCTATGGCAGTCAGTCACAGTCCACAAGTATCGGCGCTTTGGAGGCTTGCTTGGGTCACACTGACATGGCAGGTATGGACAAGCAGGAACTCAGTCACGTTTGATAACAAAGCTATCTCTAAGAAATACACCTCGGTTTGGGCCTTAATGAGGGAGGCAAGTAGCGACAATATGGGCACAATGTTCAAATCGTCGGGTGACCTAAGAGTGATAAAGGAGTTCAAACAAAATAGCAACCTATGTAAAGCACCGCGTGTTATTCAAGTCAATTGGAGATGCCCGCCACCAGGGACGGTAAAAATAAACGTGGATGGGTCTGCAACAGGAGCGCCAGGACGAACCGCGGGTGCGGGAATTTTCCGTACGGAAAACGGCACATTTATCGGAGCATTTGCGACAAGATATGGAAGAGGGTATGCTTTTGAGGCAGAGCTTCTTACCGCATTGCACGCAATCAGGCTGGCGGGAAACAAGGGTTGGAACACAATTTGGGTGGAATCAGATTCAGAGTACGTCGTCCAAGTCTTACAAGGGAAGCTTTCACGCGTACCATGGAAATGCGAAGAGTTATGGCAACACGCCAAGGCTAGGCTCAGTGGGATGAACATGGTGGCGTCACACATCTATAGAGAAGGAAACGCTTCAGCGGACAAGCTAGCCTCGATGGCGGAATCAACTTTCAAATGGTGGGATGATCCCCCGGACGCCCTTAAGGATTTCTTGACAAAAGATTTGCACACTGATTTCTATAGATTTACTTGATTTTTAGAGAAGTTCCCTTTTCCTTCACTGCGGCTTTTCCCTAAGGAGGGTTTTCCGTGGGAAGGTTTTTAACGGGGCTTCGGTCTCTTGAGTGATCTGTACTCATATGACTCTAGGTTTTTCATTTATAAAAGGACTGAATTATATATCATATGTAAAAAATAAGTTAAATCATAAAATTTATTTTGCTTAGTTAGCAGCTAGTCTAAAAAATACGAAAAGAGAGCATTTACCAGATTCACTGTTTATGACTTCATCGGAGCGCAATAATTCCTCAATCTTGGTGCCTTGGTTGGATTTTGAGGTACTCTTTTCAGAACCCTTGTTCAATCCTTTTGAGCAGGAACCGATTTTATGTCCAGGCACACTAATTTAATTTAAAACAATAAAATCAAGTACTTTAAATTTAAAATGAATAAACAAAAAAATAATAACACACAAATATGATTTGGGATGAGGTGATATCATGGATGAAAATTCCAACAGTGATGAACAAAGGAATTTTGGCACACTTTCATCAACTCTCCAATATCATACCTACTAAAATGGGGAGAAATATAGCAGCAGGAGTATGAATAGGTGTAATATGGACCATATGGAAGTGGAGAAACAAGGTGATATTCAACAAAATCATGGACGAAATTAAAGGAAGAACCTGGAGACTTTACCAGGAGAGCTTAGATTAAATACCAGAAACTATCTCAATTTGTTTATGGTATATTTAGTTGACATTGATATAGATAGGCTGCCATCTTTTTTTACCACCTGTACTACTTGATTTCTACCCGGTACACCTTGTACCATGTGGTTATTTCAATGGAATTTCCTGTTTACCGATAAAAAAAAATAACACACAAATATGATTATGTTAGATTACATACCCACACTTTCCGCACTTTTGCAATCTATTTGGGGGTGCTCCTTTTGATCTAATTTTTTTCGAATTAGACACGCCAACATTTTGTGATACCCTTATTGGGTCATGAATATCACGCAACTCACTAGAAAGGGCATCCTTGTCGCTAGGCCCTGAGCTGACAAAGGGGTTGACCTCCACATGTTTTGTTGCTCGGTTAACTGCAATTCTGGTGTCTTCTTCAGTTTTCTTCCTTTTAACATTTTACAAAATGCCATTAAGCTCAATGTTGGTTCTTGTGGTAATACAGTCACAACACCTAACCATTTACATTATATCCATCCATAATTGGTAAAAAAATGAGCATGTGCACAGTACATGGTTGATTGATTCTGAGCTGTCTCCACAGAAAGTGCAGTTTGTATCTGTGTTTGAATCCAGTGCTCCTCGTCTTTGTAGGGCATTCTTTGTCGGTAACTTCTTTAGTATTGACCTCCAAGCGTGTATCTCCACTTTATGAGGTGTATACTTGTTCCAGGTTGCCTTTAAAGCCTTGTGATCTCCTGCCATTTCTACTTTTGTCATGTTCCTGCTTTGTAGCCACTCGTATGCTCCTTTGGTCGAGAATTTGCCATCCGGTTCAAATTTACATCGCCATTGGTCTTCTTGATTTCTCCTCAAAGTGCACCTGTTAATAACAGAAAGCATATTGTTCAATATTTCTAAATCTCTATCCTTTAACTCTCTTCTCCATCTCCACTACCACTCCCAACCGTCATCCCTCCACTCCCCTACGTTTTTCATTTTATCGAGTTAAAATGAAAGATGATGAACATTTGCATAAGGATCGGTTCATGGGAAATTTTAATTTTCTTGATTTTTAGGGCACTGATTTTGATTTTCTTTCATTTGTTATATCATTATTAAGTAATTTATTAAGGAGGTGTTTAATTAAAAATATTATAAGGGCATTTTAGTACTTTTATATATTTTTTTAAAAAATATTAATTATTTTACGAAGCTTTATCGCTCTATGACGAAGATATATGAGATGTAAATTTCTTATTGGTTACCTGTCGTCAAGAAGTGCGAATGCCCTTCCTGACGATAGAAAGACCCCTCTGAGTATCTTAAGTCACTCAGTTCAAGTGTCAGATCACTAATTTATCCCTAATAGCCTAATTACAACCATTGTACTAGGGAGCTCGTCACGAGCAAATCAATACATTATAGCAAACTGCCATACTTTTATCAACGCCCTCTAGAATTTTTTTTTGGAAAAAATACTAGTTGAGTTGTTTTTTCCGATTTTTTTTGTATTTTTTTCCGAATTATTTTTTTGAGATTCATATTTTTTTAGTAATTTTTTTTCGATATTCATAATTTTTTCTACTAATATTTTTTGAAAAAAAAAAAAAAGTATAATACTCTCCACGTCTCCTACTTTAATGACACAAAACTATTGGCCACAAGTTTTTTGAATGAATTGTTTATTAGTATTATGAAAGATAAAGTGAGGGTGGTAAAAATTTTCAACTTTATAAATAGTAGTAATAAAGTTACTTTTTAGTCTAATAAAGTAGTGACATTTGTTATAATATTGTGATGTTTTAAGGACATAATTTAAAAATGCTTTTACTATTTTAGGTAATAAGTTAATAAGTAAGAGACAACTAAAATAACAAAGTTAAGTAGGGGATATAGGGAGTATGTGACTTAGTGGTAAGTAGCAACTTAGTGATGATTCATTGGTTGATGTACAATTATAATTTTAATTGATATAAGAACAAAATTTTTACATGTAATTTTCTTTAAATTTTTTTTTGAGGGTGAACTCATAAAATAAGAGAGGTGATTTATTTGAAAATTCAGTTCACAGTCCATAAATATCTTAAATCCATTTAGAAAATTGAATCTAGTTATATACGAGATTGAAATATCATACATTGATTTGACGAAAAAACATGTATCCCCTTTCAATTTTATAATTTCTATTTTTCTTTGGATTGTCCAATTTTATTATTCTTATTCCTTACTTGAAAAATTTATAATACTACTTTATTTTCATTCTTCAAATATCACTTATTTACTGAAATTGAAACTTACTTTATATATAAACAATCACCCATCATACATTCATATCCCCAACTTATTTGAAAAATTCATGCCCAAAAGAGTGAGCACAATCAAATTGGACGGGAAGGAATAGTAAGTTTGGGTACACAGTGGATCGGAGCCCGATGTTGTATTCCACTCCAGTTTTACATTCCATTCCACCATAACTAAGCATACATCACGGATCGAATCCACCACCCCTCCCCCATTACTTGTATGTATTTTCAAAGATATATATATATTCTCACTCCTCTCTCTCTCTCTCTCTCTCTCTTCAATATTCCCTTGGCAAAATTAAATGCTTGATCCTTCAGCTACTTCTTCTTCTTCCCTAATTCCGTTTCCTAAATTATACTTACTTCAGATGAACACATGCACGGCCACTGCATTCCGCTCCTAGACACCGAATTGGGCAGGATCCACCGCCGAATTTGATTCACAAATGGGCGCTTCTCCGGCCAACTTCTTATTCGGATTCCTCTTTGTCTCCGTCCTACTATGGATTATATTTATGTACGTTTCCATTTCAATATATCTCTTCAACTTACTCGCTTTCATGTTCCTGATCACGCTACTTTGTTTATCATTAGATTGACGTTCCTATTGGATTAGGTATTTTTTGCACTTGCACTTGTTCTCGAATATATGAATGCAATCCCATTGTTTAGGCTTGGCGTCTGGCCTTTTAAATTTCTTGTTCAATTTATGCTTACTTCTTTGGCTCAATGATGTTAATATTTTATTTACCTATTAGATCCTGAACAAAAAAAATTCTGTTTTGTTTGACTTTTTACTCTAACCGTACTTTGTTGAATCTACTGAGAATAGGGCTTGGATTCTGATATTATGTCTGGAAATGAACAGCGATAACTGGCATAGAAGTAGATTCAATGTGGACCGTACACTAACTCTGGAGGAATATTGAATCAATTATGAAATACACCTTAGCAAACAGGGAATTTAATGTTTCTCTTTTAATATAATATGTGAAAATGGCTATCTGAATAGCTACTTGCCAATGAAGTAAAGAGAGGACATGTGTGCCACATTAGCTTGATAAATTTCCAAACTTTCGTCTCTTGTTTATTTCCTCATTGCTCGTAAAACATATCTTCTCTGTACTGGACAGCTGAAACTCAAATGAACTTCCATAAGCACCACACATATTTGATCACTCTGTCTGAGGCGATCTTGATCACGGACATTGCCAATGACCACCAAGGTGTCTTCTCATTAATTAATTAGGTCATGTTAAAATCCCAGTGTCAAAAAATTCCTCATTTTTTAAGTGGTGAACACTTCACAAGACCACCAAATATTGGAGGTTTGTCAAACATGGGATGTTACAGTACTCATAACATATTTGTGACTCAAGAGCTGGCCTTAAAGAGGTTAAGAGATATGCCACCATTCAAATTAAAACGTTCAGAGAAATATGAATTTTATGGTGGTCAGGGCTTAAAATCTATATTGATTATATTATGACTACCATACTGAAAGGTCCAACACTAATTCTCCATCAATCTAGTGGAGCAAGATCATTTGTACTGTTAAGCTTCTTTGGATTTGAAATAATATACTTATCATTTCTTGCTACTCCTATATCCATATATTGTGCCCTTTCTATTCTTTGGTAGATAGACTCAATATTTCAGAAACCTGTTGACACCTAATTTCTAAATTAACATACATATATCTTTAATCTATGAGGGAAACCCTAAATCAATAAATTTGTCGCTGAAAATTCAGTTAACTTTTATTACTGCTTCCTTATAATTGTCTCAATCCTTTCCATTTCGCTACTCAATTTGATTACTTGCTTCCTCAATATCTGTCAACTTAATAAACTCAATGCTAATAAAGTCTAAAGCTCATCTAATTTAGTGAAGACAGTGTAATGTGTTCTTCAGCAACGCTTTTAAGGTATAATTCTAATAGGTAAATTTTAATCCCTCAGCTACTTTTTGAAACCCAGATATCATTTTATATAAGAATACGACTTTCAAACATTTTTCCTTGTTTATCTAAACCCATCTGATTGGCAGTCATGAGTCATCTAAGGGAAAGTTGATAGTGAGAAAAGTTCTTATGGTTGAACTACAAGCTACTAGTCCATTCTTATACACAATCATATCGAGCTTGAAATCATAATCTGCTTTTGAATAGATTTGCAATTCTAAAAAGACCTTTAGTTTTGAAAATTGTGCCATCTAACTGTAATTCGGGCAAAGGCTAACATTAAATGAAACCTTGATCATGTGTAGTAGTGCTGTTACGTAAATGTTCAGCTTCCTACTCATTTGGTTTTCTTCATTTTCCATGGAATCATAACCTTGCTCTCTATTTTGCATGCTTCGTGTACTGGATTTTAACTTCTCTCTCTCCCTCTCTGTCTGTCTGTATGTATGTATGTATATGGTCAACAAGCCACTTGTGTGGCATTTTCTGTATTCTGTAAATTGTTGATGAGGACAATTTATTGATTTTTTCGCTACAACTCTATCTTGTTGTTTGAGATTGTCCAGACTGAAAGATTTGGTATCTAAATCACCTACTCTTACACTGTCCTTTTGCTCGAGAATTGTGGTACAGGGTGTTCAACGAAATGGGCATTAATTGGGTTATCCCAGACTCGACTTTGGCCCTACTTCTTAGTAACTTGGGGGGCACTATTAGCAAAAAAGGAAAAATACTAGGGAGGGTTGCTGTATCAGTAGTAATGTGGTTTATCTGGGGTGAGAGGAATAGACGTATTTTTGAGGATGGAAATGAATCGAGTGATGAAATATGGGATAGAATTAAGTATAAAGTGGCCTTATGGTCTCTTAGTCATAAAGCTTTTAGGGGTAACCTTATTTCTGAGGTGTCTAGGAATTGGATCTATGCCTTGTAACTGAATATGTAATCATAATAGGGACTTCTCATCCCTATGCATGCAATAAAAGTATAAGTTTCTTATAAAAAAAAAACTGATCATGATGCATGTTGTTTCAGGTTTGCTTCCAGGTTGCTGGCTTGGATCCTAAGCCGAGTAATGGGAGCATCAGTTGGATTCCGAATTGGTGGATGGAAATGCTTGAGAGATGTTGTTCTGAAGCTGAATAAGGTTTTGTTGCTATTGTTCTCTTCCCCCAATTTGGGTAGTTAAATTTATATACTTTGAAGTAGAAAATTTACAATCGAATTGTTAAACATGCTATTCTTTAAAAAATCACAAATTATTTGTGCTGGGCACTCGTTACTGAACAAAAAGGCTGTGGTAGATACATGATAAAGGTACAGGATTCCATTCCTGTTTTTGTAATGATCATGTGTTTATCTAAAATTATCCAGTGCGTACATTGCATAGTTTGATTAATGAATTTTGGATTAAATAGGTCACAAAAAATGATTACCATTAATGTAAAATATCAAAGCATTGATCAAGTAATTAAGAAAAACTAATTATATTCAATTGGCTTAATGGAATAGGTTGCTGCCTGCTACCTATCAATAGATGAATTATGCTGGGAATTTTTTTTGTTTCTTGAAAATTCTCAAGAATCTGAACGGTACTCTTAATTTATGATCAATAAGTTATATATTCAAATCGTGGAGTCACAGAAATTATAGTGGGTTGTGCAACAGATGTTGTAATGGTCTTTTTCCCCTTCTTCAGTGTATTGGTTTTCACATCAATTAGTTGTGTTCATTGACAAACTTCTTAGAGATAAGTTGAGAAACTTCTTCGTTTAGGGGGTCAAATAGCCTGTTTACTGCATCTGGGAGAATTTCAGCAACAATTTGGAACTTGCTGGGACATAAAAACACAAAATAAAATAGCCAGTTCCAACCAATATAGTCCAGTTGAGCTTTTTAAAAAATTGGCATAACCTTTCTTTCGATACTAATGGGTACCTATGTTACACTTGTGTATGATAGCAAGAAGTTAAATTAAATTATAGTATTTTCCATGTAGTCTAAACCATTGGCACTTATTTCAGAAAAAAAGTAATTTAGAAGAAATATTTTTGAACAATATAGTGATTATTTATGCTCCAAAGTAGGATGACTCAAACCTTTGACAATACTGGATTTTTGAAACACAGATGTTTCTCATGTGTGTTAGGGAGTATATCTAATTACCTATGTTGGCTGCTTGCTGTGTTTTTTCTGGTGAAAAACCTTTTCCATTGGAATTGTTTTCTGTTAGTTGCAAATTATTATTGTTTTCTCAGACAATAACTGTTGGAATTGGACCTAGGGATAAATGTAGAAAAAAAAGGTTTAATTCAGTTAAAGAACTAAGTGCGTCACCATATAGCCAATATATAGTTTGGTCCCTTCCCCCATTTTTTTTTATTTTTTTTATGTCTGCATACATTGACCTCATTCCCCTTTCCACTCCTCCATCAGGAATGCTGGAACTAAAATAATCTGCAATATGAGATTTCAAAACCATACTCTTGATAAAGCATGGTATTATACGGATTTTATGATTTGTGGAAAATATCCTGATCTGACTCACCATGAAATAGTTTAAGCTGAGTCGCTGACATAATATTTTTTGCATGCTTGTTGGATTTGATAATTACAGGGTGCCGTTGAATCCATATCTGTCGGCGAAATCAGACTAAGCTTACGACAATCCTTGGTTAAGCTTGGGGTCGGCTTCATGTCAAGGGATCCAAAATTGCAGGTGCTAATATGCGATTTAGAAGTTGTACTCAGGTCTTCAAAGAAAGGTCCTCAGAAAACCAGATCAAAGAAATCCCGGAGCTCTGGTAGAGGAAAGTTCATGGTTCTGGCTAACATGGCACGGTTTTTGTCAGTTTCTGTGACTGACTTGGTGTTAAAGGTGAGAAGTGTTTTGTTTAAATTAATGTTTCCACATTCATACACTATGGTTTGCTGCAATTTTTTTTTTTGCTTCTTTACTGGTTATTAAAAAAAATGTGAACGTTCATAAATATAGACTTTTAAGTTTGCGTTAGTAGTAAGGAAAATTGAATCTCACTCACTGGTCATGCTTCAGAGGTCTGTATTTTCATGATGGTTGCCCACTCTTCCATTACACTTGCAATTATCAACTGTAACACAGAAGTGCAACCAATGGGATTGTAAAGATCCATGAACAGAAAAAGTTTCAAGTGCAACCTTTGGAAGGAAAAGAATCTCATACTAAAGCCACATGAACTTTGTTATTAATAATAATATGCTGGCAGTGAACCATGCCGTATATATCAATGAAGATGTTTTGAGATAAAAAAAAATCAGGAAAAGAGATGTCAACATCTTTCATATACATGTAAAGGAAAAAAAAAGGATAAAAATTGTTAGTATTGATATTTGTTTTGTAGAGATAAATCATGATAATGACCCAATAAAACACTATATCATCATTTATCAAAACCCCATCTGGATTTGCCCTATCCCACTCAAGCCGAAAAATAACAAACCCTAAGTTTCTTGATGTTTTGCCAGGTATAAATCATACGATATATGACAATATGAGTTTTCTTATAGATAAAATATGTTTATGTTTGAAGTCATGTGCTTTTGATGATATGGCCTCAAGGAAAAAAGTTATATTACATGTTAATGGTGTAGAGCTTCTAGTATTACTTTGATATCCATTGACATGCAGCTTAATACCTTAACTTGCCTTTAAATCATAAATTAATGTTAAATGCTATGCTTGGTGCTGCAGACACCAAAGGCTGCTGTGGAAATTAAAGAACTGCGGGTGGACATATCTAAAGATGGTGGATCTGAGGCAGGCTTGTTTGTAAAGCTGCAGATTTTTCCTATTACTGTTCACCTAGTTGAATCGCGAGTAACCTCTGGCGAATCTTCTTTGGGTAACCAGTTGGCAGATGGGGTTTCTCCTCCTTTCAGCTGTGAAGAATTTTCTCTCTTGTGTGAGTTTGGCCATAACAGGTAGGTCTTGTTTCTTGACTGCTTTTTCTTGTTTTGTTAACAACTGTAAGGTGGATATGAGATTCAGCAAGTATTTTATTTGTTAGCCTTGCATAATTGTTAGCCTGGGAACTTATCAAACATAATTTCTTGTTAACTTAGCTCATCCTTTTGTATTCTATATTTATGATAATAAGTTCTGGTTTCTTATTAAAATAAGTGGGTCAAGCAATGACCTACAGAGAAATGTGAGATGAGTGAAAGCCAATAGATTAATGGATATATAAGCTGAATCTTTCATTCTGCCTTCTCTAATCCGTCTACTAATTAGACTCAGTCAGTGTTAGAACATCCTGGGGTCTGTTGAGGAATGCAAGAGTGGATGTTGCTCTTGTTTTTCAGAACTCTCTATTTCATGAAGTATGGGCACTTTCCCTGTCTTTTGTCCATGCTATGTCTAGACAGTTAAATCTTACTTGCAACTTGATTCATATGCCATGCATAAAGTAAGTTTACTTGAATTGGAGATATGGTAGGTAAGAATCATAACATAGATATTGAATGTTATGTTGGTTCATCAGTTAAAATGATCTAGGTATCTTTTGAATTTCGTTTAGTGGCTACTTGTCAGGTGTAGTTTTTTCTGTACTCTGTAGTAATGACTTATCTTTTAAGTGTTGTTTTCAGAGCTGGTTTCACTTAAAAAATGATTTTAGGATCAAAAATTCTATTTTTGAAGGGGGCATCCTGTGTAGGTAGCATAAATAGTACTCCCTCTGTCCTACTCTAAGCTTCCCATCTTTCCATTTTGGGCGTCCAACACTAAGTTTTCCATTCCATTTTTGGAAAGCTAGTGAGGGTACTCATCAAATAAATATCCCTACACTTCATTTTATTTACATCAATTGCCACTCCTTTTACTCTCCATCATCCCTACACTTCACTTTATTCTCTCTCTTCAATCACATCAATTGTACTACACTTCATTTTATACTCCTTAATCTATGCGCAATTTTCCCATGGGAGGCTTAGATTGGGACGGGACTAACTACTTTTATTCGTGTATGCAATTTGTACATCCTAACACTCTGGGGATGATTTATGATGATAAATTTTGAAAAGAGATCATGGGGATTCGTGCCATTCTTCTAATTAAGATAGATTATTTACCAGGGAAAGTAAATTTGTGTATATTGGAAGCCTACGTTGGAACTTGGAACTTCCATGTTATTTCTGCTATAGAAAGCCTTGTAATTATAGCAAGACTGATTGTCTTCGTTATTCATGCTGAAGGAATATTGGTTATTATATCTCCTAGACGTGATACAGCTGTTAACCTTATTGCTGTAAGGACTACCGTTGCTGTCTCCTAATTTATAGAAACAGTAGGTTGAAAATTTCTAATGAGATTGAATTCCTAGAAAGCCAAAGCTTGAAGGATATTTTTTCCTAATAATATTCAATCCAATATGATATTGTCAAATTATGATTGCATGTGTTTCTTAAATTTTTTTGAAGTTGTTCAAGTGGATGATTAGCTAGATCATGTGAAAAATGATGTTCTGAGGAAATAAAAAATAATTGTTACTTATGGTGCAATTTTTTTTTTTTTGATAAGAAACAATAATTTTATTGCTAAAAACGTCACGGACGAGAAATCCCTATTGAGTACAGCAAGTTGTGCAGATACAGACACTATCCCTATATAAATTCAGAAGTATAGACCCTCACAACCACTCTGACTTAAAACTCAAAGTCTACAAGCCATAATGCCAATCCCTAGCAAAATCCGATAAGGATATCCCCTTGAAGACACTATGGCTCACTGCCCATAACGCCACTCTGTGTTTAATCTTTTCCCAAATCCTATTCATGGACTTTCTAACATCCTCAAAAATTCTCTTATTTCTTTCTAGCCAAATAGACCATAATAAAACAGCCACCACGATACTCCACATGAATTTTCCTTCTCTATTAATGGGCGCTCCAAGATTGCATTGTAGCAACTCAATGGCAGATTCAGGACAGACCCATTGGTCTCGGACTTCTCCAACTGCTCGAACCCATAAACCCTTTGAGAAGGGACATTCCAGGAATAGGTGATTTAGATCCTCCGACGATTTTCTTAAAAACATTAGAACCTGATTTTCTGAGAGAATAGGCATCATATACTGACAATTTGATAGCATGATTATTTTCCATAAAAAGTAACCGGTTCTCCAAAAACATAAAGTGCACTGATTAAGTTTGAGCATTGCATTTGATGGAAAATCTGTGACTATTATTAATAATATAATATAGTTGAAAAATGGGTACTGATTGATATTTAAACTACCTTATCATTTACCACTGTTGGTGCAGGGAAGCCGGTGTACTTGTTAGAAATCTGGATATTACCAGTGGAGAAGTCCGTGTAAATTTAAACGAAGATTTACTGCTCAAGGAAAAGAGTGTGCCTGACTCCCCTCCTGAACCTTCGGCAGAATCCGTACAAACAAACAAGGAATCTGGGTCTGCAATGGAAAAACAGCAAGGGAAGCAACCTTTGGATGTATCCAAGTATACTTCCATATTCCCGGAAAAGGTTGGCTTGATTTCAACTGTTTAAACATTGGTTTTTCTCCTTGTTGTCTTCTTTCCCAATCATTGTCATGTAAGGTCAATACAGATTCATCTGTTTTTTTTTTTTTAAAGATGTTAGGTGGTGGTTGGACAAGACAAGCCTACCTGCATGCATACTACTTAACTTTTATTATCTTATGATGTACTTCCACAATGATTAGAACTGTTTAATTATATCTTATTAGTTTTAACTGAAGTTGAGTTCTAGAAAAAGAAGATAAAAATACAAAACATTGTGAATTTTGACTTTTCTGAATTATTGATTAGAACTGTATGTAACTCAACAGAGAGAATCCAAACACTAAAAGATTGATCCATAGAACCCAAGCCAGATTTTCTTGACTTTTCTGAATTATGCTCACCTTACTATTAAGAGGAGTAGGAATATACATGTATTATCCAGTAGGATCATATTGTATATACTCCCTCCGTCCCTCCGAAAGTTGTCCATTTGCTTTTTGCACATTGATTAAGGAATATAATATTATATGTGTAGTGGGTTGTTGATGTAGAGAGAGATAGGAAAAAGAAAAAGGAAGAGAGAGGTAGGAAAGAGAAAAGGTAGAGAGAGATAGGAAAGGAAAAAGGTAGAAAGTGAATTTTGCCAAAAATGGAAATGGGTAACTTTCGGCGGGATACCGAAAATAGCAAAATAGGTAACTTTTGAAGGGACGGAGGGAGTATTATTTACTTGGTTAAATCCTACGAATGAGTGAAGTAGTTGTGTAGGGTAAGTGAAATAATGGACATGTCACAACTGTGCTTGCGTGATAATGCTGGTAAACCTAAGTGTATTATCATTGTTATTATAATATTATTTTAACTAACGGCCAGAATTCTCATCTTCATTTTCTTATAGTTTTGGTTGCAGTCTTCATTTTTTTCTTGTTAGAAGCATGCAATGTGCCAATGTCTAGGTCATATAACGTAATTTTGATACTTATGTTGATAGGTTGCCTTCACTCTGCCTAAAGTTGATGTAAAAATTATACATCGGGGTAGTGGGCTTGTGGTGGAGAACAACATAAGGGGAATCCAAATGAAATGCATGAAATCTCGATTTGTTGAAGATGTGGGGGAAAGTGTAAAACTTGATGTCCAGCTGGAATTTAGTGAAATATATGTAAGTGCATACACATTCAAATTTGAACATAACTGGAAGTATAATTTATCTACTATTTTTTCTAATGTGATCTATTATGTTGTAGCTGCTCAGAGAAATTGGCATTTCTATTGTGGAAATACTGAAACTTGATTTTGTTTCCTCGATCTACATACCACTACAGGTATGGTTTTTCTTATAAAATGCATTCAATAACATTTAGTTTTGTCAAACAACCTTAAATGTGCCTAAATTACTTGATAACATTTTGTTCTATAATGCACAATGATTACGTGGAAATTAAGGTTCACTATGAAACTTTATTTTCATCTTCTATTTGTGGCAACATATGGCAAGATTTAAATCTGCACAGAAGTGCTCCTATTGGCTTATACATTATATATAGAAATGATGTGTTATCTACCATGCTCTCGTTATTATCCATCTTTTTAGACCATGCTAATGATCCTTTTTCATATCGACTTTCTCATCTCTATCTGTGTTTTATAAACACAATATAGTTTTGGCTCATAGTTGCTAAAGGCAAGAGGGGAAAAAGAACTTCTAGTGCCCGAGGCACGCCTTTTAAACATGGGCAAAAGTTTAAAAGACATTTGATAGCCGAGACCTATTCCTCATAATAGACCAATGGGCTAATATTATTTAAATAAAGTTTTTTGTCAAATTTCTTGCTTATGGAAGAGATATAGGTTGAAAACACGGCTAACCACTCAGCGAGCGCAAGAGATTAGATCAACCAAAGAAAAGTTTCAGAAAGTATCTAGTAACAGAGCGAGCAGGGGTCATCACGTACCTATTTTATTTCCTAGTTTATCTAGTAACAGCGCAAGAGATAAGATCCACCAATTTTTTTATTTTATTTTATTTCTGGAAACTCTATTTGTACAACTCTGCTTTAGATTTGGTCATCACATACCTATGTTTTTTCCTACTCCATTAGGAATACAAATTTAATAATAATTACAGCAAAGCGGAAAGAATTCTACACAATAAGGCGTATCCTTCGGATCTTGCTTGCACAAATAGGAAGACCTGGCTCTAAGTTGTTCAAGATAAAGAATGGTGGTGTTGACTGTTGAGACTCCTGAAACCAATCTCTAAACTCGAAGGATGAAACTTCTAGATATAATTGTTAACAATGATAATTCATTTCTCAGGTCGATATAATTGTATTTTCACCCCAGACGTATCTCTTTTCAGATGATGGTTATATCCTCCCCGTCCTCTTCGTGACAGTATCTGGGTTAACTCTGTGCCAGTAGCTGTGGTAAGAGTAAGACAGGATGCAAGTGTAATTCGAAATAATTGGGGTGGAAGGGAAGAGGCTTTTGCTGTCCCTTCTTGTCGAGAATTGGGAACTTCTTGACATAAATAAAAGTAGCCATGTTTTTGGAACAATAATCGAATCTCACTAAGATTATCTTATACTCCTTCTGTCCCCCGTTAAGTTACTCATTTACTGTTTGCACAGGTTTTAAGAAATATAGTATTTGATGTGTAGTGGGTATTGAGGTACAGAGAGATAGGAAAAAAAAGGTAGTGAGAGGTAGGAAACAGAAAAGGTAGGGAGAGATGGGAAATAGAAAAGTTGGAGAAAGATGGTGAAGTATTTCCTAAAATGACTGAAATTACAGATATATCCTGGAGTTGAAGAACTTCCAGAAGGGGCTCAACTTAACACAGAAGCGCTAAGAAGCATATAAACTAGTTTAACTATTATATCCCCGTGAGCGAATGAGGTTTCTTTTGTTCCAAATCAAAGCTTGAGCTTCAGAATTTTTTTTCTCTACTTGATCTTGCTAAAGGTTTCTTTGGATAGGAGTGCTTTGAGTTAACTTGACAGCATGACACAGTCCTTGCATTTATGTGTTGGTTGTAAGGTGATATCTGAATAATATCTGTAGAATGATATAGACCTCTAATTTTAGTTATTTGATATCTTTTAACTGTAAAAGTGTGTGCGTGTGTGTGCTTTTAAAAAATAAAATTGCACCCTTTAATTCCTTCTCTGGTTCTTGCCATGCAATTGATTTGTTAGATTATTTTCTACTGCAGCTTAACTCTCCTATCAGATCTGAAATTGATGTTAAGCTTGGAGGCACACAGTTCAACTTAGTCTTGAACAGGGTAGAGCCATGGATGTCTATTCGTCTTCCAAAGAAGCAAAAGAAGGAATTATCAGAAAAAAGTCCTGCCAAAGAAAAATCATTATCTTCTGTACAGAAAAAAATCATGTGGACATGCACTCTTTCAGCTCCAGAGATGACTATTGTGCTTTATAGTTTGAGTGGGTTTCCACTTTACCATGTAAGAATCTACCTGAGAATGACTTTTCTTTTCTTTTATTCCTGTGAAGAGTTATTTCTTTTTGAACCGTATGTTCAATCATAATCACATTGTGTCTTCAAAACTTCTATTTTATTCAACAATATTTTTTATGTTTCCACCATTTCTGATCATGATGCGTTCAATGACTGATGTGGAATCACCACTAAGGAAAAATCTGAATTTCTTGTATATGCTCTTTGACTTTCACATTTAAATGCTAGTTTTGGCTGGAACTACAGGATTGTCGGTCTCTTTAGGTATGTTTGGTTAGAGGGATTTTTTTAGCGATGATAAATAGTCCTGCATAATCTATTCCTTGATTGTTATTATTTTTTTTGTTCCATTGCAAGATATGGCCCATATCTCTAATCAATCATATGGGGAAACACCTAGCCCATTCTAAAGGTGTGAATTACAATCCTGCATTCAATTTACCCTGATAGAATTCAAAAGCCATAAATGTCTCTCATAATTGAAACAAGCACCCTTCCCTTAGTTATTCCTACCATTAGTTCTACTGCTTCTACCTCCTATACTGGGTCCCTTATAGTCATTGTTCACTTCCCACTTCTCTTCCATCTGTGTCTTTGTCTCTCAGTTCACACATACTTTGTGCATGTAGATTGAAGGGCGATGAAGGAGATGCAGGTGAAAAAGAAAAGTCCTAATAAATAATTCTGTCTTTTACTTTCACTTTTTTCTTTAACCCAAATAATGTACTCGAGATATTCTGGATTACATCTTGAGCATCTAAAGAATTGATTAATGATATAGACTAGCAGAAAAACAGTCTTGGCTGTGTTGTCCTTAAGTTATCAAACTTACTCTACTATGAATACAGCCAAAAGTACCTCAGAGAACATTTCAAATACCTCAGATGTTAAGTCACCAGTGCATGCCACCTTCCAAATGTTTGGGGTCAATTTTGAATCAAGACATCCTTTGGCCTTTCTACATGCTATGATGAACCCTTATTTTAATTGCTATTAATTTGGTCTTGACTATACCTTAGATATGTCAGACAATTTCCTGTAATGTACTTTTTATTGTTTTACATAGAATAATTTCTCCTGAATTGTTTAGTTTAAACTAGTTACAGAAGCTCTTATCGTTGTGCACTTACACAATGTACATAGCCACAGTAAATTTTGTATCTTCAATTCTTTTGAGCCACTTGTATTCTGTTTCATATGTGAAATGCATGTAGAACAAGAGTTGTACTTATACCCACTGTCAATTCCTGACAAATTCTCTGTGATTAAAATTGCTGTAATGTATATCAACTGTCCACTAGCTCGTTTACTTTAATGGACAGGATGGATCTGTAATTATCCCTCTTTCATGGGACAACTAGTTCAACCCCTCCCCATGTGACCAATTATCCCTCATTCATGAGACAAGTAGAGTAAAGTTACCTGGCTGGCAGCAATACATCACTGGCTGGTGTCACATGAACCAAATGCAGGATAAATGGGATAATAGTATCCATCCCTCCTAATCCAGCAAAGCAAACATTACCTAAGAGAATTAGATTTTTCTGCAAGAATATGTTGGATCATCTTTTTATTTGGGCATAAGTGATGAATATATGGTAACTCATGCTTGACAGCATTCTGTGATCTGCTCTAAAAGTCTCTTCTTCTTTTATGCCTTTATAAATGTCAGAATGTGACGGTTCTCTCACTATCTTCCCGTAGAACGGTTGTGTTCATTACTTTTATCATCTAGACATGAATATTTATATTTAATTGGGTGCCCTATGCTGATATTTTCTGAATGTTCTCCCACCCACCCACCCCCCCCCCCCCCAAAAAAAAAAAAAAATCTTGTTTGACCACTCTTGGTTGAACGAGTACCAACACGTTTGACCGAGAGTGGTCGAACGTGGTCTCCAGGTGTGCAGTCACCACTGACCACCCACCTCAATTTTAATATTTTAAAAGGTGTTCGGTATCTAAACTCCTAAACACGAAAGATGGGGTGTATTTAGTAATTCTGCCCTATTTCTAAAATGGTTTATAGTTTTTTCTAGCCCAATTTCTTCCTACATATCATTTCTTGTGCAATAGTTATGCATTTTGACATTAACTGGAGTCTCCTAACTATCCATTGTTTGTACTGCAGCTCTGCTCACAATCATCACACATATTTGCTAATAACATATCTAGTACGGGTGCTACACTGCATACAGAACTCGGTGAAATAAACTTACACATGTCTGATGAATATCAAGATTGCTTGAAAGAGAACTTGTTTGGCGTGGAAACAAATACAGGTTCAGTGATGCACATTGCTAAGGTCAGTTTGGACTTGGGCGAGAAAGATATGGATTCACAGGATGGTCTGAAGGGTAAAATGGTCCTTGGTGCTGATGTTAGTGGAATGGGTGTGTACTTGACCTTCAGGCGTCTTGAGTCTCTGATCTCAACTGCTCTATCCTTGAAGGCCTTTGTGAAAAAGTTATCTAATTCCAGTAAGAAACCAGCACAAACCAAAGAAATGAAATCATCCAGGCCATCATCGGGGAAAGGGATTCAACTTTTGAAACTAAATCTCGAGAAATGCTCTGTAAATATCTGTGCAGATGTTGGCTTGGAGGACGCAGTTGTTCCAGATCCAAAACGTGTTAATTACGGATCCCAAGGTGGAAGGGTCTTAATCACTAACTCTGTAGATGGGAGCTTACGCACTGCACAAATAATGTCTACACATCCAGAAGAATGCGAAAAATTGAAGTATTCTGTTTCCCTTGATATTTACCACTTCAACATTTGCATGAACAAGGAGAAAAAATCTATACAAATGGATCTTGAAAGAGCAAGATCTATTTACCAGGAATTTCCTAAAAATAATCATGGAGCAAAAGTTACCCTGCTTGACATGCAGAATGCGAAGCTTATCAGGAGATCTGGTGGTCTTAAAGAAATTGAGGTCTGCTCTCTCTTTAGTGCAACAGATATATCTCTAAGGTGGGAGCCTGATGTGCAAATTACACTGGTTGAATTAGGGTTACACCTGAAATCATTGGTACAAAAACACAATCTTCAAGGGCAGGATGATGTGGAGAAAATTCATACTCGCAACGATAATGAGCTGAAGAAGGAGATGCCTTTGGAATCAGTGAAGTTAGAAAAACCATCAAAGAAAAAAAGTGAATCCGTTTTTGCTATTGATGTGGAAATGCTTAGTATATGTGCAGATATTGGAGATGGGGTTGAAACTTTTGTCCAGGTCCAGTCCATCTTTTCTGAGAACGCCCGAATTGGAGTGCTTCTTGAGGGACTTATGCTCCAGCTGAACGGAGCTAGATTTTTTAGAAGCAGCAGGATGCAAATATCACGAGTCCCCAATGCCTCTGTAAGTTTAGATGCAAAATCTGAAATCATAACTACCTGGGATTTTGTAATTCAAGCCCTCGATGTTCATATATGCCTGCCGTTTCGGTTGGAGTTGCGTGCAATTGATGACTCTGTGGAAGAAATGATACGAGTTTTGAAGCTTGTGATATCTGCCAAAACTAAATGTATACTTCCTCAGAAGAAAGATCCACCAAAACCCAAAAAACCTAGTTCAACAAGAACTGGGTGCATAAAGTTCAGCATACGTAAACTAACAGCTGATATTGAGGAAGAACCATTGCAAGGTTGGCTTGATGAGCATTACCAGCTTTTGAGGAATGAGGCTCGTGAATTAGCTGTTAGGTTAAATTTTCTTGATGAACTTATTTCCAGGGGTCAGTGTAATGGTGTTGATCCTCCAAATGATTCCCTTGAAGAAAAAAAGATTCACTATAATGATGAGGAGATTGATCTTAAAGATGCTTCAACTGTTCAAAAATTGCGCGAGGATATATACAAACGGTCGTTCCGGTCATATTACCAGGCCTGCCAAGATCTGGTTCCGTCACAAGGATCCGGAGCGTGTAAAGATGGCTTCCAAGCTGGTTTTAAGCATAGTGTAGCCCGAACATCTCTTTTCTCTGTGTGTGCTACTGAGTTAGACCTTACCTTGTCAAAAATTGAAGGTGGTGATGCTGGGATGATTGCAGTCTTGCAAAAGCTTGATCCAGTATGCCTTGCCCATAATATTCCATTTTCGAGACTCTATGGAGCGAACATTGTCTTGCATACAGGTTCCCTTGTTGTTCAGATAAGAAATTATACATATCCACTTCTTGCTGCAACTGGTGGTCGATGTGAAGGCCGTCTAATTTTAGCTCAACAGGTCTGCCCTTTTCTTTTGGTTGTGTATCTTTCTTGTTTGAAATTTTGTGCTAAGTTGATGGTTATATATTTGATATACCTTCAAAAGTTTAGCAAACTCCTTAGTCAAAAAATTGTCAATCAAATCGACCACCACTGCTGCTTTAAGATGTGATGAAGTAGACATATTCCCATTGAAAACGGGATTGATTTTGTATAAAAGAATTGGAGAATTTGCTAGTTCGCCCATGTTTTTCCATCCATATCCAATTTAATACTAATAGATAACTGTTTTTACCCTTCGCCTTTTCATAGTTCCATATTCAAGAACCTCAAGGCTTTGCTTTGTTTGATCTTGTTTCCACAAAATATTTTTTTCTCTAAAATAAACCAACATTTATTTCCATTTCCCTCCTAAATACATCTTTCCTTCAAATATTTCCAGTACATCCTACTTATTACTATTCATGCACATATTTTGATGTATAGCATTTCAAATTATTATAATTATTTCTTATATTATCTTATACTTTTTCATATCAAAATATCATAATACTGCCTCCGTCCGCCAATAAGTTTCCCGTTACTTTTGGGCACACAGATTAAGAAAAGTGATTAAATAATATATATAGTACAAGTGATGTGATTGAGAAAGAGAGAGAAAAAGTAAGATAAAAAGTGAAATGTAAGAATAAAAAATTAAAAGATATTTTGTCAAAAAGGGTATGGGAAGCTTATAGGCGGACGGATCAAAATGGCAAAATGGGAAACATATAGGCGGACGGAGGGAGTAATATAAAAGAATGATGTGAACCCACTGACCATAGGGAATTCTACTAAATCCTATCAGGTACAACCTAACTCACTTAAATAACCTCCGTCATAACTTTCTCCAAAAATTTACCAAAAAACTTTTTGTAATTAATCCAAACGTTCTGTGTTCAAGCCTTTAAATATTATGAACCAGAACACTGCTAAAACAAGAACACTATCTCTTTCCACATGAAAATGATTCTGTTGTATAGCATTCAGAGCCCAAATGAGGCTCATACATGCTTTATGCATACACACTTTGTGCAGAGCTATAGAAAAAACTACAGTTCTGAGGAAGTTAATTGCTAATGCTAAAATGCAGAAATTCAGTTTATAATGAATATATTCACACTACTTTTTGATTTGATGATTTACATAATTGGTTGTAGCACTTTGAATCTGTCAAGATAGACTTTTTTAAGCTTCCACATTTTTTGGAGGACTATGGATTTGAATTTAAAAGTCGTAGTCACGTGTATTTATATTGGACTCGTACGAACCTTAATTTCACCATTTATTAAGAGGTGGTAAACGCCCGTATATTGTGATACTTTAATAAGCCATGCCAAGTGCAGGAATATGATGCCTAAGAGATGATAATAGGTTCTTTTAGTTAGAACTGGAACCTGTTAATTAAGCTTTGGGTTTATAATGTTTCGTGTACCATGTTTCTTGGCTACCCTTCTTTAATTAAGCAATTGGTTCCCTAACAAGGATCCTTTCCACCCTGGCTTTTCATTAATAGTGAACCAGATCCACTTGTCAAGGTGTCTTAGGGACCTTTCATGTCATCCACTTGTTTAGGGCTTCCATGTGTGCAAATAGAGTTCCACACAATAAACCTATACACGGTGCACGACATGTGCTTTTAGATACTTAGTGCCTGAGCATGTGACCACGCCACTTGCCACCAGTTGATTTAGATGTATGATTTACCAAAAATGTAAAAATTCACATTCTCACACGATATTAAATTAATTTTTTTAGTAGAATGGTCTATCACAGTGGCTTGCTGCTGGGGCTCTTGAGCATCGTCTTGCCGTTGCACTACTGCCTCGGCCTGGTGCACCCCATACTAAAAAAAGAACTGGGAACATAGAATATTTTTACAAGTATTAAACTGCTGCATCATTCATCAGTGAACTCTTAACCTGCCTTAGTTTGTGATTTACTCTATATTGCTGTTTGTATTAACTTTAATACGTCACTACGTCAAATCTCCTGTTTGTCTTGGATCACATTCGGCAGACATTTCATTTTCAACACCAACTTGATATAAACTCTTTTATAATTTTTTTTTGCTATTTAAAGAAAAATACTAAGGCTTTGTTGGTTTTGGGATTGAGGTAGATGGGATGTGGATGTGGGTAATCCAATGAATAGTAAATTTGTGTTTGGTGTGGATGTGGATTTGGGTAATCCAATGGATAGTAAATTTGTGTTTGGTTGGGGATGAAGGAGTAGGGGCTGATGGAGTTATATGTTAAATCAAAAGTAATGTTGTACTCCCTCCGTCCCACTATAATTTTCCCCTTTCTTTTGGGTGTTTTGATTAAGAAATATGATAAAATAAAAGATGTAGTACAAGTGATGTGACTGTGAGAGAGAAAATAATAGATGAGTAGGAGATAAGTATGATAAAATAATAGATAAAGTATAATTGATGTGATTGAGAGAGAGAATATTAATATGCCAAAAATGGAATGAGAAACTTATAGTGAGACATCCATGAAAGGAAAGTGGGAAACTTATAGTGGGACGAAGGGAGTATTACTTTATAATTGAGTGGGTGAAAGAAAAGTGTGATGTGATTGAAAGTAAGAGAGAGAACAAGTAGATAAGAGGAAAGTAAGAGAGAGTGGTGATATGATTGAAAGTAGTAAGAGTATGTGTTGATGAGAGAAAAGTAATAGAGAAAAATAGGTATATAGGTGTATTTTGTAGCGGTGGATGTGGAAATAAAAAAAGTGAATATTCTGTGGATGTGCACATCCACATCTCCAAACAAACATGGCCTAAACCCTAAACCCTAAGGGACGAGGCATCCCTGACAAGCATACACACTTGATATGAAATTTTTAGCATGTGCGTTGTATGGTTTTTTCCACGAAAGCCAGATAATATCCATCTGAATGGTTTAACAATTATAATACTATTTGTTTAGTTTCACGTCTCTCTTCATAACTAACTATATGTTGGTCCAGAAATAACATAGGTGCCTTTGATAGAGGAGACGTAGGCGAACAGAATAAAGAATCAAGAGCGTGTATTGAATTGATAGGATTATCCCAAATTGGGCCCAGAGGATTTATCCCCTCTGTCACAAGCTTCTCAGCCGCACTTTACAATATATTTCTCAATGAGTTCAACTAACCCAACTAGGCCTATTTATACATACGGCCTCCAAATAATCGCCACAAAAGAAATACTGTACAAAATTAATAGAACAGAAATAATAAAACACTACAATATATTTCTCAACGAGTTCAACTAACCCAACTAGGCCTAATATACATATGACCTCCAAATAATCGCCACAAAAGAAATACAAAATTAATAGAACAGAAATAATAAAACATTTGTTGCTACTTCCTCTTTTCCCTCCTCATATATACTTGAATAGGTGGATGACCTCTATCAGCCTACGTGCCGTACTTCTGTTAAATCTATACAACTGTGTGCGTTGTATGATTTTTTCCATGAAAGCCAGATAATATTCCTCTGGATGGTTTAGCAATTATAATACAATTTGTTTAGTTTCACGCCTTCATAACTAACTTGGTCCAGAAAAAAACTATTGTGAAAGCATAATTATGATATCATTTCACTTTTTACGATTTTTTAAATGCAGGCAACTTGTTTTCAGCCACAAATTAACCAGGATGTTTACATTGGAAGATGGAGGAAAGTGGACATCCTTCGCTCAGCCAGTGGCACTACTCCACCAATGAAAACATTCTTAGATTTGCCCTTGCACTTCCAGAAGGGAGAAATTTCCTTTGGTGTTGGTTTTGAACCATCATTTACTGACCTCAGCTATGCTTTTACAGTGGCACTCCGTAGAGCCAATTTGAGTGTCAGGAATCCAAATCCACCTGTTCAGCCACCTAAAAAGGAAAAGAGTTTACCTTGGTGGGATGAAATGAGAAACTACATTCATGGGAACAGCACTTTATACTTTTCTGAGACAAGATGGAATATTCTTGCAACCACTGACCCCTATGAAAGCTCAGATAAACTTCAAATTGTTTCTGGCAATGTGGAAATCCAGCAGTCCGATGGTCGTATTTATGGTTCTGTTAAGGATTTCAAGGTTTTCCTTAGCAGTCTAGAGAGCTTACTGAAGAATTCCACCTTGAAGATTTCTTCTGGACTTTCTGCACCTTTCCTTGAAGTCCCGGTTTTCACAGTTGAAGTGACAATGGAATGGGATTGTGAATCTGGAAGTCCGCTAAATCATTATCTGTTTGCACTTCCCAATGAAGGTGTACCTCGTGAAAAGATTTTTGATCCCTTTAGATCCATTGGACTTTCCCTGAAATGGAATTTCTCACTTAGACCTTCTCTTTCCAACAGTTACCAGTTAGAATCCTCTCCGGTTAATGATGAGGTTGTTGCAGATGGAGTTTCACGTGGTCCATCAAAATCAAAGAATGCACCGAATGATTCACCAACTGTGCATCTTGGTCATCATGATTTAGCATGGCTTATCAAATTCTGGAACATAAATTTCTTGCCTCCTTGTAAACTGCGTGCCTTTTCCAGGTGCCCCCGCTTCGGGGTCCCCAGGGTCCCCAGATCAGGAAATCTGGCAATGGATAAGGTAATGACGGAATTTATGTTACGTATTGATGCAACTCCTACATGCATAAGGCATATTCCTTTACATGATGATGATCCTGCAAAGGGACTGACCTTGAAGATGACGAAGGTGAAATATGAAGTTTATTTTGGTAGGGGTAAGCAAAAGTTTACATTTGATTGCATAAGGGATCCCCTTGACCTTGTCTATCAGGGTATTGATCTTCACATGCCCAAAGCATATATCAATAAGGAAGATAGTGCAACTGTTGCAAAAGTAATTCAAATGACTAGGAAAAAATCCCAGTCTGCATCACTGGAAAGGGCCACAATTGGAGATAAAAGCAGCTCTCCTAAAAATAGTATGGAAAGGCATCAAGATGATGGGTTTTTGTTATCATCCGATTACTTTACCATTCGCAGGCAATCCCCAAAAGCTGACCCTGCAAGTTTGTTGGCATGGCAAGAAGCTGGTAGAAGAAATCTTGAAATAACTTACGTCAGATCTGAGTTTGAAAATGGGAGTGAAAGTGATGAGCATACAAGATCTGACCACAGTGATGATGATGGATATAATGTAGTTATTGCTGACAATTGTCAGCGGATTTTTGTTTATGGTCTGAAGCTTCTGTGGACTATTGAAAATAGAGATGCTGTATGGTCTTTTGTAGGTGGGTTATCTAAGGCATTTGCACCTCCAAAGCCCTCTCCTTCTCGCCAATATGCCCAAAGAAAATTGGTTGAGGAGAAAACCATCAATGATACACCTGACACGCAGAAAAATGATCAGCAAAAGTCTCCTTCTGCTGTTGAAGGTGCAAGTACTTCCCAGAACGTGGAGACTTCAACTTCTCTCTCTTCTCCGTCAAATTCAGAGACAGCGGAAAATTCTTTCACTAGCGCAATTGGTAAATTAAAAAATGCTTGCCCCCTATTCATCCTCTCATTCATTCAATGTGTGTATAATGAACTCATTCATTTTTATGTATGGTGGTGCATGTATATGCAGAAGGATATAGAGATATAATGTAATGATCTAGAACCCAACATTGGGGTTTCATATGGAGCCAAACTCAACACAAATATCTAGTAATCTTATACAAATTACTATTGATTTGTATTGGGTTTGGCTACAGAAGAAACCCAGTATTGGATTCTATATCAATTCCTGTATAATACGTATTTTTACGTATACATTTGATGTATATGTGTTTCTTGTTTTTGGATATGATAAAAATTTCACCTGCCTTACATTTTCCATTCTGATTGATGTGAAATCTGTTGTTTATAAATATATAATTACGAGTAGGTAGCAAGAAAAAAGATTAAGTGAACAATCTTATCGATAGAGTCTTCTGTATCAGTGTGTTACACTAGCAAGTAGTGAGAGAAAGATCAAGGGAACAGTCATATTGGAGAGACGAACAGAGGGGAATATGGGTGTGTTTCTGTGTGGTGGGGTTTTCCATAATAAACAATTTATAACTGGAAAATTGTAATAGTATAACGGAATTGATCTTAAGTCTTGCTATAATAAATTTAAATGGACCTAATCAGATAGGATCCAATTCATTGGTATAGCTCGTCTAGACTCTTTCTATATCTATCGTATGCATGGAGACTTTTATGTTCTTCATAGTCTGCTAGTGAGTGAAGGAGTCATATGTTACTAAAGAAAGCTCATAAGAACCACTTGAGTTAAGAAGGATGGCAGTAAAATAAAGAACATAATGGGAAAGAGCCAACACAGGTATAAGCAGCGTGCCTGAAACCATGTCCTGTCTATCTAAGATTGATTCTTTCTTTGCCGCAGATAAGTTATAATGTGTTTCCTCTTGTATATTAATTATGTTTGTAATTTTGGTATTGCATTCATGCTTTGGATCATTTACCAATATATGCCTACCCCTGTCGTTTATGAAAACCTTCACATTCGAAAATGTTCAGTACCTTTTCTCTAACTTAATATGCATCTTTGTTGGGATATACAGCAAAATATAGCAACTTTGATGACTCTGAGGAGGAGGGCACACGCCATTTCATGGTGAACGTCATTGAGCCACAATTCAATCTTCACTCAGAAGAATCAAATGTAAGTTCTCAGTGCTAGAACTGTATATATGCTAGATACCTGTGTTTATTAAAGCCTCTTGTGGATAGACCTTAGGTTGGACTCTGTGGATTCCATGCTCTGATTTGGTTTGTCATCTAAAGGGAAGTATTTTTCTTAGATTCTAGATTTTTGGATGCTGATGGTCAGAATCTGATAAAAAAATCTGAAGAAACAGAAATAATTTTCTGCTCGATACCTCTCTTCACCAATTAGAACTAAGCTATCCGTACACTACTGAAGTAACCTATCGAGGTTTTCATAGATAATTAAAACCTATGGGCTTGATATGTAAATTAGTTTATTGATAATTGCTAGGCGTTACAATTACAGCATTGACTGCCTTGTAGATGTGAGATACACCATGTAAGCTAATTATGGCTAATTAAGTTTATCTCAAACAGGATAGATATACTCATATACCTTTCTAAAAGTCTTTTTTTTTTTAAAAAAAAAAATCGTGTATTGTCATGATCACTACTGTAGCCTACCTGAAATGTGGGTCCTTGAATGATGTGCGCTTTTGACATCTCTTGGTAGATACATATAGCCTAGGTGGGGACTGAAGCATCAATTATTCTGATAATGTTTTTGGCAAATTCTTGTATGCAATTGGGTGCATACTATTCAATTGGATTTTAAGTGATTTTGATATATTGGTTCAATTGCACCATGAAATTGAGTGCACACATCACTCAAGTTTTTAAGTTCCAAAAAATTGTCCCAGATTGTGGCTCTCAATATGCAAAGCTATTCATTTGGTTTAATTGTGCATGCATGAAGTATTAGATTGGCCAATGGTTCTGTGAAATACATATTCAAGTGGGGCAGTCTGAACCACTATGAGACTTTGCACATTTCTTTTAAATGATACTCTATCTATTTTAGTCCTTATATAAGCAAGTTGGTCTCAAGCTTTTTAGCTTCTGGAGTGATGCAAATTATATTGAGCTATCAATCAAACAAATAGGGTAAACTAGATAAATAATTATATTTGGTCAGACTTACAGTAGGCTCTTGTTGACAGGGTAGATTCTTGCTTGCTGCTGTGAGTGGTCGTGTTTTAGCTCGATCCTTTCATTCAGTTCTTCAGGTTGGAATTGATATTATTGAGAAAGCTCTTGGTGAAGGAAAGATTCAAACACCAGAATCTCAGCCCGAATTAATGTGGAACCGCATGGAGTTCTCTGTGATGTTGGAACATGTCCAAGCTCATGTAGCCCCAACTGATGTTGACCCAGGGGCTGGACTGCAGTGGCTCCCTAAAATTCGTCGGAGCTCACCAAAAGTAAAGCGCACTGGAGCATTACTCGAACGGGTTTTTATGCCCTGTGACATGTACTTCCGATACACAAGGCACAAAGGTGGAACTCCTGAGTTGAAGGTACTCGAATAAACATAAGTTTCAAAACAAACTAATAGCGTACACACTATGGGTGCTGAATACAGTTTTTTTTTTTTTTTAAAAAAAATTATTACATGAATCCTTGTTTATCAATTTGCAGGTGAAGCCCTTGAAAGAGCTTACATTTAATTCTCATAATATAACAGCTGCAATGACATCTAGACAATTCCAAGTCATGCTTGATGTGCTGACCAATCTTCTCTTTGCTCGACTTCCTAAGTAAGAATATCTCAACCTTTTGTGCTTGAAGTTGAAAAAATTGTGCAATTTGTGTACTTTTTTCTTTGCATTGTTTGGAATACTTGCCACAAATTAATATTGCATTGATGCAGTGCATGCTCCATATTCAAAATATATTTTCATCTGTTTTTTTTTTTACAAATATCACATGTTATAATCAAAATAATTCCAATTTTTTTTTTGGATATTAGAGAAATATAATTTTATCAATTTTATAAATTAGGAAGACAAGAAACATAGTATCATGGGTGTAAAACAATGAGGATGGACACAGAGATTAAATCTCTGCCACAGGCAAAAAGCCACCATAACTTGATGATCAAAAGATAACCCTAACTCTAGTGAAAACCTTATTTAAATATACTCAAACCTAAATCCTAACTTAAGCCCTAAGCAATCAAGCCCATGGGCTATTTATTTCATAACATAAAAGGCTTCACTATAGTAGTAATTAGCAGGCCCAACTACATGCTGATAACATTAATAATATAATAAAGCCCACTTTTATCAGTGCTTAATTCAATTTGGGTAATTAGGGAAAATGTTCTGAAGAAGGATTGGGGAAGGTTTGTCTTGTTTTATGTTTTTTTTTTTCAGGCGATATTTTATTGCGAAAATGTTGATAGTGTACGTTCTTATAGAAAGTTGTGTTTAGTTTTGTTTTAGCCTTTAGGAGATATTTTTACTTTAGATGCCTTGGTAATAGAATTTTATTTGGATCGTGGTGTCAGATCATCATTACTTTATTTTGTGCATGCAGTCAGTCTCAGAGATGTTTTTCACATTTTTATTAATAAACTGTGGTACCTGTGTTAGAAAATCTGGTACTCATATAAGATAAGTTGAAGAAACACATCGTCCCAACTCCCAAGATCCACTAATCTCAATGAATGAATTTATGTCCCCCATGGTTTTGTCGTACAATTCTAACCCATATTATTACTCATTGCAAATGCTGAGTAGCATTATTTGTGAATAGTGGAATTTAAGAATTAAAAAATTGGCTGTTTCCATAGATTATAAGTGGCAGGATTGCTGATATGCAACACCGCACGTGATTTGGTTGGCAAGGATGGTTATATATGATTTGTGAATGAATCTTTAATTGACAATAGATTCTACTGGTTTCAGACATCTAAGTCATGATAACATCCCTCTTCTTAATTAGTTCAAGATAAGTATTTGGACATGGTGCGGAGTTATATATTGTGGGATATGCTACGCGCAAGGATGCATTGTTTAGATTAGCTACATTTTGGTTGATAATTTCTCCTTCATGGGCTTCAAGTTAACTGTTACTGTTGATGATTCAGGCCACGGAAAAGTAGTTTATCCTATTCAACTGAAGATGATGAAGATATAGAAGAGGAGGCAGATGAAATGGTTCCTGATGGTGTTGAAGAGGTAGAACTGGCTAAAGTTGAACTTGAACAAAAAGAAAGGGTGCAGAGGTTGATCCTCGATGATATAAGAAAATTGCCTCAGCGGGGGGATATTTCTGGGGACCCACAACCAGAAATGGAAATGAATCTCTGGATGATAGCTTGTGGCAGGGGTACATTGGTATGCTAAACAAGTGCTTCCAAATATACTGTGTGTTTATTGTGTGTTTGTGCTTGCCTATGTACATTCTTACCTTAAATTTTTAAGGTCTAATTCAGATAAAATCACAACTTTTTCGCAAATTTCAACCTTATCAAAACTCAAAATTTTTGTTTTTTGCTATTTGAACCAACAGGAAGATTCGCTGCTACCCTAAAAATGATGATTAATTATTCATTGACGTTCGAACCAATCTAAACATGTTAATAAAATTAATTTTCATTGCCAGGTAGGTGTCGCGTCATTTCTGGGCAGAAACAAATCTGCCCGTTGGTTCGAATTGGAAAAAAATAAATTAAATTGAGATTTTGTTTGCCAAGATTCAAAAGTTTAGATTGGATTTCAATTTGCAAAAAGGTGTTGACTTTATCTACAATTATGCCATTTTTTATTACATGAAAGATTTTCAAGGAAGTTTGAGTTTGTGTTCTGCATGACTGTATGTTTCTGTACATATTTTGGAATCTACGACTTTAAAGAGTATATTCTCAGGTTCAAAGATTGAAAAAAGAGCTCTTGAGTGCCCAAAACTCTAGAAAGGCTGCATCAGCTTCTTTAAGGACGGCTTTGCAGAAAGCTGCACAGCTACGATTAATGGAAAAGGAGAAAAATAAAAGCCCTTCTTACGCTATGCGTATTTCTTTGCAAATTAATAAAGTGGTCTGGGGCATGCTCATTGATGGGAAGTCTTTTGCTGAAGCTGAGATAAATGACATGGTATGTGTTAATTGTGCTTTTTGAATAAGTTTGCCTGAGTGCATCCCCCAAGAGCGGGGGATTTCGTGACATTTCGAATGGGCTGTCTTGTATTTCTAATAAGTTGTTTAATAGTTGGCATGTTGAATATATACATAATGGGCTGGTTTAGATTGATCCTAACCGGATGATTAGGAATATTTTTTATTTAATAGTTAAACTTGGAGATAAAATCGATTACTAGTCATTTATCCAATAGGCCCGCTTGCCCTGCTTTCCTCTTCTAACATATTTCTGTTGCCAAGGGTCTCTATCAGATTCAGAGTGGTGGGTAACAAAATATGAACATGGACAGAAGAGTTTAAACAAGCAGAAATGAGTATGTGAGATGATGTTCGGATACACTAAATTAGATGAAACGTGTATTGGATGTTGCAAAGAAAGTGGGGTTGCCCCAATAGATGTGAAAATGAGAGAAGCGTGCTTAAGATGCTTTGTATATGTACGTAGGAAACCTTTAGATGCCCTTGTAGAATGGTGTAACTCAAATTAACCAGGGGACAGAACAGTCCTAATAAGAACTCTAATCTAAATGTCACCTTTGGACATGTTTGTTTTGGGACTCACCCGTCCGGACGTGGGACGTAACGTCCCACGTCCTTGTTCTACTTCGGGATTTCACATCCGGATTTCCCCATCCAACTACACCCATCCCTAAAAATAACCTATACATCCTACTATTACTTCCCATCCAACCACTCTTACACAGTTTGATTTGACATAAAGTTACATCTCATCCTACTCAAAATCCCAAAACAAACACACACAATTACTATTTATCAGGATTTCCCCATCCAGGATTTTCCCCATCCTACATAATCCCAAAACAAACATCCCTTAGTTTTTACTCTAAAGAGAATTTGAGTTCGAAGAGGTTCCGAAAGGTGAAAGAAACTATTTAAAATAAGACAAGCTTAGAAATGAATGAGAGAATATATTTGACTGAACTCGAAGGAAAAAAATGATTTATTATATCGTAAAAGAAAATATGTCTTAACTAAGAAAAAGGAAAATGGCGGAAGGAAATATTTTGTAGATATCATACTCTTATTACTTATTTCAGTGTGATCTTCCCCTTTTTAAATTTTCCTATACCTTACCACAACATTATTGATTTTGTGAATTATCTAAGATATGTAGCATGAATGTTGCAAGTGCCAATTTGATAGACTAGACTATAGGAGACGAAGGAAAACACCCCATGAAATCAAGAATAGAATGAAACTCCCAATGAAGGGCCCAAGAATATAATTCTTGCCACAAGCATAAAGCTGCAATGTATTTTCTTCGATAATCCCTTCCTGAGACCAACCCTCCCAATATATACAAAGCTCAACGCTACAAGCCCACTAATAATCAGGCCCACACTGAAAACCCACAATACCCAACAATACAAATAAAAGAATATCTACTCAAATAAAATAATATCTACTCCTTTCTATTTTGCCTCTTATATACTTTGAACGGCTGTGCATGCGTGCTATCACAATTATTATACTTTCTTTCTTCTCAGAAATCTTGGCTATCTATTAAATAGAATTGTAAAGTAAATAAGCTTTCGCTTTAGATTGTTTTTCCCCTCTCAGCACCCTGTAGCCTAGTAAAGTACTGAGGCTGCAATTTCTTGCTGCAGATCTATGATTTTGACAGAGACTACAAGGATGTAGGTGTTGCTAAGTTCACTACAAAGTACCTTGTTGTGAGGAATTGTCTTCCCAATGCCAAGTCAGACATGCTCTTGTGTGCATGGAATCCGCCTGCAGAGTGGGGAAAGTATGCACAATCTCCTTCACAAATATTTTTCTATTACATTTTAATTTGTTTTTATTGTTGGAAGAATGCAACTTCTTTCTCTTGTACTTTATCTTGTTTTTAGTTTTCATCCATGTACTCATTTTTAGCTCCCAATACTATTACTTTACTAACTATTACCCCCCTTGATAAAAAAAAAAAAAGATACAGGGAGCAAATGATAAAAGAAATGTAAGTGCAGGAGGCAAAAGATTTTAAAATGAAATGTTCGGGTGCAGAAAACTAAAACAAAGTAGACGAGCTAGTGCAGGAGGCAATAAATTAGAAAATGAAAAAGTACAAGGGATAAAAAAGGGTTAATTGCAAAAAAAAAAAGTCACCATCTTTAGGGTGTTTATTAAATACAACATATTTTTTTTCCTTGCAATTAGATAGATCACCTTTTTAAGTATTACAATTCGATTCACCTATCAATTTTCCGGACTCTAACAAGGTAGAGACGACGGCTCCGGTGACCACATAGGATTGCAAGACTTGATAAAGAGATGAATCGAATTTCAAAGAAAAAAAGAGATGTTGTAATTGATAAACACCCTAAAGGTGGTGATTTTTTTTTATTTTTTTTGCAATTAACCTGATAAAGAACTAGTAAACAATGTACAAGGGGTAAAGTAAAAAATAATGAAAGTATAGGGAGCACAAATGTATTTTATTTCTTTTTTCTTTTCATATCATGCATCTCGGACTTCATAACAAAAAAGTAATTAGTCATTAGTTCACTTGTTCTTGGTTGAACTTTAGTGCAACTGTCATTAGCTATTATCCGTTTATCCCTTGTCCGACATTCAGGCACAAATTGGCAATATAAATAACAAAGCAACTGATTGATCACATCTTCAAATGTTATTATCTAGTGTGCATTTTCATATGTGTTCATTATGCATTGTAACTCAGCCTCGTAACCTATGTCAAGTTTTTCTTCTATGACAAATCAAAATTCAAGTAAGAGATGTAGCTAATCTTCCCATCTGCATTTGTCTTACTTGTTTCTTTTCTTAATGCAGAAAAGTGATGCTCCGTGTAGATGCAAAACAAGGGTTTCCGAAGGATGGAAACTCTCCTCTTGAATTATTCCAGGTCAGTAGTGCTGATCAGCGTCTTTGAGTGTATAAGATCACATTTTATACATAAAACATGGAACAGCTTATGCAAGACCTTTTCTAGGGTGATCAGTGGTGTGTAGAAACTTGTATGGTATTCAAAACCAGACAACAGAATTACAGATCCTTGGAATTTTGTATATTGAACTGAAAATACTCAAAAAAGTTAAATCATGAGGAGTTATGCTTTTGTGTGTGTGTTCGTTAGTTATTTTTTTGGGAAGGTGATGTGCACGTCTCCAGAGACGTGTCTTCTATGGACAAAAATAAACCATGCTGCACTAGCATGCAGAAATTCCAATAAAACCGTCTGATTTGCCTAACTCACTTATGCAAAAGGGTTTCCCATATATTTCGATCATCAACTGGAGTTTGTTTACAGTTCTCTACAAGTTTATATTCCTTAACAAGTGTGTTATATTTCTTGTTGGCGACATGAATTATTTTTAGTCTTATCCTGTTATACACAACCCTTTTGTTGCAGTCAACAAACAGAATTCTGCATCTTGGAATTTAGTGAAAATGCATAACAATCTACAACAACATACTATACATGTATATCTCTGTAGTTAATAATGCAATGGTCATTCCATTGTTTTGAAAGGTGTGCCTAACGCACAAGGCACATGAGGCTATAGGTTATGTGCCTTTTTTGAGTTTGTTCAGGTGCAGATTTGCAGGAGCGTGCCTTTTGCGCCGCGGCACCTCTTGGTCAAACGCTTTTACTTCCTTCTAGTCTCCCACATGTTTCTTTTAAGTTGTCATGCGCTGGAAATAAAGAATAAAACATATAAACTAGGTTAAACAAATAACTAGGCCCATGTTTGTTTTGGGATTATGTAGGATGGTGGAAATCCTAGATGGGGATATCCCGATGAATAGTGATTGTGTGTGTTTGATTTAGGATTTTTAGTAGGATAGGATGTAACTTTATGTCAAATCAATTGTGTAAGAGTGAGTGGTGTTGTTATTATAGGATGTAACTTTATGTCAAATTAATTGTGTAAAAGTGGGTGATGTTGTATTATTGTAATAGTAGGATATATAGGTATTTGTAAGGGTGGATGTAGTTGAATGGTGAAATCCGGATGTTAAATCAGGAACTAGAACAAGACGGGGGACGTCATGTGACTAAAATCCCATGTCCAGCGGTGTGAATCCCAAAACAAACATGGCCTAGGGTCTTAAACTTAGACATGAAGTTGAGTGCCCATCTTTTGGACTTAATAACTAGGTTAAGTGGACAAAGCAAAGAGTACAAAAGGCTCATCTTTTAGACTTAGAGATGAAGATGAAGATCAATATGAATTTGAGGTAGATGAAGAAGAGAAAGAAGGATACATTGATGATGAGGACTTTGATTTGGATGAGAATGAGTACTAATAACTAATTTAATGAAAATCTTAACTGCTGTGTTTTAACATTTGATGGTTTTTGTGTGATAATGAAGATTATGAAGTCTAACTTCACAACTTTAGCATTAATTTCATGATTACATTATGTTATGATGTTTATTTATTGACTTTTTGGTAGTATTATGTGGCACTAAACTCTTTTTGTAGGACACTATGTGTGAAATATGTTATTGGATATAAAATGATGTTTGGGAACAAAAGGACAAGAGGTGCGCGCCTTGCGCCTCGGGTGCTAGGACCCCTCTTGTGCCTTTGTATGCCTTGCACCTTTAAAAACAATGGGTCATTCTTGTTTCCCACAATTGTAGCGTGTTCTTCTGCATACATAGAATATACTAAATATATATTTTTAGATAGCATATCAGCTGTCTGACTGTCATGCTGATTTCTGTTGCATCAATTCATATAGCCAGTAGAAATTACAGTTTCTAATAATGTGCGTGAAAAAGTAGTTATGTTGATCAAACTTCTTTAAAAGTCTAGTTTCATTGTTCTTTCATAACAAGCTGCAGTCCTGCTGTGTAGGTGGAGATCTATCCTTTAAAGATACATTTAACTGAAAGTATGTACAAGTTGATGTGGCAATATCTCTTTCCTGAAGAAGAACAAGACTCCCAAAGGCGGCAGGAAGTATGGAAGGTCTCAACAACAGCAGGAGCAAGGCGTGTAAAGAAAGGCTCAATAATTAATGAGTCATCTCCATCTAGCAGTAATTCAATAAAGGATGCTGAAACGAGCAAACCAAGCACCTCTGCTGGTGCAACAAACCAGATCAGTTCTCCTGCTGATTCTACCCAAGTGAGTATCTTATTCATCCCAGTTTTAACAGCACACGTCTTATGCCTTTGAAGTTTACAAACTTTAGGGATGCAAAAAAATAGACCATGTTCCATTATGGATGTGGTTTTTGGACTATACTCCACAACCACAGGCATAGCCTTTGAAACAATACTGTATGAAGATGCAAAAGACTCACAAATAACCCATTGAAAATATTCAAGCTAGTAATTTTCTGCTTCAAATTACTTCAAAAGGTTTACCTCTAGTCTCTGTAACTGGTGTTGTCAGCTTCCTTGACCTGAAAGATAAAGAGAGAACTATGTTTTTGGGGTAGAATGGCTACTGAAGAAAAAATGAGTAAGGGAAATATCCTTGGGAAACGTTAATCGTGTAAATTATTTATCTTGTGTTGACTGACATTTTAGAGTTCCCAAACATAAAATTTACTAATGCCTAGGATGGAACCAGATAACTTAAACTAATAAAAATGTGAGGGATTGACCATCAATTGTGTATCTTTTTACAGTTTCTAGCACTCTTTGCATCGATTTTATTAGAGCTCTTTGGGAAATTGTGAGTGGAGAACTAATAGTAGCTCAAAGACTTACACATTAAACATAATGATTTACTTAACCATAAATCAAAAGATATGATCTTTTCTTACCACAAGCTCCAACTGTGATCAGGAATTGAAAAGTTGATTTTTCCAGGTCAAAGTTCTTATTTTTTATCGAGTAACTGATCCACTTATTTTAGCTCAGTTCAGTATCCATGGCGTATAAGATTACCTTATACTTGTCTTTTAACAATTTTACCAGTAGGAATGAGGATGAGGTTCTAATTGAATGCATAAAGCAGACTTTACCAGTTGTTCTTTGATAGCCTGGGAGAACAATTCCCCTTAGACACGTGTCTTTTACCAAAGCTTGTATGCAAGCCTTAGATGTAACAACAAAAGCTTCCCGTACCTAATAGAAAAGATCCAAATACCAAACACAAACTACTCAATCATATATATTTAAAACTAAAAGCAAAACATCAACTTTCATTTATTTGTCGCAATGCTTGAAAAGTCAACATATAGAGAGGATGCTTAGTCTTTTTTTTTTTTTTGACGGGGAGAGGATGCTTAGTCAATCCTCCTCTGAGAGCAATGTATCACAAATAACATAAGAAAGTGTGCTCAGGAAGACCTCAGGAACCTTAGTCAAATCCATCAACGGGAGGAGCTTTATTAAAGAGTCCCTTCGTTATTTCACCGGATTTGACATTGCCAACCCTTCATTATCTTTTGTAAGTGGTAAAGACTAGTATTTCACTAATTCCTTGAGGTATACTAATGTGCAGGCATCAAAGTTGCAAAATGTAAAAGCAGCGCCAGAGCTAAGAAGAACGTCTTCCTTTGATAGGACATGGGAAGAAACTGTGGCAGAATCTGTGGCTAATGAACTTGTAATGCAATTGCACTCTTCGACAAAAAGTGGTACCATTGCTGTTCTTGATCAGCAAGATGAAACCAGTAAAAATAAATCAAAAGATAGCAAAGTTGTAAAACCTGGTCGGACCTCCCATGAAGAAAAAAAGTCAGGAAAGGTACAGGAAGAGAAAAAAACCCAACCTCGAAAGCTGAGGGAGTTTCACAATATCAAGATTAGTCAGGTTGGTTCTCTCTAAGACGTGCTGCTGCTTATTCCTATCCCTAATATCATTTGTTGAAATTGACTTGTGTATCACAATGGAGTAGGTTGAACTGTTGGTTACCTATGAAGGATCAAGATTTGCAGTGAGCGACTTAAGGTTGTTGATGGACACATTCCATCGTGTTGAATTCACTGGGACATGGAGAAGATTGTTTTCACGTGTAAAGAAGCATATAATATGGGGAGTTTTAAAATCTGTCACCGGAATGCAGGTATATATTTATACATCTATTAGAGAGTTAATTCTGACACGTGACATGTGTCATATTTAATTTAATATATATTATACTCCCTCTGTCCCATAAGAATTTGCACACTTTCCATATATGGCTGTCCCATACCAATTTGCACACTCCATAAAAGGAAATATTGTCATAACCCTCACCCTCAAAATATACACATATTTCCCCATATGCCATTACTTTTTCACACTCAACCTACCTTTTACTTTACTTTATTCATAAAAGTTTACAAAACTACCCCTCAAAACATCACTCATTACACTTTTTCTTACATATTTATTAAAATGTGTGCCGTCCCAGAGGTGCAAATTCCTCTGGGACGGAGGGAGTATTATATATGTCTCAAATCTTAATTTGTACAAAATTATAATGTGGAAAATTGCATATTTGAAAAATATAAATCCATTGTCATTATTTAGAGTAGATTATTATATAAGTATAATATAATGAATTGAAATTATATTATGTATGAATGTGTTTAGATTACATCACTCTTTCATAATATGTTTAAAGATACGATTTGTTATTATCTTATTACTGGATCATGTACAGTAGTCATGGTAGAGATAAATAACAAGACATATTGACCCCCCCAAAAAAAAAAAGAGAAAACAAAAAAGAAAAAGAACCTTAAAATTGTTTCAATAGCATTTTTCCTGATTAGTTTTTCTTGAAAAGCTTCTGAACTACTTCATTCCCGTTGGTGAGAGTATTACAGTGGTGGGTGTGTATTAATTTATGAGAGTGGTGTAATATTATTTCAGGGTTAAGGTTAGGATTGTCGGATAAATTGTAAAATACCCCTTTCGTTCCACTTTAATTATCGCTTTTGTTTTTTCATAGATTAAGAAAATCATTTATTACTTGTTCTTATTTGTATAAAATGACTAATATATACCTTCTTACGGGTTCGTTTAGGGTATGTTTGATTTGGGATTTTGAGGGATTTCAAAATCTAGTAGATTTTAAAATCCTAATACTGGCAATGTTAAGATTTAACTTTACATTATAGGATTTATAAGTGTTTATAGGTATTTATAAGTGTTTATATAGGGTTTATAGGTATTTATAAGTGTTTATATAAGGTTTATATGTATTTATATAGAGTTTGTAAGTATTTTATAGGGTAGACTTTGATAGAATTTATAGGTATTTATAAGATAGGATTTTAAAAATTCGGATTCTAAAATTCCAAAGTACAACCGGTGTTAAATTTCAAAATCCCGAATTTGAATTTTAAATTCCAAAACAAACATACCTTTATGGTCATAATATACCCTTTTACAGGTTATTAATGAAACAGGCAAAATTGGAAAAAAAGTTATACTCGCTTCGTCCCGCCATAAGCTTCCCCTTTGGTTTTTACACGGAGATATAATAGTCCGCCATAAGCTTCCCCTTTGGTTTTTACACGGAGATATAATAGTATAAATGTGTAGTGGGTAGAAAGGGTAGAGAGATGTAGGATGAAGAAGAGGTAGAGAGAAGTAAGAAAGTGAAAAGGCAGAGAGAGGGATAGGAATGAGAAAAGGTAGAGAGAGATTGTGAATTTTGTCATTTAAGAAAATTGAAAGCTTATGGTGGGACGTCCAAAATAGGTAAGTGGAAAGCTTATGGTGGAACGTCTAAAATAGGTAAGTGTGAAGCTTATGGCAAGACGGGGAGAGTATTTAATATCTCTTTGAAAACCAAATGCCACAGATATTTTGAAACATATTTTTTCTCTAAAGCAACAATTAATGTGGAACGCGAGAGTATTATTTATATAGACTTCTCACGCAATCCGTGAAAAAAAATACTCCGTATCTAGTACCACATATAGTTGTCAAATTCTAATCTTTATGTCCCATTTATCAAATTCATAGGGCAAAAAGTTTAAAGATAAAGCGCATTCCACTACTGTTGCTGTTCCAGAGACACAGCTCAATCTTAGTGACAGCGATGGAGGTTCAGCAGAAAAAACTGATCAAAACCAAATGACGTGGCCAAAACGACCTGGTGATGGAGCAGGCGATGGTTTTGTTACGTCCGTAAGGGGTCTTTTCAGTTCTCAGCGTCGTAAGGCCAAGGCTTTTGTTCTTCGCACAATGAGGGGTGAAGCAGAAAATGAGGTCCACGGCGAGTGGAGCGAAAGTGAGGCAGAGTTCTCACCATTTGCCAGGCAGCTCACTATAACTAAAGCAAAAAGGCTGATTAGACGCCACACTAAAAAGTTCCGCTCTAAGAAAGGTTAGGGCATATCAACTTTCTTGTTTGTCACATCTGCAATGAAATAATGTGTCTTATTATTATTAGGGTTAATTGCATACAAGTCACGATTTTTTTACGTTTTTTCATTGACAACATTTGTTTTTAAAATTTACAGTTTGATACCATAGATTTTTTATACTTTGCAAATATATCATTTGACAATTTCCACCAATTTATGTTGATGTGGCAGGCAGAAAAGCTTTGACAATTTTGCAAATAAAGTCATGAACTTTTGTTATTGTGATAAAAGTGCAACAATTTGTATGTTTGTGTAACATATTGTGGAAAAATAAATAATCATATGTTGTAATTGAAAAAACGTAAAGAAATTTGATTTATTTTGCAATTAACCCTTATCGGGTAAAATCATGTGGTCATCCTTGGAAAATAAACTATGTTAACAGTGATGACGTTTGTTTGCTTTGCCTGGTTGGATAGATTTAAGAAATTGAATTATGATACGTATAAAATAGTAATTTGTGATCTCGGTCGTACTTTCAGGAATGTCGTTTAAAGAGCCACTTGCTGAATCTCCGAAGGAGAGCACACCCTTTGAAAACTTCGATAGTGATTCCTCAAGTGGATCCTCACCTTATGAAGATATTTCAAGGACAGAGTTTCAAGATCTGTAGAAAGTTAAGGTTAGAGCTTCAAGCTCAATCTACTCTACTTTTTTGGCCTATTTTCAATGTATAAGCAAAGGAAATGGACATGTGTCACGAATCGGTAATAAAAAGTTTGCTCTTTAAAGCTAGAAACAAGTACTCTTGGAACTTTTCTGTTTCAGGTAAAAATTCAATGTGTTGTGTTGTCCATACAAGAAACTTGGAAGGCTCCCATGAGCCAATAATTTTGTAGCATAGCAAACAAGTTGAAATGGGTCATAATTGGTGTTACTGTTTTACCCATATTTTTTGGTTTGATTTTGAATCTTTGATTGCCTCATTTCCATTAATTTTTAGTGTGGTTCTTGAGTTCAAGATATTATGTATGATAAGTTGTTCCTTTGCAAGTTCATTTCTTGTGAGACAGTTAAAATTAGTCGATTTGTTATAAAAAGAAAAAAAAAAGTTTGAAGTGGGTAGGATTCATATTGTTATGTGAGAAGGATATTATATATGAGATACTCCCTTTGCCCCAAGGCAATTTGCACCCCGTGAAATTGTACACTTTTTAAGAACAGGTAAGAAAAAGGCTCTGTCGGCCTTGGTGGCCGTCTAGGTTCCCAACCCCTCCCTCCCTTCCTTTTTTTTTTTTTGTTTATCACATTTTTTCAATGAAAAAATAGAATCTAAGTAATAATCATAGCTTTGTCATGATGCCCGATGTTTTATCTTGTCAAATTCTACTGATTAAGGGTTGTCAAATTCTATTGATTAAGGGGTAAGATTTGTATTTATATTAAAGAAAATAAAAAATTAGAATAAAACATCTTGTCAAATTCTACTGATTAAGGGGTAAGATTTGTATTTATATTAAAGAAAATAAAAAATTAGAAAAATTTTAAGCGCTAGGTGGTGTAAATCCGTTAATGAGCATAGTTTTGTGGGATAATTTTATAAACTTTTATAAATAAAATTAAAGAAAGAGGGAGATTGAGGGTAGAAAAGTAATAATATATGAATAAATATGTGTCTATTTTAAGTAGGAAAATTATAAAATATTTTATTTTTTGAAGTGTGCAAATTAACATGAAATGTCACTATATAACAAGTATGTAAATTTGTATGGAACGGAAGAAGTAAGACTTTGTGTGAGATGGATTGTAAAACAGATCTCTCAGCTCATAATCATCCTGACGGACAGAGGCGGACCGAGGCTCGAGTATGTATTACTGCAATGGAGTATCTGATTATTAAAAATGCGGCTGGTGCTTTTTTTTTTTAATAGTTTCTATCTACTTTTCTAATTTTATTTAAGCTTATTTTATTACATTGCATGCCATTAACTACTTCTATTTCTTTTTATCTACTTCCAAATCTTAAATCATCTATTTCTTTTTATCTACTTCCAAATCTTAAATCATGCCAATTCGTTGTAACAATTTTTAATTAAAATATATCTCAAATTGAAATTTAGATAAAATAATATTTGATTAATAATAATCAACTTCATTAACATTATTGGTGAGTGTTTGTTTAAATAAATATACAATAATGTAACTAAATATTTTCATAATTAATAGACTAAATAAATTTATTCCGTACCTTCAAAAGTTGCTTATTTTATCATTTTTGGTGTTTCACCAAAAGTTATTTATTTTCTTATTTATTAATAAATATTTTTTTTCTCTACATTTTTTCTTTGCTATTTTTCTCTAATTTTTTCACTTTTTTACATCTCTCTATCTCAACAACTCACTGCTTACATGGTAAAAAAAAAAAAAAACAACTTTTGAAGGGACACAAAAAATATATATTTAATCTGAAATATTTTAAGTTGTACAGTATATGTTAGTGACATATCTTCATCCCAATCATTTACATAACAATAGTATTGAATTCACCATAATTTTTTTTTGTAAATCGACTTTATAGAAGTTTTTATAAAAAAAAATAAACTCATTAGATTTCGTTTAATTGTAATTTTATGTATTTTCATATTGGCAAAAATTTGTGTGAGACCGTCTCACAGAAAAGATCTATGAGACGGATCCTTTTAACCCATATTTCAAAATTTTGGGTAGGATAATCCATATTTTTTTTTTCAGATTTTTGTTTGTAAAAAAAGTGATAATGTTTAAGTAAAATGTGATAATATTTTTAATAAAAGTGACTATCACTTTTTACTTAAACATTATCACTTTTTGTTCAAACATTATCACTTTTTATATATAAAGGCCGTCTCACGGATCTCATTCTGTGAAACGGTCTCACCCAAGACTAGCCCTTTCATATTTAATATCTTATTTATTTGTCTCCTTAATTTGATTATATGCACCTTAAAACATTAGACATTTATTATTTAAGATTACGTTTTAACTATTTTTCCGTACCCCTAATTTTAAAATCCTAATTTTAAAATCCTGGGTCCGCCAATGCTGACGGAGGCTGAAATTTGTGTCGGGTGGTCCATTTAGCATTACTATAAAAATGATATCAAAATTATATTTTTTGTCATTGTTGTATATTCCGAATATCTCAGTCTCTCAGTACATTAATATCATAATTTATACAGTACAAATGTACAATATTTATAGATAAGTTTTTAATTATATATAAATAATACTCTCTTCACCCCCACCTATTAAAGTTTCGTTACATTCAGACATAGAAATTAAGACAATTAATTAAATAATGGAGTATAATACAAGTGAGGTGATTGTAAGAAAGAAAAAAAATAAGATATAAGGATAAATTGAGTGACATTATATGTAAATAATTGTGAATTGTAGGGATATAAATTGAAAAAGCTTGTAGATGGACGAAATAAAATGAAAAAATGAAAAATTTGTAGACGTACGGAATGAGTAAAATCTTGAACGGTACAAAATAAAATTCTGAAGTGTTTCACTATTAATATTCAAATATCATGATAAAATTGAAATTATAAGTCTAAATTAATTAAATGATGCTCCATCTAATTCTTTTTAGATGTTATTTTAGTCTCTTACATTATTTACTAAATAAACGTCATTACAGTCTTTTACATTATTTACTTAACCTTTTTTTGTGTGTGTAATACAATTTATAAAATGTATATAATATAAAGTTATAAACTATAAAAATTATCAAAGTATAAACTTTGGTTAAATATATAATTGAAAAAAGAAAATAATATTGTAAATCACTTTGATTTAAACTAGAACAAGAGAACTGAGAGAGATTTTTGATCAATTTGGATTAAATTGGTATACAATTCTACTCCATATTTGAGGTGTATTTAAATGGTAGAATATAATGAATAGTTTTTTTACAACTGTTTGATAAAAATTGACTAGTTTTCGATTAATCTAGACTGTTGAGTTAAAAATAAATACTCCCTCCATTTTAAGTTAGATTGTGCATTTGATGTCCCAATTTAGATTGTGCATTTTTTTATTTGGTAATAAAACACTTTTTTTCACTTTAAACTACACCCTTCAAATATCTCAAAATTACATCACATGTCATTACTTTATTACTCACAATATTTTATTATTTACTTTATTACTCAAAAGACTTTCATACCCTCTACTTTATCCCTTTAATACTAATAAACAACTTACACATTAAATTACGTGCGTACAGTAAACACACAAACAAACTCGAGATGGAGGAAGTAGAAAATTGGCTGGAATCGGCGATTCCATGCCCCAAACCAATTGTTCCGGTTCGAACTGACGGTTTAGTGCATGGACTACCGGTTCTAGCCCCCAATGATTAGTTTGAGATTAAATCTCGATCGTTCGATTCATGATATTACCATTGCAATATATATTTTTTTTTAGAAATCTCCGGTTCAAACCGTGGAACCGAAACCAAACCGTAAAATACATGGTTCAAAATTGGATGATCAAGTCTAGTTGACTAGCTTGATGCACATATGATCGTGTATTATGTCGTTTGATAAATTGTGACAAATATAATGTGAATAACTGTAAATATCAAAGTTGTGAAAATAAATGAATTTATATATTGTGGTTTAGGGCATCTCCAATGCATAGCTAAAAAGTAAAAACTCTAATTGCTTCCAAATTTCTCTTCAATACATCAGCAAAATTGATGGCAATTTGCCGCAATCCACTTTTTGGTGGCAAATTTGCCACCAACTCAAAAGGTAGACTCAAAAAAACTTCTGCCATATAACCTCCCCTAATTCATTTTTTCAACTATTTATATATATTTTTTTCACTTTTTTTATTAATTTATTGTTCAATTTATTTAGAATTTATTATTTTATAATTATTATTTAAATTAAATAATGGACAATTTTAAATTTTATGATTAACAATTGTGGAATATTTAAAAATTGAAAGCATATAATTTAATTTTAAAACAACATTAATAATTTATATTACAAAATATAATAGGAAACAAAACATACATATTATAAATATAAATTACAAAATACAATAGAATAAAAACATACATACTACAAATTTAAATTACAAAATACAATAGAAAATTAACTAAGAAAACATAAATACTAAATTTAATACAACATACGTAAACATAGAATAAGCAAATGAAATACAACTTAAACATAAATACTAGAAATTTTAATAATAATACAACATATTGTTTTTTTTATTAAATATATCACTATTTTTGTTTAATTAATTTAATTTAAATATAAATATGAAATTACATATCTGATGATAAACAAATATTTAATAAAAAATAACATTAAGAATGTTCTTTAAGAATATGAGTTAAAATTTGAGTTTAATGATTGGAGATGATTTTACTGTTTAACTCAAATTTGGTGGTAAATTGATGATTTTTGTGGCAATTTGTGTTCGAGGATTGGAGATGGCCTTAGAGATTCAGTTTATGAGGAATGCTTGGATTTTAAGTGTTAGTGGACACTTTTGAATTTATTTCTCTCCGCAAGTTTCGTTCTACTAGAATTGAAGAATTCTAGTACTTCTTTAGTTCTTTACAACAACAAAAATTAGGGAAACACTTGTGTGAAATATTTCACACATGAAATATGTTTAATTAACGCAGTTTAAAAAATTCGCGGGTCATAAGCCCGGATTCGGGTGCCCAGAAAATTCGCGGATCGCAAATAGGTGGTTTACTACATGACCAAAATATTGTTACTATAATGCCAAAGTATTACCACTACAAGGCCAAAAGTTACTACTATTTGTCTAAAAATATTCTAGCGGTTTTTTGTGTTATTTTTTTGGCATAAATATATGTATACACAACTTTTTGACCTTTTTCCTTTTATGAACACATGTATCATGTATGTATCTAATGTCACAAAGAAGTACTCCCTCCGTCCGCCTATAAGTTTCTCATTTTAACATTTTGGTCTGTCTGTCTATAAGCTTCCCATACCTTTTTTGGTAAGTACTTTTTCTTACATTTCACTTTATATCTTACTTTTTCTCTCTATCTCTCTCCTCTCTCTCTCAATCACATCACTTGTACTATATATATTATTTAATCACTTTTCTTAATCTCTGTGCCAAAAAGTAACGTGAAGCTTATAAGCGGACGGAGGGAGTTGAAACTATTTTTTGAATTCTTTGAAGTTCTGTTTGGTTATCTTACTAAGGAGAAGAGCGAAATCGTAATTTCAAATATTTTTATTGATGCAACGTTCATGCAGGTTGGAGTACAAAATCAACTGACAAACATGAAAATAAAACTTTTGACTTGATTCAAGTTGATATACTGAAACACCAGGTTTGTCCCAATTCTATTTCATCTTGAACTTTTTTTCGGTTTATGATTACTGGGGAGATACATCTGTCAACTATTTAGCACATGTCCTCTACTTCCTCTGTGTTTTATTGTATTGTTTGAACTCATGACTTTGAATCATAAGATCCCGATCTTAACTTCTTTCACTCTAAAGAATTGCTTTAGTTTTAGTTTGCATTGTTGGTAGTTAGTGATGATAGGTCCCTTGCTAGTCTCAGCCATTTAAAAGGATGAATAAATAAGCTCTTTCATATATTAAAATTAAGTTAAAGAGCCTCTGATCAAGTACTTTTGCAGAACTAGTATCATATCGATGAACTGTATCCCAGATATACTCTCTATTCTTCGTTGCAATTAATTGTATAATGGACTTGCAGGCTGAAGCTGCTACCCAATTCTTAAATGTTATGAGGAAATATTTGGAGTCACTTTGTCAAGATCTGAGGTTGCACACGATTACGAATGTTATTCCTAACTTTTATTTCAATCTATACGACTTTGATACGCATAATCTGGTCTATATATAGTGTGAGTGTTAAAACAATTTCATGTTTCAATACTTCTTAAAGATAGCTTTATCGATTCCTTCCCTGTGAAGGGCCGGTCTTTTGTTAAGGTGACACCCTTCATCCTTATCAATTGGCTGGTTTACTGTTGCCAAATGTATATTGAACCATCTGTTCCATTTCTTTATGTTTTCATTATTTAGATGCATGATATGACAAGTGTATAATTGAAATAAGTAAAATGGCAGTTATTGGCAAAAACATTGATTTGTCCTTTTTTTTTTTAGAAACACAACAATTTACAATTCTTTCAGTGATAGGACATAATGATGTCATACAATTCATAACTGATTCCTTGAAAAGATAAATTCATTTAAGACCATCTTGATCAAGAACTAATCTCAGAGGAGAGAATGTTAAGATCTGGAACATACCTGACCTCCCTTTTTGAAGAATGATCTTACCAAATTCCAGATCTGAAATCTTGCTTACCTGAGTTTAATACTTAGAAGTTATTTATTAATTGTTCGACCTTTCATATCTGATACAAACTTGATCAAATGTAGATATGATTTCCAGCTAATCTTCTTCTAGTCTTGACAGCTCATTTTGATATCCAGATGGTCCTCCTTTCTGTTGTACTACGGTACTATTTCTGCACCTAGCCGAAATATCTCCTGAGGAAAATATATCCCCTCCATTCAAATTAATAACTGAATGTCAGTATAGTACGATGACATGGCATGGTCCCCTCAAGGTAAACCCTAGATCTAGTAATGACGATAATACCCTCAGACGATAAAGGTATAAGCATCATTCTTCTCATTTAAAAGTTTTAAGACATTATTATTCATATATAATTCTCTATCTTCCTTTATTTTCATACATCATCCATTCCCAGAATCTTCACTGACTTGAGCGTCGAAGGGCCGTCGTCGGAACCCTCTCCGGCCCGGTTTTGTTGCAGGTCAGCCATTTCAGAGCCAGACATGATTTCTAAAGCAAATATTGAAGGATTTCCAAGGGATTAATCTAGGTATCGTTACATTTCAATCATTTCAAGCGTAGTTCATATCTGAACTCATTTTTGTTTCATCAAATGGCGCCGTCTGTGGAAAACCAAGCTGAGGCGTGAGGTTTCCTTGTATATCAATCGTTTCTAAAAAAAAAATTCACAAGAACTCACATGGTGTGGTGGTACCAAGTTTGAATGTTTGGTCGTTTTATTCTTAATAATCTAGCCATGTATGATCAAACATCGAAAAATCTGAATGAGGCATTTGAAGAGGTGACCATTGCCATTGATAAGAACACAACAGGAAAAACTCCATTACGAGATGGAGTGCCTTCATTTCCATCCTCCTCTTCTGGACCTGTCATCACGTTGACTGTGGATAGTTTGAGAGAATTAATCAACTCAAAGGTAGTGCGAGTTCTGGCAAGTCGGGAAGTGCCTATGGTGGGTACTCCCATAACCCCATCGACTGTCAATGTGGAGGAAGATCCCCTCAACTTGAAGAAAGCTGCACTTACTCCAGGTCTGAAAACAACACCCCTAGGGGAGGAGTCAACAGAGGTGGTGTCCATCCCACCTCCAGGAGCTCCAAGTCCAAGAAAGCGGAAGGAGCGAGCTGCGCCCCCACCTGAAAGAGAGGAGGAGGACAGTTCTGGAGAAGAATATGTTTAGTCCTCTGCTCAAGAGACTGTCAACACGAAGATTATTGCTCTAAGGAGAGATATGGAAGAAATGAAGAAGATGTGTGGCAAGGTAGTCACGTCTGGAAATAGGATGGGTAGCTCACCCTTTTCACCGGACATCCTTTCAGACCCATTACCCAGAAATTTCAAGACGATGATGATGGCACTTCTGACCCACAAGAGCACCTCCTTCGGTTCCAGAATGGGGCCATACTCCATCAATATACGGATGGGGTCATGTGTCGGGTATTTCTGACGACTTTGACAAAGGCAGCTCAACAGTGGTTTGCTCAATTACCTCCAAATTCAGTCTGGTCCTTTGAGGAAATGATCTCAATGTTTCTACATCAGTTCGCGAGTGCTCGTCGACAAGTGAAGACATCCTTATCCTTGATGAGTCTAAAATAAAAGTCGGGAGAGGGATTAAGAGCCTATCTGGGAAGATTCAACAAAGTAGTCCTGGAAGTTCCCAATGCTACGGGAGAAGTAAAGATCAACGCTCTTACTCAGGGGTTGATAGAGGGAGATTTGTTCAAATCTCTAGCCAACCGCCCACCTCTGACATTTGATGAGCTCTTAGCCAGAGCGGAAAAATACATCAACCTGGAAGAGATCCAGAATACCAAAAGAGGAGAAGATAGGTCTTCTAATGTGAAGAAGGAGAACGGAGCAGAGAAGAGAAGGAGGTATGAGGAGAAAGGAGCCAAATCTGAATTTAGATCTTTTCATCACCATACTCCACTGACGAGACCACCTTCAGAACTATTAGAGGTGGTGCAGAACCAGTTAGGATTTAAATTCCCATATTCAGCTAAAGCAGGGCCTAAGAACCCCAGATCTGATAAATTTTGTAAACATCACAATGAATACGGTCATGACACAGATCGGTGTCGTCATTTAAGAGATTCCATTGAGAGGATGATTCGAGAAGGGCAATTGGCAAAATATATAAGGGCAAAACATGACAAGCAGTATGGGAGGAGAGAAGATAGGGGAAAGGGCATAGAACTCGCAGAACCTACCCAGAAAGAGGGCCCTCCCCCTAAAAGAGGCAACGTATCAATGATCACTGGCGGACCTACCAATGGATAATCCAATAGAGCTTGAAAAGATTTTGTTAGAGAGGTGAATAAATGGGGAGCAGAGGTACATAAAGTAACCAATGTAAGTGGGATGCCTGACATCCACTTTGGACCTGCGGATATGGGAACAGTCATGCAGCCGCATAGCGATGCTTTAGTTATCACATCTGAAATTGGTGGACATGACGTGGCTCGTGTTTTCATCGACACTGGGAGTTCATGTGACATAATGTTCAAGGAATGCTTTGAGAAAATGGACCTTAATGTAAAAATAGCCCCGTTAAAACAGCTCTATATGGGTTCGTAGGAGGAGCCATCCAGCCTTTGGGGCAAGTCACTTTGCAACTCAGGATTGAAGAATATCTGTTGCAGAAAGTAAGAATGGTGGACTTCCTAATTGTGGATGTTCCCTCATCTTACAATGTATCATTGGTAGACCAGCGCTTAATGCACTACAAGCCGTGGTATCTACATATCACATGAAGATGAAATTCCCCGTATGAGAGGAAGTGGGGGAAGTCTCTAGAGATCAGAATAGTTCTAGAAGATGCTATGTGGATACCATCAGTAAAGCTGATAAGCCGTTTAAGGGGGATCAGAGCCGAGGAGATGACCCTCAAGGAAAGAGGAGAAAAGCAGAGGATTTAATGGAGGAAGACCCACACATGCAGATCCAGCCAGAGGAGGAGACAATAGTGGTAGAACTTCTACCCCACAAGATTGAATGTTCTACAAAGATTGGAACACAAATGAGTCATGAAGTGTCACAGAGCTTGATCCATTGTTTGAGGAATAATGCGGATATTTTTGAATTTCATTCCGTAGACCTCATCGGAATTGACACTGCTTCGGCTATGCATAGCCTTAATGTGAATCTAGAAGAGAAACCGGTAAAATAAAAATTGAGGAGATTTGGAGTAGAAAAGGATAAGATCATTATAGAAGAAGTAGAAAAGCTTTTGATGGCCAAGCATATTGTGGAGATCCAGTTCCCTGAGTGGCTCTCTAACGCAGTTATGGTCTCAAAGGGAGCTGGAAAATGGAGGATGTGCATTATTTTCGGGATCTTAACAAGGCTTGTCCTAAAGACCACTACCCACTTCCCCGAATCGATCAACTTGTTGATTCTACATCGGGATGTGAGCTTCTCTCCATGATGGATGCTTATCAAGGATATCATCAGATCCGCATGGATCCAAATGACATACTTAAAACAAGCTTTGTGGTGCACATACATATATGTGGATATCCCATTGGGCTAAAGAATGCTGGAGCCACTTATCAGAGGATGGTGGATCTGGTCTTCAAAGAGCAAATTGGTAGGAGTATGAAGGTATATGTAAATGATATGTTGGTCAAAACTTTGAAGGAGACAGACCACGTTCGAGATCTGGAGGAAAATTTTCAAGTTATCCAGAGTAATGGAATGAAACTTAACCCAACAAAATGTACATTCGGGGTACAATCGGGTAAGTTCTTGGGGTAAATGGTGACCCTGAGAGGGATTGAAGTAAATAAAGAGAAGGTGAGAGCGGTTCTGGAAATGCAGGAACCTCGAAATATTAGAGAAATTCAAAGGTTGAATGGTCGCATCGCTGCTTTGAGTCATTTCATTTCTCGATTAGCGGAGAGAAGCCCCCCCTTCTTTAAAATCCTAAGGAAGGGAGCCCAATTCGAATGGACTGAAGAATGCAGAAAAGCTTTCAAGGAGCTAAAGACCCATCTTTCAACTCTACCTCTATTGACTAAGCCTGTTCGGGGAGAGGTTCTATTTTTGTATTTCTCTGTAGGAGAACAATCCTTGAGCTCTGTTCTCCTCAGAGAAGAAGGAGGTCACCAAAGGCCTATATACTATGTAAGCAAGATATTACAAGGACCTGAGGAAAGGTACTCATAAATGGAGAAATCTGCTCTGACCGTAATGGTGACAACCAGAAGGCTTAGACCCTACTTCTTAGCCCACAAAGTTGTGGTAAGAACCAACCTTCCTCTGAAACAGACAATGGGACGACCTGATCTCTCGGGTCGAATGGTAAAATGGGCAGTGGAGATAGGCGAATATGATATTGAGTTCGAACCCAAAACTGCTATCAAGGCTCAGGTCTTAGCGGATTTTATCCAAGAAACTACCCGTGCTCTAGAGTTCAAGAGGTGGAAGACATACATGGATGGTTCTTCCACCATTTTCGGAAGTGGGGCAGGGATAGTGATTATCCCTTCATCTGGGGAAGAATTGCAATTTGCTATCAAATTTGGCTTTAAAGCATTTAACAATGAATCCGAGTATGAGGCCTTGGTTAGAGGAATGAAGATATTGGCGGATTTAGGAGCTCAGAAAGTGAGGATCTTATCTGATTCTCAGCTGGTGGCCCAGCAAGTGGCCGGGTCATATGAGGCAAAAGATGAGAAGATGATCAAATACGCCAGGATGGTGGAAGGCATGAAATCAAGATTCGTGGAATTCGCCTTGGAGCAAATCCCCAGAGCTGAGAATATGAAGGCTGATTTGATTATCTGGTTAAGTTAGCCAGTTCTGCAGAAGAAGGAGCTAAAGGGTCGATTACTCTGTTAGCATCAGAAGAGAGGATGACAAATCTAGAAGTGCTCTCTCTTACTCAGAATGCAGAAAAGGAAGATTGGAGAGCTCCAATCATCCATTACTTGAAAACATGGGAAAGACTAGAAGGACCAGAAGTGCCTAAAAAAGCCATATATGCTAGGTACTGTTTAATTGGAAGAGATCTGTATAAGAGGTCATTCTCACACCCTTATCTGAAATGTATCTCTGGTGAGGAAGGGAATTATGTCATGTTGGGAATAAAATGAGATTTTGATTAAGATACCAAAACCCCTTAGGACATGCCAAATAGATAAGTCAAAGTTGAATGAATATTTTTCAGGAATGTTGGAACATATAGATTAGGCTAGTTGAGAAGTTGACATGTTTAGGAGCTTATAGATGCATAAGTTGAGGGGGAACACAAGCTTAGAAGATTACAAGAATCAAGTTCCTCAATTCTCAGAATCAAGTTTGATTGCAACACTGCTGATGATATGAATGCCCAAGTGTGCTGATAGTCAGACCAGCCCAGTAGAGAGACAATCTCCTTGATGATCACTTCAGAAGAACACATCAGTTAGACCAAGTCTGCTGATGTACATGCTATCAAGATCAGAGAAGATGTCCAACAGAATTGACCAAACACACTAAACTGGAAGTGAAAACAGTCAAGTCTAAGGCAAGAGACAACTTTGCCGATATGGTCAAATCCATTGATATGGAAACATGGATGCTTAGAAGCTATCAAACAATGATCAGTGAAGTTAAAGAACCAACTCAACTGAAGAAGCTAGCCAACACTGCTGATAGGACAAATCACCTGAAAGTGATTAGCAGATTAGTCTTGATGATAAGGAAAGTTGACCCTTATCAAGGAACCAATGATCAGAAGAAATGTCCATGCTGGATTAACTGAATCTTCAAGTCAGACATTGGGAAGAGTGCATCAAAGTCAAGACAAGAAGCTTCCAACCGTTTACTTCCCAAAACAAGGACATGTCACTTTCAAGAATCTGTCTTCAAGTTGTAGAGTTCAAAGAAGACAAATATAGACATTTTGAGGTTGTCTCTCTAACGGACATAACCTCATCCTGCTCTATAAATACTGGAGTATGGAAACCATTCATATGTGGAAACTACAAGCATTCAAAGCCTACAAGCCTTAAGCTCTCTCATAGAATATTTCATTCTTAGAGTTTCCATACTCTTCCAGTTACCAACTAAGCTGAACATATTGTAAATCATTCAAAGCTTAGAGAGATATCATAGCCCTACATAGAGCCTAATTATAAAGGACATCTCACCCTAAACAACCTCAACCCTTAAACCTTTCAAGGAAAGTTAGAAGAGTTGTTGTAGAAGTGTGAGAACTAGATCTGTCAAGTGAAAGAACAGTCTAGTTCGAGTTGAGTGAGTACTAGGACTCATAATTCCTAGGGATCAAGGCACTAAGGAGTAGTGTGGTTGATCAGTGCACCTTGGCACTATAAAACAAGTTAATTCCGAGTGAAGGGATTATCCTGTTAAATCAGGGATAGTGGATGTAAGAGCTTGAGTCTCTGAACCACTATAAACTTCTTGTGCTATTTACTTTCAAGTCATTTCGTACAAGTAACACATTCATACACTGCACACAAACTGATCTTCAAAAGAAAACCTTCACAAGTTGTGCAAAACAGTTTTGGGACAAGTCCCCCGAAAAGCTGTTAAGTGTTAAAAAGAGTTTCAGAACTAAAAGGAGTTTAAAGATAAAGGGCCAACCATAATTCCGCACATATAACCTACTTAGATAGTTATCCTTGATTTTAAACAAGGTTATACATACTCAGTGAAGTTGTCCAGGACAACTCTGCTGATAGGATGTTTTGTTTAAACTGAATTTTTTTTGCATATACAAGTGCATTCCCCCCATACACTTGTTTCATACTCCTTTCAGGACCAACAAGTGGTATCAGAGCAGGGGTTCAAAGACCACTCCTTTTGAAAATCCATTTTGATTTTCAAAACCAGATTTTAGTGTGGTCACTAAACTGATCTCTCTGAAATTCTTGACACTCTGTGCTTTAACCTCTTATATCTTGAGATATGGCTAGGAACAATAACAACAACACTGCAGTTCCTGGTGATGCTGTGGAGACCATCAACAACATGGCTCCAGATCCAATCAATCACATATCTCATCATAAGCTACATATGTTCTCAATTGAGAACTATGATTTCTGGAAAATCAGGATGAGAGCTCACCTTGCATGTCTTCACAATGAAATGCTGAGAGTCATCACAAAGGGACCCTTAACATTCACTCAATTGAATCCCAAAGTCACTAATGCTCAAAGAGCTGATCCAAGGGAAGAAATCCCCAAAGATGAAGTTGACCTCACCACAGAAGAAAGAAGGAGACACAACCTCAACTATCTAGCAATGAACACTCTCTAGCAAACAATTTCAGATGTTGTAATGGGGAGAGTCTACCACTGCAAAACAACCAAAGAAATATGAGATACTCTTGCAGAAATGTGTGAGGGTACATATAAAATCAAGGAGAATAAGCTCCAAGTTGCTGTGCAGAAATTTGAACAATTCACAATGGAGTCAGAAGAGCCCATTGACAAGCTTGCTGGTAGATTCACTAATATAATGAATGAGATAAACTCATTGGGCAAGGTTTACTCCAAGAGAGAGGTGGCACTCAAAATCTTGAGAAGTCTCACTTCAAAGTGGGATGTATATTCTGTAATGATGCAGAACACCAAAGATCTCTCTACCATGCCCATGCAACAAGTCTTCTCAGAACTCAAAGCTTATGAGTTTGATCTCAACAAAATAAAGCCAACTGAGGAATCTTCCTTACCAACCAAAGGAGTGACTTTCAAAGCCAAAACTGCTGAACCAGAAAAGCTGTCCACTCCAAGATCATCAAAGTCAGTCTCTAAGGCTGAAATGAAGGAAGAACTAGCCCTCATGGCTAGAAGATTTGAGAAACTCAACTCTAGATTTGGTAGATACAAAAAATTCTACCAAGACAACAAGGGCAGAAGAAGGTACAACTCTCCTGAAGCCAAGGCTGAGGACAAAAGGCCCGAAGAAAAAAAACTAGAGGACAAATACTCTGATAGGAGAAAGTCCAACAGAGTTGAACCTTCATCATCTAGAAGAAGAGATGATTCAAAGAAAGATGATGATGAAGACCTGTGCTATAACTACCAAAAGAAGGGGCACTTTCAGTATGATTGCCCTGAACTCAGCTCTAAGGAGAGAAAGGAGAGGCAAGCCAAAAGAGATAGAAGACTCAACAGCAGGAAAGCCATGATGGCTGGTGATGAGTCTCAAAGTGATGAAAGCTTCAGCTCTTCTGATGATGGACTGTTCTCTAATAGTGATGATGATGATGTGTGCAACATGGCCATTGAAGATGATGATGTATCTTTTTCATCTAGTTCATCATCTATTCACTCACTGGAACCTAGTGATGTCAACTTGAAACTATCCTTTGGAAAGTTGATGGAAGACTTCACTAGATTGCAAGAACTTCATGAAAGTTGTGAGAGAGAAAATGAGATTTTATATGCTGAAATTACAAAGCTTTCTCAAGCTGAATGTGTAGTGAATGTCAAGTCTACTGAATTGTATCAACAAGTCTTGAGAGAACTTGAGGAAGCTTCTCTCAGGATAGTTAACCAGCAAAAGCAGTTTGATGAACAACTACTCATTCAGAAGAGAAAGGACTTTGAACTTAAAATCCTTCAAGCTAAATTTGAAAACCTCTCACATGAATATGATGTACTTAAATCAAGTGAAGAGAGCCTGAGAAATAAGATGTCTGCAATGAATAAATCCTCTAAGGCAATAGAGGAAATTCAAAGCTTCCAAAGACCTATGGCTCAAAAGAGTGGATTGGGATATAATCCATTCGAATCTTCACCTTGTCTTAATGTTGCTTCAACAAGTAACACTAAGAAAATCTTTGTTAAATCAGTGGCACAACAAGCTGAAAATGAATTAATTCAGCCACTAAACAAAGGAAAGGGCAAAATGTATGATGTGCCCCCTCAAGTACTTCAGAGAACAAGGCCCACACCTAAGGAAATGGCCTAAGTCTCTGAATATAAGAGGAATGGTTTCAGTAGAGTAGACCCAATGGAAGGGCAACTCATTTGAACAACATTCAAAGAAGTTGTCCAAAGTATGTTCAACCTAGGACAACTCTTCTGAGGCAACCTCAGCTGAACAGACATAAGGCCAACTCTCCTCAAAGGCACAATAAAATGAGACAACCAAAACCCTTCATGGCAAAGGGTAATGGTCATCTATATGCCCATCCTCAAAGATTTCCTCAAGCTGCACAAAAGACTCATAAGTTCAGGAGAAATGTCAACTCTCCTGAAACATACAGAGTTAACACATTCACACATTATTTCCCAAAGGCATTTAAGGGAAAAACAGTGTATGTTGATGAAATAGGAAAATAACTTAGCCACCTTGAATCAATCAGGGTTATTAGGCAAGTTTGGGTTCCTAAAGGTACAGCTAACCTCTCAGGACCCAAAATTCAAAGGGTACCTAAAGCTTGATTATTGCAGGTACCAAAGGACCACAAGAAGATGAGGAGTTTGAACAAAAAGACACCATGGTACTTGGACAATGGATGTTCAAGGCACATGACTGGAAATAAAACACTCCTCACTGAATTCATTGAACAAGAAGGTCCTAATGTCACATTTGGAGACAACTCACAAACCACTACAAAAGGTTATGGTAACTTGAACATTGGTAATGTCAAGGTAACTAATGTATCATATGTGGCTGGTCTCAAATATAATCTCCTAAGCACAAGTGATAAATGCTTAATCAAAGATAAAACTCAACAAACCCTACTGACTGGAACTAGAAAAGGAAATGTGTATTTTGCTGACTGAGACAAGTCTACTGATGCAACATGCTTCATTGCTAAGTGCTCAAATGAACAAAGTTGGTTATGGCATAAAAGGCTAAACCACCTGAATTTTAAATCCATGAACAAACTAGCAAGAAATGCATTAGTTAAAGGACTGTCTAATGAAGTTTTCATTAAAGAACATGTTTGTAAACCATGTCAAGAAGGAAAACAGATTAAAACTTCATTTAAAGGCAAATCAGTCATCTCTACTGAAAGGGTACTTGAACTTTTACATATGGACTTGTTTGGACCAATTACCCCTGCAAGTATAAATGGAAGAAAATACACATTGGTTGTAGTAGATGACTTCTCTAGATTTACTTGGGTAGTATTTCTCTTTAATAAGAAGGAAACACAAGTCAAACTCCCTAAGCTAATGAAGAGACTGTCAAATGAGAAAAGCCTTAATATTATCAAGATAAGATCTGATAAAGGCATTGAGTTCATAAATTCATATATTAATGAGTATTGCATTGAAAATGGAATTGCCCATGAAACTTCAGCAGCTAGAACCCCTCAGCAGAATGGGGTAGCTGAAAGAAGGAATAGAACTCTTAAAGAGGCTGCTAGAACCTTAATTGCTGATTCAAATTTGCCTAAGAGATTTTGGGCTGAAGCCATAAACATTACATGCTATACTCAGAATAGATGCTTGATCATTAAGGGTCAAGGCAAAACTCCATATGAACTCTGGAAAGGAAGATTGCCTAAAGTATCATATTTTCACATATTTGGTTGTAAGTGTTTCATTCACAACACTGATGAGGGAATATTTGAAAGCTTTTGATAGCAAAACTGATGAGGGAATATTTCTTGGATATTCTAAAATCAGTAGAGCTTTCAGAGTCTACAATTGCAAATCCCTTCTTGTGGAAGAAACACCTCATGTTGTGTTTGATGAAGCTACTTTTGAGAACAGGGATAATATCTTGGATTTGAATGACATCACACAAAGAACAACCAGATTGAGCCTAAAAGAGAAATATACTTTATTCACTGAAGTTGTCCAGGCTAATTCTTCTGAATTCATCACAATGGACAACACTCCTGAGGGCAATCTACCTGAACAAAACTCCACTGAAGGAAATGATGAACTGAATGACCCAATCCCAGTTCATAATCAGGTAACAACTACCAATGAAGAAGCAGGCTCTGCTGAGGTAGTTAATGGATCCACTATTCTAGGGGGAACTAACAACGTTGAAAATGCCAATGTCCCTAACATTGATGCCAACTCCCCTGAATATGATCCTGAATTAGATCTTGCATTAAACTTTCCTGAATTTTATGATCCTAGTGACTCAACCTTAGTAGAGGACAACTCTACTGAAGGGATCAGGAAAAGGAGGAATTGGTTATCTGACCATCCAACTAACCTGATACTTGGAGATCCAAGTATTGGAGTCAAAATAAGAAGGTTTCATGGTGAAAGTGCTTTGTTTTGTTGCTTCTTATCAGAACAGGAACCTCAAGACATTGAGGAAGCACTTCAAGATGCAAACTGGATTACAGCCATGCAAGAAGAGCTGAACCAGTTTACAAGAAATGATTTTTGGGAACTGGTTGACAGACCATCACATCAAGATGTTATTGGAACTAAGTGGGTGTTCAAGAACAAGAAGAACGAGAATGATGTGATAGTCAGAAACAAGGCCAGATTGGTGGCAAAGGGTTATTGTCAATCAGAAGGCATAGACTATGATGAGACATTTGCACCTGTGGCAAGACTTGAAGCAATAAGGCTATTCCTAGCATATGCTGCCCACAAAAGGTTCAAAGTCTATCAAATGGATGTCAAGAGTGCTTTTCTGAATGGAGTGCTCCAAGAAGAAGTCTATGTGGAGCAACCCCCAGGGTTTGAAGATGGGAATAAGGTGTACAGACTCAAGAAAGCCCTTTATGGACTTATGCAAGCTCCAAGAGCGTGGTATGACACCTTGTCACATTTTCTGTTGGATCATGGTTTTGTCAAAGGGACAGTGGACAGAACCTTGTTCAGAATTTGTGAAGGAGAAGACATCCTACTTGTCCAACTATATGTGGATGACATCATATTTGGATCACCAAATGAGAAGCTTTGTGAAAAGTTCTCAAAGATCATGCAAAACAAGTTTGAGATGTTAATGATGGGGCTGATGAATTTCTTCTTCGGACTTCAAGTCAAGCAATCAAAAGAAGGAATTTTCATCAACCAAGCCAAGTACACAAGGAAAATGATCAAAAAGTTTGGATGTTCAACAAGCAAATCTGTAAGGATCCCAATGAACACCAACTGGAAAATGGATCCAGATGAAAGTGGAGTTTTAACCAACTCTACTGAGTATAGAGAAATCATTGGATCACATCTCTACCTCAATACCAGCAGACCTGACATCACCTTTGCAGTAGGTGTATGTGCAAGGTTCCAAGCTAATCCTAAAAAGAGTCATCTAGAAGCTACAAAGAGAATCTTGAGATACCTCAAAGGCACTGAAAATGTTGGCCTTTGGTATCCAGCAGATGACAACCTTAAGCTAACTGGCTACTCAAATGCAGACTATGGAGGTTGCAGAATTTATAGGAAGTCCACCTCTGGAACATGCCAATTCTTGGGAAGCAAGCTCATCTCTTGGTTCTCAAAGAAGCAAAACACTGTGGCAACTTCAACCACTGAAGCTGAATATGTTGCAGCTGGAAGTTGTTGTGCTCAAATCCTTTGGTTGAGACAACAACTCAAGGACTATAATGTCAACTCCCCTGAAGTGCCAATATTTTGTGACAACAACAGTGCAATAGCAATATCACAGAATCCAGTGTTGCATACAAGATGCAAGCATGTGGACATCAAACATCACTTCATAAGAGACCATGTGGAGAAGAAGGACATCAAATTGGTGAAAATCCATACAGATCACCAAAAGGCTGATATTCTAACCAAACCTCTAGCTGAAGCAAGGTTCATGGAACTTTAAGCAGAGTTGAGACTTCTTGATCCAGGAAAGTTGGACAAGTAAGCCTAATGGAATTCAATAATCAAGGGGGAATAAGAATTGTTCTTCAGCAGACTTGGACAAAAGATATCTTGAATGATGATTTTTCTACCGAATCTCCTAAGAGATGACCCAAAATTGATTAGAGAAGTTGGGCAGATCAATTCATTGGTCTGGGCCCACCTCAGGAGATTTGGGTCAGGACAGTTGTCCATGTGGGGCCAGATAAGCTGAAATAGCTATCAAAATAAATCTAGGTTTGATAAGCACCTATTTTGGGCAATCATTGCCTATTTTGATGGCTGTCCCATTCCTCTTCAAAGCCATCACATTTACAAAGATTTAATTTGTCCCCTACCTAAAAGGTCACTTTCGAAGCATTTAATGCAAAAGATTCAATTCTTGTTTGCATTAAAACTTTAAGCCCACAATCTACCTTGATAACTCCCATAGCCATAAAAAGCTTTAACTTCTTATCCCACGTTTTTGATAAAACAGTTTTGAACCTTGAAATCAAATTTGAGCCGTTGGACCATTAACTGGCCAACTCCCCTGAATTAATCCTGACCATCCAATGTTTGATTTCCTCATTTACCAATTGTTGAATTGCCTTAAGACTCACCAACTCAATGACATACATTCCTTTTGGAATATACTCAAGTCTTAAGAAGCCCAAATCCATTCATTCACTCCTACGCATTCTTACAACACTCAAACCCTAACCAGATTTTTCAAAAACTCTCTCAAGCTTTTCTTACAGTTCATCAATGGCACCCAAAATTAGACAAGACAAGCTTGTTGACTTCTATAATGAGAAGTTAGACATTGATTTTTCTTACCTTAGCCACAAGAACAACCTCACATTCGAACCAATCATTTCTTTTGAGAGTGAACTGCCTGAAGTCACTCCTACTCTTAGATGGCTAAGAGGGGCTGAACTTCAGAAGTTCATGGAGACCAAGCCAAGCTCATGCCTTGAGCAATACATGGTTGAATTTTTTGCCTTTTTGAAATGGAAGGGTAAGGGTACTGGAGGAGCAGTACAAACTAGATTGGCCTATGTTGAAGAAGGTCAAGAAGAGGAAAGCTCACACACAATCAAATTCTCAGAGGAGGATTTAGAAGATGCCTTTGGATTGCCTTCAGAGGGAAGGAATCCTGAAACTTATGGTGTTGGGCATGAACAAGACATTGCTCAAGAATGGCTTTCAACCCCAGGTCCAATATCTTCCACTCAGCATAAGAACACATTGAAACCTGAGTTTCAAACATTGTTTGAAGTGGTTACCAAGAGTATTTTGAGCAATACTGGAAGCTTGGAACAAGTGAGCCAACCAAGGATAAGAATAATGGCTGCTGTGATTGATGCTAGTAATAAGGGCATCAAATTCAACTGGAGAGACTTCATCATGGGAGAGATGATGAAGGAGAAGGCAAAGTTCAAAATAAAAGCTCACATGAAGGTGGTGATGGAAGGAAAACTGAGATATTGCACTAGGGCAAGTCTCCTGATAGAAATGTTCTCCCATTATTCCCAAATGCAAACATTTTCCAAGCCTCTTCCAGCTCAAAAGATAATGTTCAGGAAGCTGTCCAAGAAGACAGAAAAGAAGAAGATGCAGGTGGCCAAACCTGCTGAGGAGGTGGAACAAAAGCCCAAGCTAAAGCCTAGGACAAAGGCTAGAGTGGTGAATACAAGAAAGATGGCCCAAATCCTCTCAGAAGAGGATACTGATACTTCATCAGAGTTGGAGAAAGTTGCTGAAGAATGAGTTAATGTGCCATCAGATTCTGAGGAACTAAGGGAAAAGTTCCCAATGGCAATAAAGAAGAATAAGAAGCAATCTGCTTCTAAGAAGAGGAACATGGATGTTGTCCTAGTGGAGGAAGAAAGTGGAAGCTCTAGGCCAAGCAAGGGAAGGGCTGTATAATGATCTAAGAACCCAACGTATAAATTAAGCAGTGGATCTTCCAAAATCGAGATTTGAATTGATCTTACTTAGAGCATAAAAACCTTGACCCGTTGGCTATAGAAGAGCCAAGAACCTTGGTATGATTGAACGCTTCAAGATCATGCTCAAGATTCTTGATAAGTTCTAAAATAATTCAACCTCACAAAGAGAATATAAGCAATCAACTTATGAAATTCGTATTAAACTTGGTGCCCTATTCCCAAAGGAATACAAGGCCTATTTATAGGCTAAAAAGTAACTCCTATGATTCAATACATTCATAACCTACACTTATGGTCTTAAAAAGCCACTAAAGATATAAATGCAGGTCTTATATAAAAGAAAAAAAAACTTAGAAGCCATAAGAACACATCTCGTTCCAGAGGCCGGGGCCCCGTTAAAAACCTTGCTAGAGAAAACCCTCCTTAGGGATAAACCTCTAGTCAAGGGAAAAAGGTAGACCCCTCTAATTATGAGAATCTGTAATATTCCATGTTCATGTCACGAGTTAGATAATGAATGAGCTGTTCTGGAGGTGTGTCAAACCATTTGTAGTCCGTGTTGTCCATTGCGGCCAGGAAGTCCGCCGCTGCGTTTCCTTCTCGGTAAATATGCGTCACATGGAGTTGGATGCCCTCTGTTTCAATTCGGACCTGCTCCCATAGTGATCGCAGCCTCCATGGAATTGAGGTGGATGTCGCGGCTGCAAGCATTGTCTCCACATAGGTTGAGTCTGTCTCTAACCAGATTTTATTCCATCCGCGATGTGCAGCTTGTCGCAAAGCATAAAGGGCTGTGAATAATTCTGCCTCGTAGGCAAAACCTCGGCCGTAGCTCTTAGTGAATGCACCCTTGAAAGAGCCCGTGTTATCTCTGAAAATTGCAGCTCCCCTTATACGCCCTGGTGCACCTGTGGCGGATCCGTCAGTGTTTATTTTTATTGTCCCTGCTGCTGGTGCGTGCCATTTAACTGCCACCACTTTCTGTGATTTGCCCGGAACGCAAACCAAACTGAATGTTTTGATCACAGTAAGATCGAAACTGGTGTTATGCATGTGGCTTAAGTTGGCATTCTTGGCCTCTCCAACTAATGCCCACAATGAAATTCTCATGGCTTCTCGCGTAATTTTTGCATTGTCGAAATTTTTGCCACAGCTGCCATATTAAGGAAACTATTGCTAGACGCCATATATTAGAAACTTGGGGGCTGAAGTTCGTCCTCATCGCTTGTAAAAACCAGCTATGGAATCCGTCGTCTGTATTGATTGTGATCTGGAATGCCTCTGTGATTTTATTGAAAGAGTGCTTGAAGAAGTTGCATCTGCTGAATAGGTGATTGATGCTTTCAGTGTCGGCTCGACACAACATGCAAACCCCTGGCCCCTGTATACCCCGTTTACGTAGGTGTTTCCATGTAGGTAGTTTGTCGTGGATTAGTCTCCATATCACCGTCGATCGTCTTGGCGGTATAAAATTGCCCCATATCCACTCACCCCAATTAACTTCCAGATACCGTTCCCGGATGTCTCCGTAAGCGATTTTTGCTGTTATTGCACCTTTGGCGGATGAAGGCCAGATCATTGTGTCCATTCCGCTTGCTCTCTCATAAGTGAGGATGTCATTTGCAATTCTCGTATGCTGCCTCACAAACTCTGCATCTAGGTGCCAAGTATCATCCGTGATGTAATCCGAAACCATAAATTGATATCTATTTCGAGCAGCCTCCGGCATACCTAGATGATCCGCAATAATATAGCCTAACCAGTTATCAAGCCAAAATCTCACAGATGTTCCATTGCCTACAATCCATTGAGCTTTTTGCCTGATAGTCAACATATGCTGTCGCGCCCCCTTCCACACTGTTGACGAAATTGCTGGAGTGCGGAGGTCTCCTTTTGGCATGTATCTGTGTCGCAAGAAAAGCATTGGAGAACTTGGGTCTGTTAGAATGTGCCAAACCAGTTTCCGGAGATATGCTTCGTTTGCACACAGAATCGATCTCACCCCCAGACCCCCTTCCCGTCGTGGAGCTGTGACTCGGTGCCAGGCCACCGAAATGAATGGCTTTTTGTCTGTATTACCCGTCCATATGAAATTCCTCATTGCACGCTCAATGATTTTAATAAGACTCCGCGGCCATTTGTAAATCATCATCGTGTGAACAAGAGAGGATGTGATAACATGATTCACTAAGCAGGTTCTTCCAGCAAGAGAGAGCGAAGATCCCTTCCAAGCATTGAATTTATTGAGTATTTTATCCGCAATGCCCTGCATGTGTGTCCTCTTCGGCATACCTTTGAATAAGGGGGCACCCAAATAAATGAAAGGGAGTGAGCCCGTGCTGATGCCCAGCGTAACTCGGGTGTATTTCTTGTTGTTATACCCAACAAATTTTCCAAAATATGCACATGACTTATTGGGATTGAAGGCCTGTCCTGACATATCACCATATTTTCTTAACACTGATTGTATTGCTCGAATGCTTCCTCTTGTTGCTCGGCAAAATATTAGCACATCGTCCGCATAAAGGAGGGAGACCGGGCATGTCAGTCCCCGTCTTATGAAAGCCCGCTGTAGGCTTCCAGTTGCTGCTTCCGCGTCTAGTAGAGCGGAGAGGATTTCACCGCCCAGGCAGAAAAGAAGCGGCGATAAAGGGTCGCCTTGCCTTACCCCCTGCGAGCACTGGAAATATCCATGAGGTGTACCATTTATTAAGATCGACAGCCGCGCCGACATAAGGATGCAGTGCACAATTTTATAGAAGTCCTCTTCAAAACCCAGTCTCCGCAAAACTTCAAGAAGGAAATCCCATCTTATCGTGTCGAAAGCTTTCCTTATGTCAATTTTGAGAGCCATATTTCCGTAAACCTGGGTTCTGTCAAGGCAATTCACACCCTCCGACGCTACTGCAATTGCGTGGTGTATGCTCCGACCCGGGATAAAGCCAAATTGGAATTCTGATAGGATGGTCGAAAGAATAGGCCCAAATCTTGTCGCCACAATTTTTGAGATAGCTTTGAAGAGGAAATTGCCGAGGACAATGGGCCGGAAGTCCTCGATTTTATTCGCTCCTACTATTTTCGGAATCAGACAAACCCAATTCGAATTGAGACCATGTGGAAGGAACTTAAATCTGAAGAAGTATTGCGCTGCTCTTACAACATCCGTTTCTAAGAATTCCCAAGCAGCCTGAAAGAATGCTCCATCAAAGCCGTCCGGGCCTGGGGCGCTGTCTGAAGACAGCTCAAAAAAAGCTGCGCGGATTTCTGTTGGGGTAGGTATCCCTATCAATGATGTGTTTTGGGCCTGAGTGACTCGCGGTGACAGGAGTGTGTCAAGAATTGAGAAGCTTGGGGTGTTATCACTGTTTGCAAATAAGTTCCTGTAGAAAGCCGTAATGTGCGCTGCAATGGTCGCCATATCGGTACAAATGTTTCCATTAATTTCCATGGCCTCCAATGGCCTTCTAAGCTTTTTCAGTTGATTGAGCTTGTGGAAAAACTTTGTGTTTCGATCGCCATTATTGAGCCATGTGATACGGTTTTGCTGCGCAAAGAGAACCTGCTGTTGCTGAAGTATCATATTAAGCTTAATTTTTGCATCTAATTCTTGCTTTGCTTGATCTGGAGTATAGCCTCTGGGTCCAAAATCACATTGAATCTTGATAAGATTCTCTTTTGCCTCTGCAACACGGGTGTGAACGTTCCGAAAAACCTCTCAATTCCATTTCTGTAACACTGATTTGAGGCGTTTCAGCTTTAGTTTGACCAAGGTGATAGGGTCTGACGCAGTGAGAAATGTTTGCCATGATCTTCCAATTTCTTGTAAACATCTTGGGTCGCATAACCACATTCTTTGGAATCGGAACGGGGCGTGCTTCTGCTGAGTATCCGTTGCACAAACCATTAAAATTGGGTGATGGTCTGATGAGGAGCGAGGGAGCGATGAGGTCGAGACTGAGGACCAGATTTCCATAAATTCCGTCGTTGCCATTATTCTGTCCAGCCGGGAGGCAGCATAACTTCCATCTTTACGTCTGATCACCCAAGTGAAATCCGGACCCACAATGTCCAGGTCTAGTAGCTGGGCATCCGCAATGAGTTGTCTGAACTCCCTGCACGATGTTGGGTTTGGCATTGCCCGACCTACATGTTCGTGGGCTCCCGTGACAGCATTGAAATCCCCGATTAAACATAGGGAGGTCATGTTTAAATTCAATATATCATCCCATAGCAGGCGACGCCGCAGAATATCTGGAGCCGCATGGACCAATCCAAGATGAAAAGTGAAGTTGTGTAGTGTGATACGAATCACAACCATTTGTTCCGTAGAGTTGCAAACAGTAATAGTGTTCTTAAGCGTGTCTTTGCTGAAGACGCATATGTTAGGTCTCATTTGATGTCGATGGTTCTGAAAGCAAAATATTAAATTGAGAGACGTCCAAAATGTCGTGGGGATGCTCTCGATAGTAACTTTTGGCTCCACAATCACCAAAATATCCGGGCTATGGGCTCGACAATGGCTCCGAAGGAGGTTTTGTGAGGCCTCATTGCCCATCCCCTGTATATTCCAATACAGCACTATCATTGATCATCGCTGTTGTAACCGTGCTTCGGCGGTTGTCTTTCAGATTCTGATTCGTCAAAATCAGTTGTGTCCTCGTCTCCCCATCGACCATGGGCAGCTCTGGCCATGCGTTTGTATCTTGGGGAGTTGGAATTTTCGACTGAGACCATCGATCTCGGCCGACCCATTTCTTCAGCATGTTTTCTGAAGGCCTCTGCAATGTATGCCATTGGCGAAATTGGTTCACTTTTACTTTTCCTGTTGCTCTTCCCAGACCCGTGCTCATCGTCTGACCTCGTTGGTGAGGTGCAGACGACTGATCGGATGCGTTTTTTCTGATTTTCTGTTGTAGCCGATGTATCCATACTGACCCCCTTGTTTGAGGAATGGTGATCTGGATTACTGGGCTCTATTGCTTCATCATCCTCATGGTGACCATCGAGCGGGTCGAAACGGTTATCTCCAGCCTGATCATGTTGCTTTTGTGCCCAAATCTGGTTGCGGCGAGCCTTACGACGTCGAGGCCGCTGCATCTCCTTTGGAATTTCTGTTTGTACGGGTTTCTTGTCCTGTTGTTCCTTCAATCTTTTGTTACAAGAGTCCCAAGAGTGTCCAACTACTGAGCAATGACGGCAAAATGGTGGGTGATTCTCAAATTTAAAGAACGCAAAAGAGCGATGTCCCTGCCTTTCTATGAGGATTTTCTCAATGTTGTCTTTTGAGAAGTCAACTTCCACCAGAACTCTGATAAAATGACCCATGGAGCCATCCAGACTTCGTTCATCAATCTTAATTGGAGTGCCAAGGGCATGGGCCATTCCGATGATCAATGATTCCGTCCAGTATTCGAAAGGTAGTTCATATATTCTCACCCATACTTGTGCGACAGAGGTTTTAATCTTGTATGGGTTGAAGTCCTTCACCCACTTTGAAAGTCTGAATATTCCTGGATTCAAAGAGCAACTGTACCTTTTCGTTGCCAGGAGGCGATCCGAGTCATCAGAGAAATTCACGTTGTAATATCCAAGGCCTAGAGGAACTAGGCGCCACGCCCCTCTAATTCCCCAGATACGCGAGAGGGCATCCTTCAACTCTATTAATGCCCATGGCTTTTCTTTTCTTGCGTTCGTGAGGCGACCAATAAAGGAGTTGCTGAAATGCGCCACACGCCTCAAATACTGGTCCTCATCGACCGTAATTGCCACGAAGTCTCCTTTTTTGGATGGCATGCGGATGGGTCGTGTCATTGGAGGATCCATTGGAGGAGGCGGGCCTCGCTGATCCATTGGGGGGTCCATTGCTGGGGATCCTCCAAGGGATTCTTTGTACGATCGCGGTGGGGGGGCCTGGGGGCCAGCGATCGGAGATTGTGCCTTCAGTAAATCTTTTAACCAAGGTAGGGCGATACACAGATTGCTGATCGCAGCCGCTTTGTCTAGATCATGGTGTACGGCGGCGTCAGAGGGTTCCATTGGTGCCGCGAGCTTGATGAAGCCCTAATGTAACCACCTCCTGAATCGCCGGAGCTTTAAGAAAATTGAAAAGAGATTTCTGAATGATTTCTAAAAGCCACTAAAGACTCAATTCAAAGCTAAATAACTACACTCATGTAACTTATGACTCTTTGAATTTCCTAGAAAATGTAAATAGTCTAAATAACTAATAATATTAAAAATAAAATGATAAATCTGATGGGCTTCATGTGTGCCACGTTTTTGAAGGCCCGTGCACTTAGAATTATGTCTTTTAGCCCAAATTAGCTTCATGACATCTTTGTAAACGTAGTCTAGCCCAATAACATTCACTACTAGGCATTCTTTGGGCTTGTCTTGCACATTTTCTCTCATTTCAGCAACTATGCTTGTCAATGTCTCATTCATCTTCTTAGCTCTTGCCCTTGTAATTGGCCCATCATGTATGACCAAAGGATCCCTTTGTTTTCATTACTTTGCACTTGTGGATCCTCATCAAGGGCCAAGCATTCTGAAAAGATGGTGAGTTTGCAGGAGGAGGAGACCTTGAGGAAGGCACTCAAGGAAAGTAGAGTTGAAAGCAGATCAAGGTCGAAATCCAAGTCTAAGACCAACTCCCATGATGCTAGAACCCCTGAATCCAATCTCCCTGAAACCCATCATTCAGAGCCCAACTCCCCTGATACCCACAAAACCCCTGAAAATCAAACCATAGTTCCCTTAGATCTTACCAAGAGATATTCTTTAGAGGGAACAACTCAAAGAAGTCCAATTGACCTATTGGTAGATATTGCAGTTGATGAATCAAGATTATAATCTCCTCTTGATTCAACTATGCTATCATACTCAAGATTTCTTGAAGCTGCACTGTTAGAACCCACACCCTTAAGTAAACTCCCTTCAGGAACATTGCTCTCGAAAGCACCTGAAACAACCATTGCTGAGCCCAATGTCTCTGAACCCAACCCTCCTAAACACATTTCTAACACTCCCATAACCCAAAGTCCCCAGTCCGATGGAGACGAGGAGAAGTATACCTATGAAGGTATGCTCAGAGGAGTAGCAAGAGAAAATGTGGACCATCTATATCCCAACCTATCTGAATTCCCCAGATCACAGAAAACCTTCCATGATCTTAGAACCTTAGTAGAGGTAAAAGACAAGACTATCATGGAAATTGCACAGATCATTCAGGATAAAGGTGCTAGTTGGTGGCAAATAGAGGAGAACAAACTTCTACACTTATCCGGTGTTCAGAAGACAAGGTTCCTGACAAATGAAGTTGTCTTTGCCAAACTAGTGGAGGACAAAATTGCTGAAGAGAAGGAGAGAATTGCTAAAGGGATTAAACATGCTCATAGTAGTTCTAATGATGATGATGATGATCCCACAAACCCCAACCCTCCTGGTCCTTAAGTGAGTAAGTTACATTACCTTACATATGAAGGTGCAAAGGACTCTGAAACTTCAGAGGTGTTAACCAATGTTGGTGACACAGTCAAAGATACATCAGCCCATGAAGGTACAATTGAGCCTGAGGCACATCTGAATGATGTTGAGACTTCCGAAGGGGAAGCTAGTTTGGTTAAAACCTCATCAGTGTCAGAAGAGTTGGACACTGACCAAATTTTAACCATTCATGATGACTAAGTGGCCTTGGTATGCCCAAGCACTGTGATCTCCCAACAACTGCTCTCTATGAATCTTGTTAAGGATGTAGAGAATGCAGGTTTAGGAGATGGAGTTGAAAAGGAGAATAGTCCTGAAAAGAGGGTGATGAGGATGAAAGTGAAGTAGTCATTACTAAGATAGTGAGTGTACCACCTCAAGAGGGAGATGGAGTAAGTGAGGAAGGATAGGTTATTCTTGAAGTCAAATCTGAACTTCAAGAATCCCTTGATGAGAGGAGGCATGCCCTTCATGATTGTGAGATCATTTATGAACATGGAGAAAAGAACTTAGTTGAAAATGAGAAGAAGGTTGTTGATGAGTCAGGGCCTTATGAAAAAGAAATTGAGGGTGGAGAGGGTGATTTTCCTAATAAATTTTTCTTTGCAGATACTACAGGCATGACACTTGACCAAATTTTTGCTGAAGATGTATTTACAGATGCTCCTGTTCAAGCTGATGCAGGTCTATCTAATGCTGCACTTGTGGAGCATTCAGTAAAGTTGGACACATTGGCCCAACAAGTGGGAATTGCTCATGCACATACCTTAGAAGCCTTGGATGAACAAGGCAGAACACTTGCCTCAGGGGAGATGATGCTGACTGGTTCAGAGGATGTGGTGTTGCCTACAATAGAAGCAAGGATCAGTGGAGTTGAGTCTGGGCTGCAGACCATCTCTACTGAAGTTCAGAAGGCCAAGGAAAGCATGGAAGATTTCACCAAATATGTGAAAAGGGATCAGAAGCTGCTTCTTGACAACCACAACAAAAATGTCAATGCTCTAAAGTTGGTTGTGAAGCAAGCAAATTGAAAGAAGAGTGCTCTTCAGAAGAAAAGGGCTGAAGAGATGAGAATGGCTATGGTCAAGAAAGCATCAGCCAAATTCTCTGAAGAAGTTCTTACCAAGATCTCTGAATCTGCAGTGGCCAACCTCACTGAATTTCTCAAGGCCAACCTTGATGCATCACTTAAGGCCACAATGGAGGAGGTTGTTGAGCAGAAAATAAAGTATGTTCTTGCTTTCCTTAGCATGAGCAGTGACAGGATGCAAAACATTCATGATGAGAATGTTTACCTTCTTGAGGAGATCAAGTCCCTGAATCAGGCCCAATCTCTACTAGCTACTACTATGAGTGACCTTAAGCCCCAATGTTTTGATGCTACCAAAAAGGAGGAAATGGAAAGAGCTAGAGCCAAAGGTGCCTTGAATATTGGTGAAGGCAGCAAAGGAAAAGAGCAAGTGCCTGAAGCTGAAGGGAAGGGCAAGAAAGTGATGGACATAGAGGATCTTGATGAAGAAGAGCAATTAGCTATTGCATTGAAGAACTCTATGGCCTCTGTCCAAGAAGAAAGTGCTAGATGGCAGCAAAGGCCAGGTGGAGAATCAGTAGGCTTGGACAAGTCAGATGAAGATGTCCAAGTCAGGGGGAAGGTCAAGAAAGCAAAGAAGAGCAAGAGAAGAGAAGATAAGAGAAGAGAAGAGAAGAGAAGAGAAGAGACCTTCACTGATTTTCCAAACAGCCTAGACTTGCATGCTGAGTTTAGAATTGATGATGAACCTACTCCAAAGAAGAGCAAGACTGCTGAAGATATTGCTGAAGGAGAAGTGGCCAAGAGCCCTGAAAAGAAGAATAGAGGATGCTGATGATCCTTCAAAGTTGTTTGAAGAAGGCTTTGGAAAGGATGCTGAAACTCAGCACAAATTATCCATGATGAGAGCACAAGAGAAGATGGAAGCTCTCATGGAAGCAAACAGAGCCCGAGACTTGAGAAGAGAAAGCTTTGTGAAGCCAAGAAGAAAGAGAGCATCTTACACCAAGCTAAAGCCACAGCTGCTAATCAAGATGGACACCAAGTATCCCCATCTTGATAAATGGGTCCCAATCCAGCTGAATGATGAATGGGAGGAAGCTAATAGAGAATTTGTTTATGACTTTTATGTCATAGGCAGATGGCTGGATGAAGACATTGAATGCATCTTCACTCAGTTTATGTATGATAATCATAGGGAGCTTTACCACAAACTCTTTGCTGCTGCAGATATAGCAAGAGTAGAATTCAAAGCCCCTGGTCCCATCATCTATATGCCTCCAAAGCTTGAAGACTACATTGATCAACAAAGGATTCTCCAAGAGTTCATTGAAATTCTCAAGATGGAGAAGCTGAAGGTTGGACCCAAGGGAACAAACAAGGAGGTTATGGATCAGAAGAAAAGAGTTTGGGCATAGTATGGGATGGTGCCACCTCCTGAAGATGACCTCTGAAACTGCTAAGTTTCCTTGTTCTCATTGCTCATAGCTGCTGATATATATGTGTATTTATGTCTTATGCTCTGATTACATGCTCTGATTGATTGATTTTGACTATCATCATGATTTGTAATGCTCATATGTTATATCAATGAAAATCAACCATTTTGCTTCAAGAGATAATATCTCATTGTCTCAACTTGCATGACTTAACCTATATATGATTAAACCTGTGATTGTGCTAACATTTTCTTTCAGGAAATTTGACCTTAGCATCTCTACTGAAGATACATGTAATAGTATAGTCAAGTCACCTTTGTATAGGTTTTGGCATCATAAAAAAGGGGGAAATTGTTGGGAATAAAATGAAATTTTGATTAAGATACCAAAACCCCTTAGGACATGCCAAATAGATAAGTCAAAGTTGAATGAATATGTTTCATGAATCTTGGAACATATAGATCAAGCTAGTTGAGAAGCTGACATGTTAGGCAACTTATAGATTTTTTAGATGCATAAGTTGAGGGGGAACACAAGCTTAGAAGATTACAAGAATCAAGTTCCTCAAGGCTCAGAAAGTTTGATTGCAACACTGCTGATGATATGAATGCCCAACTGTGCTGATAGTCAGACCAGACTAGTAGAGAGACAATCTCCCTGATGATCAATTCAGAAGAACACATCAGTTAGACCAAGTCTGCTGATGTACATGCTAACAAGATCAGAGGAGATGTCCAGCAGAATTGACCAAACACACTAAACTGGAAGTGAAAACAGTCAAGTCTAAGGCAAGAGACAACTTTGCCGATATGGTCAAATCCACTGATATGGAAACATGGATGCTTAGAAGCTATCAAGTAATGATCAGTGAAGTTAAAGAGCCAACTCAACTGAAGAAGCTAGCCAACACTGCTGATAGGACAAATCAACTGAAAGTTGACCCTTATCAAGGAACCAATGATCAGAAGAAATGTCCATGCTTGATTAACTGAATCTTCAAGTCAGACATTGGGAAGAGTGCATCAAAGTCAAGACAAGAAGCTTCCAACCGTTTACTTCCCAAAACAAGGACATGTCACTTTCAAGAATCTGTCTTCAAGTTGCAGAGTTCAAAGAAGACAAATATATACATTTTGAGGCTGTCTCTCCAACAGGCATAACTTCATCTTGCTCTATAAATACTGGAGTATGGAAACCATTCATGTGTGGAAACTACAAGCATTCAAAGCCTACAAGCCTTAAGCTCTCTCAAAGAATATTTCATTCTTAGAGTTTCCATACACATCCAGTTACCAACTAAGCTGAACACATTGTAAATCATACAAAGGTTAGAGATATATCCTATCCTTACACAAAGTCTAATTGTAAATGATATCTCACCCTAGTTGGAACCAACCTCAACCCTTAAACCTTTCAAGGAAAGTTAGAAGAGTTGTTGTAGAAGTGTGAGAACTAGAACTGTCAAGTGAAAGAACAGTTTAGTTCGAGTTGAGTGAGTACTAGGACTCAGAATTCCTAGGGATCAAGGCACTAAGGAGTAGTGTGGTTGATCAGTGCACCTTGGCACTATAAAACAAGTTAATTCCGAGTGAAGGGATTATCCTGTTAAATCAGGAAAAGTGGATGTAGGAGTTTGAGTCTCTAAACCACTATAAACTTCTTGTGCTATTTACTTTCAAGTCATTTCATAAAAGTAACACATTCATACACTGCACACTTCAAAAGAAAACCTTCACAAGTTGTGCAAAACAGTTTTGGGACAAGTCCCCTAAAAAGTTGTTAAGTGTTAAGAAGAGTTTCAGAACTAAAAGGAGTTTAAAGATAAATGGCCAACCATAATTCTACACATATAACCTACTTATATAGTTATCCAACTGAATATTTCATAGTATTCAGTAGTTTGATTATCTAGACAAGGTTATACATACTCAGAGAAGTTGTCCAGGACAACTCTGCTGATAGGCTGTTTTATTTAAACTGAAAAAGATTTGCATACACAAGTGCATTCCCCCCCATACACTTGTGTCATACTCCTTTCAGGACCAACATGTCATTAGAGAAATACATGAAGGGTGTGGAGGAAGTTATACAGGATTCAGAGATGCGGTACGACGCATCCTCAGAGCTGGATATTATTGGCCCAAGATGTTGAGAGATGCCAAGGAAATAATTCGAAAATGTGATAAGTGTAAAAAACATGGACCACTTACCCACATCCCCGGAGAAGAACTGGGAGTCATGTATTCCTCTTGCCCTTTTGATAAAAGGGGAGTAGATATCGTCGGAAAGTTTCCAGAAGCGTCAGGGAAAAGAGCATTTTTTATCGTGGCTGTCGACTACTTCAGCAAGTGGGTTGAAGCAAAGGCATTGGCAAAGGTTGATGAGAGCAACATCTAGAAATTTTTATGGTACAACATATGCTGCAGATTTGGAATACCGCAAGTGTTAGTTTTTGACAATGACACTCAGTTCTGTGTAAGCGCAGTCCGAGAATGGTGTTCAAGGATGAAAATAGAACAACGATTCACTTCAGTAGCTCATCCTCAAGCTAATGGACAGGTTGAGGTCACTAACCGAACTATTGTTGAAGGGATTAGAACTAGATTGGAGAAGAAAAAAGGAGCATGGCCAGAAGAGCTCGATTCAGTCCTATGATCTTATAGAACTAGTCCCAGAACTGCCACGAGAGAAACCCCTTTCAATTTAGTTTATGGAGCAACAACAGTAATCCCGGTGGAGATTGAATCTGAATCTCATCGAATTCAGAACTATGATGAAATGCAGAATTCAGTTCTGATGAGAGAAAACTTGTATTCGATAAAAGAAGAGAGGGAGATAGCTTTTCTCAGAACTGAAATATACAAAAGCCATTTGCGATTTGGGTACAACAAGCGAGTCAAAGTGAGGAAATTTGAAGTAGGAGATATGGTCTTGAGCAGGGCAGACGCTCCGAAACCTACGAGAAAGCTGGATCCGAATTGGGAAGGCCCATACATTGTAAACAAAGTGCTCAAAGGAGGAGCATACAAACCAATGAATGAAGAAGGAAAGGAGGTGGCTCGTCCTTGGAACATCAACAACTTGAAGAAATATTATTTTTAGAAGAATAGAGAGAAGCTGAACTGGAAGTTTTCCTTGTTTTCCCTAAAATGAGATTCATTTGAATCATGTAATAGCTCGTGCTTTGAAATATTTCAATGAAAACAGAGAACTGGTGAGATGCAGTTCTCTTTTATGCTATCTTTTATACAATATAACTTATCGGAGTATAAATAACTCTCTGGAGTATAAATAATTCACAGCATAACTGTCCGGAGTATAAATAATTCAGAGCTTAAACTCCTCGGAGTATAAATAACTCTCCGGAGTATAAATAATTCAACACTCAAACTCCTCAGAGTATAAATAACTCTCCAGAGTATAAATAACCCAGAACCTAAAATATTTGGGACATGAATAAACTCCCAAAGAAGAAATAAACGAACTCAAGAAAAGTACTAGTTCAGGAATGAGATCATGAGAGTTGAGAAGAGATACTCAACTCAGATCTGAAATAATTTTCCTTAGAAATATTTTTCAGGGGATGAATATGAGTTGAGAAGAGATACTCAACTCAGATCTAGAATGATATGCGAAATAATTTTCCTTAGAAAATTTTTCAGGGGATGAATATGAGTTGAGAAGAGATACTCAACTCAGATCTAGAATGATATCTGAAATAATTTTCCTTAGAATTTTTTTTCAGGGGATGAATATGAGTTGAGAAGAGATACACAACTTAGATCTAAAATAAATTTTCCTTAGAATGGTTTTTCAGGGGATGAATATGAGTTAAGAAGAGATACTCAACTCAGATCTGAAATGATATTTGAAATAATTTTCCTTAGAATTTTTTTTTCAGGGGATGAATATGAGTTGAGAAGAGATACTCAACTCAGATCTGAAATGATATCTGAAATAATTTTCCTTAGAATTTTTTTTCAGGGGATGAATATGAGTTGAGAAGAGATACTCAACTCAGATCTGAAATGATATCTGAAATAATTTTCCTTAGAAATTTTTTTCAGGGGATGAATATGAGTTGAGAAGAGATACTCAACTCAGGCCAGGAATAATATCTGAAATAATTTTCCTTAGAAATTTTTTTTAGGGGATGAATATGAGTTGAGAAGAGATACTCAACTCAAATCTGAAATGATATCTGAAATAATTTTCCTTAGAATATTTTTTTTAAATTGATTCAAGAGTAATTAAGGTAAAAATACAGAACACTTCAATAAAGAGAGAGTCAAGATATATAATGAAAGCATGAAAAAACTATGCAGAGCAAAATACATTCAATTCTGATACAAAAAGGTTCAAAAGAAACTACATCAAAGCAAAAAGAAGAAAATGAGTTACATTTAAACTAAAAACTAAGGACTATGAGTAGCATCTTGAGTATCAGCAGGTGAGGCATTTTCTGGGGCAGAAGTGCTCACGAAAGCAGGAGAAGCTAATGGAGCAGGAGGAGTTGATGCCATAACTGGAAGCCTTGGAGGAAATAAGTTGTAGGTTGGGTTCTCATCAGCTGACAAATCTAAGTCAAAGGATCCATCAAAACAGAGATCTTTAACAACCCTTTCCATAACTGGTAACCACCAGGCGTGGTTATAACCCAAAGTTTCATCTCCTTTAAAAGCAGGGGAGACCTTCAAGATCTTCTTGGGCTTGGATCACAACAGCATTGAAGCCATGATGAAGATAATGGAGAATGTGAGGACCTATGTCTCGAACAGAAGCTGGACTTAGAAGATAAGATTATACCATCCCTTGATGGAGATCACAAAGAAACTTTTGGCCAGCACGAGTGACAAGTATCAACTCCAGCTCTAAGGCCTTGAAGTCGACTCTCTTCTACCTCTTTGACATGTCGAGATTTTAACTTAGTCTTGTGTTTTTCTGAATCAGAGAGCATTGGTTAAATACAACACCTACTTTTTCAAATCTCCAACCTCTGAAGTCAATAAGCTCGCTTCCAGTATAGATCTTTGGAGCTCATCATCCTTTTGCTTCCGATCTTGGTGTAATCGATCCGGATCTGAAGCCTCGCGTAAACGCTTGACCAAGATGCTATGTTTTGAGAGCAGCTAAAATTGAGAAAGAACAAATTTCAGAACAACCATACAAGGGTTTAGTAAATTTTCAAAAGAAGAAAAAGAATTAGTTGTACCTGGGTTATAGATTCTAACATATCAGTGTAGAGCTGAGGAGTGGAGACTTCCCTGTGAAGAAACATGTCATCCGTAGTAGGAACAAAGGTGACAAAAGACAAACTTGCTGAACCCTTAAGTTCAGAAACGACTTTAGGTAACTCCTGGGTAAACATATCCTTTGAGGACCTGCGAACGCGAGCTTTGGGACTTTCATCTCCTCGAGAAGATTTTTTGTGAGACTTTGACCTTTTGGGAGTTGGACTTGAAGATAAGTCAATAGCAGTGCGTTTGCCTTTATCTTTGGAAAAAGTTGAAGGCTCGGAGGAAAGAGGAACAACCTCTGGAATAGGCAGTTCTCTAGAATGGGAAGGAGAAGAGTGCTCTTCATTTGCAGCAACATAATTGGTCACACCTGCCTGATTCGCTTCTGGAAGAGTTACCAGATCCAAGAAATCAAAGTCCATCTCTGAAACACATAAGAAAAAGTTAAAGAGAAGATGAAAAATAATAAAACAGGGTGAGAGCTAAAATAAAAGAAACCATCCTTTAACTTCACCTCGTGGCAAGCTACAAATTTCTCGGCGGAGATCTCATGCCCGTAATGTTCCATTAAAACAAATAAAGCAAGAGCGGTTCTGATAGAGGAGGGATTGACTTGATTTATTGAAATCTTGTAATGCATACAAATCTGAACTAAGTAGGGACACACAGGAAAATGAATACCCGCATCTATATGTGCCTTAAAAATGCTAAAGATGGGTGATTAGCGAAATTGGGGCGTTCACAGGAAAATGAATACCCGCATCTCTTAATGGTTTTCAGTTCTGCGAGAGACATCATACTCTCTCGAAAAATGGCATTCCACTCAGAATTACATAAGTCTTGAGAGGTAGTCATTTGGATGGGGCGAGAAAGCAAATCAGAAATGGGAGTAGAAGGAGGTCGAGAGGAAGAAGGCACAGAAGAAGGACGTGGTAAAGACATGGGAACAAATTCTAAGTAAGAAGGCGAGAGTTGATGAGTTAGAGGATCTGTGAATCCAGATCTAAGTAAGTCGTCTGGAGTTTGGCCCATATGATAACTTGAAGGACGAGTTTCAGAACTGGACCTCCTTCCAGAACCAGACAAGGTGGATGAAGATGTCGGAGTTGTGTCCGACATACCCAAGAAAAGAAACTAAAGAGAAGAGAAAAGGAAATAAGAGTTACCTCATTACGGAGATATCAGATCTAAGGAAGGTAAGCCGGTGAAGTTCACCGGAAACAGGATCAGAAGTCTAGAGAGAGAATTATGTGCGGTGGAGCAAAAGACGAGATTCTTTAGTCAAAACGTTAAAAATGAGTGAATCTCTTTCCCCTTTTATACTCCGTAAAAGTAGGACGGTTGAAATTCCAGAAGAGACACGTGTCTGGCTGAGATTCAAGGGGATGAAGAGACGGTTAATAAAAGAAGGATCCAGATTAATGGTAAAAAGTTTCGAATTCAAAAAAGAAAGGAAGCAGGAAAGAAGAAAAATACCTCTTTAGAGTATCAGTTTTGAAGAACTGATTCTCTTTAGAGTATCAGTTCTGAAGAACTGATTACTCTAAATAAGGGAAGGAGTAGATGATAGGACATAATGATGTTATATCATCCAGAACTGATTCCTTGAAAAGGTAAAGTCATTTAAGACCATCTTGATCAAGAACTAATCTCAAAGGAGAGAATGTTAAGATCTGGAACAGACCTGACCCCCCTTTTTGAAGAATGATCTTACCAAATTCTAGATCTGAAATCTTGCTTACCTGAGTTTAATACTTAGAAGTTATTTATTAATTGTTCGACCTTTCAAATCTGATACAAATCTGATCAAATGTAGATATGATTTCCAGCTAATCTTCTTCTACTCTTGACAGCTCATCTTGATATCCAGATGGTCCCCCCTTTCTGTTATACTATGGTATTATTTCTGCACCTAGTCGAAATATCTCCTGAGGAAAATATATCCCCTCCATTCAAATTAATAACAGAATGTCAGTATAGTACGATGACATGGCATGGTCCCCTCAAGGTAAACCCTAGATCTGGTAATGACGATAATAACCCCAGACGATAAAGGTATAAAAGCATCATTCTTCTCATTTAAAAGTTTTAAGTCATATTATTCATATATAATTCTCTCTCTTCCTTTATTTTCATACATCATCCATTCCCAAAATCTTCACTGACTTGAGCGTCGGAGGGCCGTCGCCCGAACCCTCTCCGGCCCTGTTTTATTGCAGGTCAGCCATTTCAGAGCCAGACGTGATTTCTAAAGCAAATATTGAAGGATTTCCAAGGGATTAATCTAGGTATTGTTACATTTCATTCATTTCAAGCGTAGTTCATATCTGAACTCATTTTTGTTTCATCATTCCGATTCTCGACTTTCGAGCTAAGAGAATGAATATAACGTTGATAGTCTGGAAGATATGTTATCAATAATAGATTTTATTGATTGTAAGTGTGATTAAATTTTGATCCATCAGATGTAATTAAAGAGTATAGATTCATTAAATGACCAGTTTTGAGGAGAAAATAATAATAATCAATATATATATGTAATAACCATCAATTCTTAAGTGTTGAGCTACTGTATATTTCTTCGTCCCATAGATTTAAGACAAATTATTGTAGTGAAATAGAGATGTAAGATGGAGTAAGAAAGATTCATAAATCCATTAATTTAATTCATCCTGACGTTCTTATTAGAAATGTTAAACAAACTTATCCTAATTTTATAGAGCTGCACGTTACAGTTGGGGACTAAAAATTGAATTCAATAACTCATAAATTGTTATGCAAATTAGTGATTGCATTAAGATTATATCTGAAGAGATGAATCAACTATTTGAGATAGAATATAAATCATAGAACATAAATCACATATGAAAGTTATGAAATTTGAGTGTGATATAATTTTGGTATAACTGCAATTATTACATTCTCTAGTCTTCTTGACAAGCAAAGAATTAACCGATAACTTACTTTAACAAATACTGAACCAACATGTATGATAAAAAAATTTATTCTCCCAAAATATATGATAATCGATCCAGGCAAAAAAAAAAAAATATATATCGCGTTTAAACAAATCTATATCATAGCCCAAATCTGGTCTACGTGTATAGGACTAAATGGCCTAACTCGTTTAATCTCGTCCAGATTAACATTTCTAATTGAAAGCTAATAAATAATAATTAATTATTTATTTAATCCACACATGTAAGTGGATAATTAGAGGAGCGGTTTTTTAGATAACCTCCTACATCAAAAAATCCAACGAGATTTTCCAATAACGATTTACGCATAGAGAATTCAATTCTCTTCTCCTCCACTAAGATAGAAAGATAGAAAATAGAGATTCTGTGTTCTGTAAAATTGAACATTACACACTGATCAATAAGGCACTTAGATTGTGAACATTGGTAGCAATTCGTGGAATTCACGTGATTGACTTCCTGACTTGGAGGATCACAATTTGGTACGTGGAATTCAATGGGGTTCGATATCTTCCGCGACATATTGAGAATTACAGGTTCGTAATTCTGATTTCTCAATTAATTAATTCCAACATTGGTATCAGAGCCAATGTGTTGGATTCTCGTACGTATGATTATATGCTTGTATGTGTTATATGTTTTTGACACTGATTTGACATTACACACAACATAGATGAACAATCTGTATTTTTAAGATTTTAGATTTTTTTTCAAACAGTTTAATTAGAGGCTGAAATTTTTACTGTACATGCGTAGTATAGTGTAGATGACATCTGGAAAGTTTCAGATTTTTCGGCCTTACCGTTTGGGAGAAAAAAATCGATCTTTGGAATATTACAGAATCTTGGACTGTAGATTACGAACAATATATGATGAATCGTGATGAATTCTTGTTACTGGCTTAAAAGTAAGTTAAATGAGGATTCCATCGATATAAAGTTCATTAATTTTGGCTAAGAAACGAGTAAGATATAAATTTTTTAAAAAATCACGTTTCTGGGGCTGAAAATTTTGGGGTTGCACTTTGAGAATTGTATATTTTCTAAAGACCTGTATGAAAATACTGAAAATTTACCTTTGATCGAGTCAATACCTGGTCAACCTAGTGAGTCGACTCGGCGGCACACAGGTGAGACGCGAAGCGGCAGGCCGACGCGTGACATCCACGCGCGACAGATGACGGTGGCGCGTGACATCCACGCGACGAAAACTCGGCGGTCATGGCGGCGCGTGACATACACGGACGGAAGGTTCGGCGGCGGCGCGTGAGATGCACGTGCCTAAACTGTAGCTTCGGCGGTGCACGTGACGGCGCATCTGGCGCGTGTACTGTTTTCCGGCATTGCTGGGCAGTTTTCCGGTCTACCGAAGTGGTTTTTCGGCATACAATATAGTACTGGTGCGGTCTTTAATTCTTGTTTTGGCTCGTTATAACTCCGTTTTTAGTTTTGAAAATTCATGTGAGCACCGTTTTTTGTGTAGATTCTTAATTTGCATAGTATGGATGTATTTGAACGAATAAAAGTTTAAATACTTATTTATCTATAGGAATGAGAACCTTGGTATATACTTATTTCACTTGTGAATTATCTATACGCATTGAATTAAATTTCTTTGTGTAATTATGGGCTTGAAATTCATGTGTTCGATTTTTTAAACATTAAATAAGTTTTAATGGTTGCTCGTTTTATGGGTATGACTCAAAAATAATTAGAACATTTAATGTTCAGTAAATTCGAGATAATGGAGTTAAGCTCTATGATTTTAAGAATTACATGATTATGAGCTATAATATTTTTTTTGGAACTTTATGTTTCTTGATGGAGATTTATAGTTTATCGCTCTTTTATTATCACATAAGGATATTCCGATTTCATAGCTCATTATTTAATTGTATTTAAAACTAGAGCTTAGACAATTTCGAGAGAACTTATTGTAGTTTTCTGAGATGAATTATGTCTAGGTTGGAAAGTGATAATTTTATGAAAATTGTTAACATGATTGGGTAAAAAGATACTAGTAAACTAGTCGTTAGAACGACCTGTTTATGTGCTAAAAAAATGTTTTCGGGGATCCAACGTTCTTAGCTTGAAAAGTTGGAGAACATTCGGATGGATAACCCTGGTCTGTAATTTTTTCCCATTATTTTTCATAATGTCGGTACTAAAGTAGGACTCCCTCTGTCCCGTATTAATCTTCATAGGTAGATGGACACGCAAATTAAGAAAGTGTAATAATGAGTGAAGTTTTGAAGGGTAATTTTGTACAACTTTATGTATAAAGTAAAGAAATGAGTTGACTTTTGTGTATGAGTGGAGATAAAGTAATGACATTTGTGTAAAATTGAGGTTATTGGGAGGGTGGAGTTTATAAAGAATTTTCCGTTTTAAGGGTGTGAAAGTTATTGTGGGACGTCCTAAAAAGGAAAGTGTGAAAGTTATTGTGGGACGGGGGGAGTACTATAAGAGTGCATAAAATACATTGAAGATTATTCGAAATCTTCAAGAAGATTGCCTGATAGTGTAGCTGAGACAAGATCTTTCTAGAATAACCATTGTAGTTGGTTTATTAAACTTACAATAGTTTTTTGATTACTTGAAATACTTTGGGTTGTTTTAACTTATGACATGATTGTGCTTTATTGTGTTTATGTTGATAAATGTTTAAGCATGCAGATTCATGTTGTTGAGTGGGAGTTTTAGCTATTTTTTTGGATTAAATGATAGAACTAATATTGTTTATGTTTTGGGGCTGAATTTGTTAAATGAGGATACTTAGTGAGATTGATGATTAATAACTTTAAGTTATTTTTCGATATCAAATTTTGTATCGAATTTTTCAGATGTCTGTTAGCTTAACATTGAACATAGTTATACATAAATGAACATTAACTTGTTGAATCACTTCGATTAAAAATCAGACAAACACAATGATCGTTGAGTTAATTAAATAAAAACTCAAAAGAGATAATAATGACACATGGTGTCATAATTAATTAATTTTTTTTATGTTCTTGGAAGAACATGATTCATTAGATACTATCAACCATAAATTATGGATGATTCTGAAGTTATGATGGAGACTCGGATTAATAAGGGTCAAGAGATTTACCATAATTGAAAGGTATTCGCATAGCTTGCGAATATTGGTAAACTCGGCCATTGATGACATGATCCATAATTGTGAACAACACCGTACTACATATGATATTTGGAAACATCTGAAGGAGAAATATGGTGATACTTCATTTTTCTGAGGAACATTAAATTCGGGACCTAATTCGGTCACTTTCTGGTATCTGGGAACACTAGAAGGGTCGATATGACTCTTGATGAAAGTATCAAGACATTCACTTAGATAACTCAAAACAATGAGTTATATGATGAGTGACTTGGAGCTGCTAAGTCTACATCAAATGTTCTCATTTCTGAATCCAGTTATAAACATAAGAGATACTAGAAAGAAAGGACACAGCTAGTAGCCTAAGATTGGGCTCACTACTGGAAATCTAGATATCAATCTTAATGCTAAGAAGAATAAGAATAATAAATATGCTAAACTGAAAATGGATAAGAGTGAGATGATATGCTACACATGTAAAAAGCGTGGTTATTATACTCGTTAATATCCTGATTCAACGATGGACAAGGTAGTTCGTTCTGATTTTTGGTTGTGGCATAAATGTTTTTAGTACTGTATTTCCGTCTAAATCTTATGATTAAGGATTATAGACCCAGGAAACCGAGCTCGAGTTAAAGTCTACAGACTCGTAAAACTTGAGATTGACAAAACTCAATGTTTCATAAAGCATGATGTCTAGTTTGCTCTAAAGATCAATTAGGATCTCACCTCTAGACATGTTCTTCTATAATTGAGACGTGATTTATTATTTCTTTTAGAGATGGTTGTGGATAGTATAAACAATGTGGATTATGATACTAAACATTTATATGATTTTGGTTTGTATAAGAACAACAATTAGTTTTATGAAGCGAGTTCATAGTTACTAAAGGTTTGTTCCTTTAGCAATACTTCAGTTATTTATGAAATTCGGTATGCTAGATTAGGTCATGTTGTGCAAGATTAGGAGAACTGACTTGTCAAAGAAGGACTACGGTGTTCGTCTTTATAAGTTGAGTTTTTTAACACGTTGATATTGTCTTTCTCATAAGTGACTGAAAAACCATTTGATTATTGTTAATTAATCATTGCATATATTTCGTTATGATAAATGTGATTTTGTAAATGTCAAATAACATGGAGCTGCTTGTTTTCACTTCTTACGTCGATAATTTTTCACGTATTGGACTTGTCCATACAATTTCTCAAAGTCTAGGCATTTGGATTGCTTTAGACATTACCTAATAGAGGTTGAGAATAAACGACACAATTTTAAAGGTTTTAAGAACATATAGAGCGTGAATGTTTATCCAACAGTTCAAGGAACTGTGTAATGAAAACGACATAATCCGACAATTATCAAAACCTAATACTGTTGCACAAGGATGTGACTGTAAGAAGGAGTACACGTTGTTGGATATGATATGATCCATGATGACAAAACTTTAACTATCATCTTTGGGAGATGAGTTGTTAATAATTGTCGGCATTTTTTTTTAATAAAGTTATTCATAAATATTTACTTCAACTCCATTAAAACTATGAACGAGTGAAATATATGTTCTTGAGTAATTTTTTGTATCTGAAATTTCACAACTTATATACTTGATTCTACGAGTCAGTATGAAAAGTTGGGTTTGAGAGTTTAGAAACGCATCTTCATAAGGATGTTGTGCTAAATCTAAACGATACATGTTGATCGAAGATCGAGGAGTTGGGAGTGTGACTTGAGATAGAATACATAATACCATTTTTTTTTTGAGAATTTCCTAGTATTAGAAGCATTTGGTATGCTAAACCATTTTTTGTGATTGAAATAATCACTCTCATCCAAGTGGGAGTGATTTACTTAATGTGATATTTGATAGAAGAAGTTTACCCATTAAAGATCGGATGGATCTTGATGAGAGTAATTATCTAGAGAGGATGTCACATAGTTTGAATCTGAAAATTTTAGGAATTGTATATTTGAGAGACATCATGATATTGAAGGACATGCCTTCTCTATATCTTCAGAAAATGAGACACGTTTTTTAGTGAATGAGAAAGAACCTACAAACGTTTCAGAGGTTCTAACTCGTTCTACAAAAGACTAATGAAAGAAAGCAATGGAAGAAACGATCGAGTCGAAAAGGTCAAACTAAGTTTGGAAACTTGTCAATCTTTCATCAAGACACAAATCAATTGAGAATAAATGGTTTCTCAATCAACTAAAAGATAGACTGATGGGTCTATAGTGAGGTAGAAAAGTTCAGTTGGTAGAAAATAATTATACTCAGATGTGGGTGTATAAACTTTTTTCACTTGTTGTGAAATTTACCTTGATTCGTCTACTTCTGGCTAGATTTAGAATTACATTAGAATGAACGTTTAAACTATATTTTCTCAATGGAGAATTGGAAGGTGAACGCATGTTGGGAATAAAATGAGATTTTGATTAAAATATCAAAACCTCTTAAGACATACCATGTAAGATAGGTCAAATTTAATAAGTAACATATAGATCAGGCTAGTTGTACAGCTGACATGTTAGGCAGCTTATAATAAGTTTAGATGCACAAGTTGAGGGGGAATACAAGCTTAGAAGATCACAAGAATCAAGTCCCTCAAGGCTCAGAATCAGAAGACCTCAACCCTGCTGATAACACAAGATCAGAAGAGTTCAACTGTGTTGATAGCAGAATCAGCAGAGTAGGATCAGAAGAGTCAACCTCTCTGAATGGCCAATGCTAGAAGATCACATCAATTGGACTAAGCCTACTGATAAGAACTCTAGTAGAATCAGAAGAGATGCTCAGCAGAGTTGATCAACACACAAAATCAGAAATGTTAAAAAACAGTCTAAGTCAAGAGACAACACTGATATTGAAGATATGGATTAAGAAGTCTCTCAAGATAAATTCAGTGAAGATGAGAAGTCAACTCAACTGAAGAAGCTAGCCAACACTGCTGATAGCCAAGTCAGCTGATGAGATAAGCTTGAGCACAGATCAGTCCTAATGAGAAGGAATGTTGTCCTAAGTCACTGATCAATGATCAGGATGAATGTTTACTGTTTGACTGCTGAATCTACAAGTCAGACATTGGGAAGAGTGCATATAAGTCAAGATAAGAAGCTCTAAGCCGTTTACTTCCCAAAATGAAGACATGTCACTTTCAAGGAATCTGTTCTCAAGATGCTAAGTTCAAGGAAGACAAATTGAGGTTGTCTCTCCAACGGTCATATCCTCACTTTGCTCTATAAATACTGGAGTTTGGAAACCATTCAAGGTATCCAACTATTCAAGGAAACTACAAGCATACAAACCTTCAAGCTTTCAAAGAATACATCATTTTTTAGTTTCCAAATACTTCCAGTTCACACCTAAGCTGAAACTCATTGTATATCAATCAAGCTTAGAGAGATATCCTATCCTTATACAGTTCTTCATTGTAAAGGATATCTCACCCTAGTTGGAATCAACCTCAGCCCTTAAACCTTTCAAGGAAAGTTAGAAGAGTTGTTGTAGAAGTGTAAGAACTAGAATTGTCAAGAGACGAACAATTTAGTTCTAGAGTTGAGTGAGTACTAGGACTATGAATTCCTAGGGATCAAGACACTAAGGAATTGTGTGGTTGATCAGTGCACCTTGGCACTATAAAACAAGTTAATTCCAAGTGAAGGAATTATCTTGTTAAATCAGGGAATGGATGTAGGAGTTTGAGTCTCTGAACCACTATAAACCTCTGTGTTATTTACTTTCAAGTCATTTCATACAAGTAACACATTCATACACTGCACATAAATTGATCTTCAAAAGATATACTTCACAAACTGTGCAAAACAGATTTGGGACAAGTCCCCTTATAACTGTTTAAGTGTTAAGAAAGTTTTCAGAATTAAAAGGAGTTTAAATATAACGGGCCAACCATAATTCCGTACTTATAACTTACTTAGATAGTTATTCAACTGATTACTTCATAGTTCTCAGTAGTTTAATTATCTGAACAAAGTTATACATACTTAGAGTAGTTGTCCAGACAACTCTCCTGATAGCCTGATTTGTTTAAAAGAAAAGAATTTGCATACACAAGTGCATTCCTCCCATACACTTGTGTCATACTCCTTTCAGAACTAACAACCCACATGTTGAAAAATGTGGGATTCATAGGAGAAATCCACATGTTGAAAAAGGTGGGATTCATTCTTCAAAGAAGGGGATAATGTCTGTGAATTGATGAGATCGATTTACGAACTTAAACAATCCTCAAGATAGTGGTACTTGAGACTTCATTGAATGATTGTCTCATGTAAGTTTATGATGATAGACAAAGACCATTGTGCTTACGTTAAACGGTCCTAAGCAGTTTTGTAATTCTATTATATGTATCTTGATACGTTATTAGCTGGAAAACAATAATGAGTATATTTCGGTGAAAATATTCATAGAGATAGTTCAGAGAAGTTACTTGGGTTGTCTTAGAGACATAGTAAAGAGACTTCTAGAACAGATTCAGAATGAATGTATGAAATCATGTTGATACTCTTGTTGTAAAAGACGAGTCATTGAACTATAAAGAGTGTCCAAAGACCCAAAGATGGAATGTTAGTAGTACTATATACAAATGAAATTGAAAGTCCGATGTATGCTAAGATGGGTGCACCTCCAGACATTTGTTGAGCTTTTGGTTTGGTTAGCAGATATCAATTCAATTCAGAATAGACACTGGTGATTGTGTAAGGGATTGTAAGATATCAGAAATGTACTACATATTAATTTAAACCGGGGAAGCGGATTCACACCTTGTTACATTTGACGCCATTAATACCCTGGACTACCCGAGAGTTCACGGGCATATGGCCTTGAAGATTGACATGATCAAAGCGTTTGACACCAATTCTTGGTGGTTTCTAGAGGCAGTCATGGCAAGGATGGGCTTCTGTACTACTTTCATATCTATGGTGAGAGGAGTCCTGGACTCGGCTAGGATTTCAGTTCTCATCAATGGGAAGCCGAAGGGGTACTTTTCTTGCTCCCGGGGTGTGTGTTAGAGAGATCCTCTTTTACCATTGCTTTTTTGTATCGCGGAGGAGGCGTTTGGGAGATGGATTGATTGGGAGATCAATAGAGGCCGACTTTGTCCCATCCGATATGTCCCTCGTTATCTCTTCTATGCGGACGACATCATGATATTTTTTAGGGCCACTGAATCTAATATCAGGAACCTGCATGCTGTTTTACAGGGGTATGGTCATCTTTCAGGTCAGATCTATAGTCCTTCGAAGTCTAGGGCTTTCTTTGGGCGTGTTGTTCCCCAAAGGCTTCATCGTCGGATGCTCAGAGTCACAGGCATCGTAGAAGGTTCCCTTCCTTTTACCTACCTAGGAGTTCCGATCTTTCGTGGTTCCCTTCCTTTTACCTACCTAGGAGTTCCGATGTTATTGCTATGTTTAGTCGTTGGAAGAGTAGCTCCCTTTCCTTGGCAGGGAGACGATGTTTGATTAACTCGGTTATCAGGGGATCTAAGGTCCACTATATGATGGTCTACAAGTGGCCTATTTCAGTACTTCGCCACGTGGAATCTGCTATGCACAACTTTCTTTGGAAGGGTGACGCCAATCGTAAGAGTGGTTCTTGTTCGGTCTCGTGGAAGAGGGTTTGTGCTCCCTTTGGAGAAGGATTGATGGAGGTTCGCTCCATTAGATTGGCGAATGCCTCATTTCTCTGTAAGTTAAGTTGGGACACTCTTCAGCATAGATCTCCAGATACAACTCTGCTTCACAGGAGACACTTTACCTGGGATGGCAGATTGCGTCCCCATGGGAGGATCTCATCTATTGGGCCGGGTATTCGTCCTTACGTTTCGAGGCTTTCTGATGGGTCGCGATGGTTGATTGGTAGGGATTCGACAGTTAGCTTCTGGCATGATAACTGGTTGGGTTACACTATTTCTGATAAGATTGGTCTCCCGGATTGGTTTGCTGCTACCCTGAAGAGCACGGTTGGGGACTTCTTCTATGACTATTATTGGCACTTTGAGGAGTGCTTCGTTACGGACTTCATAGATATCGTCAGAGACATCCTTCAGATTAGGGTTCTTCATGGCCCTGACAAACGTATTTGGGAAGGTACCACCTCAGGGGAGCTAACCTCTCGAGTGGCCTATAACATGCTCATATCTCCTCTCCCTCGTCTTGGCTGGTCGTCGTGGATTTGGAGTTCCTTCATTCCGATGTGTCGTTCTACGGTTATTTGGAGGGCGATATGGGGCAAGCTCCCTACTTCTGATTGGCTGGTCTCATTTGGGATTCACGGTCCTTCGATGTGTATGCTCTGTCGTAGAGACTCTAAGTCTTTAGACCACTTATTAGCTCACTGTCCATTCACTATGGAGGTTCTTCAGCATCTGACTCGACTTTTTGGAGTCACGATCCACACGGGGATCAGCTTTCTTGATATCTTCCTCCAGGCTACTAGAGTTCGATTGGGTCCGCAGTCTTTAGAGTTATGGAGAGCGGAATTTGTCACTACAGTTTGGGCTATTTGGGCCCTGCGGAACAGGGTGGTCTTTGATGGGGTCTCCTCCTCAGTCAGACGTTGTATGGCGCAGATCGTTGCTGGTATTAGGGAAGCCAATAGCATCTCTCGGGGTTATGCTGACGGTTCAGTTCGGGATCTATTGATCACCAGATCTCTTGGTGTTTTGGGCAGGCACAAGCCGACTCGACAGGGTTCGTCTGTTAGATGGATCCCCCCGAATCCGGATTGGTACAAGATCAACACGGACGGCAGTGCAACATCCTCTCCAGGTAGTCTGCATGCAGGGGCGGTGTTTAGGAACTTCAGGGGGTTCTTTGTTGCGGCTATAGCCCAAGAGGTTGGTTGGGGTATTCCTTTTGAGGTGGAGTTAGCAGCGGCACTCATTGCTATTCAGTATGCTCATGCCCAAAGGTGGCGGTTCTTATGGATCGAGTCGGATTCCAGTTTGACAGTTAGCACTTTGATGAGCTCTACTCCTTCTATCCCTTGGCATCTGCAGGGTCTCTGGAGTCAGGTTCATCCTCTTCCGCAGACATGCACATTCGGTATTCTCACACTTTTAGAGAGGCCAACCAGGCGGCTGACGCAGTGGCCAAGACGAAGATCAACTACATTTGGAGGGGCTATCCTCCAGATTTCTTACTTACTTTCTTGCATAAAGATTTATATACTGTCTTTTACACACATTGATTGTTAGAGGAGTTTACCTTTTTCCTTCGCCTGGGTTTTGTCCCTAAGGAGGGTTTTCCCAGGCAAGGTTTTAACGGCACTCCGGCCTCTGGCTCGACTTGTGAGCTTATGGTTTTAGGTTTTCTTTTTTTCTTTTATATTCCATACCTTTTTATTGGCGATTCATCGTGGAATTAAACACTTCAGTAAGAGTTGTGGCGATTCACTATGGAATCAAACACTCTAGTGGGAGTTGTACCGATTTATTGTTGAATCAAACACTCTAGTGGAAGCTGTAACGATTCACTATGGAATCAAATACTCTAGTGGGAGAGTTGTAATAATTCACACTCCAATGTGAGTTGTAATGATTCACACTCCAGTGAAAGTTGTGGTGATTTACTACAGAATCAAGAATCATTGGTTCTCTTCTATATCTCACTGCAAGCAGGCCCAATATCACATTTGCAGTTGGATTGTGCGCAAGATTTCAAGCAAATCCAATGAAAAGTCATCTAGAAGTTGTAAAGAAGATTCTAAGATATCTCAAAGGAACTGAGAATATTGGATTGTGGTATCCTGCTGATGACAACATTGAGCTTACTAGATATTCAAATGCTGATTATGGAGGATGTAGAATTGACTGAAAATCCACATCTGGGACATGTCAATTCTTGGGAAGCAAACTAATCTCATGGTTCTCCAAGAAACAAAACACAGTTGCAACTTCAACAACAAAAGCAGAATATGTAGCAGCTGGAAGTTGATGTGCTTAGATACTTTGGCTCAGACAACAAGGGATTACAAGGTTATCACAAATGAAGTTCCCATCTTTTGTGATAACAACAATGCAATTGCTATCTCACAAAATACAGTGCTTCACATAAGGTGCAAACATGTTGATATCAAACATCATTTCATAAGGGATCATGTTAAAAAGAAAGATATCAAGCTTGTCAAAATTCACATCGATAAGCAAAAAGTTGATATCTTAACAAAGCCATTAGCTGAAGCAAGATTCTTGGAGCTGTCAGCAGAATTGAGCTTACTTGATCCAGGGAAGATGGAAAAATCAAGAGAGAATCATAGATAGAGGGGGAAATTCATTTTGATGAATGAATATCAGGGAATTTGACCAACTTCACTGAACCAACTCAACTAAAAGAAGGAATCAGGCAAGTTATTTAACAAACTTGTCAACATGCCTTTCAGGATACTTGGTCAGGATATTTGTCCATGTGGGACCCAGTCAGGAACATTGGGACCCACTCAGGTGTTTTGTTCAGACCACTTGTCTCATGGGACCAAGATCAGGGTAGTTTGCTTATCATGACATTTATCTAATGTGATAAGTTGATAATGACTATTTTTAGTAATGATTAGACCTATAAAACAATTTTGGGAAAAGTGTAGGCTTTATTTAGTATGTCGTGTGCAATTCAAAATTAAGCCTCCAAATGGTCATTCATGTATTAAATGCTAAAATCTTTTAAGATTGCATTTATTGTTGAGCCCACCATCAATGCAATTGATTAAAAAATTGCCTCCATCTAACCTTCCATTTCCACTACCCCACTTTATCCATCTTGCAAATTCTCTATTCCATTCCCACGTTCTATTACCCAACAGTTAACAAAATCTCCATTGATATAAAACCCTTTCGCTTCAATATTCCATATTTTACGCACAAAGAGCCTTTCAAGTCTTTCAAACCCTTCGAAAATTCTAAAAACTTTCCAGCCTTCTCCTTGCACCCATATCCTTCCCAAACACTTTCCAACCTTCCCACATCCATCAATGGCACCCAAAATCAAAAGAGAGGAGTCAGTCGATTTCAAAGATACATCTTTGGATATTGATTTTAACTACCTTAGTAATCCAAGGTCCTTATGGTTTGAAAAGCTTGTAGCTTTCAACAGCCCTGATACATCAGTGCATCCAGTTTTGAAGTGGTTAAAAGATGCAGGCCTCGAGCAGTTCTTAGGAACCAAGCTAGACTCTTGCTTGGAACCCTACATGGCCAAGTTATTTTCCTTCTTGAGATGGAAGGGCAAAAGGGTGATGTATGTACAAAGCTCACTTATGCAGAAGAAGATGAGGAAGAAGAAAGTCAACACACAGTGGTGTTCACTTCAGAGGATTTAAATTCATGCTTTGGATTTCCTTCAGAGGGAAGGAATCCAGAGTTGTATAGAGAGGGAGAAGAGCAGGAGTTCACAAATGACTGGATGATAGTTCCTAAAAAACTATCAAGTGCTTAAAACAAAAAAAAACTTTTAAAGAGAAGTATGAGCATCTTTTTGACATTGTGGTTAAGAGTCTACTTAGCCACACATGGAGTGTTGAACAAATGAGCATGCCAAAGCTCAGGGTAATGGCTGCTATCATTGACTCAGCAAAGAAGGGCATCACATTTGATTGGAAGACATTCATCTTGGGAAAGATGATGAATGAAATATACAAATTCAAGGTGAGATCAACCAACAAAGTTGTGGTTGATGGAAGAATTCAATATTGCACAAGAGCAAGCCTGCTCTTGGAAAAGTTTGCCCATTATACCCATTTGCAGATTAAGCACAAGCCACTCCCAGCCCAAAAGATGATGTTCAGGAAGCACTTAGACAAAACTGAGAAGAGAAAGCAAGTTGTTGCTGCGAAGAAAGCCATTGTTGTTGCTCATGCCCCCAAGAACTTCTCCAAGGAAAAGGAAAGCTCAAACCAAAGCCCCCAAAAGATGAAGAGAATGAAGCAGATTCTGAGTGAATCTTCTCCAGAGAGTGGTTCCCAAAGTGGTGGGAACACTTCAGAAGAGTTAGACAAAGTGGAAAGAGAAGGGGTTAACCCTCCTGAAGCAGATGAGGAGATTAGGGAAGTTGTCCCTCTTCAACCTGAGCCATTTACTGAGCTCAGAGATGTTGAAAAGACAACCAGAACTGAAAGAAGAAGAAGGGTTATTAAAACCTCTGAGAAGATGAAGAGAATGGAGGAAGAAAAGAAAAAGAAAGATTTTTTAAAGGAGATTAGACAAGCAATTATGTCTAACTCCAAGTGAAAATTGAAGTCCAAAAGCCCTGAAGCCAACTCCCCTGACATTCAATCTCAGAAAATTTCTCCAACCCACATCTCCCCAAAGCCTAAAGTAGAAGAGTGCAAAACTCCTGAAGATGCACCAATCCAAACTAAGAAAACTTACTCACCAGAAGGTGCTCATAATAGAGGAGCAATAGATGTGTTGGCTGACCTTGTTGATGAGAAAGTTAGACATTTTCACCCCTTGATCCCAGATTGATCTCTTACCCCAAGTTTCTTGAGAATGCCATTCTTGAAAGAGATCAATCTGACCAACCTTCCTTCCAGCCCATTCCCAAAAATCTTCCCACAACCCCCTCAGGAAAGATTCTCTCTACAGCACCTGAGTCCCAAATTATTCCCATTTCTTCCCAACCAAATCCCACTGAATCTCAAGCCAACTCTTATGATGACAATGATGATGATGATGAAGTAAAGTACACATAAGAAGGGATGTTGAGGAAAATTGCTAGGGTCAATGTTGATCAGCTTTACCCAAGGTTGCAGAAGCAGTTTTATGATCTCAGAGCCCTTGTTGAGATCAAGGATAGAACTATTGTGGAGATATCTCAAGCTATTCGAGACAGTGGAGCAAGTTGGTGGCAAATTAAGGAGAACGGGTCGTTGCACTTTACCAATGTCAAGAAGACAAGTGTTCTGACCCATGAACCCTTTTTATGCACCATTGTCATGGAAAGGGTGAGGGAAGAAGAAGTAAAATTGGCTAGGGGTATCAAACACCCTGATAGAACCTCAGATGATGCAGATGATGATGATGAAAACACCAACCCCAAACCTCGTGGCCCCAACTTTGTTGTGGTACATTATTTACCTTGTGTGTCTATTAAGGACTCTGAGCAATTAGAGGTGTTGACCAAAGCTAGTGACACAGTCAAAGATGCATTGGCCAATGATGGTTCTTCTGAGCCTGAGGCACATTTGAACAATGTTGAGGCTTCCATGGGAGAGGCTAGTTTGGCTGAAACCTCTGAAGTGTCAACTAAGTTGAACACTGAACAACTTTCAGTCATTCTGGATGACTCAGTGGACTTGGGATGCCCAGGCACTGTGATCTCCTAACAACTGCCCTATGTGGATCCTGTTGAGGATATGGAGGTATCACGTTTAGGTTCAAAAGGAGTTGAAAAGGATAATAGTGATGGTGATTGTGAGATAATAGGTGTAGTGAGTGCACCACCAAAAGAGGGAGATGAGTGTGAAATGTTGGGTGAAGCCCAACATGAGAGTCAGGTTATTCTTCAAGTCAAATCTGAACTTGATGAATCCCTTGGCGAAAGGAGGCCTTACTTTCTTAAGTTTGTGAGTTCATTTGATGAAACAAAAGAAAAGAATAAAGTTGAAAATGAGAGTAAGGTTGCTGATGAGTCAGAACTTTTGGGAGATAAAAAGAATGAGGGTGTTTTACCTAACCCTTTTTGTTTTGCAGATATTGAGGCAGTAACTCTTGATCAAATCTTTGAATCAGACACATTGACTGATATTCTAGTACAGACTAATGTTGATCTTGAGGCCATTTCAGCAAACATGACTACACTATCCAAAATTTATTTTGATCAAGCAAGTGCCACAGAAGAAGGACTGAAAATTGCTTCAGAGGTTGTTACAACAATTGAAGCACAGTCAGGCAAGTTGGACACTTTGGTCAAAGAGGTTGGCAAAGCCCATGCTCAAACTTCTGAAGCCCTAGATGGTTAAGGCAGGACTTTTGCTTCAGTGGAAATGAGGTTGACAGGTTCAGAAGAAGTTATTTTGCTAACTTTAGATGCAAGAATCAGTGGAGTTGAAACTGGACTGCAAACAGTTTCAACTGAGGTCATTAAAGCTAAGGAAGAGATGTCCAACTTCACCAAAATAATCAAGAAGGAGCAGCAGGGTTTGGTGAAAAGTTATAACAACAATGTCTTGGCTTTAAAGAGGACAATCAAGGATGCCCTCAGGCAAAGAACAGCAGCTCAGAGGAGGAGAGAAAAGGAGTTAAGAGTTGTCATGGTCAAGGAAGCTGTAGAAAAGTTCACCACTAAACTGATGACCAAAGTCTCTGAGAGTGTTGTGAGCAACCTCACTGAAATGTTGCAAGCCAGATTGGATCAATCCTTGAAGAGCACCATGGATTCCATTGTTGCACAGAAAATTAAACCAATTCATGCTTTCATAAGTATGACTGATGATAAGATGCAGGATATTCATGATGAAAATGTATATCTCTTGGAAGAAATCAAGTCCCTCAATTAAGCACACGCTCAACTTGCAGTTACCATAAGTGACCTTAAGCCCCAAGAAGAAGAAGAAGAAGAAGAAGAAGAAGAAAAGGAAGGGGAAGAGGAAGAGGAAGAGGAAGAGGAAGAGGAATAAGAAGAAGAAGAAGAAGAAGAAGAGCAAGAGCCATTGAGATTCTGGCTCAGGAGGAACAAATCTAGATTGCTATGAAGAAATCTATGGCCTCCATGTACGAAGATCAGGCTAGATGGGAACAGAGACCTGGAGGAGAGTCAGCATGATTGGATCCTAAGGAGAAGGACATTCTAGTGAGAGGGAAGGTTTCTAAAAGCACAGACCTTCACCTCATTCTCAACCAGCCTGACCTTGCCTGCTGAATTTCAGATAGATGAGGAGCCCAAAGCAAAGAAGACAAAGGAAGCCAAGAAGACAACCAAATTGCCTGAAATAGTAGAAGAGGAAGATGCAGAAGTAGAAATTCAGGGTTTCCTTACTACTTCAGGCTGGTTGATCTTCCTCTTCTACTATTTCAGGCAATTTGGTTGTCTTCTTGGCAAAGACCCTGAAACAAAATAGAAGATGGCTCTTCAGAGAGCTAAGGAAAGGATGGAGCAATTGGTTGAGGACAATAAGGGAAGGGATCTGGGGAGAGCACAGTTTAAGGCTCCAAGAAGAAGGGCTTCTTACAGAAAGCTTAAGCCCCAACTGTTGCAGATATGGGATACTCAGTATCCTCATCATGATAAATGGGACCCCATTCAGCTGAATGATCAATGGGAAGAGGCGAAGAGGAGGTTTTTCTGTGATTTCTATGTCATAGGCAAATGGCTTTATGAGAATGTTGAAGAAATCTTTGCCCAGTTCATGTTTGACAACTACAGGGAGATGTATCAGAAGTTGTTTGTAGCAAATGACATTGCAAGGGTAGACTTCAACGCACCTGGTCCCATTTTGTACATTCCTCCCAAGTTCTGTGGGAACTTGATTGATGAGCAAAAGATATTGGAGGAATTTATAACCATCATGAAGATGGAGAAGCTGAAGATTGGGCCCTAGGGAACCAACCAAGAGATCTGGGAATTAAAGAAGAGAGTGTGGGCCCAGTATCGCATTGCCCCACAGGATGATGGATCTCTTTGAGGATAAGTGTTCCCTTTATATCCTTTGTTATCATGTTGTTTTAATTCTGCTTAGCATAGTTTATCCTTTAAATTTTCTAAACTGTAATGACTTATTATGAATGAAAAAGGATAACTATTTTCTATCAGAGATAACACCTCATTATCTTAACTAACCTGACATAACCTATGGTACTTGAACTATTATTGTGCTAACATTTCATTTCAGGGAGTTTGATTAACTCATCTTCTCTGAAGATAAGCTTAGAATAAGTCAATTCACCTCTGTATATAGGTCTTGGCATCATCAAAAAGTGGGAAATTGTTGGGAAATGGTTTGATTTTGATTAAGATACCAAAACCCCTGATTGATGAAAGTCAGTTTAGTTGAGATTGCAACTCAGTCTAGTTGTCTCAGGATAGTTGAGACAGTTAAGTAAATTGTCTAAGTCCAGAATCTAAGGAATGTTGAGATCATAGTTTCAGGTTAGTTGTCCAAGCTGGAATGTTAGGCAGCTTTAAAAGTTTTGTCTTAGTCAGTTCAAAGTAGCTAATCACATGAAGACAAGTTGCCTGAAGTGGAAAACATGGTTGATAGCACAAGAACTGAATAAGTAATCTGATCCTTTGAAGACAGAAGTGATACGTGTTGTTTTAGATCAAATGATTGTCTGAAGCTGAAGATCAAAAGCATTGAATACAACTACTCAAGGAGACAACATTTATGAAGCAATAAAACCATCAAACCTGAACAAGCATTGAAGACTTAAAAGCAATAAAGACTAAAGTGAAGACTTTAATGCATTAAAGAACATTCTATCTGCATCAAGAATATTCAGGGAATTTGTTCCATCTGACCGTTGGCAAAAAGTACAGATTCTGACATAATTAGCTTTGGAAAATGTGCAAGCTATGTGATTAACACAAATCTGCACAGCGCAATTTTCAGTAGTCAACATCAAGCATTCAAGCAACCAATGAAGAACTTTCTATACCCACTGGATAATAGAAGAAGGCTCAAGTAGCCGTTTTAATGAAGCTGCAAATAGACATAAGTGATTCAAGGAAATAAGCATCCAACCATCTGCTATCAAACTATAATCAAGCAATCACATGAAACAAAAGTACTCAAGTTTGCAACCATTCAATCCTAAGTTTCCTATCACTACTTGCTAAGCCCAATTGTTGTATCCCAAGCTTAGCAAAGAGATATCCTATCCTTTTACATTGTTCTCATTGTAAAGGATATCTCACTTAGTTGGAACCAAACCTCAAACCCTTACCTCTTAGAGAAATAGAGTTTATTGTAGAAGGGAGGAGTTAAATGTTGTTAAGAGAAAAACACGGCTTTAACTTAGAGAAGTTGAGCACTAGGAATCTGAAATCCTAGGGATCAATGCACTAAGGATAGTGTTGTTGATCAGTGCACCTTAACACTATAAAACAAGCTAATTCCGGGAGATAAGGAAGTATCATGTTAAATCAGGGAAAGTTGATGTAGGAGTTTGAGTCTCTGAACCACTATAACTTGTTGTGTCTCTTACTTATTGCAATTGTTCTTAATTGATCATACACATACACTGCACTCAAAATTATATTAGAAAGAGTTATCTTTTAAAAGTTAAGAAAAACTGTTTTGGACAACGTCCGTGATAACACTGATTTCAGAATTAACAAGGAGTTTTTCTATGTTAAATGGCCAACCACATTCCGCACAAATCAACTTATTTAGATAGTTGTCCAACTGATTACTTCATAGTTTTCAGTAGGTTGATTATCTATTAAAGTTATCTCTCAGAGAAGTTGTCAGAAAACTCTCCTAAAAGGTCAATCTTGTTGAAAAAGAAATTTGAATAAACAAGTGCATTCCCCCCCCCCCCCAGACACTTGTGTCATACTCCTTAGAGACCAACACATATTTATTTTCGTCTTTAAACTTATGATGATGATGAAGGGGGCGATTGTGGGTAGGGTATGTGGGAGGGTGTCGGGGTCGGTTTGGGTCGGGTATGGGGGTCGGGTCGGTGCGTGTGGGGTCGTATACACGTTTGGGGTCGGTTCGGATATCCACATCTTGAAATATGATTAGATTCGGCTCGGGTCGGATATGGGGGTTTGTGTGTGTGGGGTTGGGAAACGGACCGTCCATCGTTTAGAGACGTTTTGTATCCGGGTCAAGAAATCGATTCTAAATAGATACTGAATTAGTAACGGTTTCTTGACCCGAATACAAAACGGGTCATAGACATTAGAGAAAAACAAACTGTGTCTTTTCTAACATTAGACACAAGTAAATAGACATGGATAGAAACTCGTTTTAAAATCAGTCTTTAATTAGTTTAAAGGCCATAACGGTCTCTAAATCTCCTTTCTTTCTTTTTTTTTTTAACAGTGGCAACCAACTTGTTGTCTTATATATCAAGCAATGGGAACCGCCAACATCCATAGGTCTCAAAGTTGTCGGTCATTTAATTAGCTAATAAGGTATTTAGTAATTATATCAAATCAAGGTTCATTTGGTAATTGTCTAAGTTTTATCTGCACTATAATTACAATGTATTAAGAACTGTTTCTCACGAGTAAATGCATAGAATTCAATTCTGAGCAAAATACTTGTTTTGTTAATTAGGATTATCATCCATATTCCTATGCATGTACTATGTATGAGCTGTGAAGTTGATTCCAATGGACTTGTAATAAAATTTCTCAGCATTCTCCATTCGATTTCTGAACATGTCCCACTCTTGTCTACATCTCTGCCTCACCTAAACAAATCAGATGAGAGTTAATTTTTTCTTTTTAATTGTTACTCCCTCCATCACGAAATACATTTCTCAGATAAGTAGACACACTTTTTTAAAAAATATAATAATAAATAGTTTTGAGGGGTAATTTTGTATAGATTAAAAAACAATGACATTTTATGTAAAATATTGAATATTGTAAAGGTGTGAAAGATATTGTAAAACATTTCGAGAAAGAAAGTATAAAAGGTATCGTGAAATGGAGGAAGTAGTAATTAATCCATGTTGGTTGTAAAAAGGGAATGCAATCACATTAACAAAACACATGATTAGACTACATACCCCTTGCCATGGAGCTTTTCCATTTTCTGCTTCCCCCTATCACAAAAACAAATAAAAAAGAAAATAGAGAGCATGTGAGTGAATACTTTATGGCTCGTTTGCTCGAAGAATTTAGAGAGTGAGTTAGATATGTAGTTTGGGGCGGATTTACATACCTAACTCACCCTCTAATTAAATCTACTAAACAAACGAGTCCTAAATATAATGAATCACATGAATGAGTGAGTTATTTATATGTGTATTCTACCTGGTTTCCTAGTGAAGGAAGAGTTTGATGAACAATCCACTGCGCGTCTACAACTCCAATTTTTTCATGAGCAGACTAAAATAAACAAAACATAACAATTATATAAAGTAGGTTCCTTTAAATTGTACTAATTTTGATTCTTGTTCTTTTAAGTTTTTTTACTTTGAAAATTTTCTTCTATATTTATAAAACTCACTATTTTAGTCATTTTACTTGCAAACATATGTTTTGTTTTCCACCTAAATTAAAGACATGACACTTATGACCAGACATTATCACTATCTCAGTTTTTCGTACTCAAAATTATAATCACTGCTTAAAAATATCATTATTTTCAGTCTGGATGAGTTATATTTATATACTGGTAAAAAGATAAAAACACGGAGTTTTGTAAAAATAGAAAACTAATTTCAAAGTAAAAAAATGCATATGAAAGAAATCAAAACATGTAGAACTTAAGGAAAAAAATGTATTTTGATGGAAAAAATGATGGATAAAACTGACCTCAACACATCTTTGGAGGGCAAAGTCAAGACCCCATCCATGTACTAAATCATTCTACAAATTTTAATATCAAAACCAATCAATATATAATAGTGTATAAGATAGTAATTTGAGGATCTTAATGCTCCAAAACAATACCTGAATCATATGCCACACACAACGCCACACATCTCGAGAAAATACAGGAGCCATGATCTCTACAAAACTGTTGTCGGAGGAAAATCATTCTCATATTGTACAAAGAAATAAAACATTAAAATCAGAGAAATGGTATTAACTATTTTATAAAAAAGTATTATTTTGTTAATAATAGTAAATATTAGTTGTTTATAGTTACAATTGTTATTCGAGCCGAGCCGAGTACTTAAAATTAGAGCTCGGCTCGATAATATTGACAAGAAAAAAATTGAGCTGGACTCGTTAACGAGCCTATCGGACCGAGTCTGATAGAATTAAACAAAAAAATTTAACTATCGAACCGACTTAATAGTAAATTAAGTATCTAACGAGCTCGAGCTCGACACGTTAAACGGATTGAGCCCGAGTCGAGCTCAAGAGCAACTCGATTAGTTTAAAATGTACAAATATCATTTATTAACATGACACACTGAAGAGAAAGCCATACCCTGCACAAGGAGGCAAATGGGGGTCAGAACACCAGCCAGGCTTCTCATCTGTTTCCCTGTATGCATACACAAGAAAGAACACGTATTATGAAATGAGTCATCACTTGAGAGGATCGTGTCACTTACGCAATATTATGCATAAACTACTTGTACATTATTCTCAGGTTTCATATGAAAACTATATTCCCTCCCTTTCTTTTTAATTTTTATATTTCTCCTTCCACCTATTACTACCTACTTTTTCTTTCTCTCTCAATCTTTTTACTTTATTTTTACACAGATATCAACAACTTTACATAAAATACTACAGTATACTATACTGTATAATCTTTGAACTTTGTGTCATCCCGAAATATAAATGTAAAGCTTAAAGTGGAACGCACTTGTGAACGTCTTGGCCGCCTCTTCTTTTGGTCATCTGCCAAGTTGTTCCCCTGTTTGGCTCCAAACCAGGCTGTGAAATGTCTAAGTCATACTTTCTCACAAGCTTAATGTATCTGAAATTATTAAAAAAAGGAAAGAAGCTAGTAATTAGCATGATGTGAATCATTTGAAATTTATTTAACTCCACAAAAACAGACTTAGACTTACTCTTCTGCATCAAAATGCTCCAACCCAAGGTCTTCATCCCAAATAAATATGTAATCATACGGGGCAACAATGTCCGGATGTAGAAACCTTTTAGCATACCACCTTTTAACAACATATATCAATATATTGCCATGACTCACAGAAAGTGATTGTAAGGATATATTTCTTTTAGAGATGTTCATTTTGAGGATTTCAAAATTTAATGAATTTTAAAATTCTAACGAGTTGTATGCTTTATATTTATTTTGAGATTTAAGTAGGGTATTATATTATAAAATTTATAGGTGTTTATATAGAATTTGTAGGTATTTATAGAGTTGATTTTTGTTAAATTTATAGGTATTTTATAGAGTGAAATTTTGGAATTCTAAATCCCAAAATAGAATTGGGTTAGATTTCAAAATCTCAAATCCGAATTATACATTCCAAAACAACCGTACCCTTTGAGATTTAGGTTGGAGGACCTCAATTCTTGAAATCCTTAATGAATATTTCCTTTGCCCATTTTACGGTAATCATATGTAAAAAAATGGATCTCACAAGTTAGATTTATCATTTTTTTTTAAATTTTATAACAAATAAAAAAATCTACTTTAAACTAAATCCTTCAAACATCTCAAAACTACGGAACATATCACTACTTTATTATTCACAATATTTTATTATTCTACTTTATTACTAAAAAGACTTACATATTTTCTACTTTATCTTTTTTAATACTAATAAACAACCATTACATTAAACTACGTGTAAACAGTAAATGTTGAAACAAAATTAGAACGGAGGGAGTTGTAAAGTTCTCCAATTGCTTTTGACACAAGTATTAGAAATATATCAGTAAATGTATAATTGATAAATGTGTAGTGGATAGGGGTGGGCATTCGATCGGTTCGGTTTTGGACTTTTTTCAATCGAACCGAATAAACCGAAATTTTAAAAATTAAAAACGAAACCGAACATAAATTTATTAGAACCGAACCGATTAAAAGTTCGGTTGGTTCGGTTCGGTTTAAACCAAAATTCTTATATAAAATATTACTCCCTCCGTCCAATTTCATTATTCCCACTTTCCTTTTTTGGTTGTCCAATTTTATTATGCACATAACCTTTTTGGAAACAATATTATTCATATTACTTTATCTACACCCTCCTACCATCACTTATTTATCCACTTTGTCATTCACTTTATTCATAAACAATCATTTGTTTACAAATGGGCCCCACAATACCCCATCATACCCTCAACTTATTTACGTTATGAATAAACTAATCAATATTCATTAAAACCCGTGCCCGGAGAAGTGGGCATAATAAAATTGGACGGAGGGAGTATTTTTTAACAATTAAACATTTTTCAAAAATATTTTACACTAAAAATCAAATTCAAATTATAAGTTCAAGTCCAAATCCAAACTAACAAGTTTCTCAAAGTTTAAAATTACAAACCATAAAAATATCACACAAAAAATTAATGATTTTGTTGCATTTTCCATAATGAAATTCACCTTCAAGGGGAGATAATTATTTTTTAGTGGAGCAAGAAGACGACAAATGTCGAATTGAAAAATTGAGATTGAAAATTAATAAAGTAACATACTTCAAATAAAGTTTCTTTTTGTTAACGTATTGTTCCATATAATTTATTGATTAAATAAGTATTTTTTTAATTTATATAAAGAAATTCGGTTCGATTTATTCGGTTTTGTAAAATATAAATCGAACCGAACCGAAAACTGAAATTTAAAAAGATATTTCAACCGAACCGAACAACCGAAAAAACCGAACCATATAAATCGAAATTCGTCGGTTCAGTTTTTCGGTTCTGTGCCCACCCCTAGTAGTGGATTGTTGAGGTAGAAATAGATAGTGGATGTTGCCAAAAAAAATGAAATGTGTAACTTTCAATTGAATGCCCAAAATAACAAAATGAGTATCTTTCGAAGAGACGGATTATAAAGTCTTAAATCCATCAGTCCGAGCTCTAAAGAAACATACACTAAGGCCATGTTTGATAGCTTAAATTAAATCTAGATTAACTCCCTTTCATTTTTATTGGTTGTTTGATAATTTAGATTAAGTGTAGATTATGCTTTAAAAATTTTGAAGTTTAGATATCACCCTAATCTTAATTTAATCATCTTCATGACCTAAGAGATTTAGAATACACTTACCATTTTGTTTGCTTTCTAGCACTAACATGAATAGCTCGTTTGGACCACTCGAACTCATCCCATTCAGTTGTTTTTCCATCATAATGAAATAAGAGAATGGTAAAATTCCCCGAAAACTGCAATAACAATATAATTGGTACAATAAAGAGGTCTAAACTTATGTTATAAAGAGGTCTAAACTTATGTTATTTGAGGTTACGCTAATTTTTTTCAGGTACCGTTGTCTACAAAATCAATCATTCTCTAAACAATATAACTTTGTAACTAAATAGTGATACTTGAAAAAGAAAGTTTTATAATTTACAAAAGTACTAAATCGAGAGAGATAGATGAGTGGGATCTAGATGGAAGTTGTGAAGGCATACTGACCTTTTTAACTGCAGCATCAATGTTTTTCTTTTGATCAGAACCAACCGTAAAAGTCACAAGATATTTTGGTTTGTTGGCCAAGTCCTAAAGAGTGACAAGGTAAAAACACATGTCAAAATTCACACTAAATCCCTAATCTCGATATAGTACTTGGCCTTGTAGATCTTGGATTCAAGTTATTCAACATTTTTCATGTACAAAATGTTAATATAATACTCCCTCCATCCACAAACTTTATTTCAACCGTCATTTTATCACCACCCTTCAAATATCACTGAATTATTCAAATTCACATCAATTTTATTTACAAACAATCACTTTATTTAAAATGGACCCCACAATACTCTTATCAACCATTTTCTTAAAACATATGTGTGGGACTACTTATTAAGGATGGAGAGAGTACTTTTTTTACATGGAGAATTTTAGAGTTTTAAGATTCACATCATTTATCTTCGTAGCACATTTTTTTCTTTTTTTAATCTCGATATTTGGTAAGAACCGATCAATCCTACTATTCATTAACGGGGGACCTAATTGAATTAAGGCAGAGCAAAAATATATATGCACTGATTCACCTCAGGATTTTTTTACATCTTGAAGTTTCGAACTTGAAACCTAAACAAAAACATATTCCTAAACAGGGGCGGAACTACGCTTACACTTGGGGTGGCCATGGCCCCCCTCAATTTTTATTTTTTTTATATATATTATATGGAGTATTAGTTATTAAATTAGATTATTAGTTAATTAATTTTGTTATTAAATTAATTAATACATTGACTTAGTTCTTTTAATTGAACTAAGATTTAATTGTTTTCCGCTTTTTAAGTTACAGACTTTATGGTTTATCCAAAATATTAATATTAAAATATATTTCAATCTTTTTATATTTTAATGATCGATATAAATTAATACTAATTTTTAAAAGCCAAATACCAAATATTAATATACATTTCAATTGATAAATTTTTGTATGTAATTGATAGCATATTATGTAATTAGATTTTAAGTGATTTTGATATATTCTTAATTATTCAATTGATTTTTTTCCCCGCCACAATAGAACTAATTAGTTAAAATTGTGGTCTAATTAATTACATCATAAAATTGGGTGCATGCAAATGTGACTCATTTTAATTTCTTATATTTTAATGATTAGAATTATGGATCATAATTTATTTTTCATTAATTAAGTTTTTTTTTTTTCGTCTTAACAAGATCACAACACAACTAGTAGAAATGCATACACAATTTTTCAAAGTGAATTCCCTCCGACATACAAGGTACGTCCACTTATCAAAGTGAATTCCCTACTTTCACCCTTACTTCTGGTACTGCTTCGTCTTCCATTCCCTCGCAGGTACGCACCCCATGGGTGTTTCGTATGCCAAGGTCACAGCCAGCAAAAAACAGGGGCCCTCACGGCCTAGTGCCAGTTTGCCAGAATCTATGAGGCCAGTTTTAGATGAAGATGTCCTAGTAGTCAATATTGATAAGGACATATTTCAGAGGAGGGCTTCCCAATTTGTGAACACGGTAATTGGTAGGGTCATCATCCAGTCAGGGGAGAAACCTTATGAGCATGCTCGCCTGCTCGAGACACTTCGGTCCTTATGGCAGATTACGGACCTCAAGGTTGTCTCTTTGGGCAAGGTTTTTTTCAATATCAGCTTTCCCACTTCAGAGGATAAGGATCGGATATTCGAGACCCGGTCTTGGCAGTTAAGGCCAGGGGTCATTCATCTTATGACATGGTCTCCTCACTTCAACCCGAAAACTTTTAGGTCTTCGCTGGCCCAGGTATGGGTTCGTCTTTCGGATCTCCCAATTGTGTTTTGGGACCCTTTGATCTTTGAGTCATTGGCATCTGTGTTAGGTACTCTGGTGCAGATTGATGAGCGTACCTTACAGGGCACGATGGGCCACTATGCCAGATTACTAGTCGAGGTGGATATACTTACCGCCCCCCAGACAACATTCCATTTCAGCTGGATGGTCACAGATATTTCGCTCAGGTCCATTTTGAGACTCTTCCTGAATTTTGCACCTCCTGTAAGATCGTGGGCCATTCTCTCGTTGTTTGTAGGAAATATGCCAAGCGACGTGAACGAAGGGCTTCTGCCCGTCGGGGACGGAGCAAGTCTAAGAGGGGCTCCAGGCCTACTGATGGGGCACATGTGGAGGACCCCAACTCAGCCCTAGTTCCTGTGGGGAACACTTTTGAGGCTCTTTTAGATGAAAACCCTGATTCCGAGCAGCATCAGGGTGACGAGTCAGATTCTGGTTCTATTAGACTGAACAACTTTCAGATGGCGCCACCTCCTTTCGTCTCTTCCATCTTGGAGCACGCCCGTAGTAGATATGCTAGACCCATAGCATCGCCGCTTCGACGTCCTGTCAGAGGACGGAGTGCCCCGGCTCATGACTCCCTTAGGGATACTGCCAAGGAACCTTTTACGGTAGAGGACTCTAGTTTGACAGAGCAATCGAGTGTTTCGAGGCATACCAGACGCTGGTCTGGGGAGGATTCTTGCTATCAGCCGCCGATGCACGGCTCGACGAGTGATCAATGATAGTGTTGTCTTGGAACATTTGCGGGGTGGGGCATATTCGGACGAGGAATGCCCTTCATGAGCTTTGCCGCACTCATAACCCTGATTGGGTCGCCATCTACGAGCCTAAGGTTATGATTTCTAGCCTTCCCTCTCGTTATTTGCAGTCTTTGAATTTGGTTGTGTTTACTGTTAACGATAGAGTTGCATCGGCTCCCAATATTTGGATTCTCTGTAAGCCTACCCATGTTCCTACATCTAGAGTTTGTCATAGCTCAGACCACATTGTTATGATTGAGACTAGGGATGCCACTCGTTCTTGGTCTTTTGGTTTTACGCATGCTAGTAATTCTTAGATTACTCGTCGTTTGATGTGGTCTGATGTTTTAGCTTCTTCTGCTACTAGTCTCTGTGTTTTGGGTGATTTTAATGTGGTGACAGGGACGCATGAGAGAAGTCCGGGTTCTGTGGCTACTCCTAGAGCTTCTCTTGATTTCAGAGAATTCATGGATGAGTCGGGTTTGATTGATTTGGATACCGCTGGGTCTCAGTTCACGTGGTCTATTCGTCGGGGTCCTAGGGGTTTTCAAGCTGCTAGGTTGGACAGAGTGTTAGCTAATCAGGATTTTTTGGATCTATGGGCAGGCGTGGAGGTTATTGCTCTTCCCAGACACAAGTCAGATCATCATCCCCTGCTCCTTACTGTTAGATCAGACTGGGTTCAGGTTCGTCGTCCATTTCGGTTCCTCAGTATGTGGTGTCAGCATGATTCCTTCAGATCAGTTGTAGAGTCTTCATGGACCCAATCGTTGATGCACCAAAACCCCATTGTCTGTCTTATGTGGAAGCTGAAGAGGCTCAAGTCTGCATTGAAGATTTGGAACAAGACTGTGTTCAGGAATGTTTTCACTCAGATCGAGTCTACCACTCGTCGCCTGGCTGATATTCAACATCGTATTGAGTTGGAGGGTGATTCTGAGGCCACCTTTGCAGAAGAGATTCAGGCTCAGGTTGATCTTGATGGGTTGTTGACAGCCAGGCAGGAATACTACACTCAGAGGAACCGTTTGCAGTGGTTGACTGACGGTGATAGAAACACTAGATTCTTTCACATTTCTCAGCAGACTAGGATAGCCAGGGGGGTATCACGTCTTTGCTCATTGACGACATCCTTACTTCGGACTTGGACACCATCAGTTCCCATGTGGTTACTTACTATTCTCAGTTGTTTGCGGATGATCGGTCGTCTCCTTTCGATGCTAGTATTCTGGACAACTTTATGGATATCGTTGTGACTGATGACCATAATGGTCTCCTTGAGAGTGCTCCTTCAGCGGAAGAGGTTCGAAGGGCTGTCTTTGATATGGATGCTTCGAGCGCTCCGGGTCCAGATGGCTTTGGGGGCTGCTTTTACCAGGGATGTTGGGACATTGTGGGCCAGGAGGTAGTCGATGCTGTCAGACACTACTTCATTTTCAGACTTTAACCTCCTGGGCTGAACTCCTGTTTCATGACGCTTGTTCCCAAGACGGACGGGGCCCGTAAAGTTGAGGAGTTTCGTCCGATTGTGATGGGTAACTTCATCTTTAAGGTCATGACCAGTGTTTTGTCTTCGAGATTGGGCACTTTTGTTAGTAGTTGTCTCTCTGCATATCAGTTTGGTTTCGTCCCGGGCAAGCGGATTCACACCTGCATCGCTCTCGCATCTGACACCATTAATACCCTGGACTACCCGAGAGTTCACGGGTATATGGCCTTGAAGATTGATATGATCAAAGCGTTTGACACCATCTCTTGGCGATTTCTGGAGGTTGTCATGGCTAGGATGAGCTTCTGTACTACTTTCATATCTATGGTGAGAGCAGTCCTGGATTCGGCTAGGATTTCAGTTCTCATTAATGGGGAGCCGAAGGGGTACTTTTCTTGCTCCAGGGGTGTTCGTCAGGGAGATCCTCTATCACCATTGCTTTTTTGTATTGCGGAGGAGGCGCTCGGGAGATGGATTGATAGGGAGATCGATAGAGGTCGTCTTCGTCCCATCTGTTTTGTCCCTCGTTATCTCTTCTATGCGGACGACATCATGATATTTTTTAGGGCCACAGAGTCTAATATCAGGAACCTACATGCTGTTTTACAGGGGTATGGTCATCTTTCAGGTCAGAACTATAGTCCTCCGAAGTCTAGGGCTTTCTTTGGGCGTGCTGTTCCCCAAAGACTTTGTCGTCGGATGCACAGGGTCACAGGCATCGTAGAAGGTTCCCTTCCTTTCACCTACCTAGGAGTTCCGATCTTTCGAGGTTGCCCCAGGAAGGCTCATTTACAGCCTGTGGCAGATGATGTTATTGCTAAGTTTAGTCGTTGGAAGGGTAGCTCCCTTTCCTTGGCAGGGAGACGATGCTTGATTAACTCGGTTATCATGGGTTCTATGGTCCACTCTATGATGGTTTACAAGTGGCCCAGTTCGCTACTTCGCCAGGTGGAATCTGCTATGCGCAACTTTCTTTGGAAGGGTGACATCAATCGTAAGAGTGGTTCTTGTTCGGTCTCGTGGAAGAGGGTTTTTACGCCCTTTGGAGAAGGAGGGATGGGGGTTCGTTCCATTAGATTGGTGAATGCCTCCTTTCTCTGTAAGTTGAGTTGGGACATTCTTCAGCACAAATCTCCAGATACAACTCTACTTCACAGGAGACACTTTTCCTCGGATGGCAGATTGCGTCCCCATGGGAGGATCTCATCTATTGGGCCAGGTATTCGTCCTCACGTTTCGAGGCTTTCTGATGGGTCAAGGTGGCTGATTGGTAGGGGTTCGACAGTCAGCTTTTGGCATGATAACTGGTTGGGATACACTATTTCTGATAAGATTGGTCTCCCGGATTGGTTTGCGGCTACCCTGAAGAGCATGGTTGGGGACTTCTTCTATGATGATTGTTGGCACTTTGAGGAGTGCTTCGTCACGGACTTCACATATATCGTTAGAGATATCCTTCAGATTCGGGTTCTTCATGGCCCTGACAAACGTATTTGGGAAGGTACTACCTCAGGGGAGCTAACCTCTTCAGTAGCCTATGACATGCTCAGATCTCCTCTCCTTCGTCTGGGCTGGTCGTCGTGGATTTGGAGTTCCTTCATTCCGATGTGTCGTTCTACGGTTATTTGGAGGGCGATATGGGGCAAGCTCCCTACTTCTGATTGGCTGGTCTCATTTGGGATTCACGGTACTTCGATGTGTATGCTCTGTCGTAGAGACTCTGAGTCTTTAGACCACTTGTTAGCTCACTGTCCATTCACTCTGGAGATTCTTCAGCATCTGACTCAGCTTTATGGAGTTACGATCCACACAGGGATCAGCTTTCTTGATATCTTCCTCCAGGCTGCCAGAGTTCGCTTGGGTCCGCAGTCCTTGGAGTTATGGAGAGCGGCATTTGTCACTACAGTTTGGGCTATTTGGGCTCTACAGAACAGGGTGGTCTTTGATGGGGTCTCTCCTTCAGTCAGACGATGCATGGCGCAAATCGTTGCTGGTATTAGGGAAGCCAATAGCATCTCTCGGGGTTACTCTGACGGTTCAGTTCGGGATCTCTTGATTGCCAGGTCTCTTGGTGTATTGGGAAGGCACAAGCTGACTCGTCAGGGTTCGTCTGTTAGATGGATCCCACCGGATCCGGATTGGTACAAGATCAACACAGACGGCAGTACAACATCCTCTCCAGGTAGTTTGCATGCAGGGGCGGTGTTTAGGAACTTCAGGGGGTTCTTTGTTGCGGCTATTGCCCAAGAGGTTGGTTGGGGTATTCCTTTTGAGGCGGAGTTAGCAGCGACACTCATTTCTATTCAGTATGCACATTCCCAAGGGTGGCGGTTCTTATGGATCGAGTCGGACTCCAGTCTGACAGTTAGCACTTTGATGAGCTCTACTCCTTCTGTTCCTTGGCATCTGCAGGGTCTCTGGAGTCAGGTTCATCCTCTTACCACAGACATGCACATTCGGTATTCTCACACTTTTAGAGAGGCCAACCAGGCGGCTGACGCAGTGTCCAAGACGAAGATCAACTGCATTTGGAGGGGATACCCTCCAGATTTCTTACTTTCTTGCATAAAGATTTGTATACTGTCTTTTACAGACATTGATTGTTAGAGGAGTTTACCTTTTTCCTTCGCCTGGGTTTTGTCCCTAAGGAGGGTTTTCCCAGGCAAGGTTTTAACGGCACTCCGGCCTCTGGCTCGACTTGTGAGCTTATGGTTTTAGGTTTTCTTTTTTCTTTTATATTCCATACCTTTTTATTGGCATACACAATTTTTCTAGATTTCATATTCTCTTTAAAAAATTAATTTTTTTTATTTACCATTCTTTATTATTTTTAATTTTCAACTCAAATGATGATAGATTATATATGGAGTTTTACATTTTAATATTTTTAACCGCGAATAATGATCTAAATATAAAATATTTAAATTTCATTAATAAATATATAATAATGTCGAAAAATACTTTGACCCCCTCATCGTCAATCTTGGATCCGCCCCTGTTCCTAAATCTCAAAGCTACATCATCGAACCGCCCCCTTAATTACGACGGTTAATATCTAAAAAATGGACTGATAATCATAATTTTGCTTTAACACTTGCCATTTTATTCCTTGTGAATACATCAACAATAATGAAATACCTCACTAGGATTGCCCCATAGTCTTCGAAGATACAAGTCTGACTCAGATGCAAGAATGCCTGGAGGCAATCTTTCTGCGCCTTTCGGATTCGATGAGACCCAAATCTGAATTAGAATCACATCAGAGCAGAAATAAAGCACAATTATTTCACGCATTGAGTTCAAATAAATTCACCACTTTTGAATTAATTGCAATTTAATATGCACCGGTTGAAATATTGTAAATCAATCTCCCAATTTTTTTATTAAGGATTGGAAAATAGAATTACAAACAAGTTCAATTTCACCCTGTCATGCTTGAATCTTTAACATACATCGTTCTCATATCATAATTATTGGACATAGTGACCATAGACGGTGCCACATAGGGCCCAGCGGGAACAGTGGGCCCCCCACTATTTCGTTCCGCGATTATTTGTACACCCTCTTTATTGAGACGTTCCAAGATTATTTACATAATTTTAATAGGTAAATAATTCACAAAATTAATATTCTCACTACATATATTATTTTATTTTCAAAATTTTCACATATTTTGGATCCATATTCTTCTCAACACCTCACTAAATTATCTTTTACGCCTCACACAATTCTCTTAAAAATCTTACTAAATCACCCAAAATACTCTTCATTATCATTTATTTGACCCCACACTTCACTAAATTCCATCTAAACCTCACTAAATCAACCAAAACACTCCCCAATTATTTAACCCCACACCTGACTAAATTTACATTTTTAAAAAAGTGAGCTTGTCAAAGTGTGTAAGTCATCACGGAGCGGGGAGAATATATTTTAAGTTCGACATTTATTTAATATTGATTAATGAGTCTCAGCAGGATTGCTCGTTAAATTTTAACACCGTTTCACCGATTATAAGTCGGAACAATTAAAATTAATTTTGTTCGAAACATAACTTCATTATTGAAAATTTTATAATAATTAAGTATAATATTATTTTCTGTTTATAGTAATGTAAATCGGGCCCCCCAATGTAAAATTTCTGGCTCCGTCACTAAAAAAATCATTATAATTTTTTCAGTACATCTCATTTCATTAATTTAAATTTAACTATTTTTGCTATATTTTAAAGGAAAATAGTTTTGATTGTGCAGACTCATAATAGACAAAATTGTGTTAAAACTTAACTTGTAATCTCGTTGAGACATTAGTCATTATTAAACTAATGTAGAAATTAAAATATAAGCTTCCCGTCCCGTGATGACTTGCATGCCTTAGACTCACTTTTAAGAAAAATAAATTCAGCCGAGTGTGAAGTCACATATATAATTAATTAGAAATATATATATATATATAATTAAAAAACAAAAAAGTTAGTGGAGGGCCCAATGGCCCCACTGAGATGTTGATTATTTTTTTTAAGTTGGTTCCCACCTTTTGTTGCACATTTTTCTTACATGACATTCTAGTTGACTTCACTTAGTGGGTGTTTGCAAATTCAATTGGAAGGGGTAGAATCACTTTTTTTTTAAAGCTGCCCTCTCACATTTTTAGCTTTTAATAAGTGCTTCTAAACTGTTAATAGAGTTTACAAACACTGTCTTAATATGAAATGATGTTGCTTGAATTACAAGGTGTAAGCGTTAGACACAGAACTCGGATTAGGAAGGCCATAAAATAATAATAATTCAAAAACACTAATATTTAAATATGTTATATTTATATCAAAATACATTAATATTAGAAAGCAAGTTTCTCAAATAATTCAATATGTTTGGAGTATATATATATATTAGAAATGATTACATTGAGTTACAAGAAAAAATAGATTGTTGTTGCTTTGGGTTATAATATTGATAATTGAACAAATGAACACTTAAATTATTGTACATGAATACTTATTTATTTATTTTATTTAATGTGATGTAATTTTTTTTTTTTAAAAAATAGAAAATTAAACTATTAATTATATTTTCTTCATCTATCCTTTTTTTAAGGGGGCTGTAAACGTGTTTGAAAAATACTCTCTACATACTATTATTATTTAAATATTTGTAAAAAATTATTCGTCTCATTTTTAATTGAACATTTTCTTATTTGCAAAATACAACTTTTTACCCCTTTAACAAACTCTATCAAAACACATCTTATTTATATCAATGTCATTATTTTTTGCACACTCATAAAAGATTTTATCTCCAATAAAATTGAATTACTCATTATATCCCTCCTAAAAAATCACTTTATCACCTTTAATATTAATAAATAATTCTTACGTTAAAACTAGTTCTTATGTTAAATGTTCAATTAATAACGGGACACAGTGAGTATTAAAGTAATACAATCTATAAAATGTAAAATAGTGCTCCCCCGATCCATAATAAGTTTAATAGGTGTGTAGACACATATATTAAGAAAATGTAATAATGAGTAGAATTTTGAAAGGTAATTTTATAAATTTGTATATATAAAGTAAGAAAATGAGTTAACTTGTGTTTATGTGTGGATTTAAAAATAATACTCCCTCCGTCCACAAAAAATGTGCTCATTTCTTTTTTTGGGTTTACAAAAAAACATTGCTTATTCCATTTAAATAATTCACTTTTGAATATTTTTTCTACTTTACTAACAAGATTGAGTATCTACCAAATATATTCTTTACTCATTATATTAAATATATTTTTTATAATTAAAATATGATTTTTTTTAAAAGCACATATAAAAAAAAGTGAGCACACTTTTGATGGATAGAGGGAGTAACATTTTATGTAAATTAAAAAAATTATGAGAGTGAAATTTATTAATAAATTTTTCATTAAATATAAGAGGGAGTACATAATGTTTAATTCAGTAGATTAAATTATAATCAAGTTAAATGTGGTAATTTTATTTGTTATTAAGCTTTATTTCAAAATTGACAAGACGATACATTTTATATATTTAATTTCTCACAAGACCAACAATTTTATGGGCTAGTTTTATGTGAAATATTATATGCATGCATTCCATTTGAATTAGACCAAATTAAAACTCTAAGCCCATTTAGTTCAAAAGTTAAATTAAGACAATTTTAAAAAATTCGCGGGTCATATGCCTGAATCCGGGTTGTCTTGAAAATTCGCGGGTCACAAACAAGTAGTTTACTACATTATCAAAATATTGTTAGTATAAGGTCAAAAAATTATCACTATAAGGCCAAAAATTTAATACTGCATGTCAAAACATTCAGACAAATTCACCCAAAAAATTAAGTGTCCAGAATATTTTTGGACATGTAGTAATACACTTTTGACCTTATAGTGATAGAATTTTGGTCTTGTAGTAACATTGTTTTAGTTATGTAGTAGTCGAATAAGTCAGAATTATTTTAGTAATTTTGCCAAAAAAATAATAATAAGTGTCCAGATTATTTTTGGACTTTTAGTAATACACTACTTTTGGCTTGTAGTGATAAAATTTAGGTCATGTAGTAACATAGTTTTGATAACGTAGTAAGATAATATTTTAGAGGGAAAATAAATATTTTAATTAAAGTTGACCTGCGTTGACCAACGTTTGACCCATGAATTTTGACTTAATTTACCTTAATTTGTCAGTATTGCATGTATACAATATTGCATGTAAGTTTTTGTGCAAATTTTTTTTCTTAAGAACTTAAAAGTTAATCCATTCCTACAATTTTGTTATTTTCACTTTTTTTTTGTTCAATTTTAACATTTCATTTTCATTTTTGAAAATAATACTATTAATTAACATCATTTTAATTTTATTATTTAGTCATCACGTATTTATTCAAATTGTAATAAATTTTATTGATAAATAATCACTTTATATAGATTGGAGGAGTATGACGAATTATTATTCAAATTCAAGGTGTATGAGTTTTGTGTATATGCCCTGTCAAAAAAAAAAAAGTTTTGTGTATATGCAAGAAACACATACCTTTGATATATCCATCACGACTTCATTTTTACCAGAGCTATTTGTATTTTTTTGGGAAGAGTATGTTGTACCTTTGCCCCCAATTATTGAAAAATCATGAAGAAAAGAAGATGTGATATTTAGCTGGAAAAAAAAATTGATTTAACGAGATTACATTGGATTAAATATTAAATAACGTTTCATTAAAAGGTGTTGTGTTAGTAAATCACGTTAGATTCAGATATAAATAAGTTTACAATTAAAACTAATTTACAACCATATTTATAATTGATAATTTATTTACAATTATTAAAAAAAATTGGATTGTAAATAAGCCAGATGCAAATCTAACTAGTTTGTATACCTTTGTTAAGAGGAGAGAGGGATATGAGACTCCAAAGAAGAAGCCAAATATTATTCCAATACAGATTGTAATAAAACCCTTGATAGTTTCATTTGGCTTTTTAACCAATGTGCTGAAACAATGAAAATTACACGTAAGTGTAAATAAATACTACTTTATCCGTTTCATAAAGTTTATTGTATTTGTTTTTAAATTTTATCTTAAAGAAAGGTGAAAAAATGAAAAAGAGAAAAATTAATGAGGAATTGTATGTTGTTTAATTGTATATAAAATGAGAAGGTACTAGCATAGTTGGATTTCATTTATTTATGCTACCAAATTAAAACTAACTTACTTGCGTCCAACATTCCCCTTTTTGTACACCATGTCTAATTCCATATATACTTTCAATGGCTTCTTTTCATTGCCAATTTAGTGCTGAAACCATAAAAGATGAGTATATTAATTTCGTGTGACTTGAAAAATAAGAAATGAAAGAAGAATTTTAAAAAAAAAATTAGAAGGGGCCTTCTAAGGACAGTCCAGTGTCGCCTGAACTATCAATAGTCCAGTAATCTGAGCCATTAAATCTCAGATCTAATGGCTTATATTTGATGACCTGCTACCTGTTGCATTTGGCGTTGCAGAATTCATCGTCTTGCATTGCACTTATTATCGTTTTTTGTCGCCCTATCACACTTTTAAATTAAATTTAATAATTTTAAATATATAATTATAAAATTACAAATTTATCCTCACATGATTAATAAAAAAATTAATTGATAATATATAATTTTTATTTTATTTCTCATATCATTAATAATCATAATAAACAATAAACAATGAATTATCTTTTTTTTTTTATTTGAATGAATTGAATTCTAGGTTAAATTATTAATTTAGTTAAATTTTTTATACAAATTTCTGTTTGGAATTCAGTACTTAGGCGGCACATACGGTTCTCTTGTTTTCTTCTTTTATTCGAAAATTTCATTGAAGAAGAGCTCTAGGTATGAACAATTCTATATTTTCTAGTCAAATTAATTTTGGTAAATCTAGGTATTTGAAAATTCCATTGAAGAAGAGTTTCAGTTATGAACAATTCTATATTTTCTACTCAAATTAGTTTTGGTAAATCTAGGGTTTAAGATAGATATTTGAATGAATTGAATTTTAGGTTAAATTATTAATTTAGTTGAATTTTTTATACAAATTTTATTTCGAATTCAGTATTCAAGATATTAATTTGACATTAAAATTTTCTACTACCATTTACATTTATTTTTTACTGTCCAATTATAGTCTTTGGAGGTGTACAGACGTTAGAATGGAGTCGCTGTTTAATTTTATCTTTTCATTTATATTATGTTGATTTTGTTCAACCGTTTCTCATTGCCTATTGACAGCGGAAATTATCCGAGATCACAAAACTGGGACAACTATGCCTATAGATTAATTTTTTCTTCAGAAACAGAATAGAGAACCAGTAGAAACACGTTTAGCCGTAAAATCAAGAGAAAATCTACAAAATTCAATTTCAATCCCACAAACACGTTCATAAAAAAAAAACATTTTGTGATTTATATTTATATTTTTTATTTTTTGTTCATTCTTAGACGAATCATAGGTATTATTAGTCTACGTATTCTCAAATTGTTGATAATCTATTACTAGTTTTTTTTGTGTGATATTGAGCATTCTCTGATTGAACTTTTGATTTTTTTTCTGTGTTTCTTTAATACTCTGTTTTTTCTGAACAATCACTAACGTAGTATTCTCAAATCTCAATTGTCATTCATATCAAATTTGATGGTTATTGATTTATGAGATTTATTTGAAATTTATGGATTTTACTTATGAATTTAGTAAAATTCTACATTTATTAATTTTATTTTTAATGTATATTTTACAGATATATCTTCTCAACATGAGAATGATAAATAATAAGATAACTACATCTAATAATACCTAAGATAAAAATGACAATGATTTTGTCATTAAAAAGAAAAGACAAAAGACATTGGTGTGGAATAATTTTGAGAAATTTTTTGTTCATTCATTATAAAATTTCAGCATATTTTATAATATTTTAGGGGTTCAAAATGAGGATGAGATTATTTTGAAAAAATGATGTATTTTTTTAGTTGTAATTGTTAAACATTCTGTTATATATTTTTTTTAGCATTTGTTATTGCTCACGCACAATTCAAGAAATGGGCTGGTCAATTTTGTTCTTTTCTTTGATAAAACAATTGGGCTACCCACTTTTAATTAAATGCTAGCCCAAAACATTCTCCACTTTTAATTAAATGGGCTAACATTGTTGACCCAAAAAGTCTTCACTTACTCGATTTGCTCTCGATCACAATTTCTTCTTTCTTTGACGTAAAGGAGGGACAATGTCACAATGGGCAACGTAGGACCGTTAGTGCCCGTAAGGAATTCAAATAAATTTATAATATATTTTAAGTTTAATTTGTCAATTAAAAAAATATTTGAAACATGTACTCCATAGTATAAATTTGTAAATTTGTTATTCATTTAAATCTAGGTAAATATTTTTTAATCCACTCTTAACTCTTGAGGCTGCAACATATAATTGTCTATACATGAACATGTTTCAGAAGGTACACACTACACACCTAGCATGAAAAGAGACCGACCTTTAACTTTTATTTATCGTCATTGCAAAAGACAATAGAATAAGAAATTATCTTATTCGAAACTTTATGGGAGTCGTTTCATCGAAACACTAAATATTATTCTCAGAATAAAAACTTTACTACCAACATTCCTTCCAAAATAAAAATGTGTCCTCAATAATGTAATTTTCAAGTGTGATAACAATCAATCTAGTTACATTATACAAATCGGACTTTAGGTCAATGTTCGTAAACAACATTATATGGACACATATTTTTTAGAACTAATCGATGGTCTGAGCATGACGTTTTCCTATAGTTCCATTCACATTTCCTAATGTTTTTTTTATTCTGATTTCACCAAAATTCTGCTTTTCAAAACATAGTTTGAGAATGACGTTTTAACACTTTGGAAAAAATAAGTGTTATATTTCTACTAATTTATGAACAGTGTCGCCATGAGACCATCTCACTTTGAATAAGATAAGTGTTTATTCGTACTAATTACTGTTAATGGTACTACTCGTTATTACTTATTGTATTACCGACTATAATAAAATCATACCTATAATATTATTTTGTATTAAAATTTAAAAAAATACACATGAAAAAATGGAAAATGAAAAAAACGAAGAAATTAAAAGTTTGGAATAAAAACTGGAAATGGGAGAAAAAGAGGAAGGGGAAGATGTTGGTCCTGAAAGGAGTATATAACAAGTGTATGGGGGGGGGGGGGGAATACACTTGTATGCAATTCTTCTCAACTATGATCAAACCAGAGCTCAGCAAGGTTGTCTTGGACAACTCTGCTGAAGATGATTAACTCTACTAAGATAATCAAACTACTAAGTACTATTGAGTACTTAGTTAAATAACTATCTAGTGGAGTTATATGTGCGGAATAGTGGTTGGCCCTTTAAGTTTAGACTCCTTTAGTTTCTGAAATCACTTAGGGCATGTTTGTTTTGGGATTTGAAGGATTTTGAAATCCGGATTTCAAAATCTAGTGGATTTTAAAATCCTAATACTTTTGATGTTTTGTGTTTGTTTTGGGATTTATGTAGGGTAGGATTTAACTTTATAGAATAGGATTATAGGTTTTATAGGTATTTATATAGGATTTGTAGGTATTTATAGGGTTGACTTTTATAGAGTTTATAGGTATTTATAGGGTGGGATTTTGAAATCCTGAATCAAAATCTCAAACTGTAACGGGGGTGGAGTTTCGAAATCCCAAATCCGGATTTCCCATCCCAAAACAAACATGCCCTTAGTCAATTCAAAGCAATCCAGTTTAGTTTCAGGGAACTTGTCCAATTCAGTTTTTGCACAGTCTTTGAATATAGGTTCTTTGAAAGATCAGTTTTGTGTGCAGTGTTGAATGAATGTAAGTACTTGTAAAGCAAATCAACATAGGAGGTTATAGTGGTTCAGAGACTCAAGCTCCTACATCCACTTTCCCTGATTTAACAGGATAATTCCTTCACTCTTGGAATTAACTTGTTTTATAGTGCCAAGGTGCACTTGATCAAGAACACCACTCCTTGGTGAATTGATCCCTAGGATGTCTAGAGTCCTAGTACCCTCTTCTCAACTCAGAACTGAACTGTTCTTCTCTCAACAGTCAGCTCCTACCACTTCTACTACAACAACCTTCTCACTTTCTCACTTGAAAGGGGTAAGGGTTGAAGTAAGGTTCCAACTAATGAGATATCCTTTACAGTGAAGTTCAGTGTATAAGGATAGGATATCTCTCTAAGCTTTGTATGGATATACAGTAAGTTCAGCTTAGAAGAAGTGTTTCAAGACTAAGAATGTCTTTTGAAGACTTTGAAGCTTCAGAATAATTGTTCAGTTGGATGTAGAATGGATTGATGCTTCAAAATGATCTTCACACTTCTGTATTTATAGGCAAATTTGAGGATTTGCCCGTTGGAGAGGCAGTCCCAAATTGCTATAAATGTTTTCCTTGAGTTCTTCAAACTGGAAGACAGATTCTTGATAGTGACATGTCCTCATTTGGGTAATAAACGGCTGTTAAGACTTTGTCTTCATTCTGCAGCACTTTTCCCAATGTTTGACTTCTTGTTAAGACTTGGACATGGCTTCTGAAGGTTAATCCAATGATAGGACAACATTCCTTATCAAATGGACAACTCTGTTTATCACTATCAGCAGACTTTGCTTATCAGCATGGTTGGCTTACTCTTCTTCAGATGACTTGGCTCTTTCCCTTTGCTTCACTTCAAGGGATCTTAGCATGTTGTTTTGAAGTTCTTTAGGGTATGGTTGTCTCTAACTCTTCAGCATGGTTGACCATCAAACATTAGAACTTTTGTTCTGGTTCAATTTCACTGAGTCAACTCTTCTGGACAACTCTTCTGATCATCATACTTGGCCTTTGAGCTTCAGAGCTTTTGTCTTTGCACAGAGTTAGCCTCTTTGGACAACTCTCCTGATCAGAGTATTTGAGTAAACTTGTTCTTTTGAGCTTTACAACCTTGTTCTTGCATAGGGACAACTTCTCTGGACAACTCTCCTGATCAAGGCATTTGATTTTCAAATAGAGTATGCTTGGCCTTTAGTGTTTGTTCCAGAATTTGAGCCTTGAGGGGACTTGATCTTGATCATCTTCAAAGCATAGGTTCCCCCTCACAATGTGCATCTAATCATCTAAGAGTTGCCTAACATATCAGCTTCTCATTTAGTCTTATGCTATGTGTTCTAACACACTTAGAACACAATCACCTTGACTTAGGCATGTCTCAGGGGGTTTTGGTATTTACTCAAAACATATGTCATTTTATTTCCAACAGAAGAAAACTTAGAAAGAAAAAAAATCAAGATTTGTGCCTAATTTCGATAGTTTTTTTTTTTAAATTATGTTTTACGATTTTTTTCTAAAAATATGGGTGACTTGATGGTAAATCGACGGTAACTCAGTAATGACTCGACTACAGATTGTAAATATACAAATTAAGGTTGATTTTATTATATTTTGTGTAAATTAATAAAAGGATAATATAGTCTTTTCAATGTAATTATTTTTTAAAAAATATTTTGGGGTGAACTCATAAAATAAGGGGTGTAGATAAACGTGGTAAAAAATAATAATTTAGGGGTTAACTCATAAAATGAGAGGGTGCACATAAATAACTGTGATAAAAAAAATTATTTGGGGGTGAACTCATAAAATGAACGGGTGCAGATAACCGTAGTAAAAAAATGATTTTTGGGTGAACTCATTAAATGAGTGGGTGTAGATAAAATATAAATAAAAAATTAAAATTGGTGTGTTCCGGTATCTTGCATGTACCCGAGTATCACCCTACAAATTAATGTTGATTTTATTATATTTTGTGTAAAATAATAAAAGGATAATATAGTCCTTAAAATGTAATTATTTAAAAAAAATCTTTTGGGGTGAACTTATAAATTGAGCATGTACAGATAACTTTGGTAAAAAATAATTTTGGGGTGAACTTATAAAATGAGCGATTGTAGATAATCATAGTTAAAAAATGATTTGGGGTGAACTCATAAAATGAACGGTGTAGATAATCGTAGTAAAAAAATAATTTGAGGGTGAACTAATTAAATGAGCAGGGGTAAATAAAATATAAATAAAATAATAATTTAATTCTGTTAAAAAAAATCTAATTTTACGTATGATTTAATTTAAATAATATTATTATTAATTTTAATAAAGGATAAAATAGTAAATAATAAAATAAAATTTAAATAATTATTTTAAAATATTAAAAAAAGGCAACAGGTATCAAGTTAGGGCGACACAGAGCGAGACACAGAGCGATGCAATTTGACATCCGAACTATTAATAGTTCAGGCGACACTTGGACTATCCTAAGAAAACCCCAAATTAGAAATGAACATTAGTAAAATAAAGCTATAAAATAGTGTTGATATTTTTGAGTCGTAATTTGATTAGTTTCTAACCTGAGACATCCTATTTTTCAGGTTTTTAATCAATAAAATACATTTCAAATTCAAAATTGATATTTTCAAGCCTAAATTGACAATAATTCCTTTAAATATATTACATGTGTTCTATTATATAATTCCTTTTATATTATAGGGAGAGTATTGTATGTTATAATTACTCGTAATATAATATGAACATGACACTTTAACATTTAACATTTATAAATTTTTTAGATACGTAATCAATATTCTAACTAAAAAATTGTTTGCACCTTATGTTTTGATCAAAAGTGAAATTAAAAGAGAAATGATTTTAAGTTTTACATCATCAGAGCAATAAAGTTAAAAAATAAGAACAAAACCAAAATGAAAACCAAAGCTCACAAGAACTCCTAAAACACAAAATTAAACATCCCAGAAACAATTAAAAACCACGAAATAATTTATTGACACATGTGAATATCATTCAAAATAAATACATGAATGGAGATAACAAGTTACCTGAAATTCAGAAGGAGAAATCGAGAAATAATGTTGAGAATAAAGAGCAGAAAAAGTATCGTGATTGACGAGGGAAAAAGGATGGACAAAGAAAACACCAAAGGAAAAGTAATGGCAACACTAACGTCTTTCTTCATCCTTATAGTAGTTTAGTGGGTTTTCCTACCGTTACAATAAACTTTGTTATTAGATATGGAATAACATTTATTTTGTATAATTTTTTTTTAGTGAAATGTCCTTATAATATTAAAAAAAAAAATACATAATCGGGTTTTAAAAAATATAAAATACATTTTTAATTTTATGTTTTGCTTCAGTTTTGATGAAGGGTTTCGTTTCTGGAATGTAAATTAAAATTTTATCTATTTTGAGACGTTCTTAACGAAAATTAAAATTACGAGATGTCGTAAAATTATGTTAAAAGTGTTTTTTTTTAAATCGTACTCCCCGCACCATATAGGATCGCTCCCACATGCGCGTTACATACCTTTTGACGATGGACGAATGAAGTAGTAATTTTAAATGAAATATTTTCGAGGAAATTATTATAATTTGCCCTAATTAAAATGAGATTACTATTTTTTTTTAAAAGTTGGAATATTGGTTTGTTCGTTCCTTGGAATTCCAATCTCTTCAATGAATTGTCACGATGCCCATTGCCCACGACCATATTTTTCTTTTAACGGTATCAGTGATAATTACCTCCCAAAATTGCAAAATTAATTATATAATAAAAGAGTTGCACGGTATATATACACTCAATGATATTATTGATATTGATGCGGCCTAAAAATGTCGTTCAATAAGAAGTCGACACGTGTATAAAGGATAAGATGAAAAAGAAGATATGGGATTATGGAAGGGGCTCTGGATAAAGAATCCCTTCTGGAAGTCCCTCCGGAGGGAGCTCCTGGAGGTCCTCCCGGAGAGACTTATCTGGAGGACCTGATCTTGATATGAATTGGTAAACCGAGAATATAGGAGATCTCCACATGAATCGGACTAAGACTGACCAAAGAAAGATTCTTCCCTCCTTCATTTTAGTGGAAGGAGTCCACTAGGGGGAGTGGCCCCGGTCTTTCCGGAAGTAGAGGAGAAGTGGTGACCTTGTCAACACAGCAAGGCTGGGTCCAAGGGTTGCTCCGAAATATAAGGAAGCTATAACCTCCCTTTAAGAGGAAGTCCTCTATAAATAGGTAAAGCAAGATACATTTCAAGGTTAGACTTTCTTACCTTTACTAAACTTGATACATTTCGTACAAAACGTACTTTTGATATTATTTGAGAGCCTGATTTGATAAAACAAGGATCTCGAGGTCCTTGTGATATATTAAAAGCCCTATATTGACTTGAGCGTCGGAGCGTCCGCACCGGAGCCCCCTCCGGTGTGTCTTTTGCAGGTTCTTGGAGGATCATTCCAGCGGAAGCAGTGTACCCAAATCAGGTCTAAGCACTCGGGAATTTGGATATCTGACCCCGAGGAGATATAATCCGACCGTGCAATTTTTGGCACATCAACTGGCGCCGTCTGTGGGAACGATTTAAAAGATTTTCTCACGAATTTCTATCTGTTCGAGTGATGGAATTGGAGATGGACCATTGCTTGGTAAATTCTACGGGCAGTCCTTTGCCTAGATTTGACACAAGTTCTTCCTTAAGTTTTCTTATATATGCTACAAATAATTTTACATGTTGGAATATAATTGCTTAATGATGCAAAGAAGCCAGATGCAATAAATGATTAATATGGACCATTGAGTGAGATTTGAGAGCAGAATTCTCAATTGTGATATCTGATGTCATTATTAATGTCTTGGTTTAAATGTCCATAATCAATATAGTTCTGCTAGCAGTGTGAACTTGTTCGTTTGCGAAAATTCCTTTATTGTGGAAAATGTTCATTTCTGGAATTGAAAAATAAAACAAGAAATCAAACAAGGTAGAAAGCTATTAGCATCTTGCTAAGCCCCGACTGGAGATTAATGGTGATTGTGTTGATTATGATGGGAGTAAGGTAAATTTGAATTATCTTAGGATGATATTATTAAACATATCCTAATATATGTTAAAATGAGAGATGAATGCTACGGTGATGCCTGAAATAAATTCATTGTGTTATTTTAATGAAGTGGTTTTACTGTTAATACGATTTATGATGTTATTGAAATTTCCTCTCACTCTGATTTCTCTAACATCCAAACATTGGATTTCCGCTAGTGATGAGATTTAAACTGAAATAACAATTATGAGAATTAAAATGATTGGTATTGATAACTCTTGTCCTTGGCTCAAAGTCTAAGGGGATATGACATTATGTATGGACTGTGCTGATCAGGTTGATTTTGCTCTAAATAATATTTGATTGATAAAACTTCACTCAAGTGATGTATTATTATCATGGAATTATGAGTATAAGGATTGTCGAACATATATGTGGAGTGTGCAATTGCCTGCTCCGAGACTCCAGGAAGAGGCTCGAGACACCCCTATCTCTATAGGGGGTGATATCGTTGGCACGTCTGGAGCCCTCGGGAGTGGACCTGGCAAGGAGATACCTCCAGGCACTGCAGAGGATGACAACATTCGTGCCCCTCCACGAGCAGCAGAGTATTCAGGGCCCCGAGGTCCAGGATCCCAGGATCGGATCTGGAGGTACGAGGCAAAGTATTCAGGACCCCGAGGTCCAGAATCAAAACTTGGAGGTATGAGGAAGAGTATTTAGGGCCTCGAGGTCCAAAATCTAAACGTGGGAGTACGAGGCCAAGATATGATAAGTGCACCGGTGCTACAGGTTAGTACAGGTGTTTGATAGAGCCTAAAGTATTAGATCTTTTATATTAATTTGATATTGCTATGAGCATATTTTAATGATATTGACATATATGACACGAACTTATTTTTTCCATTGAATTAAGCATGATTCTCCTAAGCTTACATGATTGATACTCTAAAAACAATCTTAGAATTGAGAATTACTTGAAACCGTAGAAGCATGGGTAAGCAATTCACATGTTGAGTCTTTTGATTACTTTATGTGGTAGAATTAATGATTAGACGCGGATGATGATTATGAATTTGCACACGATTAACATGTTTCCATATTTTAGATATAATTTCATATTACAGACCGAGCCTATCCAGGTTCTGGAGGACCTCTGGGTAGGTTCAGAAGATTCCAGATTATAGACTAAGTCTACCCAAGTTCTGGAGGACCTCTGGGTAGGTTCAGAAGATTCCAGATTATAGACTAAGTCTACCCAAGTTCTGGAGGACCTCTGGGTAGGTTCAGAAGATTCCAGATTATAGACTAAGTCTACCCAAGTTCTGGAGTACCTCTGGGTAGGTTCAGAAGATTTCAAATTATAGATTAAGTCTACCCAAGTTCTGGAGGACCTCTGGGTAGGTTCAGAAGATTTCAGATTATAGACTAAGTCTACCCAAGTTCTGGAGGACCTCTGGGTAGGTTCAGAAGATTCCAGATTATAGACTAAGTCTACCCAAGTTCTGGAGGACCTCTGGGTAGGTTCAGAAGATTCCAGATTATAGACTAAGTCTACCCAAGTTCTGGAGGACCTCTGGGTAGGTTCAGAAGATTCCAGATTATAGACTAAGTCTACCCAAGTTCTGGAGGACCTCTGGGTAGGTTCAGAAGATTTCAAATTATAGATTAAGTCTACCCAAGTTCTGGAGGACCTCTGGGTAGGTTCAGAAGATTTCAGATTATAAATTAAGTCTACCCTAGTTCTGGAGGACCTCTGGGTAGGTTCAGAAGATTTCAGATTATAGGTTGATTCTATCCAAGTCCTGGAGGATTTCGGGATAAGCTCGGAAATGGAAAGTGAAGATTGAGCCTATTTAGGCCCCTGAGATCAAGGCCAATAGCCCTAAACAGACAAAACGATAAGTCCGAAAACTAGAGTGGGTGAGAGGATGATTGATTACCTGAAGCGGGTAGAGAACTTAAGAATCTTCAGAGCTGAAAAGTATCTCACCCTCGAAGAGGTGAGGCAAGCCAAGAGGCTGGAGGTGAAACCAGCTAGTGGAGAGAGGAATAGAGAATCTACAGCAAGGAGGTCCAGCCCAGAAGCTCCCCGAAACTCCGGAGGAACAGGAAACCGCAATGCTGCGGGAGGATCCCGATCTGGGCCTCGAGGGACGTTTTAGAAATATACCCAACTGAGATTGGAAACTACAGAAGTCTTGGAGGTCCTGGAGAAATTTACCTGGTCTATGACGAATAATGAGCTCATGAGGAGGGGCTGGAGAACCTAGAAGTACTAGAGGAGCTCTAGAGAGCAAGATTACCGAAGAAAGAGCGAAGCACTGGAGATCAGATTTCTACGTTCCAAAAACTGGAGGGGACAGAGTTCGAGACGGAGATTTGGATGATGGCTGCCCAGAAGCTGAGTTATGGGGTTTGAGACCCAGACTTCGAGAAGATAAGAGTGATGACAAACCTTTTTACAAGATCCTACGCTTGAAGTGGCTGAGTAACGCTATAGAATTAAGGAAGAGATGAAACGAGTATCTAGGACCCCGAGGTCCAAGATCCAGATAAGGAGAGATGAGGCGAGTATCCAGGACCCCGAGGTCCGGGACCTAGAGGTGATGATGTGACTGATGTGAGCCAGATGAGTCCAGGATAATTAAGAATGTGGAGGAGCTCGACGGAGCATGATCCAAATAATTATGGAAGAAAGATGAGTATTCGGGGTTGAGAATTGAACACGAGAAGAACTACAAAGAGGATCTTATGCAAATGATCCAGATTCAAGTGGGATGAATAATATCAGAAAACATATGAGGAGTTGAAGCTCCACCGAGCCCAGCTGCTGAAGCTGACCAAACCCTCCCTAGGGTGCTGAAATTTGATATTCAAAAGTTGAGAAGAGCTGAATAAAGGACCAGCCCCTGCAGCTTCTGGAGAAGCTCGAACTTTGCGGCTAAGATACCATATCTTGGGTGGCCAATTATACAAGCGATCGTTGACCCATCCCTATCTAAGATGTCTCCCGAAGGAGATTACGTGATAAAAGAAACCCATGAAGGATGAGCAGGTAGTCACGAGGGCTACAAGGCTACTGTAAAGAAGGATATACCCAAGCGTCGATCTATTAGGTGAGTAAGATCATCTAGGGTGTTGAGATGCGACATTCGGAGACGAGCATGATGACGGACCTTGCAAATGCCTTACACTTCGATGCTTAAAGGGGGTGATGAAGGGTCTAGGCCTACTACCTCCGAGATGCTGATATGGAGCCACGTAAGTGAAAAGTGTATATTTTACTTTAGATTTTACTTTGTGATATGATATGGGTTACCTAGGCGTAGTTGTTTAGAGCATAAAACCTCGAAGCATATGAGCATTTTCTAAGGCTTCAGAAATCCAAGCGGATTACTTGAACTTGAAAGGTCTTGATATGATCAACACTTTGAATTGAGAGTGAGAAACACTCAGAGGCCTAGAGGCCGAGGAGCTCCAGAGAGCCCTCACCATGTTTGAGACCCAAGAGGGTTAATCAATGAAATGAGAAGATTTTATGAATTAAAATCTTTTGAATAAGAGTGAGAAACACTCAGAAGCCTAGAGGCCGAGGTGCTCCAGAAAGCCCTCACCTTACTTAAGACCCAAGAGGGTTAATCAATGAAATGAGAAGATTTTATGAATTAAAATCTTTTGAATAAGAGTGAGAAACACTCAGAAGCCTAGAGGCCGAGGTGCTCCAGAGGCCCTCACCTTACTTAAGACCCAAGAGGGTTAATCAATGAAATGAGAAGATTTTATGAATTAAAATCTTTTAAGAATAAGAGTGAGAAACACTCAGAGGCCTAGAGGCCGAGGTGCTCCAGAGAGCCCTCATCTTACTCGAGACCCAAGTGGGTTACTGAAATGAAAAGATTTTATGAATTAAAATCTTTTAAGAATAAGAGTGAGAAACACTCGCCTAGAGGCCGAGGTGCTCCAGAGAGCCCTCATCTTACTCGAGACCCAAGTGGGTTACTGAAATGAGAAGATTTTATGAATTAAAATCTTTTAAGAATAAGAGTGAGAAACACTCAGAGGCCTAGAGGCCGAGGTGCTCCAGAGAGCCCTCATCTTACTCGAGACCCAAGTGGGTTACTGAAATGAGAAGATTTTATGAATTAAAATCTTTTAAGAATAAGAGTGAGAAACACTCAGAGGCCTAGAGGCCGAGGTGCTCCAGAGAGCCCTCATCTTACTTGAGACCCAAGTGGGTTACTGAAATGAGAAGATTTTATGAATTAAAATCTTTTAAGAATAAGAGTGAGAAACACTCAGAGGCCTAGAGGCCGAGGTGCTCCAGAGAGCCCTCATCTTACTCGAGACCCAAGTGGGTTACTGAAATGAGAAGATTTTATGAATTAAAATCTTTTAAGAATAAGAGTGAGAGACACTCAGAGGCCTAGAGGCCGAGGTGCTCCAAAGAGCCCTCATCTTACTTGAGACCCAATAGGGTTAATTAATGGAATGGGAAGATTTTTGTGAATCAAAATCTTTTAAGTACAAGAAGGTGAAACACTTAGAGGCCTAGAGGCCGAGGTGCTCCAGAGAGCCCTCACCTTACTTGAGACCCAAGAGGGTTAATCAACGAAATGAGAAGATTTTTGTGAATCAAAATCTTTTAAGAATGAGAGTGAGAGACACCCAGAGGCCGAGGAGCTACAGAGAGCCCCTCACCATACTTGAGACCCAAAAGGGTTACTCAATGAAAAGAAATATTTTATGAATCAAAATCTTTTAAACGAAAGTGAGAGACACTTAGAGGCCCAGAGGCCAAAGAGAGCTGGGGAGCATCTCCCCATAACCAAGACCCAAGATGGTTACTTAGAAAACAAACATTTTGCAAGCCAAAGTCATTTGCCGAGACCCTGTTTAAAAAATGAAAGAAAGGATAAATATAAGTCTGGAAGTCAAGGAAAACCTCTTCGAGCCACCTGAAACTAAAGGTGATCCCTTGAAAGGGTGAGAGGTTCCCTGAATTTCTTGAGAAAATTCTTTGAAGGTTATGTAACCAAGAGACGATAATGGTGCAACCTAAAAGACTAATAAGGGGGTTAGGATCGAGGCTTCTCCTCGAGAAATTAGCAAGAGAGAGAAAATTGCGACTGTGTGGGACCCAAGCGCAGAAATCGAAACGTCTTCAGAATTGGGGGCGGGAAAAAATTTCGGAGGAGAGCATTTTCGAAATTCCTCTCCAAAGCAAGAATACTACACGTCTCTCCAGAAACGCCTCTGTGTTAGACTCACTTGAATTTTCTACTCTCACAAAAGATATACTCCTTTTACGAGAGTAGGGGGAGTAGATGATGCGGCCTAAAAATGTCGTTCAATAAGAAGTCGACACGTGTATAAAGGATAAGATGAAAGAGAAGATATGGGATTATGGAAGGGGCTCTGGATAAAGAATCCCTTCTGGAAGTCCCTCCGGAGGGAGCTCCTGGAGGTCCTCCCGGAGAGACTTATCTGGAGGACCTGATCTTGATATGAATTGGTAAACCGAGAATATAGGAGATCTCCACATGAATCGGACTAAGACTGACCAAAGAAAGATTCTTCCCTCCTTCATTTTAGTGGAAGGAGTCCACTAGGGGGAGTGGCCCCGGTCTTTCCGGAAGTAGAGGAGAAGTGGTGACCTTGTCAACACAGCAAGGCTGGGTCCAAGGGTTGCTCCGAAATATAAGGAAGCTATAACCTCCCCTTAAGAGGAAGTCCTCTATAAATAGGTAAAGCAAGATACATTTCGAGGTTAGACTTTCTTACCTTTACTAAACTTGATACATTTCGTACAAAACGTACTTTTGATATTATTTGAGAGCCTGATTTGATAAAACAAGGATCTCGAGGTCCTTGTGATATATTAAAAGCCATATACTGACTTGAGCGTCGGAGCGTCCGCACCGGAGCCCCCTCCGGTGTGTCTTTTGCAGGTTCCTGGAGGATCATTCCAGCGGAAGCAGTGTACCCAAATCAGGTCTAAGCACTCGGGAATTTGGATATCTGACCCCGAGGAGATATAATCCGACCGTGCAATTTTTGGCACATCAGATATAGATGATTAAAAATTCAATTGAAAATTTTAAAATTTATTTAATAACTTAAAATTCAATTGTATGATATGCATGATGCATTCAACTATATACTAGAAATAAATTTGTCCATGACATATATCTATTCATCTAGTACTCCCTCCGTCCCGTAATTACTTTCACACTTTCCTTTTTAGGACGTCCCACAATTACTTTCACACCCTTAAAATGGAAAACCATTTATATACTCTACCCTCACAATATCCTCAAATTTACACAAATGCCATTACTTTTTCTCCACACGTACCCAAAAGTCAACTCATTCCTTGACTTTATACATAAAGATTTACAAAATTACCCCTTAAAATCCCCACTAAATTCACTTTTCTTATTCCGCGTGCCACTTCACATGTGAAGATAATCGTGGGACGGAGGGAGTATTATTTACTTGTTTTTTTTACCTGTTAATTATTTATAGAAATTATAAAAAAAATAAATACATCATTTAAAAAAAAATTGATGAATTAAATATATCTAATTAAAATCACACTAGAAGAATTTATCATTATTTATTTAAGTATTAATGGACAGTTGTGAAAATGCATAAATATGTGGTTTCAATTGTGGAAGTCAGCACCAACTTTTATTGCATTGAAATTGTAAATGTGAGTCTTGAGGCCAATTAATTGGGATTGGTCCACTTAAGAATGACTTTTATTTTGTGAGTCTACTATGTTTGACTTCTATTAGCCGCCGTATCTGATTTTCCAAAGTGGTACTAATAAATTGTGTAATTAAAGAATTTAATTGGGATTGGTCCACTTAAGAATGACTTTTATTTTGTGAGTCTACTATGTTTGACTTCTATTAGCCGCCGTATCTGATTTTCCAAAGTGGTACTAATAAATTTTGTAATTAAAGAATTTAATTGGGATTGGTCCACTTAAGAATGACTTTTATTTTGTGAGTCTACTATGTTTGACTTCTATTAGCCGCCGTATCTGATTTTCCAAAGTGGTAATAAATTGTGTAATTAAAGAATTTATAATTCTGTTTGACCTCGTCCAGACGTTTGACAAAACTTATCCCATTTTTTTTTTATAGTGGTGTTCTAACCATTTGAGCTATTCCACTTTGTCAACTTATCCCATTAAAAAATATCTAAACACAAAAACTTACAAATATAAATATGTATGGAAAATAAATGAAATTCATTTCGATTATATTCTTGCATGAACCAATTCTTTGTAACTAATTAAATATATTGTATTTATGTATAATATTAATTCATTGTTTTTTTTTTATCGGTAAAGATATTTATTTATTAAAGTGGGTAAAAGTGATACCCAAAACTGATTACATAATTACAAAAGCTAAGAGGGTTAATCGGTTAGAGAGAGCATTATTCCGCTCCCCTTTTTCAACCAATGCATCTAAGGGGGTCTACAACCCAGTCTTTTAAAGAAAAACTGCATCGAGTAGGATATTGAATGGTAAACCAACTCCATAGTCTCGCCTTGAGTTCTTCATGAAATCATGGGATTGAAAGTGTCTCGTTCCTGAATATTGTTGCGTTTCTCCATTTCCAGATTTGCCACACCATACAGAGCCATATGCATGTTGCGTTCTTCCTACTGTTCTTTCCTCTCATGATGCCGCCGAAACCTGTCAAATTACCCAGGGGCTCGGAAGGTAGTGCTGTTGATATCCTGAGCCATGCCAGGTAGTCCACCCAGAGTTTATAGGTGTGGGTGCATTCAAAGAAAATATGTCGCTTAGTTTCTTCATATGCTTTGAAGAAAACACACCTTATGTCGTCATTATTGTTAAGAATATTCCGTCTTCTGAGATTTTTCCTTGTGGGTAGTCGTCCCTAAAGTAGTCTCCATGCGTGTGTCTTTACTTTTGGTGGGGCAAAATTCTTCCATATGCACTTGAAACCTTGTTACAACCTGTCTTCGGTTTGAGTGTCCCGGTTCTGGTTGTGTAGGGCCATGTAAGTTTCCTTTGTAGAGTATTTTCCTGTGTTTGACAAGTTCCATCTCCATGAGTCCTCAATTCCGTTTTTCGGTTGATACCTGTCCAACACAGAAATAAGGTTATTGAAAGATGTTAGATCTCTAAAAAAAAAAGTAGTGGCCTTCTCCATTTCCAAACCCACTTCCAGGTCCCCCCCCTCCCAAATACCCATCTCCACAACTGTTTTTTCCCTGTCTAGACTTAACTGGAACAGTATAGTAAATCTGTTTTTCAGAACCCCTTCCCCCGTCCAATCTTCCTCCCAAAACACTGAATTTTTCCCATCCCCCAATACCTTACTTAAGTTTCCCAGAAACCACTCACTATTTCCATCTCCTATTGCCTTGAGGATATCCTTCCACCACAATGAGACCCTCCCTCCCCTCCCAGTTGGAAATAGACTAAAACCGTTTAAACCATTATTCCCGTACCTAGACCTAATGACTCTAGCCCATAAACTCCCTTTTTCCTATAAAAATCTCCACCCCCATTTCCCTAGTAGAGTTTTATTAAAGATATCTATATCTCTGACCCCTAAGCCCCCTAGTTGTTTTGAATTGCACACTTTTTTCCACTCAATCCACGCCACTTTCCTATTTTTACTCCCTTCCCCCCAAAGAAAATTACGTTGAAGACACACAATCTCACTCAAGGTTTTTTTTCGGTATGTGATAGAAGGACAAATAGTAGGTTGGAAGTGAAGAAATAACCGAGTTTAACAATGTGATTCTGCCACCCATTGAGATCTTCTGGTCATCCCATCTTGCTAGTCGGTTCCTTATTCTTTCCACAATTGTCGTCCACTCTGATACTTTCCTGTGGTTGGTTCCGACTCTCATTCCCATATAGGTGAAAGGTACTGTGTTGGTTCTGCATCCCAGGATTTCAGCCATGCCATGTAGAGTCTGCTCTTCCACATTTACTCCAATCACTGAACATTTATCAAAGTTAATGTTCAGTCCCGACATCAGCTCCATATTTCTTAACACCCTTCTCATTACCCATGCATTCTCCAAGCTGGCTTCACCCATGAGGATTGTGTCGTCTGCAAACTGGAGGTGTGATATTTTGATTCTGTCCTGGCCTATCTCAACCCCTTTGAATGTCCCTCCATTGGTTGCTCTTTCAATTAGAATGCTCAGACCTTCAGCTACAATCAGGAACAAGAGAGGAGATAGTGGGTCTTCTTGTCTTAGTCCTCTCTCCAGTTTGAATTCACCCGAGGGGCTTCCATTTACGAGAACCGAGGCCGAAACTATCGTTACACATTCCATGATCCATTTCCTCCATTTGGGGTGGAAATTGAATCTCTCCATCATTTGTTCCAGGTACCCCCAATCGACCGAGTCATAGGCTTTTACGAAATCAATCTTGAAAAAGACTCGTTGAAGTCTCTCCCTTTTTGCTTCGTCTATCGCTTCATTTAGGATTGCTACGCTGTCCAGAATGTTTCTATTTCCAATGAACGCACTTTGGGCAGGAGAAATGATGGATGGTAGAACTGAGCCAAGCCTCTTTGCTAGGATTTTAGCGATGATTTTGTACAACCCTCCCACTAGAGATATTGGCCGGAACTCGTTCATGTTTATGCTCACCTCTTTCTTAGGAATAAGAACAATGAAAGTTGGGTTGAAACCTCTCACCAAGCGACCGTGGGTGTGGAACTCCTCCATGAGTTGGGTGAACTCGGGTTCGAGTATGTGCCAAAACTCCTTTAAGAATGCAAAGTTGAAACCATCCGGACCTGGGCTCTTGTTGTTGTCGCAAGCGTTGACTGCCTCTCGCATTCCTTCCTTTGTAAAGGGGGCTGTTAGGAACTCATTCTCCCTTGCTGATATGTGTTTCTTTGCAAAGTCTTCTACTGATATTGGTCTAGTTATCTCCTGTTTTCTGAAGTGGTTCTGGAAGTGTTGGAAGATGCCTTTCTTCACAGTTGTGACCTCCTCTTGCCATTCTCCATGTATGTTGAGCCCCAGAATCTCATTCCTTTTCCTCCTCCTGTTGATGTAGTTGTGGAAGAAGCGAGAGTTACAGTCCCATTCCTTCACCCATTTGCATCTTAATTTCTGGTAATCCAACAGGCTTTTCTTCTTTAGTTCCCTAATGAGGATAGCCGCCGCCTTATTCCTGTCTATGATTTCGGTATCCTCTAGCCCGAACACTTCGCCAATCATGTCCAACTTTTTGATTTCAGCTCTCTGTGCTTCAATATTACGCTCTATCCGGCCAAAGGAGTTGGTGTTCCACGCCTTTAGATCGGCTTTTAGCAATTTTAACTTTTCTTTTATGACATAACTATTATATAATTAGCTATTAGCTATTATATTCATGAACGCACGTATATTCATTGGAATTACTTAAATATACATATTTACATTAATTCGTTGCACTTAAATAACTATTATAGTCAATTAAATATGTTCATGTATGATGAATAAAGCACATACTATATAAATCTCAATATGGAAATAAAATAATTCATAACACTCAACCATGTTTTTTCATCTAAAAGACATCGCAAAATCATCTATGAATGATAAAATGCGTAAGACATTGGAGTATGTGAGTAAAAGAGAGACCATCCCACATGCACTCAATAAGATTTACAAGTGTGGATTGATGAAAAAGATCTATAAGAGAGACCATATCATAATATTTATAATTGTAATATTTATGAATTATTAATTTAGAGTTTTAATTGGACCTAATATTTATAAAGGGATTTTCTGAAAAAATTATTATCTTATTATCTTATCGAATTTGTGATTAGTGTGAAAATTGCTCGAAATTCATGTATTTAATTTGCATAATTTTATAGGATTTTGTGCATTATTTACACTAATTTGACTTATTGCTCTTGATTTGGAGAAACGTATGGTGTTTGCTATTTTTGTAGGAAAATGAGGATTTTTAGAGCAAAACACGTTTCGATTATAATGTGAAGTCAATCGAAGGAATAATATGAGAAGCGAGAAATTATAATTGGACTTAATTGGGCTTGAGATTAAAAAGAAGGGGGAGGCCCACTTGTGAATGGCAGCCAAATCACAGCCCATCTTCTTAATTAATTGAGGCCCATTGGTAAAACTTGGGCTGACTCACGTGAGAAACAATAGAAAGAAAAAGAAGTAGCTGGATTTATTTTTGGGGCCATCTCATGTATATGCGTGAATGTTTACAAAGCTACCATGCATGTGAAATATTTAAGTCCAGGCCCATTTCCATTAATCATACTCACAGATTGGCCCATTGGAAAAAGGAGAAGAGGCCCACCTTCATTAGTACTCAACAGTCAATTCGTGAAAAGGGGGCAACATGCGCACAAAGAAGCCGATGTGAGCAGGGCACGAAACAGGGCAGTTGATTGGGGAAACTCCACCCCCTTCCACCTCACTCCACTCAATAGTTTAGTTTAATCATTTCTTAGATATATTTTAATGTAGTAGTTTACTTTATTGCAAGTGTTGAAGATTTGAAGACCATTTGAGGTGATATTTTTCCTTAATTCCATGTTTTATTGTTTATCTTTTATGAGTTTGATTTTAATTGTTAATTTAGTTATTGGCTAGGTTTATTGGTGTTTGGGTGTTTGGATTTATGATGGAATTAGATTTTTAGCTTAATTTTGATTGTTTAATTTAATTGGAAGGTGTATTGATTAGGTTAATGGGTTTTGGTTGATCATTTGCTTGAATTCAATTACTAGATTATATTTTGACGCATGATTAGTGCAACGAGAGTTGGTTAGTCTTGACGATAGTATAATTGAGGGTTGGGAGTCGAGTGAATTGAGTTTATATTGGATTATCGCAACGAGAGTTGGGTAATTTTCATTAGAACTCCATTAATTTACACTAATTATTTGAATGTGAGTTTGGGTAATTGGTGAGGAGACCATAGGAGCTTGGTTTCTAGTATTCAGGTGGAAAAGCATGATTATGGCTTATATTAGATTAATTTAGATAGAGCAGAACCCCCTAATTGTGTGATTACCCGAGTAAGAACGACTCTATTCTTCCTCCCGATCTTAGGTGCTTTATTAGATATATCCTTAGTGATTGCTCTTATCATACACCAACCAATGAATTAGACGTCCAAGTTAAACTTAATCGATTTTCACATAATGAAGAACACCCGAACACTACTTCTCACTTTTGATCTTGATCATCACTTTACTTGCTTTTCCTAGATAGTATTTAGGTTGTTGATTTTTACATTTAGTTTTTGTCGCTCACCCCCATGCCTTTTCACTATAATTACGTGTCGACGCATAGCACTAAGGCTACTTTGACATACTAGTCCCGTGGTTCGATAATTTAACCGGACACTTACTTTTACTACGAGGAACCTCTTACACTTGAGAGGGTAGTATTGAAAAATACGTGTCAAGTTTTTGGCGCCGTTGCCGGGGACTAGTTTTGCTTTTTGTGTAACTTAGTGTTAGTTTAGCGTAATTACTAGTGATTTTTATTTTTATTTATTCTACATTATCTTGTGCTTTTGATCTTTGATCATTTGTGTAGGTGAGCTTAATTGGAAGATGGACGGATATAACCAATATTCATGGAATCAATCATTTGATCAATATGATATGGTTTATCCTCCTTATCAAGAAGATGTTTGCTACGATAGTTGGGGGAACTACGACTATAGTTATCAAATTCAACAAGTTCCACCCGACTATCAAGATTATGAAACACCACAAGCCGCTCTTACTCTTCCACCGGGAATTGTTCCTGGTGCACGTGCACTAAATGATGAAAGGAATGCTTACTTGGAAAACTTGCTAGTCACTTTCATAACTCAATCCAATCAAGTGTCTGCTCACAAAAATGCAAGATTGGAAAAGATGGATGAGCAAATGGTCTCACTTGCGAATCAAATGAAGAATATGGCGTTCCAAATGAGTCAATTGGCTTCTTTAAGTGGGGCTAGTTATGAAGGGTCAAGCATGCCGATTGATGAAGAAGATGACTCAAGTGAAGAGGAGGACGAAGACGTCAAGCTTATTGAGTACTTAATGGAGATTGAAAAAGATGAAGAGGAAGAAGAATGTCCATTGATGGAGGACACGAGCAACAAAGAACAAAAAGATCAAGAAGCATTAGATGACATATGGAAGAGTGAAATGAGCATTTCTAAACCTTTACACTCTTCAATTTACACTTTAGATAATATTGATGCTTCTATTGATTTTATCTTACCTCTTGTTAACTTTAATCTTAAGAAAGAAATTGAAAAAAGCTTGGGCATCCTTCCACAAAAAGGAAAGGAATTGAAAGAGATGATAGGGAGAGAGCAAGAGGAAATTCAATTGATGAAAATGTGCATGGAAGATGCAAGGATTTGGCCTACCATCCAAGGGAGCCTCCATGACTTTGAGGCCAAGAGATTGAAGTACAATGGCAAGGAGGATCGATATCCTTGGCCATTCCGATGAGCTTATTTTCTTCTGTCCGGCTTGAAGACGTTAAACTTAGCGCTAAATGGGAGGCAACCCATTCTTTTATTTCATTATTTTATTTTATTTTAGCTTTGTAGTTTGTTTGATCTTTTGTTGAGTTTTTGTTTTGTAGGATGGGTGTTGTGTTGGTGGTCAAGGATGGGAGATGTGCATGGTGAAGTTCAAAGATGGGATGCTTTGGTGCTACAAGACTCAATGGACAAAACGGTTGTGATAGTTTGCTTCTTTGGTGAGCTACGTTGGTGACAAATTTCTAAGGTAAACACACTCATCTCCAAACTTTGCATTCAACTAGATAGTTTTATTTAAGTTTGGGGGGAGATTTCGTGTGTTTACCTCCATTTTTATTGCACCGTTTGTCCTATAATTGTTTAGTTTTGTTGGATGAGATTTTTTGTAGAAGAAAGTGTTTGAGGCTTCATTGTTGGTGATTGTTGGTTCTTGAAATTTGGTTGAGCTTGTTCGTATTGATTGATGCTTGCTTGTTCATTTGCTTATGTGAAGATCTTTGCTTGGTTTGGTGTTCTTAATTCATGATAGACAAGCCCGTGAGCTTTAAAGCCTTTAGACGTTCATATATTTTGGTCTATTTCCTTCATGTGAGTATCATTCATGCTTATGTACTCTAGAACTTGCCAATTGTCTTGTTTGAAACTACTATTTGTGTGAGATTCTTGAAAATGATATGAGGCCATCTTTGTTTTCAATAGTCACTTAACCAAATTGTCCATACCAAATGATATTTTTTCGTAGTTAGCCACTTTGAGCCTATTGACTTGTAATTTTTGGCAACCTACAAAATTTAGCCTATTTGTCCATCTTTTGTGAGCCTAATTTCCCTATGAACTAGTGGAGCTTGAATGTTGACAAATGAGGTTGAATTGAGATTAAATGTGAATTTGGTGGATGAGTTTGGTTTGAAAGTGAAAAGAAAGAAAAAAAAGTGGTGAAAAGATGAATTGAGAGGGTGCATAAAAAAAGATTGAGTTGATGAGAAAAGAAAAAAAATTGAAAAAAGAAAACTCTCTTGTGCACAATAATTTGGAAGAGCTTGAAGTTCAAAAAAGTTCAATGGTCTTGGTGAAGAAGAATGCGCTTAAAAGAGTGAGCAAATAAATTGTGTGAGATGGAGGAATTTTAGTTGCAATTGGCCAAATGCAATTTTCTCTTGAGTTTTAGAGATATTCGACGGGATGTCTTTACTTCTTGCTCCACTAGTTTACGAGTCACTTTACCTAAATCTCCCCTACCCTAACCAAAGAGCCTACATTACAACCAAATGAGAAGTCCTTGTTGATTCATGAATTGAACACTTACATGTGGTGGAGGATTGAGACTTTTGGCAAGCATATGGTAGTACATTTGTGTGATTTGATTTTGAGAGCATACATTCCTTGATATACACTTTGTGTGAAGAGTGATACACTTACTTGTGAGGAAGTTGTGAATTGAGCACTTAATCTTGCATGGATTTGAGCATAGCATGTGAACTTGTTTGTTGATATCTTTACCTCTTGGCTTGACTAAATTGATTGAACTTGACAATTACTTATTCTATCTCGTCTTGAATGAATTCCTTCGCAATTCTTCCACTTATTCTATTTTTCTTTCGTTGCTCGAGGACGAGCAACACTTTAAGTTTGGGGGTGTTGATTAGTGTGAAAATTGCTCAAAATTCATGTATTTAATTTGCATAATTTTATAGGATTTTGTGCATTATTTACACCAATTTGACTTATTTCTCTTGATTTGGAGAAAGGTATGGTGTTTGCTATTTTTGTAGGAAAATGAGGATTTTTAGAGCAAAACACGTTTCGATTATAATGTGAAGTCAATCGAAGGAATAATATGAGAAGCGAGAAATTATAATTAGACTTAATTGAGCTTGATATTAAAAAGAAGTGGGAGGCCCACTTGTGAATGACAGCCAAATCACAGCCCATCTTCTTAATTAATTGAGGCCCATTGGTAAAACTTGGGCTCACTCACGTGAGAAACAATAGAAAGAAAAATAAGTAGCTGGATTTATTTTTGGGGCCATCTCATGTATATGCGTGAATGTTTACAAAGCTACCAGGTGAAATATTTAAGTTCAGGCCCATTTCCATTAATCATACTCACAAATTGGCCCATTGGAAAAAGGAGAAGAGACCCACCTTCATTAGTACTCAACAACCAATTCGTGAAAAGGGGGCAACATACCCACAAAGAAGCTGATCTGTGAGCAGGGCACGAAACAGGGCAGCTGATTGGGGAAACTCCACCCCCTTCCACCTCACTCCACTCAATAGTTTAGTTTAATCATTTCTTAGATAGATTTTAATGTAGTAGTTTACTTTATTGCAAGTGTTGAAGATTTGAAGACCATTTGAGGTGATATTTTTCCTTAATTCCATGTTTTATTGTTTATCTTTTATGAGTGTGATTTTAATTGTTAATTTAGTTATTGGCTAGGTTTATTGGTGTTTGGGTGTTTGGATTTATGATGGAATTAGTTTTTTAGCTTAATTTTGATTGTTTAATTTAATTGGAAGGTGTATTGATTAGGTTAATGGGTTTTGGTTGATCATTTGCTTGAATTCAATTAGTAGATTATATTTTGACGCATGATTAGTGCAACGAGAGTTGGTTAGTCTTGACGATAGTATAATCGAGGGTTGGGAGTCGAGTGAATTGAGTTTATGTTGGATTATCGCAACGAGAGTTGGGTAATTTTCATTAGAACTCCATTAATTTACACTAATTATTTGAATGTGAGGTTAGGTAATTGGTGAGGAGACCATAAGAGCTTGGTTTCTAGTATTAAGGTGGAAAAGCATGATTAAGGCTTAGATTAGATTAATTTAGATTGAGTAGAACCCCCTAATTATGTGATTACCCGAGTAAGAACGACTCTATTCTTCCTCCCGATCTTAGGTGCTTTATTAGATACATCCTTAGTGATTGCTCTTATCATACACCAACCAATGAATTAGACGTCCAAGTTAAACTTAATCGATTTTCACATAATGAAAAACACCCGAACACTACTTCTCACATTTGATCTTGATCATCACTTTACTTGCTTTTCTCAGATAGTATTTAGCTTTTTGATTTTTACATTTAGTTTTTGTCGCTCACCCCCATGCTTTTTCACTATAATTACGTGTCGACGCATAACACTAAGGCTACTTTGACATACTAGTCCCGTGGTTCGATAATTTAACTAGGCACTTACTTTTACTACGAGGAACCTCTTACACTTGAGAGGTGAGTATTGAAAAATACGTGTCAATTTGATGATTTTTTACAAAGGCCGATCATAAGATTTTATTATTTTAAAGAGTTACTAATTTATAGTGGTTTTACTATATATGAAACATTTCATGCATGAAATATAAATAATTAAAGTAAATTTGGAACATAAATTCGTTGATCAAACCCGAATCAATGCGAGTCAACACGGATCAAACTTAATTAAAATATATTTTTCGCTTTCTAGTATTGTTTTACTACATGACCAAAACTATGTTACTACATGACCAAAATATTATCACTACAAGACCAAAAGTGTACTTTTACAAGTTCAAAAATATTCTGAACACTTAATTTTTTGGGCGAATTCTCCAGAATATTTATGACATGTAGTAGTACGCTTTTGGTCTTGTAGTGATAATATTTTTGACCCTGTAGTAATCAAGGAAGAAAATATCAGCATCGGTGGAAATATCGATACCTTAAATTTACAGATATATCGGTGGAAATATCGATATCGAATATCGATATTGGTAAAAAGTAGAAAGTTGATGGAAATTTTGTTAAAATGATGGAAATTTAACATGAAATTTTAGAGAATATTATAACTAACTCTAATACATAAATTTAGGCTAAAATCACTACACAATGATTTTTTAATGACAAACATATTAATAACAATTAACAAAATACAAAATTAGTCTAAAACGATACAATAATTGTTCATAATTATTTAACACAAGACAATTAATAACAAAATGATGACCTATGAGGCTCAAATGTAAATGAAATTCCATCTTGGTCTAAGCAATACGGATACCAACTCATCAAGCTAGAACAATTCTGAACATAGTTTTGGACATGCAAATAGTTTGGTGTTCTATGTTGTCCAACTGTTCGACCATGAATTGGATAGTGTGGACTTACCCAATCACCGTATTGGTGAGACAAGATTGAAGCTTCATATGCCATCTGAGGGAGAGAGTGATCAAATTTGTTAGGAGTGCTCCAATTGAATTGCAGACTCCCACGTGTGTTGTGACCATATGATTCTTGATCACTACGATCAGTGTCCATACTCATCGAGTCAAAACTAAAGGTAAGTGATTCTATATTAGTACCTGAGCTCCCATCTTGATTCCAAGCACACCTTCTTATGTATTCCTTACCTAAGACACCTATCCCTAGACCCACTGTCCTAGATCCATGGTCTTCATCTTGTGTAGCATAAGTGAAATCAGCCTCACATGTAAATGGTCTCAAAACTTGATAAATAATTTTCATTTTTTTTGCTACTTCCACCATTTCTAGCATCATCACTTCCATCTTCTCCTCCATCGTCATCTCCATCATTACTCCCACTATTCCATTGTCACTAGAAATACCAACTTCTCGTTGCATTACTTCATCCACGTCAATGCCATACTCACGAGCCACAACAACTACTTTTGGATCAGGATGCCCTTCGTCATCATCTAAGTGTACTAGCCGAATCCATTAAAAAAGTGGGTCTCTTTCCTCATCACTATTTTCAGCATTTATATCCACTAGATCTAAAAAATCTGTCTTGACAACCTCTTCATCTTCAACTCCCATATCTCATATCTTTAACTTCATGTTGTAATAGCAAAATATAAGTTGTTGAAGTTTGGGATATGTAAGACGATTTTATTTCTTAGTGGGTATCAACACAAACATGCTCCAATTTCTCTCACATGCTGAAGATGACGATGTTTGTGACAAGACTTTAATTACCAACTTGCGTAGTGTGGGAGTAGAAGTGCCATACATAACCCACCATTCAACTGTCAAATTTTAATAAATGTGAAACATATGTTAAGTTGTGTATAAAACATGTACACAATATATACAATTTAAAATTATTAAATCAACCAATAAACATCTTACCGTGCACCATTGTAGTTCGATATGCAACATCTTACGAAAATATGTAAGCTTCACATATAAAATCCCATGTTATAATTTTTTTTTAAAATTTATAATATTCGATTAATATAAATAAGAATTGTAAATTTTAAATCCTCGCTTCCAAATTGAGCTAAGCCATCAGAGTTTTCATCTAACTTGTTAAAAATTTGATGCACTGCTTCAATTAATTTTGGATTATCACCAATTCTATTTCGATAGTGAAATCTTGAATTTAAGTAATAAGCTACAATATTAACAAAGAAATTATTAGGAACTCACAATATCATTATTAATAAAAGATGTAAATTATCTGTAAAAAAATAGTTGTTACCTATAGATGTAGTGGATGAGAAAGTGTATGATCCCACATAGATTCAATCATTTCCAATATCCATTGTGACCCTTTTATGCATTTAACCCTTTTTTCATAACATGGAACACATGGTATAAAATTGGCACAGTAGGAAGCTCCTCAGAATCCACCAATCGAAGAACATTATATAGTGGCTCATAAATAGGCACTACGTGTTGTACATGATCCCAAAATGTGTGATCAAGAATTTGTTGTTCTAGTGTTATGTCCATGCTTGTTCGACTTAGCTGGTTTGCTACCCACTCATCACTAGTAAATAATTGCTTCAGGATAGATTTTTTTTTTCAAGAGATTATCCAATGTGATGTAATTAGTTGCAAAACGTGTAGCTCATGGTAGCATAAGATCTCCTTGACATATCTCTCGCATTAGTGCAAACAACCAACCACGATTATTAATGTAGTTGGTTAATTACCTAGCCTTAGAAATTACATCTGCAATGCCTTTTCTTTTTCCAACATCTTCAAATATCAAGTCAATGTAATGTGCAGCACATGGTGTCTGTTGGTCCCTAAACGAGTAGTAATGACGAGAGAAGTCTAGAGGGGTGAATAAACTTGTCCTCTTTTTAAAATTAAACTCTTTTAGTGATTAGATGAGTGACAGACTTAGTTAGAGACTAAGCTGTTGAGCAAGTAAGTGATCTCATAGAGTGCGAGTGTCAATCAGCCAAGTAGGTAGAACCCTTATTAGCCGATAGTGCGGAAATGTGTAGGCCCTAAGTTTAGACTCGTTCTTTTAAGAAAACCTTTGATATGCAATGTAAACAATGACTAGATAAGATGAATTGGTGTCAACTGATTATGGAAACTATACTTGTGATTTTGACACTTTTGAAGATATGCTTATCAATGAATATATGTATGAATAGTTGATAATAAGCAAGATATGTAAAGCGAGTAAAGAAAACAAGTATTTATAGAGGTTCGGATCCCAGTCCTACGTCCTCTCTCACAACCTAGCTGTAAAGTTAATTCCTTTCACAAAAGGTCCTTGCTACTTTAAACTCCCAAAAGAAGATTCTGAACACTATATACTCTCTTAGTGTATTTGGTTGTGCTTGTTATTGTGAGAACAAGTACTCTTACAGGGTAGTTGAATAAACAACAAACTTGGGGGTTTACAAAAGGTACTAACTTGTGAGATTGAGACAAGTTTCAATCAACACAATTATAAGCTTAAGATATGTATAAGAAATACAGGCTTAGGATGGAAATCTAGAGCTATGGATTGATAAACAAAATCTGGCTCTTAAGAACTCTAAGGATTCAGATCCTTCTTGTAACTAAGTCTTGAGTCCATATTAGCTTGGATCTTCAATTGAGCTGATCTCTTGAAGTTATCATTAGATGACTTCGGTATACAAGCACCTTATCATCTGACTTCACTTATGGACTTCATAGGTCTTCTTAGTCTCCTAGTCTTGATGTCTTCTGATCTTCAGGCTCGTCTAATGGACTAGACTAAGTCCTATCTACTAAGCTTTATAATATCAGTTTAGATTACAAATTATATCTAACACTAGATTACATGATCTTGTTTTGGCCATCAAAACTAATACACATTATGTAATTTGATTAGGGGTAGGATGAATATCCCAACAATTTTACCCTTTTAGATGATGCCAAAACCATCTAATATACCTGTCTAAGTTATCAGAACATATAAGATAATTTGTAATCACATAAAGTGTTAGTAGCAATAATATAAATATTTCTTCTGATGAAGACAATGAGATGTTGTCTAGAAGCTGAAAACAATAATACTTGCATTGATATAATAAAGAAAGGATTACAAATACAAGTAAAACCTATCAGCTAAGAAGGTGTCTTCATCAATTCAGAGTTTGTAAGCTCTCCAAACTCTTGCTTTCAATTCTCTTGTTCCTACGGGGTCTACAATATTCTCTTCCAAAGCGATGTTCATGATCAGTAGATCGACTTTCCTTAAGTTTGGCTTACCAGATGCTGGTTGGGGTAGCTTCCAACAAGGAAATTCTGGTAGGATGATATTGATATTGTTATCAGCACGTGACTGGATAACAATCTTCTGCTTCTGAAACTCTTCATCCTTCTTTGTCAAGAAGGCCTCAAAGTACTGGAATGCCACCTCTTCTTCAAGATCACCCCATCGATGAGCCAAATAATAGATTATTTGTCATTGCCTCTTCAGATTTAGCCATCTGAGATTATGAACTGGGTCAATGAACTCATCGATTTATTTGTTGGTCAGCTCTAGTTCTGGTTCCTCATCTTCATCATCTTGGATACCCTCTTCTAAGACTGGTTCTAGTTGTTTCTTCTTCTTCTTTAGAGTCTTTCTTCTTTTGAAGTTCGTATCCAAGGGAGCTGCATCCTTCTTTTTCTTCTGCCTTTGACGTGATTCCTCTTCTGATGTAGCATTTATCTTGGAAGCTATAGGAATGTTGTTAGCTGGCTCTTCTTCTTGAGTAAAGGGAAGGGCTGGAATAGGTTGCTTCTTCTTTGCAGCAGCATTGGCTAAGACATATTCTTAATGTATTGCCAAATCTAGATCAGATAGATGAAGTGTTGAAGAATCAATGGTTGTTCTCTGAACTGTTCCCCCTTGATTGATGGCGATCTTCAACTGTTTGTCCTGAATTATTAATTGCTCCTCTGATTCTGCCAATCTCCTGGCCAGATCAACTACCACATCCATTAAAAGATGATACTTCTCCTTGAGCATGAACTTCTTCAGATGCAAAGTCCCTGTTTCGTGAAAATTCTCATCCAACAACCTTTTGCAAATCTCATCTTCTCTTCCGGCCATATACTCATCTGGCGCAGGAGTCCCTGACATCTTCAGGTTGAATAACTCCACATAAACCCTAAGATAAATCCTGACCTTGTTCTGTCCGGCATAAGAGGATAAACGGTCTCCTCTTCGTTGTAGGTACATGAAGAAGTAGCATACGTCTTCTTCAAGCAGTAGGGGTGAAGATGTCTCCAAATATGTCTTTAGTCCTGCACGAGCCAAAACGTGCAAGAGGAAGTGTTGATCATCCCCTTTAGGTGATGTGAAGCAAACAACACCTTCAGCATTGACTCTGTCATCATCGATCCAAGAGATTGGATCAAATACCTCCTCTGGTTCGCTAGATTGTGATGTCCTTGATGCTTTGGAAGCTTTCACCATTGTTGCTTAGTAAGAAGAGTTCAAGAAAGAATAGATTGAAAATAGTGAGTTTAGAAAATATGTGAGCATAAAGGGTAAAAATCCCTAAGTCCAATCTATTTATATGCGATAAGGATGATGGATGAGTGGGCTGGATTGAATTAGAAGACAAATGAGAAGTTCAGATGCATTTGAAAAAGGCTGATCAAATGGTTGAGATTGAAAGACCTTTGACTGCCTTAGACGCGAATATTTTGAAAGCTTATTTACCATCGAATAGAGAATGTCACATCATGGGCGGGAAATAATAAAATTAATTATTCCAAAATAGAGAATGTTTTACGCATGGCATATGTAATTAATACACAATTTTTTAAATGTTAATAGGAATATTAAATGCGTATCTGTCTCAGTCGTGTGAGTGAACAACTAAGTGTATATCGTTTGATCTGGCATTTATCACTTTGTCTCATAGAATCAACTTAGTTCCCTCTTCAGCTGATAACCCTTAATTCATTGTTGTCAGCTGATATGTAATCAACTTAAATTTGTCTATATCATCCATTCTTGTTGGTTCCATCATATGTTGATCTTCTTGACTGATGGATTCAACAACATTGGTCGGATCATTCTTCTTTAAGTTTTATTTGAAACAAGCTTGTCTTAATCTCTTTATTTCTTCTAATATCCTCTTTTGTTTGTTGATTGAAATTTGGAGGCTCATCAACTTCCTATGATAACTCGTCTGTTTAGTCATCTGTTTCTACATTACCTTTGTAGCTTCTGTTATTAGCATGTAAAAACGTAAAACATAGGACTTAGTTGAGGTTATATAAGAGATATTTGATGAAGATCACTAGTTTCTACAAAGCTCCCAGCAGCATAATCGCAACTTGTACTAAATATAAACATATTTACATATTTACAAAAGCAGTTGAGTTATCATCAAGGTTCTTTAAGAAATCAGATATTCCCCCTTGAGTGAATCACTCTAAAATAACCCCCAGCTTTACTAGCTTCTTCATCGGGTTAACACATACATGATGATGAGTGTGTCTATTCAACTCATCTAATGGTGTGTGTGCTGGTCTAAGCTGTTGATCCTGTCTGGTCTTGAATATCAGCTGATGTCCCTTCAACTGATTGGCTTACTTTTGTCTAGCTTGTTGAATATTTAGAAATTCAAAGAGTTATTGCAAAGATCTCTAAACCCTACTTCCACAAGAGGTTTAGTTAACATATCTGCTCGTTGAATGTCTGTGTGAATCTTCTCCATTTTGATGTTCTTCTTCTCCACATTATCTCTGATGAAGTGGTGTCTTACATCTACATGTTTACATCTGGTGTGGAGAACTGGATTTTGGGTGATGGCAATTGCACTGTTACTATCACAGAAGATAGGAACATTCTTTGCAATTATATTGTAATCCCTCAGTTGTTGGTTTAACCATATTAGCTGACTACAACAACTACCAGTTGCCATGTACTCAACTTCATTAGTGGATGTTGCAAATGATGTCTGTTTCTTAGAAAATGACAGGTACCTGATGTTGACTTCCGATCAATTCTGCAACCTTCATAATCAGAATCATAGTAACCACTCAAATCCATTTCGTTGTCTGATGGATACTAGATGCCTAGGTTGATTGTACCCTTTAAATATCTCAGAATCTTCTTGGCCGCTTCCATATGACTTTGTTTAGGATTTTCTTGAAATTTAGCACATACTCCAACAACGAAGGTGATGTTTGGTCTTACAAACTTGCCTCCCTCTCCTATCAATGCCCTGTACTCTGATTGACTTACAAATTTGCCTCCCTCGCCTGGTTCCATCTTGAAAGAAGTCATCATGGAAATTCTAGTTAGTTTAGTAGTTTCCATGCTAAATTTGGTGATTATATTCCTTGTATATTTGGCTCTGCATATGAATATTGTTAGAGTTATACTGACAAGTATGCTTTTAGTGTTACTTATGTATACAGACTGTTTTTTGCACTTATTAATGAGAACAAATTTTTGTCACTGGTTGCTTTAAATATAATGAATGTTAATTATTTATTGAATAAACATTCATATGTACTTTACATTGTAAACAATGGGGTGTGTAGAAGATCACAGAAGATCGCATTGTCAGTTCCTTGTATATAAGTACAATTGATTCACAACTTAGATGGAATTGAACAATCCATTGGTAGAAGTTGAGGTGTAAGGCTCGGATTGGTTTGTCTTGACCAAGAGATTACACTAGTGCATTATAATGTGCTGAATAGGACCTACAAAGAGGTAATTCTTCTAGACTGACTTAAAGAATGAAGAATTAACCCTCAGTGGTTGTTGATTTCTTAATCTCTGTCACTTAAATGGAATTGTGTGTAGTTGAGAAGTATTGCTTTGCTTTATTATGAGTAAAGAATCAATGTGATTAAATACTTTGTATTTTGGACAATATTATTAATTATAGGACAAATTGCCAAAATTAATACAAAGAATCATGTCTTGGAGTGTCAAGTTGATTATGTCCCCTTGGTAGGCTCAGAAGGTTTATCATATCAAATCTGATCAGTGAAATTTATTTCCGGTATGATAATAATGTTGAGATGTCCTTACTCCGAGGAATAAAAGATATTAATTAATTAAAATTCAGTAGCTTAAATTAATTAATGTACATTGAATCTTAAACACAGGAAATAATAACCTGGAGCCATATTTCGTATTATGGGTTAGGATGGATAGTGCAATATTACTTTTATAGTGGAATGAATTAATATTAATGGGCACGAAAAATATTGTGGTTCAACATTGATTTCTGGGCCCATTGGGAGGTCCAATCCCAATTCTCCTAAAGGCCCCTCAAGTAAGCCAATAAAAGTCCATTAACTAAGGTAATTAAAAAGATAAGAATTAATCTTGTAGATGTTGTGAATTCTTAAATGTATCAACATTCACAACAACATCTTAATTTGACCTTCCGAGATTTTTTTTAAGTCTTTTCTGAAAATGTTACATTAAATGTTGAGTTAAATGTTATCGCATTTCTGGCAGGATCTGGAACCTAGAAGATTCCGGAACACTGCAGAACGTGCTAGAGCAGCCTGGAACATTATAGATCAACCTAGAACATGCAAAAAGGATCCAGAAAAGATCATGAAAGTTGAGTTCCTAAAAAATAGGATCTCAAGATGGAAGCCTCTAGAAGTCGGATCCCACTCTATAAATACCGAAGGATGGCTCCATAATTTAGTGTGTACTATTCGATCAATATCCTCTCTGAGTGTTCATCCTGTTAGGAATTGTGGCCAGTAGTTATACATTTTAGGTCATACGAAGTATCCCACCCGTATGACTGTTCGCTTTTCTTTATCTATTGAGAGTGTAATCATAAATAGGAATTAACATTTCGGCAGTGTGTAATTGATACACTTAGTCCGTTTTCAAATCAAGGCACCTGCCTAGATTGTAGTTTCAGTTGTGAAAGTTATTGTTGTAACATTTCATACAACATTTGTACTTGAAGATAAGTATTTATTTTTGGCCATAAGGCTAGCATAGATTTTTATTTATAAAATCTATGTGAAAAATATTTCCATTGTGTCTCATTGTTTTTAGTGTTTCAAGTCTTCCGCTGTGTGTCTATATATTTATGATATTCTGTTAGAGTCAGTGTTGCACTATTTGTCTCAACATTCAGTGCAACATTAATTTGTTGGTATCAGAGCCAACACCTGACGACACTATGTTTGATCCTTGCTTTAAGTGTGTTTTTAGTTTATGTTAGCAATGGAAACACATCACATATCCACGACACTTAGGCCACCCATTTTAGATGGTTCAAATTATGCATATTGGAAGCCTAAAATGCGAATGTACATCAACTCAATTGATGAACATGATTGGAGGATTATACTAACAGGCTGGGAAGCTCCAAAAAGACCAGCAGATGCAGATGGTGAAGTTCAACTCAAGAGAGAAGTTGACTGGACAACTGATGAAATAACAACAACAGGATACAACTCTAAAGCTTTAAATGCTATTTTTACCTCTGTTGATGTTTCAATGTTTAAAATTATATCTAATTGTTCTACTTCTAAAGATGCACAGGACAGGTTGCAAGAACATTGTGAAGATTCAGACAGTGTTCGAAGGACTAAGCTTCGAATGTTGGGGACAAAGTTAGAGAATCTCCGAATGAAGGAAGATGGAACTATTTCATCCTATAATGAAAGGTTAAGTGAGATAATCAACGAATCACATTCTCTTGGTGACCCTATTTCTAATGTTAGAGTAGTTCATAAGATATTAAGGTCAGTTCCTAAAAGATTTGATGCTAAAATTTTTGCAATTGAAGAGGCAAAAGACACTGATAAGTTAAGTCAAAATGAATTAGTGAGTATTCTTAGAACTTATGAAATAAACACTAATCAAGTTGATGAAACTAAGGATGATAAGAAAGTTGTTGTTTTTAAAGGGGAAACATCAAACAAATCTGAGAGTCAACCTATTATTACTGAGGTTGATTCGGATGAAGAACTGCTTGATGAATGCCTTAACAATCCTAACAACATTGCCATTTTCACTAAGCACTTTAATAAATTTCTTAAGAAATCTATGCATAAATCTAAAGGAAACATTCAGCCTAAGTTTCAAATCAACACATCAACACCACAACCAAAAAGGAGGAAGAGTCAATTCACACCAAGGCCATCAACGAGTGAAGGTAAACCAAGGTATGATCCTGAATTTAGAAAATCAGTTCAATGCAATGCATGTTCTGGATATGGCCATTATGCAAATGAATGTGCCAATACCAGACTTAAAGAAAAACTGAATTTTAGTGCTACCTTGAGTGATGATTCAGATAATGATGATCTTGATGAGTTGAATGAAAATGAATATGCTCATTTTACCAGAATTGATTATAATGATTTCTCAAATGATGATCTGGATGATACAGATTCTGATTTTGCACCTGTTGCCTTAACATCTGCAGTAACATCAGAACAGAATCACCCAGATTTGATCTGTTTTAATGGTTTGGTTGATGATGCAGGAAAAAGGATTGATGACACTGCATACCAAAAGCTGTTAGATGATTGGAACTCTCAGAAACTCACTCTAAATTCCTTGAATAAAGAGAATGAGGATCTAAAAGACACAATCACCAAACTAGAAGTTATACTTACCAAAAGAGATCTTGAAATCTGTAACTTAAAGGAGAAACTAATCAATTCCACTTTATGTTTCAAGAAATATTCTAAGAGTGCTTTTGAGGTAAATAATGCTATAGCTACTGGTCAGTCTAATAATTATGTATAGGTTATGATGACAAAAATGCTTATGTTTCAAAGATATTTGGAAAACCTGTAAAGTTTGTGAAGGCTAATGTTGAATCTTCTGATGTAACATCTGCATAAACAAACTTTAAAAAGAAGTATATCTGTCATTACTGTTGCAAGATTGGTCATATTCGTCCTTATTGTATAAAATGGTTTGAAGAACTGAAAACTTTGAAAATACTGCCTAAAAAACTGTCACATCCTGGAAAACAGTTTATGAAATCTGCATGGAAACCGAAAGATACCTGTAATGTAGTTCATACCTCCTTAAAAATATGTCTGTCTGATCTATGGTATTTTGATAGTGGCTGTTCTATACATTTGACAGGACAAATAAACTTCTTATCTAATTATGTGACCATTTTCTGATCTAATAACCAAAATTAGAAGCTAGGGGGCGCTTAGGGGTCGACGAACTTCGCGTTTCAACCATTTTCTGATCTAATAACCAAAATTAGAAAACTCAAACTTTCGATTTCAAATTGAAAATCTAACTAATCCACCAAAATAGAGATTTAGTATGAAATATGCAACTGGGTGAAGAGAATCAAGAGAGAAAATGAAGAGTGTGGCAAGAGAGAAGAAACAAATTAATGATTGCGCGAAAATAAATATATACACCATTTTTCCTCTTTAAAAAAAAAAGATTTTAGGATAAAAGTTGCTTATTCTTATTTTTGGAAAAAGAGTAAGTATACTCGTCATGTGTGAGTGCAATTGATTAAATTAGATAAATTGAACTTTAAAATATCAGCATTAGATAATTGTATGATGTTTGGGTGCACTTAATTACACATATACAATTAAAATTTGGTTTCAATGAATTGAGTCCAATGTTGAAGTTAAAGATTAAATTGAACATTAAAATTCAAGTGTGTCTATACATTCAATTGCATAAAAGAATTTAGGGGATTTCACCAATAAGGTCTTTTCACATAGTGATTTTTTAAATAAGAACATGCTTCAAATTAAGGTCAAAATCCAACTTAAATGTACTATCTTATCCTTAATATTTAAAACTGAGTTTTAATATATTAATTAGTCAACGATTTTAAAATTTGAAATGCAAATCTTTCTCTCTTTCTCAAACCCGCAGATTATTCTACATCCCCAATTTTAGGACTTTCCCAAAGATCTGGCATTCAAGTCTTCCCCAAATCTCTGATATTCAACTCTTTCACAAATATCTGATATTCAATTGCATTTTCCCAAAACTCTGATATTCAATTTCATTGTTAGACTTGAAGATATGCACAAAAATTGTCAAATCAAATTAGATATTTTCTCCAAAAAAATCTCTGACTCGATTATGCTGAAAGATATGCAGAAAAAAAAAATACTAAAGTTGCATTAGCATATAAATAATGGAGAATTAAAGTTGCATCAGCATATAAATAATGTAGAAGTGTGCAGTAAATTTTTTTTAATGCAAATTAGATCTTATCTTGAATCATCCGCTTCACCATTAACACCAGTCATTAACATCAGTCTTCTCGACTGTGACACTGAGTAAAGTGTTCCCACCAAGGAAGGCCCACAAGCAAAATCCCGTGTGGTGAAGACATAGTTTTGAAAAAGCCCATCTATGAATTTCAAATCTTTCTCTCTTTCTCAAACCCGCTGAATAAGTCCATCTCTGAATTGCATTGAACAAATGATGAGTGTACGAGTAAAGAAGATAAAAAGCACGAGTAAAGGGTGCAAAAAATAATTATACAAGGTCAATTGACAATGTGTGTGTAGTTGTGCTTCTAGTTTGCATATACTTCAAATTAAGGAATTACCCGGCGGGCTGCGAAGGAGAAGGGGATCGATGAGATTGAGCTTGAGGCGCCATAGCTGATTCTGATTTCTTCAAATCCACCTTTAAATCCACCTAATAATAATGCAAATTAGATATTTTCTTGAATTATCCTCTTCACCATTAACATTTGTTGGGAATAAAATGAGAAGTGTTTTGATTAAATACCAAAATCCCCTGAGACATGCTAATAGAATAAGTCTAGATCAAAATGATCATGTTCTAAGAATGTTAGAACATATAGCATAAGGCTAGTTGAGAAGCTGGTATGTTAGGCAGCTCTTAGAAACATAGATGCACAAGTTGAGGGGGAATAAATGCTTAGAAGTCTATATGATTCAGGTCCCCTCAAGGCTCAAGATCAATGTGTCCAAAGTCTGCTCATAGACAAATATGCTGATCATGATTAGATTGATTGTGGAACAACTCATCTGAAGAGTAAGTGAGTTGAATACATCACCAATATATAGCCTACTGAAGCATACAAGATCAAAAGTAATCAGCCTTTTGTCATTCAGGATGACTCAGTGGTCTTGGGATGCCCAAGCACTGTGATCTCCCAACAACTGCCCTCTGTGGATCTTATTGAGGATATGGAGGTGTCAGGTTTATGAATTGAAGGAGTTGAAAAGGCTGATAGTGCAAAAAATTCAGAGGGAGATGATGGTGAGGATTGTGTAATCACAGGTTCCTTGAGTGCACCACAAATAGAGGGTGAGGAAGTAGAAATATTGGGTGCAGCCCAATATGAGAGTCAGGCTATTCTTCAAGTCAAATCTGAACTTGATGAATCCCTTGGTGAAAGGAGGCCTGATTCTCCAGTGAATGTGAGTCCATCTTTTGAGAATGAAGAAGAAAAGAATATAGTTGAAAATGAGGGAGAAGGTGCTGATGTATCAGACCTTATGGGAGAAAAAGAAATAGAGGGTGTTGAGGGAGTTTTTACTAACACTGTTAGTTTTGCAGATTCTGTTGCTGTCACTCTTGAGCAAATTTTTGCAGATGCCTCCCTGACAGATATACCAGTTGCTGCTGACACTGATCTTGAAGCAGTATCAGCAAATGTGTCCACACTTAACCAAATCTACTTTGAACAAGCCAATACCTCTGAGGCTCACTTTCAGATTGCTACTCAGACTGCATCCATCATTGAAGAGCAGTCAGAGAAGTTGGACACACTGGTCAGGGAAGTTGAGAAGGCTCATGCAACAACTGTTGATACCTTAGATGGCCAAGGCAAGACTCTAGCCTCTGTGGAGATGAGGCTAACAGGGTCAGAAGAAGTGATATTGCCCACTCTTGATGCAAGAATATGTGGAGTTGAAACTGGACTGCAAACAGTTTCAACTGAAGTGACAAAAGCCAAGGATGCTATGGGAAAATTCACAAGATCTGTGAAGAAAGAACAGCAGGGTCTCAAAGATTTGTACAAGCATAATGTGAAAGCCTTGAGAAAGACAATCAAAGATGCTTTAAGGCAGAGGACAGCAGCCCAAAGGAAGAAGGCAGAGGAATTGAAAGCTGCTATGGTGAAGGAGGCTGCTGAGAAGTTCACTGTTGAACTTATGGCCAAAGTGTCTGATCAAGTTGTGGCCAACCTCACTAATCAACTTCAGGCCAAACTTGATCAATCACTGAAAGCCACATTGGATGCCATTGTTTCCCAAAAGATGAAGCCTGTTCACACTTTCTTGAGCATGGCAGATGATAAAATGCAAAACATTCATGATGAGAATGTTTATCTACTGCAGGAATTGAAGTCCCTCACTCAGGCCCGCTCACAACTCTCAGTCTCTATGAGTGAACTAAAGCCCCAGTGTTTTGATAATGCCAAAAAGGGGGAAAGAGAGAGAGCAAGGGCAAAGGGAACCTTGGTGATTGGTGAACCTAAGGGAAAGGAGAAGGTCCCTGAGATTGAGGAGGAGTCAGTAGAAGACATTGGGAAAGGCAAAGGCCCAATGAATATTGAAAATTTGACTGAGGAAGAGTAGATTCAAATAGCTGTCAAGGAGTCCATGATGTCAGCTATGGAAAGTCAGGCAAGAAAACTTCAAAGGCCAGGTGGTGAGTCAGCAGGACTTGAACCTAAAGAGAAGGCTGCTGAAGTAAGGGGGAAGGTGACAAGGTCATCTGAAAGAAAGAGGAAGGAGCTGCAAGCCTTCAATGATTTCCCAACCAGCCTGACTTTGCCATCAGAATTTCAGTCTGATGAATCTACTCCAGTAAGGCAATCAAAAAGATTGAAGAAAGCAGCCAAGCTGCCTGCCATTGAAGAAGAAGAGGTTGTAGAAGAAGTACAGGACAGGATGCCTGAAGTTGGTGTGCCCAAACTTGCTGATGATCCCTCTAAATTGTTTGAAGAAGGTTTTGGAAAAGATCCAGAAACTCAGGAGAAGCTAGCTCTTCAGAGAGCTAAAGAGAGGATGGAGCAATTGGTTGAGGCCAACAAGGCAAGGGATGAAAGATGGGCAAATTTCAAAGCCCCAAGAAGGAGAGCTTCATACAGAAGACTCAAACCTCAAATGCTGCAAAGATGGGACACTCAGTACCCTCACCATGATAAGTGGGTTCCAATCTCACTGAATGATGCATGGGAGGAGGCCAAGAGAAGTTTTGTATATGACTTTTATGTCATTGGGAAGTGGCTTGGAGAGAGTGTGGATGAAGTCTTTGTCCAGTTTATGTTTGAGAACCACAGGGACCTCTACCAAAAGCTGTTTGCAGCAGCTGATATGGCAAGAGTGGAGTTCAAGGCCCCTGGTCCAATTCTGTACATACCTCCTAAGTTCAATGGGAACTTGATTGATGAGGGAAAGATTCTGGAGGAGTTCATCAACATCATGAAGATGGAGAAGATGAAGATAGGCCCTAAAGGCTCCAACAAGGATGTTTGGGAGCTGAAGAAAAGGGTCTGGGCTCAATATGGCATTGCTCCTCAGGATGATGGAACTCTCTGAATGGATAAGTTCATCTCTTCCCTATCTGAATTTTATGTTTGATTATGATGTTGTTATTTTGTTTTCTCTGTATCAGTTATGTTGTCCTTGATTTTCTGATCTGTAATGCTTGATGATATATAAAAGGACCACTGATTTTCTATCAAGAGATAACAACTCATTATCTCAACTAACCTGACATTACATATATACTTGATTTATTGTGCTAACAGTTTCTTTCAGGAAAGTTGACTAGTTCACTCATCCTGAAGATAAAATATAGTATAAGTCAAGGTCCCTTTGTAATAGGTTTTGGCATCATCAAAAAGGGGGAAATTGTTGGGAATAAAATGATTTTGATTTAGATACCAAAACCCCTGATTGATGATGTACAAATTAGTTGAGATATGCTCAAGTTATTATTCAGGCAAGTTGTCCCAGAACACTTGAGTATGTAGATATGCTCAAGTTATTGTTCAGGCAAGTTGTCCCAGAACACTTGAGTATGTAGAATGCTTAAGTTAAAAATCTCAGAAATGTTGTGAGATTTTAGAGTTCAGGATAGTTGTCCAATGCTGAATGTTAGACAACTTGATAGGTATTAAGTCTTGAGGCCAAAGTTGTTGAAGCATCATGACAGCTGACCAAGTGGACAACTGAGCTGAAGAGATCAAGTACACTAAAGCTGTGCTCATAAATGCAAAAGAGCAAGACAGTTGAAGTACAAATGATCAAGAGAATTGAATGACAAAAGCTTACAGAAGACACATTCAATGAAGCATTTATTGCCAATCATGCCTGAACCAAACATTGAAGACTTAGAGCATTAAAGAGTGAAGCATTGAATGAATGTTGGAACATTCTAAAACAGCAGCAAGAATGTTCAGGGAGCTTGTCCCATCTGACCGTTGGTTGAGTGTAGATTCTGCCACAAATCAACCTTGGGAAGTGTGCTTATTTGGAAACTGTCACAAGTCATCTCAGCCGCATTTTTCAGAAGTCAACACATTCATTCAAGCAACCATTGAAGAGCCCTTTTACACAGTGGATAAAAGGAAGTCAAGCTTCTTAGCCGTTTCAATGGTGCTGCAAATAGACATGTTTGAATTGCTATCTCTCCAACGGATAGTTGTTCAAATATGCCTATATATACAGAAGTGATCAAAGGGATTCATCATCCAACTACAAGCTATCAAACTATTATCAAGCTTTCAAAGGAAACCAAGCTATTCACAAGAATCCCAAGTTTCCTGAATCACTTCAAATTAGCTAAGCCATTCTTTGTAAACATCCTAGCTTAGCATTGAGATATCCTAAGCCTTTACATCTGTTCTCATTGTAAAGGATATCTCTACTAGTTGGAACCAAACCTCAAACCTTATCTCATTTAGTGAAGAGAGTGTTTGTTGTAGAAGTGAGGAGTTAAGGACTGTTAGAGTGAAACACAGTCTTAACTCAGTGAGATTGAGCACTAGGACTCAGATTATCCTAGGGATCAAAACACTAAGAGAGTGTTGTTGATCAGTGCACCTTGGCACTATAAAACAAGCTAATTCCATTGTGAAGGAATTATCCTGTTCAATCAGGGAAAGTGGATGTAGGAGCTTGAGTCTCTGAACCACTATAAACTTGTGTGTCTCTTACTTACTGCATTCTTTATTGCATTCATATTCAAACAATTTTCAAAGAACAAACTCTAGTAAGTGAGAAAATTTGTTTTGGACAAAGTCCCTGATAACTGTCTTTTCAGAAATTAACTTGGAGTATTTCTTAAAGTCAAAGGCCAACCACATTCCGCACTTAGCAACTCTCTTAGATATCTAGCCAACTGATCACTCAATAGTAATCAGTAGGACAAGTATCTATCAAAGTTCACACTCAGGCCAGTTGTGAGACAACCTGCCTGATAAGACCAGTTTTGTTAAAAAGAAAAGAATTTGCATACACAAGTGCATTCCCCCCCATACACTTGTGTTATACTCCACCAAGGACCAACAAGTGGTATCAGAGCAGGGGTTCATAGACCACTGCTTCTGAAAATCCAACTGATTTTCAAAATCAAATTTTCTGTGGTCACTGAACTGATCCAAATTTCTGAAAATTTTATCTGTGTTCATCCTATATTACATCTGTTGAAATGGCTAACAATGCAGTTCCAGGAGATGCTGTCAACACCATCAACAATATGGGTCCAAACCAAGTCAACCATATTTCTCATCACAAACAGCCAATGTTCTCAATTGAGAACTATGATTTCTGGAAGATCAGGATGAGAGCACATCTTGCTTGTCAGCATGATGAGATGCTTAAAGTCATCACCAGAGGGCCCTTCACATTCACCAAAGCAAATCCCAAGCTCACTGATGCTCAGAAAGCAGATCCTAGGGAGTTGCTGCCAAAGGATGAAGATGACCTTACAGCTGAAGAAAGAAAAAGGCACAACCTGAACTACATTGCCATGAACACATTATACCAGACAATTCCAGATGCAGTGATGGGGAGAGTATACCACTGCACAACAGCTAAAGAGATTTGGGACACCTTAGCACTCATGTGTGAAGGTACCCAAAATATTAAGGAGAACAAACTTCAAGTGGCTATCCAAAAATATGAACAATTCTCTATGGAAGCCAATGAAACTATTGATCATCTTGATGGCAGATTCACTGACATCATGAATGAAATAAACTCTCTTGGCAAGTTCTATGCCAAAAGAGAAGTTGCCCTAAAGATCTTGAGAAGTCTCACATCCAAGTGGGACATATATTCTGTCATGATGCAAAACACTAGCAATCTTGACAACATGCCTATTCAACAAGTATTTTCTGAACTCAAAGCATATGAGTTTGATTTAAATAGAAAGAAAGTGCATGAAGAGTCATCCTCCTCAAGCAAAGGTGTTTCTTTCAAAGCTGCTGAAACAGAAAAGAAAAGTATCCAAAGATCCTCTCAATCTGTTTCAAAATCAGAAATGAAGGAGGAGCTGGCACTCATGGCAAGAAGATTTGAGAAGCTCAATTCCAGATTTGGTAGATACAAGAAGTTCTACCAAGACAACAGAACCAGAAGGAGATTCAGTTCTCCTGACACCAAATCAGAGGACAAAGTCTTTGATAAAAAGAAAGAAGACAAATATGCTGACAGAAAGAAATACAGCAAAGGCGAACCATCATCTTCAAGGAGGAAGGAGTCCTCAAGCAAGAAAAATGATGATGAAGATGTGTGTTAAAACTGCCAGAAAAAGGGTCATTTTCAGTATGACTGTCCTGACCTCAGTGCAAAAGAAAGGAAGGAAAGGCAGAACAAAAGAGACAAGAGGCTGAACAACAGGAAGGCTATGGTAGCTGGAGATTCAGCAAGTGAAGAGAGTGTCTACTCTTCTGATGATGGACTATTTTCCAACAGTGACAGTGATGATGACTGTCAAATGGCATTTGAAAATGAAGAGGTATGTTCATCTTCCAACTCTTCAATTAACACACATGAATCTAGTGAAATCCACTTGAAACTCAACTTTGGGAAGTTACTTGAGGATGTCACCAGACTACAAGAAGTATGCAATATGGCACTTAGAGAAAATGAGCTACTGAATTCTAAAGCTCAAACTCCCAACCTTCCTGAACCAGAGTTTGACTTTAAATCAACTGAGTTGTATCAGCAGATTATGAGAGAACATGAGGAAATGTCTCTCAAAGTCTCTGAACAACAAAAGTTGATTGATGATCAAGAACTGGCCTTGAGGAAAAAGGATTTTGATCTTAGAATTCTACAAGCAAAATTTGACAATCTCTCAAGTGAATTTGATACTCTAAAATTGAGTGAGGGGAGCTTAAAAATGAAAATGTGTGCCTTGAACAAATCTGCTAAGGCAATAGAGGAGATTCAAGGGTTTCAAAGACCATTTGCTCAAAAGGGTGGATTAGGCTATAATCCATGTGAACCCTCACCTGGTCTTAGCATTGCTTCATCAAGCAATTCTAAGATGACTTTTGTAAGATCAGTGGCACAACAAAATGAAATAGAAGTAAATCAACCACTGATCAAGGATAAAGGTAAAGGAAGTTTTATACCAACTCAAGTAAACAATGTACCTAAACCCATACCAAAGGAAAAGGTTAAAGGCATTGCTTACAGGAGGAATGAGGTTCAGAAAGGTAGAACCAATGGAAGGACAACCTATCTGAATCATCATCAGAGGAGTTGTCCAAAACCTGTTCAGAAGAGGCCAACTCAAATGAGGCAACCTCAACTGAATGGATTAAGGCCAATCCCCTCTGACAGGTATAAAACATTCAGGATGCCTGGACCTTACTTGCCAAATGGAAGAGGCCATCCAAAATCCTATCCTCAAAAGTCTTATCAAGCTGCACCTAAGCCTAGTAACTTCAGGAGAAATGTCCCAAAGAAATTTACCAACTCTCCTGAACCTTACAAAGCTAACACCTATACACAGAGATCACCCAAGGCATTTAAGGGTCAAACTGTGTATGTAGATGTAAATGGAAACCAAGTCAGTCACTTTGAGTCAATCAGAGTAATCAGGCAGATTTGGATTCCAAAAGGTACAGCTAACCCTCTAGGACCCAACATTCAAAGGGTACCTAAATTTTGACTTTGCAGGACTGCAAGGACCACAAGACTGAAGCAGTTTTTCTTGTTGCCAAAAGCACAAGTGAGCAAAGCTGGTTGTGGCAAAAGAGGCTAAACCACCTGAACTTCAAAACCATCAACAAGATTGCAAGAAACTCTCTAGTTAAAGGACTGCCAAATCAAGTGTTCTCAAAAGAACATATATGCCAGCCATGTCAGGAAGGAAAGCAGATCAAAGCTTCATTTAAAGGGAAGCCTGTCATCTCAACTGAGAGAGTTCTTCAACTACTGCATATGGATTTATTTGGGCCAATAATTCCAGTAAGTATAAATGGAAGAAAATATGCTTTAGTTGTTGTTGATGATTTTTCCAGGTACACTTGGGTAGTATTCTTGCTCAACAAAAAGGAGACCCAAGTCAAGCTACCTGAATTGATGATGAGATTGAGCAATGAAAAGGGCCTAAGTATTGTCAAGATCAGATCAGACAAAGGCACTGAGTTCATAAACTCATACATCAATGAGTACTGCAGCAAGAATGGCATCACACATGAAACTTCAGCAGCAAGAACACCTCAACAAAATGGGGTTGCTGAAAGAAGGAACAGGACCTTGAAAGAGGCGGCAAGAACATTGATTGCTGAATCCAAACTGCCTAAAAGGTTCTGGGCTGAAGCCATTAGCACTGCATGTCACACCCAAAACAGGTCCTTAATCACCAAAGGACAAGGTAAAACCCCATATCAAATATGGAAAGGTAGATTGCCAACTGTTGCTTACTTTCATATATTTGGTTGTAAGTGTTTCATTCATAATAATGGGAAGGAGCAATTGAAAGCTTTTGACAGCAAAGCTGATGAAGGAATATTTGTTGGATATTCACAAATCAGCAAAGCTTACAGAGTCTACAATTGCAAAACCCTTATTGTGGAAGAAACACCTCATGTTGTGTTTGATGAGTCTATTAATGAGTTCAGGGATAGAAACTTGAATCTTGATGAAATAACACAAAGAACAACCAGACTAAGGCTTCAAAGCAAGGAGACAGTATTTGTAGATGTTGCCCAGCCTGAATTACATGATAATAAAAAACTGGACAACCTACCTAATGGCAATCAACCAGGAGCCAACCAACCTGAAGGTGATGTTGAACTGATTGACCCAATCCCAGTTCAAAACCAGGTAACAACTACCAATGAAGAAGCAGGCAATGCTGAGGTAGTAAATGGATCCAATATTCAAGGGGGAACCAATGAAAATGTCAAATCATCTGACAATGAGGACAATACCCCTGAATATGATCCAGAGCTTGATCCTTCAATTAATTTTCCTGAATTTAATGAGTCTAGTGATCCAACCTCAGATGAGGACAATCCTCCTGAAGGGATCAGGTCTAGAAGGACTTGGTTGCAGGACCATCCATCTAGCCTGATACTTGGTAATCCAAGTGAAGGGATCAAAACTAGAAGATTTCATGGAGAAAGTGCTTTGTTTTGTTGTTTTCTTTCAGAAAAGGGACCAGAAGATATTGAGGAAGCACTACAAGACACCAACTGGATAATATCCATGCAAGAAGAGCTAAACCAGTTCACCAGAAATGAAGTATGGGAGCTGGTAGATAGGCCAACTCATCAAGATGTCATTGGAACCAAATGGGTGTTCAAAAACAAGAAAAATGAAAATGACATCATTGTAAGGAACAAAGCAAGACTGGTGGCCAAGGGATATTGTCAATCTGAAGGGATTGATTATGATGAGACATTTGCTCCAGTGGCCAGACTTGAGGCAATCAGACTCTTCTTAGCATATGCAGCTCACATGAGATTCAAAGTGTATCAAATGGATGTGAAGAGTGCATTTCTAAATGGGGTGCTCAAAGAAGAAGTGTATGTTGAACAGCCCCCAGGCTTTGAGGAAGGAGACAAGGTGTACAGATTAAAGAAAGCCCTCTATGGCTTAAAGCAAGCTCCAAGAGCTTGGTATGACACCTTATCACAGTTTCTTCTAGATCATGGTTTTGTCAAAGGCACTGTTGACAGAACTCTGTTCAGAATCTGTGAAGGAGATGATATCTTGTTAGTCCAAATCTATGTGGATGACATTATATTTGGATCTCCAAATGAGAAGATGTGTGAAAAGTTGTCCAAACTCATGCAAAGCAAATTTGAGATGTCCATGATGGGATTGATGAATTTCTTCTTAGGACTTCAGGTCACTCAATCAAAGAAGGGAATATTCATCAATCAGGCCAAGTACACAAGGGACATGATCAAAAAATTTGGATGTGCTACAAGCAAGCCAGTCAGAATTCCTATGAATACTAACTGGAAGATGGATCCTGATGAAGGTGGTGAGTCAACAAACTCCACTAACTACAGGGGAATCATAGGATCCTTGCTGTATCTCACTGCAAGCAGGCCTGGCATCACATTTGCAGTTGGAGTGTGTGCAAGATTCCAAGCCAATCCCAAGAAGAGCCATCTTGATGTTGCCAAGAGAATCCTAAGATATCTCAAGGGATCTGAGAATCTTGGATTGTGGTATCTAGCTGATGACAACATTGAGCTCACTGGATATTCAGATGCTGATTATGGAGGATGTAGAATTGACAGAAAATCCACCTCTGGAACATGTCAATTCTTGGGCAGCAAGCTTATCTCATGGTTCTCCAAGAAGCAGAATACAGTTGCAACTTCTACAACTGAAGCAGAATATGTTGCAGCTGGAAGTTGTTGTGTTCAGATACTTTGGCTCAGACAACAACTTAGAGACTACAAAGTCATCACAAATGAAGTGCCAATATTCTGTGACAACAATAGTGCAATTGCCATCTCACAGAATCCAGTACTCCACACCAGATGCAAGCATGTGGACATCAAGCATCATTTCATAAGGGATCATGTGGAGAAGAAAGATATCAAGCTTGTCAAAATCCACACTGATAAGCAAAAAGCTGATATTTTGACCAAGCCTCTAGCTGAAGCAAGGTTCTTGGAATTGTCAGCTGAATTAGGGTTACTTGATCCAGGCCAAATGGAAAAATGAGGAAAGAAAGCTCATATGAAGGGGGAAGTTCATCAAGTTGAACTTCAGCAAAGTTGACCAACCTCACTGAAGCTGTCAGCCAAAGAGGGAAACTCAGCAAAGTTGTCCATATGCTGTTCAGCAATGTTAGTCAGGGGAGTTGTCCAAGTGGGACCCAGTCAGCAACTTTGGGATCCACTCAGGCAAGTTCATCAGGCGGTTTGACCCTCACAGAAACCAAAGCACATCTCAGGATGTTTGTCCGAGTTAATTGGATAATCATTGCTATTTTTAGCATTGATTAGACATTTAAGAGGTTTCTTGGTCTAAGAGTAGGCCATTTTAGGATGGAGTGTGCTATAAAGATTTTTACCCCCAAAAAGGCAAATCAGCATTTAATGCAAAAATCTTAATTAGGATTTCATGAATTCTTGAGCCATCATCAAGACCATTGATTTGCATTAAACTTCCATCAAACCGTCTCAAACCCACTAACCTACTTTACTCAATTGGTTCTTTCAATTACCCACTGCCATTATCTATTAACCAACGGTTAATAAACTCCCCACATATATAAACTCCTCAATTTTTACTTCCATCTTTACGCACTCATAATTCCATACTCTCGAGCTTTTGAAAACCCTCAAAACCTGCAACTTATCTCCAAACTTTTCTATCCTTCAAAATTATCCATGGCTCCTAAGATCAAGAGATAAGAGCTTGTAGACTTCAATGATTCCTCCTTGGACATTGTTTTCTCTTATCTTAGCAACCAAAATTCCCTTTGGTTTGAAAAGCTGGTAGCTTTTGATAGCCCAGACACAGAAGTTCAACAAGTCCTCCAATGGCTGAGGGAGGCAGGGCTAGAGAAGTTCCTTGGTACCAAGCCTGATTCCTGCCTGAATCCATTCATGGCAGAATTCTTTGCCCATCTCAGATGGAAAGGGAAGAAGGGAGATGTGTGCACCAAGCTCACATATGCTGAAGAAGATGAAGATGAAGATGAAGAAAGCCAACACACCATCATCTTCACTGCAGAGGATTTAGATGCTAGCTTTGGGCTACCATCAGAAGGCCAGAATCCAGAAATGTACAAGGAAGGAGATGATCAGGAGTTCTACTACTCTTGGATGATAGAACCAAAGAAACTTGTAAGTGCTCAGAACAAGAACACTTTAAAGCCTTCTTACAGACACTTGTTTGATTGTGTTGTAAAAAGCTTGTTGAGCCACTCAGGGAGTGTTGAACAAATCAGTATGCCTAAGTTGAGAGTGATGGCTGCTGTGATTGACTCTGCTGAGAAGAGAGTCAAGTTCAACTGGAAAAATTTCATTCTTGACAAGATGATGAATGAAAAATTTAAGTTTAAGGAGATGAAGCACCACAAGGTGGTGGTTGAAGGAAGACTTCAATTTTGTACAAGAGCCAGCCTGCTCTTGGAAAGATTTGCTCACTACTCTCATCTTCAAGCAAAGCCAAAGCCTTTTCCTGCACAAAAGGTGATGTTCAGAAAGCTGTCTTCAAAGACAGAAAAGAGAAAGTAGGAGGCTGCCTCCAAGAAAGCTGTTGCAACTGTTGCAACTGTTCCAACAACCAGAGCCTCTCCAAGGAAAAGGAAAGCACAATCACCCAGAATCCAGCCAAAGATGAAGAAGATGAAGCAGATTCTAAGTGAATCTTCTCCTGAAAGCCTGTCTAGAAGTGGAGGAGCCACTTCAGAGGAGATTGAGAAGGTGGCTGATGAAGGAGTCAACCCTCCTGAAGAGGGTGAAGTATTCAGAGAGATTGTCCCACTGCAACCTGAGACAATCACAGAATTCAGAGACCTTGACCAGCCAACAAGGTATGAAAGGAGAAGAAGAATCATCAAGACTTCTGAGAAGCAGAGGTTGATGGAAGAGGAAAAGAAAAAGAAAGAGTTCCTCAAGGAGATTAGACAGGCTAGTAGGTCTAACTCCAAGTCCAAGTCAAAACCCAACAGCCCTGAGGCCAACTCCCCTGATATTCAATCTAGAAGAATATCTCCAAGGCAAGAAGAAGAGGAGTGCAAGACTCCTGAAGATGCCCCCATTATTGCAAAGAAGGTTTATTCCCCAGAAGGTGCACCTGATAGAGCAGGTATTGATGTGCTGGCAGATTTGGTCAATCTTGAGGATAGACCTTTTTCCCCCCTTGATCCAAGACTTCTTTCTTATACCAAACTTCTTGAAACTACTATTCAAGAAGGTGATCAAGTTGTCTTCCCACCCATTCCAGCCATTCCAATTATCTCTTCAGGCACATTGCTCTCAAAAGCACCTGAATCCCAACTTGCTTTGATCTCTCCTGACCCCAACCCTTCTGAGCCCAACCTACCTGAATTCCAATCCAACCTACCTGAATCCCAATCCAACTCTCCTGAATTCCAAGCCAACTCATCTGGAGATGATAGTGGTGAAGAATACACCTATGAGGGGATGTTGAGGCAGATTGCAAGAGCCAATGTGGATGAATTATATCCAGGATTGAAGGCATATCCCAGGCTGCAACAACAGTTCTATGATCTCAGAGCACTTGTTGAGATCAAGGATAGAACAATTGTGGAAATAGCTCAGGCTATTCAGGATAAGGGTGCCAACTGGTGGCAGGTTGAGGAAAATAGGCTGTTACATTTTGCAAATGTAAAGAAGACCAGTGTATTAACCACTGAGGCCCTATTTTGCACCATTGTTCATGAGAAGGTGCTTGCTGAAAGAGAAAGAATAGCACAAGGAATCAAGCATCCTGACAGTACATCTGATGATGATGATGATGATGATCACACCAATCCCAACCCCCCTGGCCTCAACTCAGCTCAGGTACATTACTTGACTTTTCATTCTGTGAAGGACTCTGATCATTCAGAGGAGTTGACCAAAGATGGTAACTCAGTCCAAGATGCATTGGCCAAGGATGGTTCTTCTGAACCTGAGGCACAGCTTGACAATGCTGAGACTTCCATGGGAGAAGCTAGTTTGGCTAAAGCCTCATCAATGTCAGGCAAGTTGGACATTGACCAGCCTTTAGTCATTCAGGATGACTCAGTGGTCTTGGGATGCCCAAGCACTGTGATCTCCCAACAACTGCCCTCTGTGGATCCTATTGAGGATATGGAGGTGTCAGGTTTAGGAATTGAAGGAGTTGAAAAGGCTGATAGTGCAGAAAATTCAGAGGGAGATGATGGTGAGGATTGTGTAATCACAGGTTCCTTGAGTGCACCACAAATAGAGGGTGAGGAAGTAGAAATATTGGGTGCAGCCCAATATGAGAGTCAGGCTATTCTTCAAGTCAAATCTGAACTTGATGAATCCCTTGGTGAAAGGAGGCCTGATTCTCCAGTGAATGTGAGTCCATCTTTTGAGAATGAAGAAGAAAAGAATATAGTTGAAAATGAGGGAGAAGGTGCTGATGTATCAGACCTTATGGGAGAAAAAGAAATAGAGGGTGTTGAGGGAGTTTTTACTAACACTGTTAGTTTTGCAGATTCTGTTGCTGTCACTCTTGAGCAAATTTTTGCAGATGCCTCCCTGACAGATATACCAGTTGCTGCTGACACTGATCTTGAAGCAGTATCAGCAAATGTGTCCACACTTAACCAAATCTACTTTGAACAAGCCAATACCTCTGAGGCTCACTTTCAGATTGCTACTCAGACTGCATCCATCATTGAAGAGCAGTCAGAGAAGTTGGACACACTGGTCAGGGAAGTTGAGAAGGCTCATGCAACAACTGTTGATACCTTAGATGGCCAAGGCAAGACTCTAGCCTCTGTGGAGATGAGGCTAACAGGGTCAGAAGAAGTGATATTGCCCACTCTTGATGCAAGAATATGTGGAGTTGAAACTGGACTGCAAACAGTTTCAACTGAAGTGAAAAAAGCCAAGGATGCTATGGGAAAATTCACAAGATCTGTGAAGAAAGAACAGCAGGGTCTCAAAGATTTGTACAAGCATAATGTGAAAGCCTTGAGAAAGACAATCAAAGATGCTTTAAGGCAGAGGACAGCAGCCCAAAGGAAGAAGGCAGAGGAATTGAAAGCTGCTATGGTGAAGGAGGCTGCTGAGAAGTTCACTGTTGAACTTATGGCCAAAGTGTCTGATCAAGTTGTGGCCAACCTCACTAATCAACTTCAGGCCAAACTTGATCAATCACTGAAAGCCACATTGGATGCCATTGTTTCCCAAAAGATGAAGCCTGTTCACACTTTCTTGAGCATGGCAGATGATAAAATGCAAAACATTCATGATGAGAATGTTTATCTACTACAGGAATTGAAGTCCCTCACTCAGGCCCACTCACAACTCTCAGTCTCTATGAGTGAACTAAAGCCCCAGTGTTTTGATAATGCCAAAAAGGGGGAAAGAGAGAGAGCAAGGGCAAAGGGAACCTTGGTGATTGGTGAACCTAAGGGAAAGGAGAAGGTCCCTGAGATTGAGGAGAAGTCAGTAGAAGACATTGGGAAAGGCAAAGGCCCAATGAATATTGAAAATTTGACTGAGGAAGAGTATATTCAAATAGCTGTCAAGGAGTCCATGATGTCAGCTATGGAAAGTCAGGTAAGAAAACTTCAAATGCCAGGTGGTGAGTCAGCAGGACTTGAACCTAAAGAGAAGGCTGCTGAAGTAAGGGGGAAGGTGACAAGGTCATCTGAAAGAAAGAGGAAGGAGCTGCAAGCCTTCAATGATTTCCCAACCAGCCTGACTTTGCCATCAGAATTTCAGTCTGATGAATCTACTCCAGTAAGGCAATCAAAAAGATTGAAGAAAGCAGCCAAGCTGCCTGCCATTGAAGAAGAAGAGGTTGTAGAAGAAGTACAGGACAGGATGCCTGAAGTTGGTGTGCCCAAACTTGCTGATGATCCCTCTAAATTGTTTGAAGAAGGTTTTGGAAAAGATCCAGAAACTCAGGAGAAGCTAGCTCTTCATAGAGCTAAAGAGAGGATGGAGCAATTGGTTGAGGCCAACAAGGCAAGGGATGAAAGAAGGGCAAATTTCAAAGCCCCAAGAAGGAGAGCTTCATACAGAAGACTCAAACCTCAAATGCTGCAAAGATGGGACACTCAGTACCCTCACCATGATAAGTGGGTTCCAATCTCACTGAATGATGCATGGGAGGAGGCCAAGAGAAGTTTTGTATATGACTTTTATGTCATTGGGAAGTGGCTTGGAGAGAGTGTGGATGAAGTCTTTGTCCAGTTTATGTTTGAGAACCACAGGGACCTCTACCAAAAGCTGTTTGCAGCAGCTGATATGGCAAGAGTGGAGTTCAAGGCCCCTGGTCCAATTCTGTACATACCTCATAAGTTCAATGGGAACTTGATTGATGAGGGAAAGATTCTGGAGGAGTTCATCAACATCATGAAGATGGAGAAGATGAAGATAGGCCCTAGAGGCTCCAACAAGGATGTTTGGGAGCTGAAGAAAAGGGTCTGGGCTCAATATGGCATTGCTCCTCAGGATGATGGAACTCTCTGAATGGATAAGTTCATCTCTTCCCTATCTGAATTTTATGTTTGATTATGATGTTGTTATTTTGTTTTCTCTGTATCAGTTATGTTGTCCTTGATTTTCTGATCTGTAATGCTTGATGATATATAAAAGGACCACTGATTTTCTATCAAGAGATAACAACTCATTATCTCAACTAACCTGACATTACATATATACTTGATTTATTGTGCTAACAGTTTCTTTCAGGAAAGTTGACCAGTTCACTCATCCTGAAGATAAAATATAGTATAAGTCAAGGTCCCTTTGTAATAGGTTTTGGCATCATCAAAAAGGGGGAAATTGTTGGGAATAAAATGATTTTGATTTAGATACCAAAACCCCTGATTGATGATGTACAGATTAGTTGAGATATGCTCAAGTTATTGTTCAGGCAAGTTGTCCCAGAACACTTGAGTATGTAGATATGCTCAAGTTATTGTTCAGGCAAGTTGTCCCAGAACACTTGAGTATGTAGAATGCTTAAGTTAAAAATCTCAGAAATGTTGTGAGATTTTAGAGTTCAGGATAGTTGTCCAATGCTGAATGTTAGACAGCTTGATAGGTATTAAGTCTTGAGGCCAAAGTTGCTGAAGCATCATGACAGCTGACCAAGTGGACAACTGAGCTGAAGAGATCAAGTACACTAAAGATGTGCTCATAAATGCAAAAGATCAAGACAGCTGAAGTACAAATGATCAAGAGAATTGAATGACAAAAGCTTACAGAAGACACATTCAATGAAGCATTTATTGCCAATCATGCCTGAACCAAACATTGAAGACTTAGAGCATTAAAGAGTGAAGCATTGAATGAATGTTGGAACATTCTAAAACAGCAGCAAGAATGTTCAGGGAGCTTGTCCCATCTGACCGTTGGTTGAGTGTAGATTCTGCCACAAATCAACCTTGGGAAGTGTGCTTATTTGGAAACTGTCACAAGTCATCTCAGCCGCATTTTTCAGAAGTCAACACATTCATTCAAGCAACCATTGAAGAGCCCTTTTACACAGTGGATAAAAGGAAGTCAAGCTTCTTAGCCGTTTCAATGGTGCTGCAAATAGACATGTTTGAATTGCTATCTCTCCAACGGATAGTTGTTCAAATATGCCTTTATATACAGAAGTGATCAAAGGAATTCATCATCCAACTACAAGCTATCAAACTATTATCAAGCTTTCAAAGGAAACCAAGCTATTCACAAGAATCCCAAGTTTCCTGAATCACTTCAAATTAGCTAAGCCATTCTTTGTAAACATCCTAGCTTAGAATTGAGATATCCTAAGCCTTTACATCTGTTCTCATTGTAAAGGATATCTCTACTAGTTGGAACCAAACCTCAAACCTTATCTCATTTAGTGAAGAGAGTGTTTGTTGTAGAAGTGAGGAGTTAAGGACTGTTAGAGTGAAACACAGTCTTAACTCAGTGAGATTGAGCACTAGGACTCAGATTATCCTAGGGATCAAAACACTAAGAGAGTGTTGTTGATCAGTGCACCTTGGCACTATAAAACAAGCTAATTCCATTGTGAAGGAATTATCCTGTTCAATCAGGGAAAGTGGATGTAGGAGCTTGAGTCTCTGAACCACTATAAACTTGTGTGTCTTTTACTTACTGCATTCTTTATTGCATTCATATTCAAACAATTTTCAAAGAACAAACTCTAGTAAGTGAGAAAATTTGTTTTGGACAAAGTCCCTGATAACTGTCTTTTCAGAAATTAACTTGGAGTATTTCTTAAAGTCAAAGGCCAACCACATTCCGCACTTAGCAACTCTCTTAGATATCTAGCCAACTGATCACTCAATAGTAATCAGTAGGACAAGTATCTATCAAAGTTCACACTCAGGCCAGTTGTGAGACAACCTGCCTGATAAGACCAGTTTTGTTAAAAAGAAAAGAATTTGCATACACAAGTGCATCCCCCCCCCCCCCCCACACACTTGTGTTATACTCCACCAAGGACCAACAAAAAGGTTTGTCCAGGAAAGTTGTGTCAGCAACCTTGTACCAGCTTTGTATCAAGATTATCCCAATTATGCTGATAAGGTCAATGACAGTTATTCTTTGTCATGAATGCACAAAGGCCTATCCTAAGAAAGTATGCAAAGGGAAAAGAGCCAAATCATCTAAAGAGCTAAAGCCAACCATGCTGATAAGCAAACTCTGCTGATAGTGATAAGCAGAATTATCCAAGTGATAAGGAATGTTGTCCTTATCATAGGACCAATCATTAGAAGGAATGTCCATGTTTGATCAAGTGAATCTTGAAGTCAGCATTGGGAAGAGTGCTGCAAAGTCAAGACAAAGTGGTTACAGCCGTTTATTTCCTAAACAAAGGACATGTCACTATCAAGAAACTGTCTTCAAGTTGCAGAGTTCAAGGAAGTCACTTATAGACAATTGAGGTTGTCTCTCCAACGGGCAAATTCTCAATTTTGTCTATAAATACAGAAGTGTGAAGACCATTTGAAAGCATCCAACTACAAGCAACAATTCTGAAGCTACAAAGCTCATAAGAACCTTCAAGCTTTCAAAAGAGACTATCTTAGTCTTCAAACACTTCATCTAAGCTGAACCTCATTGTATATCCATACAAAGCTTAGAGATATATCCAATCCTTATACTCTGAACTTCATTGTAAATGATATCTCATTAGTTGGAACCTTACTTCAACCCTTATACCTTTCAAGAGAGAAAGTTAGAAGGCTGTAGAAGTAGAAGTGTAAGGAGTTAATTGTTGAGAGAAGAACAGTTAATTCTGAGTAGAGAAGAGGGTACTAGGACTCTAGACATCATAGGGATCAAAGCACCAAGGAGTGGTGTTCTTGATCAAGTGCACCTTGGCACTATAAAACAAGTTAATTCCAAGAGTGAAGGAATTATCCTGTTAAATCAGGGAAAGTGGATGTAGGAGCTTGAGTCTCTGAACCACTATAAACTCTTGTGTTGATCTACTTTCAAGTACTTACATTCATTCAACACTGCACACAAACTGAACTTTCAAAGAACATATACTTGAGACTATGCAAACATATTTAGACAAGTTCCCTGATACTGGACAAATTGTTAAAGAGATTTCAGAACTTAAAAGGAGTTTAAACCAAAGGGCCAACCACTAATTCCGCACATATAACTCCCTTAGATAGTTGTTCAACTAAGTACTCAATAGTACTTAGTAGATTGATTATCTATAAAGAGTTAATCATACCAGCAGAGTTGTCCAGGACATTTGTTATATACTCCTTTCAGAGTTAATCATACCTTGCTGAAGTTTGGTTTGATCAAAGTTTGAAAAAGATTTGCATACAAGTGTATTCCCCCCCATACATTTGTTATATACTCCTTTCAGGACCAACAAGTGGTATCAGAGTAGGGGTTCAAAGACCACTGCTTCTGAAAATCCATCTTGATTTTCAAAATCACATATTTGGTGTGGTCACTAAACTGATCTATCTAAAATATTGTATACCTATTGTCTAACCCTTATATTTTTTGAGATATGGCAAGAGGAAACAACAACAACAACAACCAGAACCAGCAGCAGAATCAGAATCAGGATTTAAATCAGAACAACAATGTTGCTGTTCCTCCAAATGTTGTTCAAGGGCTAGACAACATGGCTACTAATCCAGTCAACCATATATCACATCACAAGTTTCCCATGTTCTCAATTGAGAACTATGACTTCTGGAAAATCAGAATGAGAGCTCATCTTGCATCCCTCCACACTGACATGCTGAGAGTGATCACAAGAGGACCCTATGTGTTCACTCAAGTTAATCCCAGAATCAGTGAAGCTCAAAGAGCTGACACAAGGGATGTGATCCCCAAGGATGAAGATGACTTCACCTCTGAGAAGAAGAGGAAAGATAATTTAAATTATCTAGCCATGAATACCCTCTATCAAACTATTCCAGATGCAATCATGGGAAGGGTCTACCACTGCACAACTGCTAAAGAAATATGGGATACTCTTACAGAAATGTGTGAGGGTATAGAAAAGATCAAGGAGAACAAGCTCCAAGTGGAAGTGCAAAAGTTTGAACAGTTACAATGGATTCAGAAGAGTCCATTGACAAGTTTGCTGGTAGATTCACAGATGTGATGAATGAAATCAACTCCTTGGGCAAGGTGTACTCCAAGAGGAAAGTTGGACTAAAGATCTTGAGAAGTCTCACTCAAAAGTGGGATGTATATGCTATGATGATGCAAAATACCAAGGATCTCTCCACCATGCCCATGCAACAAATCTTCTCAGAACTCAAAGCCTATGAGTTTGATCTCAACAGAACAAAGTCTGTTGAGGAACCTTCTATCCCAACCAAAGGAGTGGCATTCAAAGCCAAAACTGCTGAACCTGAAATGCAGTTCACTCCTAGATCATCAAAGTCAGTCTCCAATGCTGAAATGAAGGAAGAACTAGCCCTCATGGTTAGAAGGTTTGAAAAGCTTAATTCAAGGTTTGGTAGATACAAGAAATTATACCAAGACAACAAAGTCAGGAGAAGATACAATTCTCCTGAAGCCAAGGCTGAGGACAAAAGGCCCGAAGAAAGAAGACCAGAGGACAAGTACTCTGATAGGAGAAAGTCCAGCAGAGCTGAGCCTTCATCATCTAGAAGGAGAGATGAGCCAAAGAAAGATGATGATGAAGACCTGTGTTATAACTGCAAGAAGAAAGGGCACTTTCAGTATGACTGCCCTGAACTCAGCTCTAAGGAAAGAAGAGAAAAGCAAGCTAAAAGAGATAGGAAATGCACCAACAGAAAAGCCATGATGGCTGGTGAAGAATCTGATAGTGCTGAAAGCTTCAACTCTTCAAACAGTGAACATGATGATGATGTGTGCAACATGGCCATTGAGGATGATGAGGTATCATATACTTCTAGCTCACCATCATTTATATCACAGAACACTAGTGAAGTCAACCTGAAACTTTCTCTTGGAAAGTTAATGGAAGATTTCACTATGTTACAAGAATTTCATGACAATTGTGTGAGAGAGAATGAAAGGTTGTCAATAGAGCTTGCTAAAACCTCTGAATCAGTAGTTGATGTCAAGTCTACTGAGTTGTATCAACAAGTATTGAGAGAGCTTGATGAAGCCACTCTCAGGATAGTTGACCAACAAAAACTGATTGATGAACAACTATTGACTCAGAAGAGAAAAGATTTTGAACTAAAAATTCTACAAGCTAAATTTCAAAACCTCTCACATGAGTATGATATTCTGAAATCAAGTGAAGAGAGACTGAAATTAAAGATGTCTGCTTTGAAGAAATCCTCTAGGGCAATAGAGGAAATTCAAAGTTATCAAAGACCTATGGCTCAAAGAAGTGGATTAGGTTTTGATCCATTTTAATCTTCACCTTGTCTTAGTGTTGCTTCTACAAGTAACACTAAGAGAATCTTTATCAAATCAGTGGCTCAACAAGCTGAAAATGAAATAATTCAGCCACTGAACAAAGGAAAGGGCAAAATACATGAATTGCCCACTCAAGTGCTTCAGTAGACTAGGCCCATACCTAAGGAAAAGGCCAAAGTTCCTGAGCACAAGAGGAATATTGGTCAGCAGAGTAGACCCAATGGAAGGGCAACTCTCCTGAACAATGTTCAGAGGAGTTATCCAAGGTTTGATCAGCCTAGGCCAACTCTACTGAGGAAGCCTCATCTGAACAGACCTAAGGTCAACTATTCTCAAGGGCAAAATAAAATGAGACAACCAAAACCCTTCATGCCAAAGGGTAATGTTCATAAAAATGCCTATCCTCAAAGATTCCCTCAAGTAGCACACAAGGATCATAAGTTCAGGAGAAATGACAACTCTCCTAATACTTATAGAGTAAACACTTTTACACATACTTTCCCAAAGGCATTTAAGGGAAAGACAGTGTACATAGATGCTAGAGGAAAATAACTTAGCCACCTTGAATCAATCAGGGTTATAAGGCATCTTTGGGTTCCTAAAGGTATAGCTAACCTCTCAGGACCCAAAATTCAAAGGGTACCTAAATCTATCTAATTGCAGGTACCATTGGGCCACAAGAAGATGAGGAGTATGAGCAAAAAGTCAGCATGGTACCTTGAAAGTGGATGCTCAAGGCACATGATTGGAAACAAGGACCTCCTCACTGATGTCATTGAAAAAGTAGGCCCAAATGTCACATTTGGAGACAGTTCACAAGCTACAACAAAAGGTTATGGTACCTTGATAATTGGTAATATCAAGGTATCCAATGTGTCTTATGTGGCTGGTCTTAAATATAATCTCCTAGGTATAAGTCAGATTTGTGATAAAGGTTTTAGTGTTGAGTTCTCAAGTGGAAAATGCTTAATCAAAGATAAAACTCAACAAACTCTACTGACTGGAACTAGGAAAGGAAATGTGTATTTTGCTGACTGGGACAAGTCTACTGATGCTGCATGTTTCATTGTAAAGAGCTCTAGTAAATAAAGTTGGTTATGGCATAAAAGGCTAAACCATCTGAACTTTAAATCAATGAACAAGCTTGCTAGAAATGCATTAGTAAAAGGACTTCCTAATCAGGTTTCCATTAAGGAGCATGTATGTAAACCATGCCAAGAGGGAAAACAGATAAAAGCCTCACTCAAGGGAAAACCAGTCATCTCTACTGAAAGGGTACTTGAACTTTTACATATGGACTTATTTGGACCAATTACCCCTGCAAGCATAAATGGCAGAAAATACACATTAGTTGTAGTAGATAACTTCTTTAGGTTCACTTGGGTAGTATTCCTCCTTAATAAGAAGGAAACACAAGTCAAACTACATGAACTTCTAAAGAGACTGTCAAATGAGAAAAGCCTTAATATAATCAAGATAAGATCTGACAAAGGCATAGAGTTTATTAATTCATACATCAATGAGTGTTGGGATATAAATTCACCCTAAGCCCCACCTGATGTTAGAATAGTTTTGATGGCCAAAACACTTAGAGTTTATAAATGTAATAGGATCAGTTGACTTGTATAGAACAGCTTAGACTAGTCTTGTGTGATCAACTGTATTGATATCAGCTGATCAGCACAGCCCTGGCTTACATGCCTATCCTCAAGATGAGAAGAGTAGAAGACTTGAAGACTAGAAGATCCTTGAAGACCAGATAAGTAAGGTGCTTGTATACCTACTTAACTGATGGAGTCCAAGATTGAAGATGGCCTAAAGCAGCACAAAGAATTGCCAGATCAGAAGAGTATTACTCGACTGATATCAGAAGACAGAAGACCTAAGGCCAGAAGAGTAGTCAGAAGACTAGTAGTACAGATCAGAAGACTATATACTCTTCCAGGACTCGGCTGATTCCAAAGTCATCTTGCAATTCAAACGAAGACCTACCTTATTTAGAAGATTGACATGATCCCAGGATTGAAGCAATCAAGCGGCTGGAATCAAGGAATCAAGCTATTATGGAAAGATTGCCCCAACGGCTAGTCAACTCCAACGGCTAGTTGCAAGCAATCACCACTATAAATACAAGAGGATGATAAATCACAAGTACGAAGTCACAACGAGAGAATTCAACAAGCTAAGCAAGCAATCAAGCAAAAAACCATACTGTCTTAAGAATTCTCCAAGATCCCAGAAAGCCTTAGAATATTTGTAGCTCTTAAGTGATTTCTATCCAACCCATAAGAACCTGAAACCTGTTCATATTGTATATCCATTGTTTTAGGCATAGTGGTTAAGCAATTTATAAGCTTGAACCATTAGTTGGATACTCTTCAAAAACCCCAAACCCTCACCGAAAGGTTAAAGTTTTTGAACCCCTCAAAGTGCAAGTGCTTACAATCACTTGTGGAGACCGTAGCTGTTAGGACGGCTCAGATCTCAAAGTCCTATCCTTGGGACTATAAGGACAAGCCCCTTGTATTTTTTGGTAAATTAAAGGGATTAAACATCACGTTAGGATGTGAGAGTGGACGTAGGAACGTATATCCGAACCACTATAAACCTGGTGTTATTTATCTTTCTGCACTTTACATTATTGTCATTTCCATATTTTTTATATAGTGCATACTGTGTTTTCAACATCTTTCAACTCAGGCCATAACTTTCAAACCAGCATCAGCTGAGTACTTTCATTAAGCAAAACAAGTTAACACTTTCATAAGAAACTAAAAGAACGAGTCTAAACAAGGCCTACCATAATTCCGCATATAATCTCTTCATTCAGATCACTATAGTCATTTGGACCAGCAGACTTGTAGTCCAGTTGACATAGCAATCAGAAGAGGTTCCCAACTCTCTTGAAAAAGTTTTAAAGTCTATTCACCCCTCCCCTCTAGACTTTAATCCCATTCACTACTCATTCAGGGTCCAACAAGTGGTATCAGAGCAGTGGTTCTAACGGACTACTCTCCCTAGATTATCAGAAGACTTGAGGGAGTCTTTCTGTAGTCCTCTTGAACAGATCTATTCTTTTGGAAAAACTTGTTTTTGAAAACTCATACAGCATGAGTGCTAATATGCGAAGGTTGCCTAAGTTTTCAGTTGATGATTATGATTACTGGAAGATTAGGATGAGGAAGAATCTCACATCAGTCCACTACAAGATGTGGTCAGTGATCACAGAAGGCCCAATCACCATTATGACAGTCAACACTGCAAATGGTGATCCAGAAGTTCCAGTTGGAGAACTTGTTCCCAAGCCCATGAAGGACCTCACACCAGAAGAGATGAAGCAGTCAAATCTTGACAGCATTGCTTAAGATTACATCATGCAAACTCTTCCAAATGAGTACATTGCAAAAGTAATCCACTGTGAATCAGCAAGAGATATGTGGGATGCATTGACACTTCTCTGTGAAGGAACTGAGCTGATCAAGGAGAGCAAATTGTCAACAGCAGTCAAGAAGTTCGAACACTTCATGATGCAACCAGAAGAGTCTATTGATCAGCTAGACAATAGATTTACCAAGATCATCAATGAGATAGAATCTCTGGGCAAGAAATATACAAATAGAGAGAAAAATCTAAAGATCCTAGACTCTCTAACCAAGAAATGGAGACTCAAGAAGACCATCATCAAAGATACTCAAGATATCAAGAAGTGGTCTGCACAAACTCTATTTCAGAACCTAAAACCCCATGAGTATGATCTTGAAAGAGAAGAAAACTCAGGAAGTGATGAGCCAACTGCAACCCCATCTACCTGCAAGACTGTAGCCTTCAAGGCAGCCAATACAAAAGCTGCAAGTACCTCATCTGGCAAGACCTCACTGAAAACAGAAGACTTTGAAGGATCAGACATGAGTCTGAAAGAGCAAATGGCTCTTATGATCAAGAGATTCGAAAGGATGAACACTCTCAACAGTAAATATAGAAAATTCTATAGGAACTACAAAGTTAGGAGAGCCAGTTCACCCTCCAGAGGTTCCAGAGAAAGAACACCAGAAAGACATCCTAGAAAGGATGTGGAGTCATCTGACAGCCGAGGATCTAGAAGAAGAGATGCCACTCTTCCAAGGAAAGGCAACTCAAATCAGAAATTTGGATCATGCTTCAATTGTCGCAAACCAGGACATTATGTCTATGAATGCCCTGAGCTGGATTTGGATGATAAAGAAGAAAGAAGGCCAAGAAGAGACAGAAGAAATTCAGATAAGCAAGCAATGGTGACTGAAGAATCTGAATATCATAGTGATGAACTTCCTACATCACCAGACTGTCAAATCTTCTCAGATGATTCAGATGATCTAGCTATGATGGCCATAGGTGAAAATGAGGTAAATTCCTATACTACTACTTTCCATTCACCTATTTTTTCACAAATAGATGAGATAAACTCATCTGAAGGCGAATCAGAAGACACCTATTATCAATCTTTAAGAAAGGTAAAAGGTGATATGGATATTGCCACTAGAGCTTTTATAGAGGTGGAAGAGGAGAACAAGGATCTAAGGAAAGAAATTGCTAAGTTGAAAAAGACTAAGTTTGATAACACCCCTGAGTTGGTCACAATGAATGAAAGATTGACCAGAGAAGTGGAACTTCTTAAGGAAGAAAATACCACAATAACTCAGTTGTATGAGGGGATGTTAGAAACTCAAGCTTTAGAAACTATGGAATTTCGTTCACTACAATCCAAGTTCGATGATCTCTTCCAAGCACACAAGCTCTTAGAAAAGGAGAAGGAATGCCTAAATCAAAAGATATCAGAGTTCAATAAAACTTTTACTACTATTGAAAGTATCTCTGAATATTATAGATCAAATGGCAATAAGATGGGTTTTGGCTATGAACTTAATCCATCAACATCCTCTCCAGCTGGGGGTAGTACACCTAACAAGTGCACTACTCAGACACATGAAAAGGGTGAGTGTTCTAAACACAATGAACCTAATATGAACCAAAAGGCATCTGTACCAACTAAGGCTAACTATCCCAACACCAAAAATGGTAAAGGACAAGTTAACCCCAAGCCTATACCGAGGAACAACAAACAGCCTAGACCATCTCGATTGAGACAGTCTCAGCTGTATGCTGCTCCAGCCAAGAAGAAGAAGTCTTCTTCAAACAAATCTCTTCTCTTTGCACCCCCTATCTCTTATGATATTGTGAGAACAGAAGAGTATGGTCTATATAATCGTGTGCATCGTCCAGCTAATGCACCCAAGCCGAATGTAACTAGTCAAAAGATAATGTATGTACACTCCTATAAAGGGAAACCATTTGACTACTACTTAGCTGACACAAGTAACAAATCAGATCAGTCCAAGGTGCTAACTGGTAAGATTTGGTTCTGTGATGCCCGAGGGAAACAACTCAAGTGCTCAAGGTTGTTCAAACGACCAATGTATATGTGGGTTCCCAAGGGTAGTACTAACACCCAAGGACCCAAGACAAAATGGGTACCTAAGACTTAACCTTTCTTGCAGGAAAGGAGGGACCTATACAGAAGAGGAGGTCTAGCAGGAGAAACATGGTACATAGATAGTGGATGCTCAACTCACATAACAGAAACCAAAGCCCTGCTGACCAACTACATAGAGAAGAAAGGTCCAAAAGTCTTCTTTGGTGATAACGCGCACGGTAACACAAAAGGATATGGCACCCTTAAAAATGGTGACATTGAGGTACATGATGTATCATATGTAGAAGGTTTAAAGTTTAATTTATTATCTGTTTCTCATTTTTGTGACACTGGTTACTCAGTAAAATTCTCTAAAGATGAGTGTCTCATAAGTGATAAAAGAACAAAACAAAACCTTCTAACAGGATCTAGAAAGGGAAGTATGTATCTTGCAAATTGGAACAGCTGTCCTAAGGATACATGTCTGCTTGTGAAAAGCCCTAAAGATATCAGCTGGCTATGGCACAAACGTCTTAGTCATCTGAACTTTAAGACTATGAACAAGCTAGTAAGGGAATCCTTAGTTGATGGTCTACCTAATGAACTCTACTGTAAAGATCAGGTATGTGATGCATGTCAACAAGGAAAGCAAACAAAGGTCTCCTTCAAGACCAAGAAGACAGCATCAACCAGCAGAGTTCTTGAATTGCTTCACATGGATCTCTTTGGACCAATCACTCCAACCACATTAACAGGGAGAAAGTACACTCTCATAGTTGTAGATGACTACTCCAAGTTTACTTGGGTTGTCTTCTTATACAAAAAGAGTGAGACTCAGCAGAAGCTCCCTGAACTATTGAAGAAGATCCAAGTAGAGAAAGGAGAACCAATTGTGAAAATTAGAAGTGACAAAGGCACTGAATTTATTAACTCTTATATTATTCCCTATTGTACTTCTAATGGTATTCAGCATGAGACAAGTGCAGCAAGAACACCACAACAGAATGGTGTAGCTGAAAGAAGAGTCAGACACACTCAAAGAAGCTCCAAGAACACTCCTTGCTGAATTCTCAACTCCTAAGAAGCTATGGGCAGAAACTATCAACACAGCTTGTCACACTCAAAATAGATCAGGTATTCGTAAAATTCATGAGAAAACCCCATATGAACTGTGGAAAGGAAGAAAACCTAGAGTTTCTTATTTGGTTGTAAGTGTTTCATTCACAACAATGGGAAGAGTAAGTTGAATGCTTTTGATGCCAAAGCAGATGAGGGGATATTCTTAGGATACTCCTCTACTAGCAAAGCATTTAGAGTACTCAACAAACGAACCCTTCTTGTGGAAGAAACACCTCATGTTGTTTTTGATGAATCTTGTGAAAAGAATGCAGTAGAAACAAACTCAGCTGCAGATCAGATGAGACAGCTAGTGATCAAGTCCAGACCAGATGAGTTCATTGAAGTCAATGAACCTTTCCCTGAAGAACCAGAGGAAGATAAGCCTCATAGACCTGTCACTAGATCTCAAACTCAAGCAGAGCAAGCTGACCAGAATCAAGATGCACCAATCCCAAATGCAAGGGGGAATGATCTCTTTGACACACAAGATACAGATGATAATCGACCAAATCAAGTCAACTCCCCTAATGGCACAAGAACAGATGAGAATCCAAGCTCATCTAATACAGACACTCCTGTGAGGCATACATGGAGAAACAATCATCCATCAAACCTCATCTTAGGAGGAGCAGACTCAGGTGTCAAGACCAGAAGACAAAAGAATCAGAACCCCCAATCATCTATGTTTTTTTGGTGTGCTTTCTTGTCCAACATTGAACCAGCTGACATAGAAGAAGCAATGACAGATAGCAATTGGATCACTGCTATGCAAGAAGAACTAAACCAATTCGAAAGAAATGAAGTATGGGAATTGGTAGATCGTCCTGAAAACCACAATGTAGTAGGAACAAAGTGGGTATTCAAGAATAAAAAGGACGAAAATGATGTGATAACTAGAAATAAAGCAAGGCTAGTTGCAAAAGGATATTCAAAATCTGAAGGGATTGACTATGATGAAACCTTTGCTCCAGTAGCCAGATTAGAAGCCATTCGACTATTTCTAGCTTATGCATCATATATGGGCTTCAAAGTATACCAAATGGATGTCAAAAGTGCTTTCCTAAATGGTATTCTGGTAGAAGAAGTATATGTAGAGCAGCCTCCAGGATTTGAAAAAGGAGATCAAGTATATCGTCTGAAGAAGGCTCTCTATGGTCTAAAGCAAGCCCCTAGAGCTTGGTATGACACATTATCACAATTCCTACTTGACAATGGATATACAAAAGGCAAAGTTGATAGAACACTTTTCAGAATACAAGAAGGAGAAGACATTCTAATGGTGCAAATTTATGTAGATGACATTATATTTGGATCACCCAATCAAGAAATGTGCAAGAAGTTCTCAGAACTTATGCAAGGAAAGTTTGAAATGAGCATGATGGGTGGGATGAATTACTTCCTAGGACTTCAAGTCAAGCAGAGTCCAGAAGGGATCTTCATCAACCAGTCCAAGTATACCAAGAGCCTATTAGAAAGATTCAAAGCTCTACAAAGCAAGACTGCAAGAATTCCAATGATGACTTCCTTCAAAATGGAACCAGATGAGTCTGGAAAGGAAGTTGATCAAGCTGAATATAGAGCACTTATTGGATCTCTACTATACCTTACAACCAGCAGACCAGACATAACATTTGCTGTAGGAGTATGTGCTAGGTTTCAAGCAAACCCAAAACAAAGTCATCTAGAAGCAGCAAGGAAGATTCTCAAGTACCTAAAAGGAACAGTTAACTTAGGACTATGGTACCCTGCTGATGACAATCTAGAATTGAGTGGTTATTCTGACTCAGACTATGGAGGATGTAGAATTGATAGGAAATCCACATCTGGAACCTGTCAATTCCTAGGCAACAAGTTGATTTCATGGTTCTCAAAGAAGCAAACGTCAGTTGCAACCTCCACCACTGAAGCAGAATATATGGTAGCTGGAAGTTGTTGTAGTCAGCTGCTCTGGCTAGTTCAACAACTGAAGGATTACAATGTAGAGGCAAGAGAAGTCCCTATCTATTGTGACAGCAGCAGTGCCATTGCCATCACTCAAAATCCAGTCCTCCACACAAGGTGCAAGCATGTCGACATTCGACACCACTTCATAAGAGACCACCTTGAAAAGAAGGACATCAAGATGGAGAAAATTCACACAGATATCCAAAGAGCAGACATCTTGACTAAGCCCCTAGCTGAAGAAATATTCAAGACCCTATGCTACAACTTAGGACTCCTGGATCCAAGCACATTAAGAGCAAAGATCAGCTGAAGACCTCAGCTGATACAAATTGCAGCAGGCTAGGAGGATCAGATGAGGTGAATAGACACCCTCATCTTCAGGTAAGTACTTTCCCAATGAAGACAAATAAAGCTGAGGGAAAACATAGAGTCATCTAATCAAGGTGGAATCAATGATACTTTAAGAATCCTTGATGAAATACTCTAAAATCTGCATTGCACAAATATATATATACTTACATTCAGACATGAACAAAGTTAATTGGTTTCTATACTTAAGCAATGTATGCATATGTATAATTATAAACTATTCTTCATAAAATACTTTATTTATATACATACATACAGTATATTATTGAGTTATACTTGGTTGGATTAATACACCATCCTCACCGACTCAACAGTATACATGCACTGTACGGATCCCAACTAACACTTATTCAAAATTTATAATTTCTGCATTCCATAAGATAAAGTCTGAATATCTTTAAATGTGAACCCTTAGATCAAGAATCTCATTGTTGATCTTAATAAGTAACTTTTCAGAAATTCAGACCTATCAACTCCATAGTTTTGTCATTTTTCACTCCACTACCTCATTTCTACCACTATAAAAGGAGGAAGTTATGAGAACACCTAAGAACACAAATCACTAACTATTATTCTTGTTTCAGGTATGGAGAAAATCGAAAGAAGAGATGGAATGGAGATCATCCCTCAACTAAGGTCTTGGGTGAAGGAGATGATGATTTGTCCTGAAGATGAAGATGATGCAGATCAGCATACTTGGTTCACTCAACATAAGTATGCCTATGAAAACTAGAGGAGGAGAGACGTTCTTGTTGAAAACTAGAGGAAGGAGAGATGCAGAGGACAAAGTAGCAAGCAAGCAGAGCTTCTTCTCCAGGGGGAAGTCTTACATGGAGAGCTTGTTATCAAAGGCTACTATGTCAAAACAAATCAAGAAGACCAAGTCCATGGCTCTCTCTTCATACTCCATTGAAGCCTCTTCCAATCTTCCTTCCCTTTCAAGAGAAGCGAAGAAATTCAACAAGGACACATCAGATGCTACAACCCATCTGATGATGAGGAACATCAGATGGTGAGGGCAACCTGAACCAGTGGGATATCATCCAGGCTGATCATCAACAAATTGATTTGATGGTCCTACATGGTTCAGAGATAGAGCTGGAAGATCCATCAAACCAGGTTGGATCATCACTCACAGCAAAGCTGGAAGATCCATCAACCAGGTTGGATCATCACAGCAAACCCCAATCCTCTACTCAGCTGATCAGAAGACCAACTCAGCTGACCAGAAGACTTTCAAGAAAAATCAGCAGACTTTTCAAGAAATCAGAAGACTTCACTCTGCTGAGCAGATCACTTTATTTTAGAGTATAATGACTATCTTTGATCATGTAATTCATTCTAGATTTATTCCTGAATGTAATTAAAGAAATTGGCCTATATAAGGAATGAAATTCACTTATAGAAAACGACCTTGATGATCAATTCTTGCCACAAAATTAGTCACAATGGCTATTTTTGGTAATGATGTCATTAATACTTGATTACCATATCGCCAGCAAATCAACTATTGCCACATGGCAAATTCCGCTGGCAAATTTAAAGAAAGGCCCAAAATCAAAGAAGGAAATCTTGGGTACTACTCCACATTAAAATCATATCTGACCGTTAGATCAAGAATTGTTGGAGTATATATACAAACCCTTAAACCTCTCCCAAACCCTTTCGCTCACAATACTCAATTGCTCTCAAATCTCTCGTTCTGCAAATTTCTTTCAAGCCTTCAACTCCTTACACTCAAATACTCAGAATGGCAATCATTGAGATTTACGACGAGAAGACCAAGAGCACCGGAACTCTAGATGCAACAAAGTGGTCTAGGGAAGGGAAGATTTTCACAGAGAATGCTCTGTTTTTCAAGGGCAAAAATACAGCTGCAAACAAGGAGATCCTTCTTCGCTGCATCAACCTCAACATTCGTGATTTTCTGGAAGCAGCACCAACAAACGTCTATGAACAAGATATGCTGGCTTTCTACTCAAATGCTGTGATGAAGGGGTCTCAAGTTGAAAGTGTCATGGGCGGACACAAAGTCAAGGTAACAAGAGAAATTCTTCAGAAATTGTTCGGCTTGTCAAGGGGGAAGATAAATATCTCCAACTATATCATGGGAAAAGAAAAAGAGTATATGGAGATGTTTACTGATGGGAGAATCAAGGCTATTGATGCCTCTGGACTTAAGAAATCCCAACTTGAACCGAAATTTCAAACCCTGATGGACATTGCAGGCAAGATGTTGCTTGGTAACACTTTTAGCCATGATGTTGTTACCACTTTGAAGGTTAGAGTTATGGCTGCAATCTGGGATCAGATTGATGGAGACTGGCAAGGGCTATTTTTGGATAGGATTACCCTGAGGCAAAGAAAGTTACTTTGGACTTACAGTCAAGAGAATGGAAGGTAACAACTACAGTCAGCTTTGTCAACAAGCTGAGCATCATCCTTCCAGATATTCTCCCAAAGAAGTACAAGATGGGACCTCATAAGACCTTCCACATCTCCAAGTATTATTTGAGAAAGGAAGCTCTTGCTGAGGCAGCAAGGTTGAAAGAAGAGAAGAGGAAGTTATTAGCTGAAGCATCTTCCAAAGATGTTGTTGAGGAGGCAGAAGAGTCTGTTCATGACTCTGCTGAAGAAGAAGAGGAGCCCTCTAAAGAAGAGGCTCAAAAGAAGGCTGCTGAGGATGATGATGATGACAATTAGACCTTAGCACAAAGAAGAATTCTAATCAGATCAGGACTCATCTCCCCATCTGATTCAGATGCCACTCCCACTGCCTCTCCTTTGAAGAAGGCAGGTACTTCTAACCTCTCTCTCACTATCACACCTTCCAAACTGTCAAAGGGTCAGAAGAGAAAGAAGAACAATTCTTCTTTCACCAAGAAAACCAAGAAATCCAGGCTCCCTACTCCCATGAGCATAGCCCCTATTACATCCTTCAACCCTTCTGATGATTCCAACCCATCTGAACCTTCAAACACTGATACCCAAATCCCTGCTGATACTCACACAGCAGAGGAACAAGCCCAGCCTCAATCAACCCTTGAACCACAATTGCCTACCCCTGCTGATGTTCAAACAGCAGACAACCAAACACAGACCTCCTCCACACCCCCTGCTGATGATCAAACGCAGATCACATCCTCACCCCCTGCTGATATTCAAACAGCAGATGTCCAAGATCATCAAGCTCAACCATCTACTGATCTTCAAGTAGAAATAGAACCAGACCAGCAGGCTCAAAACCCTGCTGATGAACAACCCACTGAAGATCAATCTCAACTTCCTACCCAACAAGAAGATATCACTTCCCAAATCCCTGCTGATACTCACACAGCAGAGGAAAATGTCCCAACCACTCAATCTCCTATCATCACTGTCCCTTCTGCACAAGAAAACTTGGCACCAGCAGACCTGGATCAAGCAGGACCCTCTCAGCCTCAGTTCAGAATGGTGCACTATCCTATGTGCACAAAGGAGAAGATAATGAGGATGAAGATAGTCAACCTGCTCAAGTCTACTACTCCCGGTGTTGATGAGGAATCAATCCAATTTGAACAAGTACTTAGGATATGTACTTGGATTGAGCTCAGAAGAGATGATGTGGATGACCTTCTTGAGGTCATGGAAGGAATGGGAGGAAAGGAAAATTTCCTCGATTGGGAAATGGAGCAAAAGGAAGTTGCTCAGGTTCAAACTTTTGCTCAGCTGCTATCAGTAGAGGCCCTGACTGCAGTTTGCAACAGGATTCTAGGAATCCACACTGATGATATCTCTGTCCCAGAAGGTTCATCAGATCAGCAGACAGCTGAAAAAGCACCGGTGGATGACTCAGTTGCACCAACCTTAGAAGACTCAGCTGAACCAGCTGACAAAGTAGAGATTGACAGAGAAGTAGTCAGAGTACCAGCTCACTTCATGCCTTCAGATAACCTGACTCACTTCATTGATAAAGGAGAAAAGATCATGACCCATCTGGTTAAGGCCACTACCTCATTCCTCAATGAAGAGTATCTTTCAGCTGAAGAGAGAGGCAAAGCTCTAATAGTTCATCCAAAGCCTCAAGGTACTGCCTCACCTTCTACTTCATCTGTTGACTATACAGCAGACATCTGCTCACAGGTCAAAGCTGCAATAGACTTGCACTTTGAGAAAGGTTTAGGCCTACAGCTTAGAAGATATGTTGAAAAAGCTGTTATGGAGCAGAAGACCCGTCTTCATGACCAGATTATTGACATTGAAGACAAGTTTGGAGAGTCACTTCACCATCAGATAGGTGAATACTTAAGCACCATCCAGAAGAGGGCAGGTGATGTCTCCAAAATGTTTGCTGATGAGATTTCCCAATTGGAGACAGCCTACGAGTCTAAAATTAAAGATGCTGAAGCAAGAGCCACTGAAGGTCAAGCTCTTCTTAAGGCAGCTGCAGAGGAGAATGAAAAACTGCAGACTCAGCTGAAGGAGACAGCAGCCAAGTTGGAAGCACTTACAACTAGATTTGAAGCTGCCTCCTCCTCCAATTCGCATGCTGAAGTTCTAGACCACAGCATATCTCATCTGACCCAAGTTGGCAAAGTCAATGCCATGGCCCTGAAGCAGACTCTGAAAGTAGAAATTCTGAATCCCATGAAGCCATTTGCTGCTGCACTTGCTGAAGCCAAAAAAGGGGGAAGATGCATTGATAAAGGCTCTAGAGAAGTCTACTGCTCAGCAAGCTGAACTAGTAGTAGCACAAGATGACTTGACTGAAACCTTGGGTGGTTTAAAAAGCAAAATCAAGAGCAGGCAAGGCAAAGGCAAAGAAATTACTCAAGAAGACACCCAAGATCCCACTCAAGCTCCTGCCAAGACTCTACAGATCACTGCTCCTGTAGAACAAGTTCCTGAGAAGAGAATGACAAGGAAAAGGAAGGCAGATGAGCAAGCTCAGTCAGCTCAGTCCAGCAAGAAGGCAACTCCAGCAGAGCCTACTGCAGAAGAGAAAGAGGCTCTAGAGTTGAAGAAAAGAAAGTTGCATGAAGCTCAAGAGCTTAAGCAAAAGAAGCATAATGATGCGAAGGCAGTCAAAGCCAAATTTGAAAGGAAAATAGCCAAACTCAGGAAAACACTCAAGGACAAAGCAAAAGAAGACAGTGTCCTGGTGTTTGATAGCAATTATGTGGATTATTTAGCCCTTCAAGATGAGCTACCAAGATGGTATCCCCTGAAGAAGAAGTGGCAAATTCAACACCACATAGTAAGGAAATTTGTCCCTCTCCCTACTTATGAAGAAGAATTTCTTCAATTCTCCCAGTTCATGAACATTGAAGATCCAGAGTTCTGGGAAGAAATTGTCAAGACTGCCAAAGAACTTAACAATTGCAGAATCCTAACACCTGAAGAACCCAAGTGGGATGCACCCATTCTGGACTCAGGTAGAGTCAACTTGATTGAAGTCAAAAGGATTCTGTATAAGATCTACGAAGAGGAGAATGTTACAGACTTGCAGCACATGGAAGAAGTTTGAGCTCGTCTGTACCTTGCTTACCGCATCTGAAGAAATCAGAAGACCTGATGAAGACTACTTTAGAAGTTTAAAGAAACTATTACTTGTAATCTGTAAAAGCTCTATATATATTCAAGTTCTAGTTCCTTTTGCTTACAAGACAAACTCTCATTGTCTTCATCACATACTTCAATTTAAGAATTTTATAAACTCTTATCTTATTTCATTAAGAGCATTTATCAAGTATAGTTTTGGCTTCATCAAAAAGGGGGAAATTGCTGGGATATAAATTCACCCTAAGCCCCACCTGATGTTAGAATAGTTTTGATGGCCAAAACACTTAGAGTTTATAAATGTAATAGGATCAGCTGACTTGTATAGAACAGTTTAGACTAGTCTTGTGTGATCAACTGTATTGATATCAGCTGATCAGCACAGCCCTGGCTTACATGCCTATCCTCAAGATGAGAAGAGTAGAAGACTTGAAGACTAGAAGATCCTTGAAGACCAGATAAGTAAGGTGCTTGTATACCTACTTAACTGATGGAGTCCAAGATTGAAGATGGCCTAAAGCAGGACAAAGAATTGCCAGATCAGAAGAGTATTACTCGACTGATATCAGAAGACAGAAGACCTAAGGCCAGAAGAGTAGTCAGAAGACTAGTAGTACAGATCAGAAGACTATATACTCTTCCAGGACTCGGTTGATTCCAAAGTCATCTTGCAATTCAAACGAAGACCTACCTTATTTAGAAGATTGACATGATCCCAGGATTGAAGCAATCAAGCGGCTGGAATCAAGGAATCAAGCTATTATGGAAAGATTGCCCCAACGGCTAGTTGCAAGCAATCACCACTATAAATACAAGAGGATGAGAAATCACAAGTACGAAGTCACAACGAGAGAATTCAACAAGCTAAGCAAGCAATCAAGCAAAAAACCATACTGTCTTAAGAATTCTCCAAGAGCCCAGAAAGCCTTAGAATATTTGTAGCTCTTAAGTGATTTCTATCCAACCCATAAGAACCTGAAACCTGTTCATATTGTATATCCATTGTTTTAGGCATAGTGGTTAAGCAATTTATAAGCTTGAACCATTAGTTAGATACTCTTCAAAAACCCCAAACCCTCACCGAAAGGTTAAAGTTTTTGAACCCTCAAAGTGCAAGTGCTTACAATCACTTGTGGAGACCGTAGATGTTAGGACGGCTCAGATCTCAAACTCCTATCGTTGGGACTATAAAGGACAAGACTCTTGTAATTTTTGGTAAATTAAAGGGATTAAACATCACGTTAGGACGTGAGAGTGGACGTAGGAACGTATATCCGAACCACTATAAACCTGGTGTTATTTATCTTTCTGCACTTTACATTATTGTCATTTCCATATATTTTATATAGTGCATATTGTGTTTTCAACATCTTTCAACTCAGTCCATAACTTTCAAACCAGCATCAGCTGAGTACTTTCATTAAGCAAAACAAGTTAACACTTTCATAAGAAACTAAAAGAACGACTCTAAACAAGGCCTACCATAATTCCGCATATAATCTCTTCATTCAGATCACTATAGTCATCTGGACCAGCAGACTTGTAGTCCAGTTGACATAGCAATCAGAAGAGGTTCCCAACTCTCTTGAAAAAGTTTTAAAGTCTATTCACCCCTCCCCTCTAGACTTTAATCCCATTCACTACTCGTTCAGGGACCAACAATGAGTATTGCACACAAAATGGTGTAGCCCATGAAACTTCAGCAACTAGAACCCCTCAGCAGAATGGGGTTGTTGAGAGAAGAAATAGAACTTTAAAAGAAGCTGCTAGAACCTTAATTGCTGATTCGAACTTACCTAAGAGGTTTTGGGCTGAAGCTATAAACACTGCATGCTATACTCAAAAAAGATGTTTGATAACTAAGGGGCAAGGCTAAACCCCCTATGAACTCTGGTTGTAAGTGTTTCATTCACAACAATGGGAAAGAACAGTTGAAAGCCTTTGATAGCAAAGCTGATGAGGGAGTATTTCTTGGATATTCTCAAATCAGTAGAGCTTTCAAAGTCTACAACTGTAAAACCCTTATTGTGGAAGAAACACCCCATGTTGTGTTTGATGAATCTACTCATGAGTTCAGGAACAAGAACTTGGACACTAATGAAATCACACAAAGGACAACCAGACTGAGCTTAAAAGAGAAAGATACAATGCTTATAGATGTTGTCCAGCTCAATCCTCCTGAAAACACTAGACTGGACAACACCCCTGAAGGCAACCTACCTGAAGCAAACCCCACTGAAGGAAATGATGAACTGAATGATCAACTACTACTAATGAAGAAGCAGTCCCTGGTGAGGTAGTTAATGGATCAGATAATCTAGGGAGAAACAATAATGTTGAAAATGCCAATGTCCTTGACATTGAGGACAACACCCCTGATTATGATCCTGAGTTAGATCCTGCATTGAATTTCCCTGAATTTTATGATCCTAGTGACTCAACCTTAGTAGAGGACAACTCTACTGAAGGGATCAGAAAAAGAAGGACTTGGTTGTCTGACCATCCTACTGATCTGATACTTGGTGATCCAAGTATAGGAGTCAAAACTAGAAGGTTTCATGGTGAAAGTGCTTTGTTTTGCTGTTTCTTATCAGAACAGGAACCAAGTGACATTGAAGAAGCACTTCAAGATGCCAATTGGATCACAGCAATGCAGAAAGAGCTAAATCAATTCACCAGAAATGATGTATGAGAGCTGGTGGATAGACCTTCACATCAAGATGTTATTGGAACCAAGTGGGTGTTCAAGAACAAGAAGAATGAGAATGATGTGATTGTCAGAAACAAAGCAAGACTGGTGGCAAAAGGCTATTGCTAATCAGAAGGCATAGATTATGATGAAACATTTGCACCTGTGGCAAGGCTAGAAGCAATAAGGCTATTCCTAGACTATGCAGCCCACAAGAGGTACAAAGTGTACCAGATGGATGTCAAGAGTGCCTTCTTGAATGGAGTTTTGAAGGAAGAAGTCTATGTAGAGCAACCACCTGGTTTTGAGATTGGAAACCAAGTTTACAGACTGAAGAAAACACTATATGGACTCAAGCAAGCTCCAAGAGCTTGGTATGATACACTATCACAGTTTCTCTTGGATCATGGATTTATCAAAGGGACTGTGGACATAACTCTCTTCAGAATTACTGAAGGAGAGGACATCTTGCTTGTCCAAATATATGTTGATGACATCATATTTGGATCCCCCAATGAGAAGCTTTGTGAAGAGTTCTCAAAGCTCATGCAAAGCAAGTTTGAGATGTCCATGATGGGAATGATGAACTTCTTCTTGAGACTTCAAGTCAAGCAATCAAAAGAAGGAATTTTCATCAACCAAGTTAAGTACACCAGAGAAATGATCAAGAAATTTGGGTGTATCACTAGCAAGCCAGTAAGGATCTCTATGAACACAAATTGGAAGATGGATCCTGATGAGAGTGGTGTTCCAACCAACTCCACTGAGTATAGAGTAATCATTGGATCACTTCTCTATCTCACTGCCAGCAGACCTGACATCACCATTGCAGTAGGTGTTTGTACAAGGTTTTAAGCTAATCCTAAGAAGAGCCATCTTGAGGCTGCTAAGAGGATCTTGAGGTATCTCAAAGGCACTGAAAATCTAGGCCTTTGATACCCTGCTGATGACAACATTGAGTTAACTGGCTACTCAGATGTTGACTATGGAGGCTGCAGAATTGATAGAAAGTCCACCTCAGGGACTTGTCAATTCTTGGGAAACAAGCTTATATCTTGGTTCTCAAAGAAGTAGAACACAGTGGCAACTTCCACAACTGAAGCAGAGTATGTTGCAGCTGGAAGTTGTTTTGCTCAAATTCTTTGGTTTAGACAACAACTAAGGGACTACAATGTCAACTCTACTGAAGTGCCAATATTCTGTGACAACAACAGTGCCATTGCAATATCACAAAATCCTGTATTGCACACAAGATGCAAGCATGTGGATATCAAGCATCACTTCATCAGAGATCATGTGGAGAAGAAGGACATAAAGTTGGTGAAGATCCACAAATATCACAAAAAAGCTGATATTTTAACAAAGCCACTTGCTGAGGCAATATTCTTGGAACTATCAGCAGAATTGGGATTACTTGATCCAGGGAAGTTGGACAAGTAAATCAAAAGGAGTTAATGAGTCAAGGGGGAACTGAGAGTGAAGATCAGCAGACTTGGTCTAGTCTACTGAAACTCAGAAGAGATGATCTCAATTGAGCAGGACACTTGTCCACAAGAATTCAGGACACTTGTCCATGTGGGGTCAGATAAGTTGTCTTGGCTATCAAACCAAATCTTGGTCTGATAAGCACCTATTTTGGGTAATCATTACCTATGTTGGTGGCTGTCCTATTCCTCTTAAAGCCATCACCTTTTCAAGGATTTATTTTGTCTCCCACCCAAAAAGTCACTTTCAATGCATTAAATGCCAAGATTTAACTCTTGTTTGCATTAAACATTTCAAGATATTATCTATCTCGAAAACCCCCAACCATTTATCAAACATAACTTCTTCCCACGTTTTGAATAAAAACAGTTTTCTACTATTTCATTGGTTATTAACCGTTGGATCAAGTTTGGCCAACCCTCTGAAATTCATCTTGGCCGTTCAAACTTGATTTCCTCATTTGTAAACCGTTGAATTGCCCAAGAATCACCTACTCATTGACATACATTCCTTTTGGAATATCCACAAGTCTTAAAGAAGCCCACAAGCTCATTCTTCCCCACGCACTTAAAAAATTCTTGAAACCCTAGATTTCATCTTCTCAAAACCCTCTCAAAGTTCTTACTGTTTCATCAATGGCACCAAAAGCAAGACTTGAGGTGATTCTTGACTTCACAAACAAGGCTCTTGACCTTGATTTTGAATACCTCAGTAAAAAGAACAACCTCACCTTTGAACCCATTATTTCATTTGAGAGTGAGGATCCGGAGGTTACTCCCACTCTTAGATGGCTAAGAAGAGCTGGTCTTAAGAAGTTCATGGAGGAAAGACCTAGCTCATGCCTTGAAGGTTACATGGCTGAATTCTTTGCATTCCTTAAGTAGAGAGGCAAACCTGAAGATGGTGAGGTGGCAACAAGATTGTCTTATGTTGCTGAAGGAGAGGAGGAAGAGAGATTTCACAGGGTGAAATTCAATGAAGAAGATTTGGAAGGAGCCTTTGGATTACCTTCTGAGGGAAGAAATCCAGAAGTATATGGGAATGGTCATGAAGAGGAGATTGCTCAAGAATGGTTGCAAGTACCATCTCCTCCACTCAACACAAAAGAACCCTCTAGCCAAAGTTCCTCAACTTGTTTGAAGTTGTAACAAAAATCCTGTTGAGTAACACTGGGAGTTTGGAGCAAGTGAGTGCTCCAAGGATAAGGATAATGGCTGCAGTGATTGATGCCACTGATAAGGGCATCAAGTTCAACTGGAGGGAGTTCATCTTGAATGAGACGATGAAAGAAAAAGCCAAGTTCAAGGTGAAGGCTCACAACAAGGTTGTGTTGGAAGGGAAACTGAAGTATTGCACCAGGGCAAGCTTGTTGATTGAAAGGTTCTCCCATTATTCAGAGATGCAAACATTTGCAAAACCTCTCCCAGCCCAGAAAATCATGTTCAGGAAGCTGAGCAAGAAGACTGAACAAAGGAGAATGCTTCTGTCCAAACCTGCTGAAAAGAAGGTTGAGGAGAAACCTAAGTTGAAGAGGAGAACTAAGGCAAGGGCTATTAAGACAAAGAAGTTGTCTCAACTTCCATCAGAAGAGACCTCAGGAGTATCAACTGAAGTTGATGAGGTTGCAAAGGAAGGTGTTCAAGTTCCTTCTGACCATTCAGAAGAGTTAAGACAGAAGTACAATGAAGGGAGGCAAAAGAAGAAGGGTGATAAGAGGGTCAGTGAAGATGACCCTGAAATGGAAGGAAGTGGGAGCAGTAGAGCTAGCAAGAGGAGGGCCAAACCTACTAAAAAGATTTTGGAGCTTTAGCAGGAAAGGACTCTCCAAGTTGCTTTGAAGGAGAGTAGGGCAGAGAGTAGAACCAAATCCAAATCTAGAACCAACTTTTCTGGTTCTGGATCTTCCAAATCCAAAACTCCTGAAACCCAACATCAAGAGCCCAACTCCCCTGATACCCACATAACCCCTGAAAACCAACCCATCACCCCTCTTAATCTTACCAAGAGATATTCTCCAGAAGGGAGTGCACTAAGAGGACCTATGGATGTGTTAGCTAATATTGCAGTAGATGAGTCAAGGCTTCATTCTCCTCTAGACTCATCAATGCTCAATTACTCAAAACTTTTAGAAGCTGCACTATTAGAGCCAACTCCCCTGAGCAAAGCCCCTTCAGATCCATTGCTCTCAAAAGCAACTGAAGCAACCTTTGCAGCACCCAACCCTTCTGAAGCCAACCCTCCTGAATTTAACCTTTCTGAAGACACTTTACCTGAAACCAGAGCCAACTCCCCTATAACCCAAAGTCCCCATTCAAGTGGAGATGAGGAGGAGTATACTTATGAAAGTATGCTCAGAGGTGGAGCTAGAGCTACAGTGGACAATTTGTACCCACAACTTGCTGAATTTTTAAGAATTCAGAAGTTGTTCCATGATTTGAGAATGTTAGTGGACGTTAAGGACAAATCAATCATGGAAATTGCTCAAGTCATCCAAGACAAGGGTGCAAATTGGTGGCAAGTAGAGGAAAGCAGATTGCTGCACTTTGCTGGAGTAAACAAGACAAGATTCCCCACTGATGAGGATGTGTTTGCAAAGTTGGTGGCAGACAAGATTGCTGAAGAGAAAGAGAGGCTTGCTAAGGGAATCAGACACCCTGATAACAGCTCAAATGATGATGATTCTCATGATAGTCCCTCAGATCCCACAAATCCCAACCCTCCTGGTCCCAAACAGCCTACAGTTCACTATTTGACATATCATAGAAAAGGTTATGTATCTTCAGAAGTGTTGACCAAAACTGGTGACACAGCCAAAGATGCATCTGCCAATGAAGGTTCCTCTGAACCTAAGGCACAACTTAAAGATGTTGAGGCTCCTTGTTGGTCCTTAGTGGAGTATGACACAAGTGTATGGGGGGGGGGGGGAATGCACTTGTGTATTCAAATTCTTTTTCTTTTCAAGCAGTTGGTCTTATCAAGGAGGTTGTCTCACAACTATCCTGAGTGTGAACTTCAATAGATACTTGTCCTACTGAAAACTATTGAGTGATCAGTTGGATAAATATCTAAGAGAGTTGCTAAGTGCGGAATGTGGTTGGCCTTTTTCTTAAAAGAATACTCCAAGTTAATTTCTGAAAACACAGTGATCAGGGACTTTGTCCAAAACAGATTTTCTAAACTTACTGAGATAAATTCTTTGAAATATGATTGAATGCAAGTGCTATAATGAATGCAGTAAGTAAATGACACACAATTTATAGTGGTTCAGAGAATCAAGCTCCTACATCCACTTTCCCTGATTGAACAGGATAATTCTTTAACAATGGAATTAGCTTGTTTTATAGTGCCAAGGTGCACTGATCAACAACACTCTCTTAGTGCTTTGATCCCTAGGATAATCTGAGTCCTAGTGCTCAATCTCTCTGAGTTAAGACTATTTTTCACAATAACAGTCCTTAACTCCTCACTTCTACAACAAACACTACTTCACTCAATGAGGTAAGGGTTTGAGGTTTTGGTCCCAACTAATAGAGATATCCTTTACAATAAGAACAGTGTAAAGGTTTAGGATATCTCAATGCTAAGCTTGGGATGTTAAAAAGATTGGCTTAGCTATTTGAAGTGATCAGGAAACTTGGGATTCTTAAGAACAGCTTTGGTTTCCTTTGATTGCTTGATGATAGTTTGATAGCAAGTAGTTGGATACTTGAATCCTTTGATCACTTCTAAATTTATAGGCAAATTTGATCAACTATCCGTTGGAGAGATAGCATTTCAAACTTGTCTATTTGCAGCACCATTGAAACGGTTGAGAAGCTTGACATCCTATTATCCACTGTGTAAAAGCTTCATCAATGGTTGCTTGAATGAATGTGTTGACTTCTGAAAAATGCGGCTGAGATGACTTGTGTCAGTTTCCAAATTTGCACATTTCCCAAGGTTGATTTGTGGCAGACTCTACACTCAACCAACGGTCAGATGGGACAACTCCCCTAAAAATTCCTGCTGCAAACTAGAATGTTCCAACATTCATTCAATGCTTCAGTCTTTAATGCTTCTAAGTCTCCAATGCTTAGTTCAGGCTTGATGGCAATAAATGCTTCATTAAATATGTCTTCTGTGAGTATAGCATTCAATGCTCTTAATCATTAGCACTTCAATTGATCTGATGCAGTTCCTATCAGTGCATGAAGCTTTGCCTTATCACTCTTGATCTTTCAGCCATGTTGTCCACTTCAGTCAGCTTGTCCTAAGAACTCAGCAACCTTGTCCTAAAGTACTGACACTTAGCAAGCAGCCTAACATTCCAGCTTTGGACAACTATCCTGAACTATAAATCTCACTACATTTCTGAGATTTTAGACTTAAGCATTTCTACTTACTCAAGTATCCTGAGACAACTAGACTGATCTATACTTGAGCATATCTCAACTAATCTGATCATCATCAATCAGGGGTTTTGGTATCTAAATCAAAATCATTTTATTTCCACCAATTTCCCCCTTTTTGATGATGCCAAAACCTATTACAAAGGGAACTTGACTTATACTAAGCTGAAAGTGTGTGGGGGGATGGTATCTAGTGTTTAAGTAAAAAACAGAACAATGTTACATTGTATGTTGTGACAATTAGTGTAGCATTAACTCTAACATAATGTGAATAAGTAAACACAGTACACAACGGAAGTCTAAAACACTAAAACACAATACGAACATAATGGAATAATTTTTAACATATATTTTATTAATAACAAAACCTATGCTAAGCCTTACGGCGAAAAGTAACTTAGTTCCTAAGTTATACAAAAATGTCGTGTGAAATGTCTCAGCAATTACTTCAACATTCCACAAACAGAAACTACGATCGAGGCAGGTGCCTGAATCCGCAAACAGACTTAAGTGTAAAAACACTGTCTAAAGAACTAATCTGATCTATGATTCACTCTCACTCGATACAAGACTAGAACTAAGTACACTGGAAGGTGTGGTATCCCTCGGCGTACGTTAAAAGATACAACTACTGACCATAACTCCTAACTAGGGTTGAACGCTCAAGGAGGTGTTACTCGAATAGTGCATACTTTGAAATGAGAGGCTCTTGCGGTATTTATAGAGAAATACACAGCTTCTAGATCCTTCCATTATGAGATCCTATTTTTTAGGACCTCAACCTCCATGATCTTTCTAGATCCTTCTGCCATCTTCCAGGTCGTTCTACAATGCTCCAAGGCCTTCTAGCACCTTCTCCAACATTCTAGAATCTTCCAAGTTCCAGACTCTTGTAGAAGCTTCTAGAATCGTTCCTGAATGTGAGAGCATTTAGTACAACATTTAATGTAACATTTCAGAAAAGACTTAGAATAAATCAAGGAAGGTCAAATTAAGATGTTGTTGATAATGTTAAAGCATTTAAGAGTTAACAACATCTACAATCTCCCCCAATTTGACCTTTCGACTACAACACACCTGATGCACATATATTTCTATACATACTCAGTATTATGTATTTAGGTGAGTTGAACTCCAAAGCTAAATACTAGTCAAGACAATACCTGTTGTAACCGTTGGATCAAATAAAAAGAAGATCAAGAATAATTTTACTAAAATCCGTGCCATAAGATCAAAGTAATCTTATTCAAAACCAAAACAAGTATAAACAGTACACTTGTTTACAAAAACATATAACTTTTACAAAAATTAAAGATTAAATCAGAGCATATAAGGGTATATACCAGATTAGTTCTAAGACTTATGTAAGACTCAAAAACAAACAAACAAAAACAAACAAGGACTAAACAATATAATCAGAGCAAAAACTATGAAAAAATAACTAAACTAAACAAGGCATATTCATCATGCAGTAAGCAATTAATGATAAGAAAACAAATTAAGCAATAAGCAGTAATATAATATCATTAGTGCAAACTAATTTAAGCAAGATAAATATAGACATCCTATCAACTAGAAATAATAAATATTGTATCAGAATAAACATAATTTTAACTTAAACATAACAGAATAACAAAAACAAAAGTAGGACTGAAAATGGCATGAATTGCTATAACAATAGCAGCAGCATCAAGGTCCTGCACATGTGCCATCTGTACTTCAGTACTCCCCCTGTCTTGTATCATCTGTTCTAGATATCAGCATAGAGGATTTCCATATCCTCGTCATCTTCAGCAGCATCTGCAAACTTGTCTTCATCAGCCTCCTCTGGTTCCTCAATGAAACAAGTTGATGCAAAGAGTGCAACAACATTGTTAGCAGCAGCAGTTCCTCCATTCTCTGTAGCAGCAGCAGCATCAAGTACACCTCCAGCTTCAGGATTCAGCTCTTCAATAACAACTCCAGAAGCTCTAGCTGAAGTGGAAGGTGGTACTCCCCCTGTTGTAGTGGAAAGTAGCCTGGTCCACTTGTCTTTGATGAACTGGAGCTCATCAATCTGGTCCTGTAAGTGCTGTAACTGCAATAATATAAAAGATCTGGGAACAGAAAAAGTGGTGTCAGTGTTACCACCAATGTTCTCAGCATCTGGTGCAGCTGTGTTCTGTTCAGGTCTCTGTGCTGGTTGAGGTTGGGGTTGAGGTTGAGCAGGAGCTGGTCTTTGAGAAGAAGTTCCAGGATTGTGCAAGGGCAGATCTTTCACTCTTTCACCAATGAGCAAAGCAGGTGAAATGGTGTATAAAGGAAGGTTTCCTTTATCAGAAATGTCACCACTAAACTTCATCATGTGGTGGAAAATAGTCAATCCCAAATTAAACTTCTTCAAAACCACTATCCTATAAAGCAAGATTGCTTGATCCTTTGTCACTTTGGTAGAGTTGGTGGAAGGTATCCAATTATAAACTATCAATTTATGCAACACAAAATAAAGCGAAGTAAGGTCCTTGGCCAACATTCCATTCCTCCATCTAGTCAACAAACCACCAGTCATAGAAGCAGTAACAACATCCAAATCAGGTTCATCATCATCAAGTACTGGTTCTATGCCTAAGAAATCATTGATCAATTATGGTGTAAATGGAATTATACTCCCTCTAAACTGTACATTCCCATACCAACGGGAACTCCTCCTACCATTACTCTTTCTCAGACATGCATAAAATTCATACACCCAATCAGAAACAAAAGAATCACACAAGTTCAGAGCTTTCATCAACTTTCTATCCTCTAAGAATTGAATCAAATTCTTACTCTCAAAATCAGAAATATGAATTCTCCTTTCCATCAACAGTTTCCTCCTAGACAACCAAGTTATCTTATCAACCAATCCATCAATATCAGATTCTACTTCAGTTTCAGAATTACCTTCCTCAGAAGTAGTGTCCTTTGAGCTTGGTTCTTTCACCTCTTCAGAGCTTGATTCCCCTTCCTTTTCAGAGCTTTTGTCTTAGGCTGCACTGCTTGAATCACCTCCATCATCAGGTTCTGGTGCTGGAGCACTTGATTCAGCATGTGAGGCAGCATTCTTCTTCAGGGCTTGCTGCATGTCCCTGAGACAAACCTCCATTTCAGAATCAGAATCAGATTCTGGTTCTTCAGGGATTGTTCGAACTACATCCACCTTTGCCTTTCCCTTCCCCTTAGGATCAGCTTTCTTCTTAGTTGGCTTCTCAATCACCACTTCTTCTTCAGATTCAGAAAATACCTGAATTGGTTCAGCAACATCACCACCTAGCTTCTTCTTCTTCCTCAAAGAATCAGAATAATCAACTCGAGTGAAAACTCGGTTTGATCATCTCCTTGGCACTGGGCTTCTCTTTCTCTTCCCTTTCTCAACATTCCTCTTGAAAGGAATCGGTTCAGAGTCCGACTTTGAGAGGTCGGAGTCAGTTTCGCCGGAAATTTCACTTTCTTCAGCATCCTCCATGTGTGCGTCCTCATTGTCGGATGTCTCCGCATTCGACGACTCCTTTGACTCAGCAACAGGGGATTCTTCAATCTCCTTCTCAGTCTCCACCATAGAGGCAGCAGTCGGGGCCTCTGTTTCAGCGTTAGGGCTCGGAATTTGGGGCTTTTCGGCTGTGGATGAAGAAGGTGCAGTAGTGATCACTTCTTGGGTGCGCAAGTAGTGAGAGATGTCAATGGACATATCACCGATCGTGAGGATGGGTGGATTAGATGATCTCATCGATTGAGAAAATTTTTCAACCGCCTGGTTAAGCTCGGAGAGTGTGGCTTGGTTTGATATGTGGATGGTTGTCGGAGTAGCTGGTGTGGGTGTGACGGTTGCGGCAGTTGGGGGTGAGTTCTCGTGTGAAGCAGCCATGGAAGCTAAGGTATGCAGATTAGAGAGAGATGGAGACGAAGGTTGTGAGTTGGGAGAGTTTGGTTTCTGTGAGTTTAATTTCTTGTTTCCTGCCATTTAAACCAAGAATTCGAACAGCACTACACAAGAATCGAGATAAGCACCAAATAACTTATAACAAAATCTGCAAAATTAATACTCAACTTACTCAATTAATTACAAAGCTTAGAACAAACATGAAATGGGAGTATTTATATAGAGAGAGCTTAGTAGTTGGAATAATGTACGTGTGATTAAGGCTTGACTTAAAGAAAATTCTAGATTGAATGGATAATGCTCCACAAATTCAGCCACAAGTAAATCATGGGTGAGTCAGTGGGGTAAAATCTTAATTAATAAATTAATTAAATTAAGAATATTCTAGAATTAATTAAAAATAAGAAATGTGTATAATCTGAAATAATAAAAGAACGTGGTTAGTATAATTATAAATAAATAGAATAAATTCCCACAATTAATTAAATAATTACAACTTATAAAAATATAATTGAATCATGTAATGTTGTGCTCAAGGATTTGACATACACCTCAACATTGGTTTTTCACAGGTTTTACCTATCCAATGTAGCCAATTTTTCAGCATTTTTCTTTTCATTGCATTTCTTCTTTTTGTGCTACAGCATCTAATTCGTATTGATCCATTGTTCCTGTAGAGTACATCGTAGTAGCGAACTCCATGCCCCATACTTACTTAATGGATTACGAACCTCTTGATGTTTTTACCAAAATTCACCTTTTGAAAAGAAGACATCGTAGTAGCGAACTCCGTGCTCCATAGTTACTCAGTGAATTTCGTACATCTTTTAGTATGCTGTAACATTCTCAATTTTTCAAGCTTTTGAGAGGTGTAGTACATGCCTATTTTTGCACAAACAAATTTCAGATTCAAGAATATTTTACAAAGGAATTATTCAACGAAAATAAGAAATAAATCAAATCTATAATAACTATACCACCTTAGGCTGTTGTCCCAAATGCTACCGCATTTGTGACAACATCCTCTCAAGAATTATTCAGATATTACACATACCAAGAGATTTCCTCAAAAATGAGAATCTCTCATGGTCAAGAGCCTTAGTAAATATATCAGCATTTTGATTTTCAGTAGGCACATATTCCAACTTAACTATGTTCTTCTCCACTAAATCTCTCATAAAATGATGTCTAATGCTAATGTGCTTAGTGAGTGAGTGTTGTACCGGATTTTTAGATATGTTAATAGCACTTGTGTTATCACAGAAAATTGTGAGGATATTGTTTTCAATTCCATAGTCATGAAACATCTTACTTAACCACAATAGCTGTGTGCAACAACTTCCTGCGGCTATGTATTCAGATTCGGCAGTGGATTGAGAAACACAATTTTGTTTCTTGCTATGCCAAGACACAAGATTGTTCCCCATGTAGAAACATCCTCCACTCGTACTCTTTCTGTCATCAATATCTCCAGCCCAATCCGCATCACTGTATCCAATCAATGTGTTGTTGGTGTCCTTAGTGTACCATATCCCTAGCTCACTTGTACCTGAAACGTATCTGATAATCCTTTTCACTGCATTCAGGTGAGATTCCTTTGGATTAGCTTGGTACCTAGCACAAACACACACACTATACATAATGTCAGGTCTACTAGAGGTTAGATAAAGTAAACTACCTATCATGGATCTATACAATGTTGGATCAACATCCTTTCCACCATTGTCTTTGCAAAGTTTCAAAGTAGAACCCATAGGTGTTTTCATTACTTTTGAGTTTTCAAGACCAAACCGTTTGACTAAGTTTTTAGCATACTTACCTTGAGAGAAGAAAATACCATCCTTACATTGCTTGATTTGAAGACCTAAAAAATAATTCAAGTCTCCAACCATACTCATCTCAAATGTGGCTGTCATTGCTTCAACAAATCTGTTCAGCATTTTATCACAGGTTGAACTGTCACGCCCCAATTTTCATATAAATTGATTTTTTAAAAATACTTGACAATCTCAAAATAGAGGGCATGAACTGACATTTTAACCTAAAGAAATGAGATTTGTGAACTTATTTAGTAATAAAATTTCTTAAAAAGCAGGAAGACTCAAAAGAATTATAAATTTTAAATACCAATCCCTATTATCTCATGCGAAAGTTTAATAAATAAATAAACTAGTTCAAATTAATTTTACAAAGTGATAATTGCTTTGTCATCCACCGCCCCTCTTCGCCACCAACTCCTAAATCTGAAAATGTTAAATAAGGGGTGAGCAAACCACAGCTCAGTGGGGACAAGCTTGTCAAAACTAAATACATCAAGTAATCAATTCGATAAATCACATTAAACATGTATAACTCAATATGTAATAGTTCAATATCATCACCTCGTTTATAAAGGTCAGAAGACCTATCGTCACCTCGTTTATAAAGGTCAGAAGACCTATCCTCGTTTATAAATGTCAGAAGACCTATCCTCGTTTATAAAGGTCAGAAGACCTATCCTCGTTTATAAAGGTCAAATGACCTATCCTCGTACATCTTTCACATGGACATCAAAATATTCACATATGGCATTTAGTAGTGGCAAACATAATAAGTTAGAAATCATATTTCACATAAATATCAAAATAATCACATGTCACATTTAATAATGACAAACAGAATGATATTCCGACCTCAAAATGAACGTATTCAATGGACGAGTTGTAGCTTTAATTCTCCTCGTGACGACCCTCGCCTAACATAAATAATAAAATTAAACCTAGAACATATTCATGTAACTCAATACCATATATACTTAGAATTAGAAGCAAATTTATAAATATAAGTATTAATCAGAAAAGGTACATAGTGAACTGGAGGCTTTGGGGATGAGACATGAAATTTGGAAATATGATTTTGTGAAAATATAATTTTGGGGAATAAATACTCGAATCAAAGCATATAAATTTCAATTGAGAAATCCAAATTGAATTATGGGAAATTACGTATTCATCATCATACCTATGATTCCTAATTAAAAATTCATAGTTTAATTTAGAACAATGAGAATATATATAGGAATAACAAAACTGATCTTCATGGACGAAATATGAACAAAAATCAAAATGGAATAAATAAAATGAGGAAAATCTTACAGATAGTGTTTGCGGCAGATCCAAAAGTTGTGCTATTGAAATTGTGATTTTGGTGAATATTCATGTGTTTAGGGCAAGATCTCGTATTTATATGTAAATAAAAACTGGGCTTCAAATTGGGTTGGGCTTGAGATAAGGATTAAGGATTATAACCTCAAGAGTAAAAAAATTTAAATGAACATTAAATATTTATCTCAATAATTTAAAAATTATAACATAACTTTACAATAAATAAAGTAAATAATTAAATATATATATATATATATATTATAAATTTACGGATATTACATTCTTCCCACCTAAAAAGATTTTCGTCCTCGAAAATCAGAATTGTAAAAATATGCATGCATGCGCTAAATCTTTAAATAGTGATCATGATCATGTAGGGAAAGAACTTAATGACAAAATTTCGGGAACAATTAAGGCTTAAATTAAAATGCACGTGACTATAGTGATGTAAATTAATATGCATCTTGAGTATTTATTCTTGTAATAACATTTTCAGGTGGTAGAATTTTAAATGTTCATGCTGAAGATGCATATTAAACATAGTCATAATTGTCTTGGCTCATGAAATAAAAAGTATTACGCACGTACCTTGTAAAGCTGAAGCGAGAGGCGGTGATGGACAACCTTTACTTTTTAAAATTGTTTCTTTAAATAATTTTGACTCAAAGTTTTTTTTTTTTTTTTAGTCTACAAGAACGTAGACCTGCTCTGATACCACTTTGTCACGTCCCAATTTTCATATAACTTGATTTTTTAAAAATACTTGACAATCTCAAAATAGAGGGCATGAACTGACATTTTAACCTAAAGAAATGAGATTTGTGAACTTATTTAGTAATAAAATTTCTTAAAAAGCAGGAAGACTCAAAAGAATTATAAATTTAAAATACCAATCCCTATTATCTCATGCGAAAGTTTAATAAATAAATAAACTAGTTCAAATTAATTTCACAAAGTGATAATTTCTTTGTCATCCACCGCCCCTCTTCGCCACCAGCTCCTAAATCTGAAAATGTTAAATAAGGGGTGAGCAAACCACAGCTCAGTGGGGACAAGCTTGTCAAAACTAAATACATCAAGTAATCAATTCGATAAATCACATTAAACATGTATAACTCAATATGTATTAGTTCAATATCATCACCTCGTTTATAAAGGTCAGAAGACATATCGTCACCTCGTTTATAAAGGTAAGAAGACCTATCCTCGTTTATAAAGGTCAGAAGACCTATCCTCGTTTATAAAGGTCAAATGACCTATCCTCGTTTATAAAGGTCAAATGACCTATCCTCGTACATCTTTCACATGGACATCAAAATATTCACATATGGCATTTAGTAGTGGCAAACATAATAAGTTAGAAATCATATTTCACATAAATATCAAAATAATCACATGTCACATTTAATAATGACAAACAGAATGATATTCCGACCTCAAAATGAACGTATTCAATGGACGAGTTGTAGCTTTAATTCTCCTCGTGACGACCCTCGCCTAACATAAATAATAAAATTAAACCTAAAACATATTCATGTAACTCAATACCATATATACTTAGAATTAGAAGCAAATTTATAAATATAAGAATTAATCAGAAAAGGTACATAGTGAACTGGAGGCTTTGGGGATGAGACATGAAATTTGGAAATATGATTTTGTGAAAATATAATTTTGGGGAATAAATACTCGAATCAAAGCATATAAATTTCAATTGAGAAATCCAAATTGAATTATGGGAAATTACGTATTCATCATCATACCTATGATTCCTAATTAAAAATTCATAGTTTAATTTAGAACAATGAGAATATATATAGGAATAACAAAACTGATCTCCATGGACGAAATATGAACAGAAATCAAAATGGAATAAATAAAATGAGGAAAATCTTACAGATAGTGTTTGCGGCAGATCCAAAAGTTGTGCTATTGAAATTGTGATTTTGGTGAATATTCATGTGTTTAGGGCAAGATCTCATATTTATATGTAAATAAAAACTGGGCTTCAAATTGGGTTGGGCTTGAAATAAGGATTAAGGATTATAACCTCAAGAGTAAAAAAATTTAAATGAACATTAAATATTTATCTCAATAATTAAAAAATTATAACATAACTTTACAATAAATAAAGTAAATAATTAAATATATATATATATATATATATATTATAAATTTACGGATATTACATTCTTCCCACCTAAAAAGATTTTCGTTCTCGAAAATCAGAATTATAAAAATATGCATGCATGCGCTAAATCTTTAAATAGTGATCATGATCATGTAGGGAAAGCACTTAATGACAAAATTTCGGGAACAATTAAGGCTTAAATTAAAATGCGTGACTATAGTGATGTAAATTAATATGCATGTTGAGTATTTATTCTTGTAATAACCTTTTCAGGTGGTAGAATTTTAAATGTTCATGTTGAAGATGCACATTAAACATAGTCATAATTGTCTTGACTCATGAAATAAAAAGTATTACGCACGTACCTTGTAAAGCTGAAGCGAGAGGCGGTGATGGACAACCTTTACTTTTAAAAATTGTTTCTTTAAATAATTTTGACTCAAAGTTTTTTTTTTTTTTTAGTCTACAAGAACGTAGACCTGCTCTGATACCACTCTGTCACGCCCCAATTTTCATATAAGTTGATTTTTTAAAAATACTTGACAATCTCAAAATAGAGGGCATGAACTGACATTTTAACCTAAATAAATGAGATTTGTGAACTTATTTAGTAATAAAATTTCTTAAAAAGCAGGAAGACTCAAAAGAATTATAAATTTAAAATACCAATCCCTATTATCTCATGCGAAAGTTTAATAAATAAATAAACTAGTTCAAATTAATTTTACAAAGTGATAATTGCTTTGTCATCCACCGCCCCTCTTCGCCACCAGCTCCTAAATCTGAAAATGTTAAATAGGGGGTGAGCAAACCACAACTCAGTGGTGTTGGTGTATACTGTAAAGCAAACTTTTAGTGGGCTTTTGTGACGTATATTCGATTTCCTTTTATCTGAAATAAATGGTTTTTCACATTATTGCATTCTTTGTGATTACTTGTATGTGCTTATCTTGCATTGTAGACGATGTGGTGGGTTTGTAGTCACACAGAAGATCACATTGTCAGTCCCTTGTATGATATAAACAGTATTCACAACTGAGATAGTTATGGACAAAACTATTGGTTTAAGTTGTAGTATAAACTTGTTAGTGGTTTGTCTTGGCCATTAGTTTATACTAGTGCGCTGAGGCGTATTGAATGGATCACAGATAAGACATGTTCTTCTGTTCTGACTGTTATGAAGAACTAGAGGTCTTGGTGACTTTTATGATGCTTAACCCTAAGTGTGATATTTAGATGTGTAGGGTGCTTGTTCACTACTTTGATGTACCATAGGTGAGAATCTTGGTAGATTCTTCACGCTCCGTATTTTGGGTAGTGGCATCGCTCGCATGATGTCTACTTATTGGCATTAGGGCACCGTGTCCTGTACATCCAGGCTGATGATGTCCCCTTGAGGAAACTCATAAAGGATTGTCGTATTAAACCCTGCAGGTGGATTTAATCCGTACGACAACAAGGTTGAGTGGTACTACTCAAGGAATTATAGAAATTAATTATTTAAAGAAGTCAGAAGCTTTAATAATTAATGGACGTGCGATATCTTAAACACGGGGAATTATAAAGTCTAATAGAAGCCCTGATTCAGTTCGGGATAGGATGGGAGTGCAACATTAATTCTCTAGTGGAATGAATTAATGTTCTCGGGCCAAATTATATGTTCTGGGCTGAACATAAGAGTATTTGGGCCTATAAGAAGCCCAAACCCTATACCTTCTAATGGATCCCTAGTCTGGCCCATGAACTTATGGAGATTATAAATAGGAGCCTCAAAATAGTTTTGAAACCATAGTACACACGAAATTGAGAAAACGGCTAGGGTTTCAAGGAGACGAACTAAAGGCAGCCTTCTCCACGTTTGATAGCGCGCCGTCCACCCGGTGTTCGAACAAGGTTGGGAGACAGACTAGAAGATCCGTAGATTGAAATCAACGCCTCGATCTTCAAAGGTAACAGATCTAAACTATGCTTTAGATGCATGCTGTTTATGTTTCAATTCGTTTTATACGTTTGGTACCCAACAACGAACCTGGTGACGGACCGCCTTCGCCGGCGTGTTCCAGCAATTGGTATCAGAGCCTGGATTCGTGGATTGTTGGCTCTGCCTGAAACGTATGATTGTATGATTCAATTTATTTTGTTTCATGTATGTATGCGTTTATGTTGGATATGTTTTTTTTTTCTTCTATCGCAACCCTAGTGTTATGTAATCGTTTTTCCCACCAGATAATAAGTGTGGGTAGTATAGGACTATTTCATAGATCACTGTAGTAGGGTTTTGCTCGTTTATATTGTAATTTTTGATCGTGAGAACGGGCGGTGTCGATGGAAGATCTGAAAACAGTAATCTGAGTTTTTCGGGTTATGGCTTGGACGGTGAAAACTGTTTTGGCCATAACTTTTGACTCGGGTGTCCGTTTTCAGCCCACAAGACCTTTTCGGAAACGTCTCGACGAGATCTACAGGAGTCACAACTATTCTGGGACGACGAGTGGAGAGGCCTAATTTAAAAGCCTTGATGAAGTTTTCGGTCAGTTTTTTTCGGTGGACGAGAATTCGAGGTTTTTGCATTGCGTGAGAGGCCGATGCGAGGCATCCATCCGCGCCACTGTTTTTATCATTGTAATAGCTTATAATAGGCTGTTTTTGATAGATTTTCAAGGGGTTGCGATAGATGTGAATTTATTTATTTTTTGCCTATGTTTATCGCATCTTGTATTGTTATAGCATGCATGTGTTAATTTTTGTTAATTTGCTATGCAAATGAATAATCTTCATGTTAAAATGACTAAGTGAGATAATTGAATTTTAATTAATTTATAGGTCTCCACAATTGGTCTTTAAGTAAGGTGTATGTTGCTCGTGGGACCTTGGGAGTCTTCCCCTAACGGGTGCAACATTCACGAGCTTACTAGTTAAGACTTCTAATAAAACTGTTTTAATCTTTAGATGAAGTGTGTGATCTTCCCTAATGGATGTGTCATCCATGAGTTCATCAGTAAAGAATAATTCAAGATAACCCCCCAACGGGGTCACTGTTCTAGTTCACATGGCCAGTTAAAGTTCGATTGTTAATTTCATTCGTCATAAGGATAAGTTGACGTGATATTGAAATTAAAGACTGAATGTCTGGTCGATGAATACATGTGTAAACGACCACCCTAACGTGGCTTGCATATGTGTTTGTTGGGCTGTTGGAGGTTGTGTTGAATATTGGTTTTGAAGGTTTCCAATGTTTTATGCTTCAAACTTATGTGATTCATTGCTTGCATTTTATTTATTTCAGATACATTATGGTGACATTCAACCCACTTATGGTTATCTTAAATCAAAATAAGCTAATTGGTCAAAATTACTTGGATTGGAAAAGAAATTTGGACATTGTCCTTGTTGCTGATGAGTACAAGTTTGTGCTCGATACACCTGCTCCTGCCCCTTTGGGAGCCGAATCTACTGAAGAGCAAAGGGAGGCTCATAAGAAGTGGCACAAGGCTGATGAGATGGCCCGTTGTTACATTTTGACCTCGATGTCAAATGTTTTACAACAGCAGCATCAAACTATGCCTACTGCCGCAACTATGATGTTGAGCCTCAAAGAGCTTTTTGGTGAGAAAGATAGGGCTGCCCGCTTTGAGGCTATGAGGAAGATCATGTCAACCTCTATGCCAGGGGGAGCGTCCGTGAGGGACCACGGTCTCAAGATGATGGAATATCTGAATGAGATTGAGGTCCTCGGAGGGTTAATCGATAATGACACCAAGATCGATATGATCCTACACTCGCTCCCAAAGTCTTTTGAGAACTTCCGTGTAAACGCGATCATGAATAAGAAGGATTATACTTTAACCGAGCTTCTTACGGAATTGGTCGCGGTGGAGGGTCTCATGGGTAAACGACCACAAGACAATGTTACTGTTCAGGCTGGACCTTCTTCGTCTAATGGCAAGAAGAAGAAAAAGCCTTTACAGAAAAAGGGTGGTGGTGAAAGTAGTGGGAGCAAGAAACTAGCACCTTCTGGTGGCGTGAAAAAGCCGAAGGGCAAATGTTTCAAGTGCAACAAGACGGGACATTGGAAGTCTGATTGTCCTCTCCTGAAAAAGGACAACTCTGGTACGTCTCTCGCTTTAGTTGTTGAAACATGTTTTGCGGCTTGTTCTGCCTTTTCTTGGGTAGTAGATACAGGAGCCACTGACCATGTTTGTTACACCTTGCAGGGGTTTCTGCAGACAAGGGAACTGAGTGAGGGCGAGATTACTATTAGTTTGGGCAATGCTGCGATAGTATCAGTGGTTGCAGTGGGAGACGTGCACTTATGTTTTTCTAATTCTGTTTTAGTATTAAAGAACGTTTTATACGTGCCGAATTTTCGGAGAAATTTAATTTCTTTTTCGAAGTTATTTTTGGATGGATGCTCAGTTGTTTTTAATGACAATGTTGTTATTATGAGAAATGACTCTTTAATCTGTTCTGGCACGTTAGAAAACAATCTTTATACTATTACGTGTGCATATCATACTGTGACTGAAGCTCATTCATCATCATCATTAAATAAGAGAAAGGAACCTTCTAAGTTGAATCAAACATACCTTTGGCATCTAAGATTGGGTCATGTCAACCTAAGAAGGATTCAAAGACTAGTAAGTAGTGGGTTTTTGGAGTCTCTCCAAGTGGAACCATTCTCAGTCTGCGAATCCTGTTTGGAAGGCAAGATGACCTCGAGGCCTTTTAAGTCCAAGGGTAATAGGGCTAATGATGTGTTGGAATTGATTCACTCTGATTTGTGTGGGCCTATGACTGTTCAAGCTAGAGGAGGCTTTGAGTACTTCGTCACTTTCATTGACGATTACTCAAGATATGGATACATCTACCTGATGCGCCACAAGTCTGAATGCTTTGGCAAGTTCAAAGAATTTAAGGCAGAAGTGGAGAACCGTCATGGTAAGAGTATCAAGTCACTACGTTCTGATCGTGGTGGCGAGTACCTTAGCAATGAATTTAGGCAATACTTATTAGAGAACGGGATTAGATCCCAGCTCTCCGCGCCTGGTACTCCGCAACAGAATGGCGTGGCTGAGAGAAGGAATAGGACTCTATTAGATATGGTGAGATCGATGATGAGTTATGCTTCATTACCTACCTCTTTTTGGGGTTATGCCTTGGAAACAGCAACATACCTTCTAAATTATGTACCTTCTAAAGTGGTTCCAAAAACCCCGATTGAATTGTGGTCTGGGCGAAAGCCTAGTCTAAACCACATTCGGAATTGGGGTTGTCCAGCACATGTGCTGAAGAAGGAAGTTGATAAGTTGGCACCTAGAACTGAAGTACGGTTGTTTGTAGGATACCCTAAGGGAACGAGAGGTGGTTATTTTTATAGTCCTAATGATCAGAGGGTGGTGGTGAGTACCAATGCCCGATTTTTATAAGAAGACTATATGAATGAGCATAAGTCCAATACTGAGATCATTCTAAATGAGTTGAGAGGAGACAATGGCACACCGAGTGTGCAAGAGGAAATACCACAAGAGACTGCACAACGTGGCGACTCTGATGAACCTTTGTATACATTGCCTCGTCGTAGTGGGAGGGTTGTTCGCCAACCTGATCGTTTCATGTTTGTGGGAGAGTCTATTGACTTGATTCCAAGCGATGAACATGATGATAACGACCCCTGGACATACAAAGAGGCAATCAAAGACAAAGATGCAGAGTCTTGGCACAAGTCCATGGATTCAGAAATTGAATCTATGGATGCTATGGAAGTGTATGACCTAAGTGAACTTCCCCACGACAAGAAAGCCGTTGGGTATAAGTGGGTCTACAGACGTAAGAGAGAGTCTGATGGGCAGATTACTGCTTTTAAGGCACGGTTGGTGGCAAAGGGTTTTACCCAGAAAGAAGGAATCGACTATGACGAGACCTTCTCACCAGTAGCCATGCTAAAATCGATCCGGATTCTCTTATCCATAGCTAATCACATGAACTATGAGATTTGGAAAATGGATGTCAAGACAGCTTTCCTTAATGGAAATTTGGATAAGGACATCTATATACAGAAACCCGAGGGTTATGTGAAGAAAGGCCAAGAGCATCTAGTCTAGAAGCTGAAAAAGTCTCTTTATGGGCTAAAACAAGCTTCCAGGTCTTGGAACATTCGTTTTGATGAGGTGATCAAATCTTTTGGATTTGAACAATGTCAAAATGAAAGTTGTGTGTACAAGAAGAGTGAAAGTATTATCATACGTAAAGGTGTGGCTTTCAGAACAGTTTCAAATGAAGGATATGGGAGAAGCATCGTACATTCTTGGTATTAAGGTCACTCGTGATCGAAAAAAGAGAATGTTGTGTTTATCTCTAGCGTCTTACATTGATACCGTGATTGCTCGTTTTGGCATGCAGAATTTCAAGAAGGGTGTACTACCTTTCAGACATGGAGTCCCTGTATCTAAAGATATGTGTCCTAAGACACAGAAGGAGATAGAGGAGATGGCTAAGGTTCCTTATGCTTCGGCTGTAGGAAGCCTTATGTATGCGATGCTGTGTACGAGGCCTGATATTTGCTATGCAGTCGGCATGGTAGCAAGATATCAGTCTAACCCTGGTCAAGGACACTGGACTGCTGTTAAGCATATTCTCAAGTACTTGAAAAAGACTCGAGATTATATGCTAGTATACCAGTCAAATAGTTTGATTCCTTTGGGTTATACCGATTCAGATTTCCAAGCTGATCGAGATGAACGGAAGTCAACCTCGGGTTATATGTTTATGCTGGGAGGCGCAGCCATATCTTGGAGAAGTGTGAAGCAGAAATGCATCGTGGACTCCACTATGGAAGCCGAGTACGTAGCTGCCTCAGAGGCCGCAAAGGAGGCTGTCTGGCTGCGTAATTTCTTTCTGGAATTAGGGGTATCTCAGAGTATGCCGATGTGTATCACTGTTTATTGTGATAACGCAGGTGCAGTGGCAAACTCGAAAGAACCTAGAGCCCACATAGCAAGTAAACACATAGAGCGAAAGTACCACATTATATGATATATCGTAAATCGAGAAGACGTGGTTGTAGTTAAGATTGCGTCGTTGGATAACTTGGCTGATCCTTTCACAAAGACGCTGGCAATAAAAGTCTTTGAGAAACATGTAGAGGGTCTTGGTTTACGATGTATTACAAGCTAGACTTTGAGTATAAGTGGGAGAAATGTTGATGTCTTTATGTGTATACTAAAAGTTAAGCTTTAGTATAAGTGGGAGATTGTTGGTGTATACTGTAAAGCAAACCTTTAGTGGGCTTTTGTGACGTATATTCGATTTCCTTTTATCTGAAATAAATAGTTTTTCACATTATTGCATTCTTTGTGATTACTTGTATGTCTGCTTATCTTGCATTGTAGACGATGTGGTGGGTTTGTAGTCACACAGAAGATCACATTGTCAGTCCCTTGTAAGATATAAACAGTATTCACAACTGAGATAGTTATGGACAAAACTATTGGTTTAAGTTGTAGTATAAACTTGTTAGTGGTTTGTCTTGGCCATTAGTTTATACTAGTGCGCTGAGGCGTATTGAATGGATCACAGATAAGACATGTTCTTCTGTTCTGACTGTTATGAAGAACTAGAGGTCTTGGTGACTTTTATGATGCTTAACCCTAAGTGTGATATTTAGATGTGTAGGGTGCTTGTTCACTACTTTGATGTACCATAGGTGAGAATCTTGGTAGATTCTTCACGCTCCGTATTTTGGGTAGTGGCATCGCTCGCATGATGTCTACTTATTGGCATTAGGGCACCGTGTCCTGTACATCCAGGCTGATGATGTCCCCTTGAGGAAACTCATAAAGGATTGTCGTATTAAACCCTGCAGGTGGATTTAATCCGTACGACAACAAGGTTGAGTGGTACTACTCAAGGAATTATAGAAATTAATTATTTAAAGAAGTCAGAAGCTTTAATAATTAATGGACGTGCGATATCTTAAACACGGGGAATTATAAAGTCTAATAGAAGCCCTGATTCAGTTCGGGATAGGACGGGAGTGCAACATTAATTCTCTAGTGGAATGAATTAATGTTCTCGGGCCAAATTATATGTTCTGGGCTGAACATAAGAGTATTTGGGCCTATAAGAAGCCCAAACCCTATACCTTCTAATGGATCCCTAGTCTGGCCCATGAACTTATGGAGATTATAAATAGGAGCCTCAAAATAGTTTTGAAACCCTAGTACACACGAAATTGAGAAAACGGCTAGGGTTTCAAGGAGACGAACTAAAGACAGCCTTCTCCACGTTTGATAGCGCGTCATCCACCCGGTGTTCGAACAAGGTTGGGAGACAGACTAGAAGATCCGTAGATTGAAATCAACGTCTCGATCTTCAAAGGTAACAGATCTAAAATATGCTTTAGATGCATGCTGTTTATGTTTCAATTCGTTTTATACGTTTGGTACCCAACAACGAACCTGGTGACGGACCGCCTTTGCCGGCGTGTTCCAGCAAGTGAGGACAAGCTTGTCAAAACTAAATACATCAAGTAATCAATTCGATAAATCACATTAAACATGTATAACTCAATATGTAATAGTTCAATATCATCACCTCGTTTATAAAGGTCAGAAGACCTATCGTCACCTCGTTTATAAAGGTCAGAAGACCTATCCTCGTTTATAAAGGTCAGAAGACCTATCCTCGTTTATAAAGGTCAAATGACATATCCTCGTTTATAAAGGTCAAATGACCTATCCTCGTACATCTTTCTCATGGACATCAAAATATTCACATATGGCATTTAGTAGTGGCAAACATAATAAGTTAGAAATCATATTTCACATAAATATCAAAATAATCACATGTCACATTTAATAATGACAAACAGAATGATATTCCGACCTCAAAATGAACGTATTCAATGGACGAGTTGTAGCTTTAATTCTCCTCGTGACGACCCTCGCCTAACATAAATAATAAAATTAAACCTAGAACATATTCATGTAACTCAATACCATATATACTTAGAATTAGAAGCAAATTTATAAATATAAGAATTAATTAGAAAAGGTACATAGTGAACTGGAGGCTTTGGGGATGAGACATGAAATTTGGAAATATGATTTTGTGAAAATATAATTTTGGGGAATAAATACTCGAATCAAAGCATATAAATTTCAATTGAGAAATCCAAATTGAATTATGGGAAATTACGTATTCATCATCATACCTATGATTCCTAATTAAAAATTCATAGTTTAATTTAGAACAATGAGAATATATATAGGAATAACAAAACTGATCTTCATGGACGAAATATGAACAAAAATCAAAATGGAATAAATAAAATGAGGAAAATCTTACAGATAGTGTTTGCGGCAGATCCAAAAGTTGTGCTATTGAAATTGTGATTTTGGTGAATATTCATGTGTTTAGGGCAAGATCTCATATTTATATGTAAATAAAAACTGGGCTTCAAATTGGGTTGGGCTTGAGATAAGGATTAAGGATTATAACCTCAAGAGTAAAAAAATTTAAATGAACATTAAATATTTATCTCAATAATTTAAAAATTATAACATAACTTTACAATAAATAAAGTAAATAATTAAATATATATATATATATATATATATTATAAATTTACGGATATTACATTCTTCCCACCTAAAAAGATTTTCGTCCTCGAAAATCAGAATTATAAAAATATGCATGCATGCGCTAAATCTTTAAATAGTGATCATGATCATGTAGGGAAAGCACGTAATGACAAAATTTCGGGAACAATTAAGGCTTAAATTAAAATGCACGTGACTATAGTGATGTAAATTAATATGCATGTTGAGTATTTATTCTTGTAATAACCTTTTCAGGTGGTAGAATTTTAAATGTTCATGCTGAAGATGCACATTAAACATAGTCATAATTGTCTTGGCTCATGAAATAAAAAGTATTACGCACGTACCTTGTAAAGCTGAAGCGAGAGGCGGTGATGGACAACCTTTACTTTTAAAAATTGTTTCTTTAAATAATTTTGACTCAAAGTTTTTTTTTTTTTTTAGTCTACAAGAACGTAGACCTGCTCTGATACCACTCTGTCACGCCCCAATTTTCATATAAGTTGATTTTTTAAAAATACTTGACAATCTCAAAATAGAGGGCATGAACTGACATTTTAACCTAAAGAAATGAGATTTGTGAACTTATTTAGTAATAAAATTTCTTAAAAAGCAGGAACACTCAAAAGAATTATAAATTTAAAATACCAATCCCTATTATCTCAAGCGAAAGTTTAATAAATAAATAAACTAGTTCAAATTAATTTTACAAAGTGATAATTGCTTTGTCATCCACCGCCCCTCTTCGCCACCAGCTCCTAAATCTGAAAATGTTAAATAAGGGGTGAGCAAACCACAGCTCAGTGGGGACAAGCTTGTCAAAACTAAATACATCAAGTAATCAATTCGATAAATCACATTAAACATGTATAACTCAATAAGTAATAGTTCAATATCATCACCTCGTTTATAAAGGTTAGAAGACCTATCGTCACCTCGTTTATAAAGGTCAGAAGACCTATCCTCTTTTATAAAGGTCAGAAGACCTATCCTCGTTTATAAAGGTCAAATGACCTATCCTCGTTTATAAAGGTCAAATGACCTATCCTCGTACATCTTTCACATGGACATCAAAATATTCACATATGGCATTTAGTAGTGGCAAACATAATAAGTTAGAAATCATATTTCACATAAATATCAAAATAATCACATGTCACATTTAATAATGACAAACAGAATGATATTCCGACCTCAAAATGAACGTATTCAATGGACGAGTTGTAGCTTTAATTCTCCTCGTGACGACCCTCGCCTAACATAAATAATAAAATTAAACCTAGAACATATTCATGTAACTCAATACCATATATACTTAGAATTAGAAGCAAATTTATAAATATAAGAATTAATCAGAAAAGGTACATAGTGAACTGGAGGCTTTGGGGATGAGACATGAAATTTGGAAATATGATTTTATGAAAATATAATTTTGGGGAATAAATACTCGAATCAAAGCATATAAATTTCAATTGAGAAATCCAAATTGAATTATGGGAAATTACGTATTCATCATCATACCTATGATTCCTAATTAAAAATTCATAGTTTAATTTAGAACAATGAGAATATATATAGGAATAACAAAACTGATCTCCATGGACGAAATATGAACATAAATCAAAATGGAATAAATAAAATGAGGAAATTTTACAGATAGTGTTTGCGGCAGATCCTAAAGTTGTGCTATTGAAATTGTGATTTTGGTGAATATTCATGTGTCTAGGGCAAGATCTCATATTTATATGTAAATAAAATCTGGGCTTCAAATTGGGTTGGGCTTGAGATAAGGATTAAGGATTATAACCTCAAGAGTAAAAAAATTTAAATGAACATTAAATATTTATCTCAATAATTTAAAAATTATAACATAACTTTACAATAAATAAAGTAAATAATTAAATATATATATATATATATATATATATATTATAAATTTACGGATATTACATTCTTCCCACCTAAAAAGATTTTCGTCCTCGAAAATCAGAATTATAAAAATATGCATGCATGCGCTAAATCTTTAAATAGTGATCATGATCATGTAAGGAAAGCACTTAATGACAAAATTTCGGGAACAATTAAGGCTTAAATTAAAATGCACGTGACTATAGTGATGTAAATTAATATGCATGTTGAGTATTTATTCTTGTAATAACCTTTTCAGGTGGTAGAATTTTAAATGTTCATGCTGAAGATGCACATTAAACATAGTCATAATTGTCTTGGCTCATGAAATAAAAAGTATTACGCACGTACCTTGTAAAGCTGAAGCGAGAGGCGGTGATGGACAACCTTTACTTTTAAAAATTGTTTCTTTAAATAATTTTGACTCAAAGTTTTTTTTTTTTTTTTAGTCTACAAGAACGTAGACCTGCTCTGATACCACTCTGTCACGCCCCAATTTTCATATAAGTTGATTTTTTAAAAATACTTGACAATCTCAAAATAGAGGGCATGAACTGACATTTTAACCTAAAGAAATGAGATTTGTGAACTTATTTAGTAATAAAATTTCTTAAAAAGCAGGAAGACTCAAAAGAATTATAAATTTAAAATACCAATCCCTATTATCTCATGCGAAAGTTTAATAAATAAATAAACTAGTTCAAATTAATTTTACAAAGTGATAATTGCTTTGTCATCCACCGCCCCTCTTCGCCACCAGCTCCTAAATCTGAAAATGTTAAATAAGGGGTGAGCAAACCACAGCTCAGTGGGGACAAGCTTGTCAAAACTAAATACATCAAGTAATCAATTCGATAAATCACATTAAACATGTATAACTCAATATGTAATAGTTCAATATCATCACCTCGTTTATAAAGGTCAGAAGACCTATCGTCACCTTGTTTATAAAGGTCAGAAGACCTATCCTCGTTTATAAAGGTCAGAAGACCTATCCTCGTTTATAAAGGTCAAATGACATATCCTCGTTTATAAAGGTCAAATGACCTATCCTCGTACATCTTTCTCATGGACATCAAAATATTCACATATGGCATTTAGTAGTGGCAAACATAATAAGTTAGAAATCATATTTCACAAAAATATCAAAATAATCACATGTCACATTTAATAATGACAAACAGAATGATATTTCGACCTCAAAATGAACGTATTTAATGGACGAGTTGTAGCTTTAATTCTCCTCGTGACGACCCTCGCCTAACATAAATAATAAAATTAAACCTAGAACATATTCATGTAACTCAATACCATATATACTTAGAATAAGAAGCAAATTTATAAATATAAGAATTAATCAGAAAAGGTACATAGTGAACTGGAGGCTTTGGGGATGAGACATGAAATTTGGAAATATGATTTTGTGAAAATATAATTTTGGGGAATAAATACTCGAATCAAAGCATATAAATTTCAATTGAGAAATCCAAATTGAATTATGGGAAATTACGTATTCATCATCATACCTATGATTCCTAATTAAAAATTCATAGTTTAATTTAGAACAATGAGAATATATATAGGAATAACAAAACTGATCTTCATGGACGAAATATGAACAGAAATCAAAATGGAATAAATAAAATGAGGAAAATCTTACAGATAGTGTTTGCGGCAGATCCAAAAGTTGTGCTATTGAAATTGTGATTTTGGTGAATATTCATGTGTTTAGGGCAAGATCTCATATTTATATGTAAATAAAAACTGGGCTTCAAATTGGGTTGGGCTTGAGATAAGGATTAAGGATTATAACCTCAAGAGTAAAAAAATTTAAATGAACATTATATATTTATCTCAATAATTTAAAAATTATAACATAACTTTACAATAAATAAAGTAAATAATTAAATATATATATATATATATATATATATATATATTATAAATTTACGGATATTACATGAACCAAACACAATGTCATCAACATATATTTGAGCAATTAGTAAACCTTCTCCAGTGTGCTTAATAAACAAAGTCCTATCGGCTTCTCCTCTAATAAATCCATACTCTAAAAGAAAGTCCGTAAGCCTACCATACCCTGCTCTAGGAGCTTGTTTTAGACCATACAATGCTTTCTTTAGTTTGTACACATGATCCGGGTATTGTGGATCTTCAAAACCTTTAGGCTGTTCTACATATGCTTCTTCATTCAATATGCTATTTAAAAATGCAGCTTTTACATCCATTTGATGTAGTTTAATATCAATAAAACATGCAATTGCTAGTAATAATCTCATAGATTCTATCCTAGCAACGGGTGCAAAAGTTTCATCAAAATCAACACCTTCAACTTGGGTGTAACCTTGTGCAACTAACCTAGCTTTGTTCCTAACAATGTTTCCAGACTCATCAGTTTTATTCTTATAAATCCACTTTGTTCCAATGACATTAGTATGACTAGGTCTTGGAACAAGTGTCCAAACTTCATTTCTTTCAAACTGATTAAGTTCTTCATGCATAGCATTTATCCAATTTTCATCAGTTAATGCTTCATTCACACTTTTAGGTTCAATTTTAGAATAGTAACACTCTGCATTCACAACATTGCAAATAGAAGACATGCATATTGTTCTTACCACATCTACCTTATTCGATCTTATTCTTCCTCTTGTTTGCACTCCAACTGTAGCATCGCCTATGATCTGGTTAGTAGGATGACTTTTCCCCATTCTTGAAGAAGGATTCGTTTTGGGAACATACTGATCATTCTGTGGAATTACAACTGACTGTTTTGTAAATGTTGCTCCAGATGTGTTAGCATTTGGTGCAGCATTATCAGACTTCAGTGTATTCTCAGAATTGTCAGTGACTTGTGATATATCTTCTTCATCTTTATCATCTGTAAGACCTTTATCATCATCAAACACAACATTAACAGATTCTTGAACAGTGTTAGTCCTAAGGTTATAAACTCTATAAGCTTTACTATTTCTAGAATAGCCTAAAAAGAAACCTTTATCACTTTTAGAATCAAACTTGTGAAGTTGATCCCTATCATTCAAAATATAACACACACAACCAAATACATGAAAATATTTCACACTTGGTTTTCTAACATTCAGAATCTCATAAGGTGTTTGATTAGTACCAGATCGAATATAAACTCTATTAATAATATGACATGCTGTATTCAATGCTTCAGCCCAAAATCTTTTAGAAAGACTTTTAGATAAAAGTATGACTCTTGCCATTTCTTGTAAAGTTCTATTCTTTCTTTCAACAATTCCATTTTGTTGTGGAGTTTTAGGAGATGAATATTCTTGCAAGATACATTTCTTATCACAGAAATCATTAAACATGCTATTCTCAAATTCCCTACCATGATCAGTTCTAATACGGCCAACTTTCAAGTTAAACACATTTTTGAACCTTTTATAGAGAACTTTAAAAGCAGCAAATGTTTCAGATTTATCTCTTAAAAACTCAATCCAAGTATATCTAGAAAAATCATCTACCACAACTAAGGAATATTTCTTACCTCCAATGCTTTCAGTTTCCATAGGACCCATCAAATCCATGTGCAACAATTCAAAACATCGATGTGTAGAACAATGTGACAGCATTCTATGCGGCACTCTTACCTGTTTACCTTTCTGGCATGATCCACATACAGTGGTATTCAGGAAGCTCAGTTTAGGTATTCCTTTGATTGCATCTGATATGATTAGTTTCTTCATTGCCCTGTAATTTACATGTCCTAACCTTTGGTGCCATAAGACATTCTCATCATGTTTTGACAAATTGCATACATTAGTTCCAATAAGATAACAGTTATCTGCAGACCTAGTACCAGTCATTACACAATCATCATCTTCATTAAGAACATAGCAAGACTCTTTGTCAAATTTTACATGCAAATTATCATCACAAAGTTGACTAATACTAATCAGATTAGCAAGTAAGCCATCAACATGCAAAACATTTTTAAGCTTAGGAAAACCTTTAACATTCAAAGTTCCTTTTCCTATTATCTTTCCTTTTGATCCACCACCATATGTAACATTACCACCATTCAAGGTCACATAATCAGATAAGTAGTCTATTTGTCCTGTCATATGTCTAGAACAACCACTATCAAAATACCATAGACCAGGTAAACATGCTTTCAAGGATGTGTGAACAACATTTCAGGTAACTTTTGGTTTCCATGCAGATTTCATAGAATGTTTCCTAGGATGTGAAGACATTCTGGATGTCATAAACTCAGCTCTCAAATCTTTAAACATTTTCAAGTAGAAGGGACGAATATGACCATATTTAAAGCAATAATGACAAATATACTTCCTTTCAACCTTGTGAGAATCTGTTTGTGCAGATGTTACACCAGATGTGCTAGCATTTGCCTTCACAAATTTCACAGGTTTTTTAAAATTTTCAGAAATAGAAGCAGTTTCACCATCATAACCTAAACCATAATTATTAGATTTACCAGTAGCTATAGCATCATTCACTTTAGAAGCACTCTTGGAAAACTTTTTGAAACTTAAAGTAGAGGTGATCAATTCTCCTTCAGTTTACAAACTTCAAGATCTCTTCTAGTAAGTAAGACTTCTAGCTTAGTGATTGTGTCTTTCAGATCCTCATTCTCTTTATTCAAAGAATTCAGAGAGAGTTTCTGAGAGTTCCAATCATCTAACAATTTCTGATATGTCTCATCATCAATCCTTTTTCCTGCATCATCAACAAAACCATTAAAACAGTTCAAATCTGGGTGACTCTGTTTTGATGTTACTGTAGATGTGAAGACATCAGGTGCAACATCAGAATCTGTATCATCCGGATCATCATCTGAGGAATCATTATAATCAATTCTGGTAAAATGAGCATGTTCATTTTCATTAAACTCATCAAGATCATCATTATCAGATTCAGCACTCAAGGTAGCACTAAAATTAAGTTTTTGCTTCAGTCTGGTATTGGCACACTCATTTGCATAGTGTCCATAACCAGAACATGCATTGCATTGAACTGATTTTCTAAATTCAGGATCATACCTTGGTTTACCTTCACTCTTTGATGGTCTTTAGTGTGAATTGACTCTTCCTCCTTTCTGGTTGTGGTGTTGATGTGTTGATTTGGATCTTAGGCTGAATGTTTCCTTTAGATTTATGCATAGACTTCTTAAGAAATTTATTAAAATGCTTTGTAAGAAGGGCAATGTTGTCAGGATTGCTAAGGCATTCATCAATCAATTCTTCATCCGAATCAACCTCAGTAATGATAGGCTGAATCTCAGATTTGGTTGATGTCTCTCCTTTAAAAACAACAACTTTCTTATCATCTTTAGCTTCATCAGTTTGATTAGTGTTTATTTCATAGGTTCTAAGAATACTCACTAATTCATTTTACTCAACTTATCAGTATCTTTTGCCTCTTCAATAGCACAAATTTTAGCATCAAATCTTTTAGGAACAGACCTTAATATCTTATGTACTACTCTAACATTAGAAATAGGGTCACCAAGAGAATGTGATTCATTAATAATCTCACTTAACCTTTCGTTGTAGGATGAAATTGTTTCATCTTCCCTCATTCGGAGATTCTCAAACTTTGTCCCCAACATTCGAAGCTTTGTCCTTCGAACACTATCGGAACCTTCACAATGCTCTTGTAACCTGTCCCATGCATCCTTAAAAGTAGAACAGTTAGATATAATTTTAAACATATAGGTATCAACAGAAGTAAAAATAGTATTTAAGGCTTTAGAATTATATCCTGCTGTTGTTATCTCATCGGCTGTCCAATCAACTTCTTTCTTAAGTTGAATTTCACCATCGGCATCTGCTGGATTCTTTGGTATGTCCCAACCTGTAAGAACAGTCCTCCAAGCACGTTCATCAATTGACTTGATGTACATACGCATCTTAGGCTTCCAATAAGCATAATTTGAACCATCTAAAACGGGTGGCCTAAGTGCTGTGGATATGTGATGTGTTTCCATTGCTAACATAAACTAAAACACACTTTAAGCAAGGATCTAAACCTAGTGTCGTCAGGTATCGACTCTGATACCAACTGAAAGTGTGTGGGGGGATGGTATCTAGTGTTTAAGTAAAAAACAGAACAATGTTACACTGTATGTTGTGACAATTAGTGTAGATTAACCCTAACAGAATGTGAAGAAGTAAACACAGTACACAACGGAAGTCTAAAACACTAAAACACAATATGAACACAATGGAATAATTTTTAACATAGATTTTATTAATAACAAAACCTATGCTAAGCCTTACGGCGAAAAGTAACTTAGTTCCTAAGTTATACAAAAATGTCGTGTGAAATGTCTCAGCAATTACTTCAACATTCCACAAACAGAAACTACGATCGAGGCAGGTGCCTGAATCCGCAAACAGACTTAAGTGTAAAAATACTGTCTAAAGAACTAATCTGATATATGATTCACTCTCACTCGATACAAGACTAGAACTAAGTACACTGGAAGGTGTGGTATCCCTCGGCGTACGTTAAAAGATACAACTACTGACCATAACTCCTAACTAGGGTTGAACGCTCAAGGAGGTGTTACTCGAATAGTGCATACTTTGAAATGAGAGGCTCTTGCGGTATTTATAGAGAAATACACAGCTTCTAGATCCTTCCATTATGAGATCCTATTTTTTAGGACCTCAACCTCCATGATCTTTCTAGATCCTTCTGCCATCTTCCAGGTCGTTCTACAATGCTCCAAGGCCTTCTAGCACCTTCTCCAACATTCTGGAATCTTCCAGGTTCCAGACTCTAGTAGAAGCTTCTAGAATCGTTCCTGAATGTGAGAGCATTTAGTACAACATTTAATGTAACATTTCAGAAAAGACTTAGAATAAATCAAGGAAGGTCAAATTAAGATGTTGTTGATAATGTTAAAGCATTTAAGAGTTAACAACATCTACATAAGCTTCTGTCTTCAGGATAAATGATCTGATCAGTTTTCCTGAAACAAACTGTTAGCACAAATAATAAATCAAGTATATAGGTCATGTCAGGTTAGTTGAGATAATGAGTTGTTATCTCTTAATAGAAATATAGTGATCCTTTCATATATGTCATAGATCATTACAATGCAGAAAAATAACAAAGGACTCACTAAACTGATACAGATAAAACAAGATAACAACAAGGATAGAAATCATAGATAGAAAGGGAAGAAATGAACTTATGCTTCAAAGAGTTCCATGATCCTGAGGAGCAATTCCATACTGAGCCCAGACCCTCTTCTTCAGCTCCCAAATGTCCTGATTGGTTCCTTTGGGGCCAGGCTTCATCTTCTCCATCCTCATGATTGAGATGAACTCCTCCAGAATCTTCCATTCATCAATTAAGTTCCCATTGAACTTGGGAGGCATGTACAGAATAGGACCAGGGGCCTTGAACTCCATTCTTGCCATATCAGCTGCTGCAAACAGCTTCTGGTATAGATCCCTATGGTTTTCAAACATGAACTGCACAAACACCTCATCAACACTCTCTCCTAGCCATTTTCCTATGACATAAAAGTCATACACAAAGCTTCTTTGGCCTCCTCCCATGCATCATTCAGTGAGATTGGCACCCACTTGTCATGGTGAGGGTACTGAGTGTCCCATCTTTGTAGCATCTGAGGATTGAGTCTTGAGTCTTCTGTAAGATGCCCTTCTTCTTGGAGCTTTGAAGTTTTCCCTCCTCTCATCCCTTGCCTTGTTGGCTTCAACCAACTGATCCATCCTCTCCTTAGCTCTTTGAAGAGCCAGCTTCTCCTGAGTTTCAGGATCCTTTCCAAATCCTTCTTCAAACAACTTTAAAGGATCATCAGCAAGTTTGGGTATTCTGACTTTAGGCTCTTTGTGCTGTTCTTCTTCTTCAGCTTTTTCCTCTTGGATTTCAGGCAACTTGGCTGCTTCCTTCAGCCTCTTTGACTGCCTCGGTGGAGTTGATTCTTCAGATTGAAACTCAGATGGAAGGGTCAGGCTGGTTGGGAATTCAGTAAAGGGTTGTTCCTTTCTCTTTCTTTCAGAGGCTCTGGTCACCTTCCCCCTTACTTCAACAATCTTTTCCTTGGGGTCAAGGCCTGCAGATTCACCACCAGGTCTCTGTTGCCTTCAGGCCTGACTTTCCATCACAGAAGCCATAGACTCCTTTACTGCAATCTAGATTTGCTCTTCTTCAGTCAGATCTTCAACATTCATTGGGCCTTTGCCTTTCCCAATGTCTTCTTCTTCCTCCTCTTCAACTTCAGGGACCTTTTCCTTTCCCTTGGATTCACCTATCCTCAAGGTTCCCTTTGCCCTAGCTCTCTCTCTTTCCCCCTTTTTGGCATTATCAAAACACTGGGGCTTCAATTCACTCATAGTGACAGAGAGATGGGAATGAGCATGAGTGAGGGACTTTAATTCTTGCAGCAAATACACATTCTCATCATGAATGTTCTACATCTTATCATCAGCCATACTTAGAAAGATGTGGACTGGCTTCATCTTTTGAGCAACACTAGCATCAATTGTGGCCTTCAAGGATTGATCAAGTTTGGCTTGTAGTTGGTCAGTGAGGTTGGACACAACTTGATCAGAGACCTTGGCCATAAGTTTCACTGTGAACTTTTCAGCAGCCTCCTTCACCATTGCAGCTTTTAGTTCCTCAGCTTCCCTCCTCTGAGCTGCTGTCCTCTGCCTCAATGCATCCTTTATTGTCCTTCTCAATGCCTGCACATTGTGTTTGTAAAGATCTTTCAAACCTTGCTGCTCCTTTTTCACAGTTTTTGTGAATTCTGCCATTGCATCCTTGGCCTTGGTAACTTCTATTGAAACTGTTTGCAGTCCAGTTTCAACACCACTGATTCTGGCATCCAAGGTTGGCAAAACCACTTCTTCTGAGCCAGTGAGCCTCATCTCCACAGAGGCTAGAGTCTTTCCTTGGCCATCAAGGGTATCAACAGTTGCAGCATGTGCCTTCCCAACTTCTCTGACCAATGTGTCCAACTTCTCTGATTGCTCCTCAATGGAGGTTGCAGTTTGTGTAACAATTTGCTCAATGTAGATTTTGTTCAGAGTGGAAACATTTGCTGAGATTGCTTCAAGATCAATGTCAGCATCAACTGGAATATCTGTGAGGGAAGCATCTGCAAAAATTTGTTCTATGGTGACATCAACTGAATCTGCAAAACTTAAAGGGTTAGTTAAATCTCCCTCAACACCCTCTTTCTTTTCTTCTCCCATAAGGTCTGATACATTAGCACCCTCTCTCTCATTTTCAACTAAATTCTTTTCTTCATTCACAAATAATGGACTCACATTCACTGGAGAATCAGGCCTCCGTTCACCAAGGGATTCATCAAGTTCAGATTTGACTTGAAGAATAACCTGACTCTCATATTGGGCTGCACCCAATATTTCAAATTCATCTCCCTCTAATTGTGGTGCACTCAAACTACTAGTAATCACACAATCACCACCCTCTCCTTCTGATTTTTCCATATTATCATCCTTTTCAACTCCTTCTTGCCCTAATCCTGACACCTCTATATCCTCAACAGGATCCACATAGGGCAGTTGTTGGGAGATCACAGTGCTTGGGCATCCCAAGTCCACTGAGTCATCCTGAATGACTAAAGGCTGGTCAATGTCCAACTGTCCTGACATTAATGAGGCTTTAGTCAAACCAGCTTCTCCTATGGAAGTCTCAACATTGTCAAGCTTTGCCTCAGGCTCAGAAGAACCATCCTTCGCTAATGCATCTTGGACTGAGTCACCACTCTTGGTCAACTCCTCTGATTGATCAGAGTCCTTAATTGAATGATAGGTTAACTAATGTACCTTAGCAGAATTCAGGCCAGGGGGATTGGGGTTTGTGTTGTCATCATCATCATCATCATCATCATTTGAGGTGCTTTCAGGATGCTTAACACCTTGTGCAATCCTCTCTCTCTCAGCAAGCACCTTCTCATGGACTATTGTGCAAAACAAGGCCTCAGTGGTCAACACACTGGACTTCTTCACATTTGCAAAATGTAAAAGCCTGTTTTCTTCAACCTGCCACCAACTTGCTCCCTTATCCTTGATAGCCTGAGCTATCTCCACCATTGATCTGTCTTTGATATCAACAAGTGCCCTGAGATCATAGAATTGTTGTTGCAGCCTTGGATAATCCTTCAATCCTGGATACAGCTGGTCCACATTAGCTTTGGCAATCTGCCTTAGCATCCCCTCATAAGTGTACTCTTCATCACTACCATCTCCATCAGAAGAGTTGGCTTGGGATTCAGGAGGGTTGGATTGAGAATCAGGTAAGTTGGGCTGGGGCTCAGATGGGTTGGATTCAGATGGGTTGGGTTCAAACGAACTTAAGACAATTTGGGACTCAGGTGCTTTAGAGAGCAATGTTCCTGGGGAGGTTATTGGGATGGCTTGAATGGGTGGGAGATTAACAGAAATTTGATCACCTTCTTGAAGAGCAGTTTCAAGAAGTTTGGTGTAAGATAGAAGTCTGGGATCAAGGGGGGAGAATGGCCTATCTTCAATGTCAGCTAAATCAGCCAACACATCAATCCCTGTCCTATCAGGAGCACCTTCAGGAGAGTAAACCTTCTTGGCCACAATTGGGGCATCTTCAGGAGTCCTGCACTCCACTTCTTCAGGTCTGGATTCATCATGTGATGGGGATATTCTTTGTTATTGAATATCAGGAGAGTTGGCTTCAGGACTCTTGGACTTGGACCTAGTCTTGGAGTTAGACCTACTGGCTTGTCTAATCTCCTTGAAGAATTCCTTCTTCTTCTTCTTCTCCTCCTCCATCAACTTCTGCTTCTCAGAAGTTTTGATTATCCTTCTCCTTCTCTCTGACCTTGTTGGCTTTTCAAGGTCCCTATACTCAGTGACAGATTCAGGCTGGAGAGGGACAATCTCTCTGAACTCTTCTCCCTCTTCAGGAGGGTTGACTCCTTCTTCTTACACTTTATCAATCTCCTCAGAAGTGGCACCTCCACTTCTAGATTGGCTTTCAGGGGAAGATTCACTGAGAATCTGTTTCATCCTTTTCATTTTGGGCTGACTTTTTGCTGGTTGAGCTTTCCTCTTTCTTGGAGATGACCTGATAGCTGGTGCAACAGTGAGTGCTTGTTTGGATGTTCTTCCCAGCTTCCTCTTCTCATTCTTGGAAGACATATTTTTGAACATCACCTTCTGTGTAGGAAATGGCTTTGGCTTAGCTTGAAGGTGTGTGTAATGGGCAAATCTTTCCAAGAGCAGACTAGCTCTTGTGCAGAAAAAAAGTTTCCCATCCACCACAACCTTGTGATGTTTCACCTCCTTGAATTTGAATTTTTCATTCATCATTTTTCCAAGAATAAAACTTTTCCAATCAAACTTGACTCTCTTTTCAGCAGAGTCAATAACAGCAGCCATTACCCTCAACTTGGGCAAGCTGATTTGCTCAACACTCCCAGAGTGGCTTAACAAACTCTTCACAACACAATCAAATATGTGCACCTGCCAGCTTTTTGGGCACCTTCATCCATGGGTCAGAGAACTACTGTTCCTCTCCTTCCCTGTAGAATTCTGGATTTAGGCCTTCAGATGGTAGCCCAAAGCTAGCATCAAGATCTTCAGAGGTGAAGATAATGGTGTGTTGACTCTCTTCTTCTTCATCTTCTTTAGCATAAGTCAACTTGGTGCACACATCACCCTTTTTGCCCTTCCATCTGAGATGGGCAAAGAACTCTGCCATAAAAGGATTTAGGCAAGAATCAGGCTTGGTGCCTAAGAATTTTTCAAGCCCTGCCTCCCTAAGCCATTGGAGGACTGGATGAACATCTTTATCAGGGCTGTCAAAGGCCACCAACTTCTCAAACCATAGAGAGTTTGTGTTACTGAGATATGCGAAATAAATGTCCAAGGATGGATCATTGAAGTCTACAAGTTCTTCTCTTTTGATTTTGGGAGCCATGGATAAGTTTGTGAGAAAGATAAGTTTGGAGAAATTTACAGGTTTTGAGAGGTTTTCAAAAAGCTTAAGTGTTGGAAATTATGAGTGCGTAAGGAAAGAAGGTAAAAACCTAAGAGTTTTTATATGAGGAAAAATTATTAACCGTTGGTTAATAGTTTTTTAGGGTGGATAAAGTTAAAAACCAATTGGATATTGTGGGATAGTGGGCTTTGAGGCGGTTTAATGAAGGTTTAATGAAAATCAATGGCTTTGATGATGGCACAGTAATTAATGTAATCTTAAAGGAGATTTTTGCATTAAATGCCGATTTGCCATTTTGGGGAAAAAAACCTTAATATCACACGCCATCCTAAAATGGCCTACTCTTAGCCCAAGAATTCTTTTAAATGTCCAATCAATGCTAAAAATAGCAATTATCACCCTATTAACTCGGACAAACATCCTGAGATGTGTTTTGACTTCTATTATGGTCAAAATAACTGACCAACATGCCTGAGTGGGTCCCAATGTTGCTGACTGGGTCCCACTAGGACAGATCTCCTGACCAACATTGCTGAACACTATAAGGACAACTCCACTGAGTTTCCCTTTTTGGCAGACAACTTCAGTGAGGTTGGTCAACCTTGCTGAAGTTCAACTTAATTAACTTCCCCCTTCATTTGAGCTTCCTTCTTCATTTTTCCATCTTCCCTGGATCAAGTAAGCCCAATTCTGCTGAAAGTTCTAAGAACCTTGCTTCAGCTAATGGCTTAGTTAAGATATCAGCTTTTTGCTTATCAATGTGAATTTTGACAAGCTTGATATCTTTCTTTTTTACATGATCCCTTATGAAGTGATGCTTAATATCAACATGTTTGCATCTGGTGTGTAGCACTGGATTTTGTGAAATGGCAATTGCACTATTGTTGTCACAGAATATTGGAAACTTCATTGGTTATGACTTTGTAATCTCTAAGTTGCTGCCTGAGCCAAAGTATCTGAGCACAGCAACTTCCAGCTGCTACATATTCTGCTTCAGTTGTTGATGTGGCAATTGTATTTTGCTTCTTGGAGAACCATGAGATTAGCTTGCTGCCCAAGAATTGACATGTTCCAGAGGTGGATTTTCTGTCAATTCTACATCCTCCATAATCTGCATCTGAATATCCAGTGAGCTCAATGTTGTCATCAGCTGGATACCATAATCCAAGATTCTCAGTTCCCTTGAGATATCTTAGAATTCTCTTGGCAGCATCAAGGTGGCTCTTCTTTGGATTTGCTTGAAATCTTGCACACACTCCAACTGCAAATGTGATATCAGGCCTACTTGCAGTGAGATATAGCAAGGATCCTAAGATTCCTCTGTAGTTAGTGGAGTTTGTTGATTCTCCACTTTCATCAGGATCCATCTTCCAGTTTGTATTCATAGGAATTCTAACTGGCTTGCTTGTAGCACATCCAAATTTCTTGATCATGTCCCTTGTATACTTGGCCTGATTGATTGATGAATATTCCTTTCTTAGATTGAGTGACTTGAAGTCCTAAGAAGAAATTCATCAATCCCATCATGGACATCTCAAATTTGCTTTGCATGAGTTTGGAGAATTTCTCACACAGCTTCTCATTTGGAGATCCAAATATAATGTCATCCACATAGATTTGGACTAACAAAATATAATCTCCTTCACAGATTCTGAACAAGGTTCTGTCAATAGTGCCTTTGACAAAACCATGATCCAGAAGGAACTGAGATAAGGTGTCATACCAAGCTCTTGGAGCTTGCTTTAAGCCATAGAGAGCTTTCTTTAATCTGTACACCTTGTCTCCTTCTTCAAAGCCTGGGAACTGTTCAACATATACTTCTTCTTTGAGTACCCCATTGAGAAATGCACTCTTCACATCCATTTGATACACCTTGAATCTCATGTGAGCTGCATATGCTAAGAAGAGTCTGATTGCCTCAAGTCTGGCCACTGGAGCAAATGTTTCATCATAATCAATCCCCTCAGATTGACAGTACCCCTTGGCCACCAGTCTTGCTTTGTTCCTCACAATGATGTCATTTTCATTCTTCTTATTTTTAAACACCCATTTGGTTCCAATGACATCTTGATGTGTTGGCCTATCCACCAGCTCACATACTTCATTTCTGGTGAACTGGTTCAGCTCTTCTTGCATGGCTATGATCCAGTTGGTGTCTTGAAGTGCTTCCTCAATATATTTTGGTTCCTGTTCTGAAAGGAAACAACAAAACAAAGGACTTTCTCCATGAAACCTTCTAGATTTGATCCCTTCACTTGGGTTACCAAGTATCAGGCTAGTTGGGTGGTCATGCAACCAAGTCCTTCTAGACCTGATCCCTTCAGGAGGATTGTCCTCATCTGAAGTTGGATCACTAGACTCATTAAATTCAGGAAAGTTAATTGAAGGATCAAGTTCAGGATCATATTCAGGGGTATTGTCCTCATTGTCAGATAAGTTGACATTTTCATTGGTTCCCCCTTGAATATTGGATCCATTTACTACCTCAGCATTGCCTGCTTCTTCATTGGTAGTTGTTACCTGATTTTGAACTGGGATGGGGTCAGTCAGTTCAATTTCTACTTCAGGTTGGTTGACTTCTGGTTGATTGCCATCAGTAGAGTTGTCCAGATTTTGATTGTCATCAAGTTCAGGTTGTTCTTTGTGCTAACTCATCAATATTCAGGTTTCTATCCCTGAATTCACTAATAGACTCATCAAACACAACATGAGGTGTTTCTTCCACAATAAGGGTTTCGCAATTGTAGACTCTGTAAGCTTTGCTGATTTGTGAATATCCAACAAATATTCCTTCACCAGCTTTGCTGTCAAAAGCTTTCAATTGCTCTTTCCCATTATTGTGAATGAAACACTTACAACCAAATATATGAAAATAGGCAACAGTGGGCAATCTACCTTTCCATAATTGATATGGAGTTTTACCTTGACCTTTGGTGATTAAGGATATGTTTTGAGTGTGACAAACAGTGCTAATGGCTTCAGCCCAGAACCTTTTAGGCAATTCGGATTCAGCAATCAATGTTCTTGCTGCTTCTTTTAAGGTTTTGTTCCTTCTTTCAGCAACCCCATTTTGTTGAGGTCTTCTTGCTGCTGAAGTCTCATGAGTAATGCCATTCTTGCTGCAGTACTCATTGATGTATGATTTATGAATTCAGTGCCTTTGTCTGATCTGATCTTGACAATACTTAGGCCTTTTTCATTGCTCAATCTCATCATCAATTCAGGTAGCTTGACTTGGGTTTCCTTTTTGTTCAGCAAGAATACTACCCAAGTGTACCTGGAAAAATCATCAACCACAACTAAAGCATATTTTCTTCCATTTATACTTACTGGGATAATTGGACCAAATAAGTCCATATGCAGTAGTTGAAGAACTCTCTCAGTTGAAATGACAGGCTTTCCTTTGAATGAAGCTTTGATCTGCTTCCCTTCCTGACATGGCTGGCATATATGTTCTTTGGTGAACACTTGATTAGGCAGCCCTTTAACTAGAGAGTTTCTTGCTATCTTGTTGATGGTTTTAAAGTTCAGATGGTTTAGTCTTTTGTGCCATAGCCAGCTTTGCTCACTTCTGCTTTTGGCAACAAGGCAAACTGCTTCAGGGGTTTTGCTCCAATCTGCAAAATAGACATTTCCCTTTCTCACCCCTGTTAGTAGCACCTGTTGTGTTTAATTGTATTCGATAATGCACTCATTGGGTGCAAATTCAACACTGTATCCTTTATCACAGATTTGACTTATAGACAGCAAATTGTATTTTAGGCCTAGAACATATGAGACATCAATAATTTTGACACTACCAATGTTTAATGTACCATAACCTCTTGTGATCCCTTGAGAGCTGTCCCCAAAGGTTACTGAAGGACCATCCTTTTCAATGAATTCTGAGAGAAGCTCCTTGTTCCCAGTCATGTGTCTTGAACATCCACTGTCCAAGTACCATGCTGTTTTCTTGTTGATACTTCTCCTCTTCTTGTGGTCCTTGCAGTCCTGCAAAGTCAAATTTTAGGTACCCTTTGAATGTTGGGTCCTAGAGGGTTAGCTGTACCTTTTGGAACACTTGCATGGTATTCGATCGATTTTATAATTACTCTTTTAATTGTTTACTAGTGACAATTCGGTAGATAATTTAGGGTAATTCACCACTTTCAATCTATCGATCGCGTCTAAATAGAACTACGTTAACAAACTACATTTTTACGCTAAACCTCCTTGTGGGATCGACCTCGTGCTTATCACGCTACGATAGACGCCGTACACTTGCGGTTGTTTATTTTAGTGTTGTATAACACGTGAATCAGCTTCTCTCAGGATAGTTGACCAACAAAAGGAGGTTGATGAGCAACTGCTTACTCAGAAGAGGAAAGATTTTGAAATTAAAATTCTTCAAGCTAAATTTGATAACCTCTCACATGAATATGATATTCTTAAATCAAGTGAAGAGAGCCTTAGAATTAAGATATCTGCAATGAATAAATCCTCTAAGGCAATAGAGGAAATTCAAAGCTTCCAAAGACCTATGGCTCAAAAGAGTGGATTGGGATATAATCCATTTGAATCTTCACCTTATCTTAGTGTTGCCTCAACAAGTAACACTAAGGGGCTGTTTGGTTAGGGATTGTGGTGGATGGGATGGGGATGGGGATTGGAAAAATATGGATGGGGGTAATCCATGAATAGTAATTGAATAAAAGTTGTGTTTGGATAGAGATTGAAAAATAGATGTGGATGGAGAACTTTATGTCAAATCAAGTAGGAGAGGGAATAAATGTGTGTAAGAAAGTAGGAGAGAGAATAAATGTGTGGAAGAAAAGTAGGAGATAGAATAGATGTGTGAAAGAAAAGTAGGAGAGAGAATGAGTGATTAAAAGAAAAAAATGGGTGATGTGATTGTATAAAAATAGGTTTGTAGGTGTATTATAGGAATGGATGTGTATTTGGATGGGTATTTGGATGGAGAGGGATGGGATGGGGGATGGCCCATCCAAATCCGGATGGGCCAATCCCTAAACAAACACACCCTAAGAGAATCTTTGTCAAGTCAGTGGCACAACAAGATGAAAATGAACTAACTCAACCACTGAACGAAGGAAAGGGCAAAATGCATGAGATGCCCAGTCAAGTACTTTAGGGAACTAGGCCCATACCTAAGGAAAAGGCCAAAGTTCCTGAATACAAATGGAATGGTGTTCAGCAGAGTAGACCCCAACGGTAGGGCAACTCATCTGAACAACATTCAGAGAGGTTGTCCAATGTATGTTCAGCCTAGGCCAACTCTTCTGAGGCAACCTCAACTGAACAGACCTAAAGTCAACCCTCCTAGGCATGATAAAATGAGACAACCAAAACCCTATATGCCAAAGGGTAATGGTCATCTATATTCCCATCCTCAAAGATTCCCTCAAGTTGCACAAAGAACTCATAAGTTCAGGAGAAATGTCAACTCTCCTGAAACTTACAGAGTTAACACTTTCACACATTCTTTCCCAAAGGCATTTAAGGGAAAAACTGTGTATATTGATGCAAAAGGGAAACAACTTAGCCACCTTGAATCCATCAAGGTAATTAGAGGTAAGTTTGGGTTCCTAAAGGTACAGCTAACCGCTCAGGACCCAAAATTAAAAGGGTACCTAAAGCTTGAACATTGCACGTACCAAGGGACCAAAAGAAGATGAGGAGCATGAATAAAAAGATAGCATGGTACTTGGACAGTGGATGTTCAAGGCACATGACTGGAAACAAAACACTCCTTACTGAATTCATTGAACAAGAAGGTCCCAATGTCACATTTGGAGACAGCTCACAAGCAACAACAAAAGGTTATGGTACCTTGATAATTGGTAATATCAAGGTATCCAATGTGGTAATATCAAGGTATCCAATGTGTCTTATGTGGCTTGTCTCAAGTATAATCTCCTAAGCATAAGTCAGTTTTGTGATAAAGGATATAATGTTGAGTTCACAAGTAATAAATGTCTAATCAAAGATAAAACTCAACAAACTCTACTGACTGGAACTAGAAAAGGAAATGTGTATTTTGCTGCCTGGGACAAGTCTATTGATGCAGCATGCTTTATTGCCAAAAGCTCAAATGAACAAAGTTGGTTGTGGCATAAAAGGCTAAACCACCTGAACTTTAAATCCATGAACAAGCTGGCTAGAAATGATTAGTTAAAGGACTACCAAATGAAGTTTTTATTAAAGAACATGTTTGTAAACCATGTCAAGAAGGAAAACCAGTCATTTCTACTGAAAGGGTACTTGAACTGTTACATATGGACTTATTTGGATCAATTACCCCTGCAAGCATAAATGGAAGAAAATACACATTGGTTGTAGTAGATGACTTCTCTAGGTTCACATGGGTAGTATTTCTCCTTAATAAGATGAAAACTCAAGTCAAACTCCCTGAACTGTTAAAGAGACTGTCAAATGAGAAAAGCCTTAATATAATCAAGATAAGATCTGATAAAGGCACTGAGTTCATAAATTCATACATCAATGAGTATTGCACTAAAATGGAATTGCCCATGAAACATCAGCAGCTAGAACCCCTCAGCGGAATGGGGTAGCAGAACGAAGAAATAGAACTCTTAAAGAAGTTGCTAGAACTTTAATTGCTGATTCAAACTTACCTAAGAGGTTTTGGGCTGAAGCTATAAACACTGCATGTTATACTCAAAATAGATGCTTGATTACTAATGGTCAAGGCAAAATCCCTTATGAACTATGGAAAGGAAGATTGCCCAAAGTATCTTATTTTCACATATTTGGTTGCAAGTGTTTCATTCACAACAATGGGAAAGAACAATTGAAATTCTTTGATAGCAAAGCTGATGAAGGGATATTTCTTGGATATTCCCAAATCAGTAGAGCTTTCAGGGTCTACAACTGTAAATTCCTTATTGTGGAAGAAACACCCCATGTTGTGTTTGATGAATCCATCTTTGAGAACAGGAATAAGACCCTGGATACTGATGACATTACACAAAGGACAACCAGACTGAGTCTAAAAGACAAAGATACTATGTTCATAGAAGTTGTCCAGGCAAACCCTCCTGAAAATATTACACTAGACAACACCCCTACATGCAATCTCCCTGAGGCAAACCCCACTGAAGGAAATGATGAACTGAATGACCCAATCCTAGTTCATTATCTAAATATTTGGAAAATAAATACAATACACTATAGTATTGCTTCATATGTTGTATAGTATTAGTTATAAGTTACATTACAGTACAGTATTAGTTTAAAAATATTATTATTAGTACAGTAATAGTTAACGTGCGATATAGTATTAGGTTACATATTGTATAGTATTAGTTAAAATATTGCATATTATTAATTAAATTCTAATTAAAAAACTATATTGTATGCTACCCAATACTACATTGTTGTGAACTAAATGTATAATGGGAGAATTACACTATAGGACATTTCACCCTAAGTCTTTGTAAATCAAGGAAAATTTTATTGCAGTTACAAATCAAGGCAAATTAATCAATTGAAGTACAATTATACCCCTACCGTGTTGATAAGAATTTCAATTTTGAAATAATTAGATTTAAATAATTCAATTAATGGAAAGTCAACTAAAATAAAAAACATTAATAAAAATCTGAAAGATTTTTTTGCTCGATAATCGCACGGATTTTTAATTCAAAAAACTTTCCTAATACCTCAGCCAACATTAATTCCTAAAACATTGATCATTCTCTCTCCATTGAAGCTGAAAGAAGAAAACGAAAGCAAGAAGAACCCTTGTGTTGAGAATCCTTCAATGTATTTAGTGTAAAAATCATCTCCTTCAAAACAAGAAAAACAATTTCATTAATTAATACATAATTTTTTCAAATTAAATATTCGGTATACACAATCATATGGATAAATACGAAAATTATTATCCACGTTGAATATATACTTCTTTTAATTAAAATGATTTAGAAACATAAAAAGGTACACACAAAAGGTATATACATTATTATTGTTTTAGTATAATTAAATGTGCACAAGAAAAGAAACGTAGGGGTACATACATAACATATGCACAATGTAGTGCATATAAAATATAGCATGCGATAATGTTGTGCATATAGCTGAAATATATGCATAGAAATATACATATATCATATAATATGCAATACTATTATACATAAAAAGATCGAATATATATACTTTAATTTAATAGTTTCAGTATTGTTATCTGAAAATACAAACAATACTTATAATATATAATATGAATAACTATTATAGACAAAGTAGTGCATATGTAATATAGTATGCGATAATGTAGTGCATATAGCTGAAATATATGCATAACTCTATCATCCCCAATAAATTTGAATCAGATTCTAAACATCATTTATTAATGTCACCAACCGAGTATAAGATTGCTGAATTACCTGAAAATATATGAGGCCACAATGCAGTAATTTGATCAACAATCTCCTGGAAAGAGGATCCGACGGTGACAAGAATCATTTTACACTTTTCTTCGAAATCAACCTTCAGGAACACAGTTTAATCCATGGTAGATGGACTTGAAATTGATAAGGAAATTGATGCTATATGATGACGTAACCGTGTGAATTGATTATCCCCAAATTTTAACGAAAATGCATGACGATGATAGAGGTTATCGATTCATGGAGATTATGCTGAAATTGATTGAAGATATTTGGAATCGAAGAAAGAGTGTAAAGCTGATAGAGGTTAGCATCGAGATAATGCTGAATTTAAACTCGTGAATTGATGTTAAGGCAATTGATGTTATATGATGACGTAAACTCGTGAATTGATAATCCCCAAAATTTAACAGAAAAATGCAGGAAGATGATAGAGGTTATCATCAATTCATGGAGATTATGCTGAAATTGATTGCAAATATTTGGAAACGAAGAAAGATTGCGATGCTGAATTGAAAGTTTGGAAAGCTGAAAGATTATAATGAATTGATTACCGGAGTAATGAAAAAAAGGAAATGAGTGCCTTGAATTCAAATTAAATCGTTTAAGGAAAGGTTGGCTATAATTAAGGGAGACTTATTCAATTTTAATATTAATTCTGTAGCTAAGTAATATTATTTCGATTCCTGTATTAGTTTGAGGGCATATTAGGGACTTAAAGTATAGATTTGTCTTAAGTTGTAATATCAAATTTTTTTGCCTTGAATTAAAAGATGGGCTTGGATCTTGGTCTATATTATAAATAAACTCAAGTATAATGTGTGTGAATAAATAATGTAGTGTATGTTAACTAAAAAACTATATTGCATGCTAACCAATAATACATAATTGCCAATAAAAAGGTATGAAATATAAAAGAAAAAGAGAACCTAAAACCATAAGCTCACAAGTTGAGCCAGAGGTCGGAGTGCCATTAAAACCTTGCCTGGGAAAACCCTCCTTAGGGACAAAACCCGAGGTCAAGGGAAAAGGTACACTCCTCTAAATAACAAAGTCTAAAGTATAATAATGAAAGTATGACAAATATAAGTGATGCGGCCTAAAATTGTCATTTCATAAAAAGTCGACACGTGTATAGAGGATAAGATAAATGAGGAGATATGGGATTAAGGAATACTCTCTGAATAAAGAATCTCTTTCGGATGTCCCTCCGGAGGGAGCTCCACCCAGGGGAGAGATATCAGGAAGACCTAATCCTGATAAGAATTAGTAGACCGAAGATTTAGGAGGAGTCCCGTACGAAACGGCCCGAGATTGGGTGAAGGAAGACTCGTTCCTCCTTTATCTCAGCGGATGAAGTCCACTAGGGGGAGTGGTGGCGGTTTTTCAGGGAGTAAGAGAGTGGAAGACCCTGTCAACGTAGTAGGGCCGAGTCCAAAGTGTAGGTCCGAAAGAGAAGGAAAACCTAACTTCCTCTTAGGTGGGAATTCTCTATAAATAGGTAAACCTAGGTACATTTTCAGGTTACGATCTCTAACTTTACTCAATTTACTAAGCTGCTCATAATTATTCTGATCTCTTCCAAGAGCCTTATCGATAATCGAGGGACTTTCCCGTCCTTACCACGCCTTAAATCACCTATACTGACTTAGGCATCGGAGTGTCCGCGCCGGACTCCCCTCCGGCGTGTCTTTTGCAGGTTCTGGAAGATCATTTCGAAGGAAGCAGCATACTCGGATCATTCATACGCGTTCGGGAATTCGGATATCTGACTCCAAGGATATCTAATCCATCCGTGCAATTTTAGGCACATCAACTGGCGCCGTCTGTGGGAACGATTTGAGAGATCTTCTCACGAATTTCTATTTGTTCGAGCGATGGGCGGCGGAAATAACACAATCACGCCCATTTCAGGGAAGAAAACTCTTCCGGGGGAAAATCCCCATTTGCCAACTGATCCCACATCGAAGGGAGGCCGAGGAAAGGATCCAGTTCATGTCCCTTCCGGATCAAATCCGCCATTGACACCTACCCCGGGTTTGGGCGATGAAAATCACCCCCTACCGATCGGAGAGGGGATAGCGGCGACCACGGAAGCCCCAGCAATCCGGACTTCAGATCCCCAACATGGAGATACCCCAAATTCGGAACCATGTCTGGTTTCTCCAGACCAATTGAATGCCCTTATTAAGCAGGCTGTGGAAAGAGCTTTCGCGGCTCAAGGAGGTCAAGTCCCTAGAACTACACCAGTGAATGCGGAGATACCTACTCCGAGACTCCAGGAAGAGGCACCAGGGGCCTCCCAAGTGCTCTCCAAGGATGCAGGAATGCGGGCAGAGGGGGATGAGAAAGCGCCTTCCCGAGCAGAAAGAAGCGTTCCCCCTCGGAACACAAGAAGGAATGCAGATTTGGTGTCCCGAGAGATGGAGCTCCCCGAAGTAGAAGAGAGTACAGATGATACATACCCAGGACCAATCAGCGACCAACTGCAAGCCCTACAGAAGGAAATGAGGGATATGAGGAAACAGATGACTAGTCGGGCAGGTAGATCTGCTTAAGTTTCCGGATGTCAGTTTTCTCCTGACATATTACAGGATGAACTGCCATTCAACTTCAAGCCCCTCAACTTTGAATACTATGGTACGGCAGATCCGTACGAACACCTGGTAAGATTTGAGAATGCGGCGTTATTACATCGATATGGAGAGGGAATCAAGTGTAGAGTGTTCCTGACTACCTTGGCAAAGGCAGCACAGCAGTGGTTCACCCAATTGGAACCCAATACCATTCGATCCTGGGAGGAGTTTAGTGAATTATTCCTCCATCAGTTTGCAAGTGCCCGGAGGCAGCCACGGGCCACTCTGACCCTCTTCAATCTGAGGCAAGAGGAGAACGAGAGTTTGAGAGCCTTTCTCCGGAGGTTCAATCAAGCAGCCCTGGAGGTCCCTACAGCCTCTCCAGATGTGAAGATTAATGTTCTTACTAATGGACTGCGTGATGGAGATTTCTTCTCCTCCTTGGCCAAGAAGCCAGTCAAGAACTTTGATGAGTTACTACACAGAGCAGAGAAATACCTCACTTTGGAGGAGGTTCGTAAAGCCAAAAGACTGGAGGCTAGGCCACGGGATCGAGAGAGAAGGAGAGAGGGCCCCTCCAAGCGAACCAGTCCAGAGGTCCTTCGGACCTCCGGTCCAGCGGGAAACAACAATCCATCTGGAGGCTCCCGTCCCGGCCCTCGCGGAAGGTTTGAGAAGTATACACCCCTGAGAATAGAACCTGCCGAAGTACTGGAGGCAGCAGGGGATCATCCCGACTTGAAATTCCCTTATTCCATAAATCGGGGCCCTTAGAAGCCCAAGTCCGATCGATTTTGCAGATTCCACAATGAGTATGGACATGACACAAACCAATGTTATCATCTGAAAGATGAGATTGAAAGGATGATCCAGGCAGGGCATCTGAAGGAGTTTATATTCAGAGACAGGCAGGGCCCTCGAGGGCAGAAGCGGAAAGAACATGAAAGGAAATCAGAAGAAAAGGAGTCCAAGAAGGAGGCCGAAGATATGCCTCCTCCGCCGCCAAAAAGAGGAGTAATACACATAATAGTGGGAGGTCCCACAGATGGAGATTTCTTCCGAAAGAGAAAACAGAATGTTCGAGCCCTAAGAGCTGGACAGGGAAGTCAACTAAAAGAAGTAAGACGCATGACAGAGACACCCAATATCAAATTTAGGCCGGAGGATATAAAGGAAATTAAGGAGGATCACAATGACGCCTTGGTGATCACTACCGACATAGTTGGGTTTGACGTCGCCCGAATCTTTGTAGATACGGGAAGCTCGGCTGATATTATGTTTTTTGAGTGCTTCAAAAGGATGGAGCTGAGTGTGAAGCTGCGACCTGTAGATACCTCCCTATATGGTTTCTCCAGAGGGGCCATCCAACCCTTAGGGTCTGTGGTGTTACAGGTAGGGTTAGGGGACGCTCCAGCTCGAAAGGTTCACCTGGTAGAGTTCCTCATTGTGGATATTCCCTCATCATACAATGTAGTAATGGGAAGACCCAGCCTGAATCTCTTTCAAGCGGTCATCTCTACATTTCATATGAAAATGAAATTCCCTACGGCTGGAGGAGTGGGGGAAGTAAGAGGAGATCAATACCAAGCACAAAAGTGCTATGTGGAGTCTGTAAAGATGGCGGACAGAGCTTTAACCAGGGGCCTGGAGAGGGTGAGAGGAGACGACCCTGAGTTAAAGAAAAAGAAAGTGGAAGGAGTAGTACCTGAACAGGTAAACGTTAAAACAGACGAGGAGCTAATGAATGTGGAGCTCTTCCCAGGGAAAGTCGGCTTTGCCACTAAGATAGGCACCCAACTGGGACCTGAACTGACAGAGAAGGTAATCTCTATATTACGTCGAAATTCTGATATATTTGCATTTTCTCCAGCTGACATGACAGGTGTTCCTCCGGAGATAGCCATACATTGTCTTAACGTTGACCCAAAGGCAAAGCCGGTGAAAAAAAAGTTACGAAAATTTGGAGTTGAGAAGAATAATATTGTGAAAGAAGAAGTTGAGAAATTATTAAAGGCAGGACACGTTGTGAAAGTACAATTCCCAAAATGGCTCTCCAATGCGGTGTTAGTACCTAAGGGGGGAGGGAAATGGAGAATGTGTATTGACTTCAGAGACCTCAACAAGGCATGCCCTAAAGACCATTATCCGCTGCCGAGGATAGACCAGTTAGTGGACGCGACTTCTGGCTTCGAGCTACTAAGTATGATGGATGCATATCAAGGGTACCACCAGATCCAGCTAAACCCCTCAAATGTCCCCAAAGTGTGCTTCATAGCAGCGTGTGGAACGTTTGGTTATGTTCGAATGCCATCCGGGTTAATCAATACCGGTGCAACGTATCAAAGAATGGTTGACGCCGTCTTTCGAGGACAAATAGGAAGAAATATGGAAATCTATGTGGATGATATGTTGGCCAAGAGTGTGAAAGTAGATCAGCATGTGGAGGACCTAGAGGAGATTTTCCAGGTGATTCGAGAAAATGGTATCAAATTGAACCCGACCAAGTGCTCCTTCGGGATGAAGTCGGGGAAATTCCTTGGATACATGGTTACTCAAAGAGGGATAGAAGTGAATCCAGCTAAAGTAAAGGCTGTACTGGACATGCAGCCACCGAGGAACGTGAAAGAGCTCCAGACGCTCAATGGGAGAATCACAGTGTTGAGTAGATTCATAGCTAGGTCCGCCGAGAAAAGTCACCCTTTCTTCAAAATTCTCAAGAAAGGGGCCAAGTTCGAGTGGAATGAAACATGCCAGAAGGCCTTCAAGGATCTGAAACGTCACTTGTCCCAGCTGCCGAAGCTGATTAAACCTTCTCCGGGAGATACTCTCATTCTGTATCTCTCTGTAGGGGAATTCTCACTGAGCACAGCCCTAGTTAAAGATGAGGGATTTATCCAACATCCTATCTATTACGTCAGTAAGGTCATTCAAGGAGCTGAAGCTCGATACTCGGAAATCGAGAAGGCTGCTCTGGCCGTAGTGTTTACGGCGCGGAGATTGCGCCCATATTTCCTCTCTTATAAAATACTAGTCCGCACTAATTACTCATTGAAACGGGTTATTGGCCGAGCAGACCTCTCGGGAAGGATGGTGAGATGGGCAATAGAGCTCCAAGAATATGATGTGGACTTCGAGCCACGGAGGGCCATAAAAGCCCAAGCTTTGTCTGACTTCATCCAAGAATCCACCAAACCGGAAGAGGTAGAGGGATGGAAGATATATGTGGATGGCTCAGTAACTTTGAATGGGTGCGGAGCAGGAATAGTGCTAGTGAGTCCCCAAGGAGAGGACCTACAATTTGCAGTCATAACTTCAAATAATGGAGCAGAATGCGAGGCTCTGATCAGAGGAATGGAGATGGCGGTTGAGTTGGGAGCTCTAAAGGTAATTCTATATCCGATTCCCAATTGGTTGTTCAACGGGTAAATGGAGAATATGCAGATAAAGATAACAGAATGGCTACTTACCTGGAACGAGCTAAAGATGTGATGGGCAAGTTCCATGATTGTAAGGTGATTCAAGTACCTCGAGAGGAGAACGTACAGGCTGATAGCCTCTCCAAACTTGCCAGTTCCGCAGAATTTGATGGACATGGAACGGTGACCTTGGTGATAGCAGAAAGAGAGGCTCTCGGAAGCCCCATTGGTTCCATCGAGGAAGGAGATGATTGGAGGAAAGATATTTGGACGTAACTCACCAGAGGAGCAGATGCCCTTACCACCCGAGTAGCTCGAGCTCTTAGGATCAAATACTGTATTATCGGAGGGCGATTATACAAGAAGTCGTTTACCCAACCATACTTGAGGTGCATATCAACCCGAGAAGCGGTGTACACACTCAAAGAAATTAATGAAGCAAATGCGGCTAGTCATGAGGGATATAAAACAGTGGTGAAGAAAGCCTTAAGGGCCGGGTTATATTGGCCCTCCATGACGAAGGATGCCAAAGAGTTCGTAAAGAAATGTGCCAAATGTCAGAAAAATGGTCCCCTGATAAGGACTCCTGCGGAAGAGATGGGAGCTATGCACTCTCCGTGTCCTTTCGCTAAGTGGGGAATCGATTTGGTGGGGCCCTTCCCCCTAGCCTCGGGAGGAAGAAAATTTTTGATAGTAGCAGTAGATTATTTTAGCAAATGGGTCGAAGCTGCCCCTCTGGCTACAATAGATGAGGAGAATGTGATTAAGTTCCTGGGAAGACAGATTTGCTGCAGGTTCGGAGTACCCAGGATATTGGTTTCTGATAATGGGACACAGTTCAATGGAGAAAATGTACGAGGATGGTGCGCAAGGCTAAACATAGTACAAAGATTCACTTCCGTATCTCATCCCCAAGCTAATGGGCAGGTGGAAGTCACTAATCGAATCATAGTGGATGGTATTCGGACGAGGGTGACGAAGATATGCGGAGGATGGGTGAACGAGTTAGATAACGTGCTATGGTCTTACAAAACTAGCCCAAAGACAGCAACTGGAGAATCCCCTTTCCAGCTGGTCTACGGAGCTGCAGCGGTGATACCTCCAGAGGCCGTGCTGCAATCCCACCGGATTGCCCAGTTCGAAGAACATCAAAATGAGAAGCTGATGAGAGAGGCCCTGGATTTAATGGAAGAAGAAAGAGAGATGGTTCGAGTACGCGCGGAGAGGTACAAGAGTAAAATTAAAGCTGCATATGACTGAAGGGTGATTCCGAGGTCCTTTAGAGTAGGGGATCTGGTATTAAGGAGAGCTGATGCTCTAAAGAATACGGGAAAACTGGAGCCCAACTGGGAGGGGCCTTATAAAATCACGCAGGTACTGAAGGGAGGAGCCTATAGATTGCAGAGCATGGAGGGAGTCGATATAGCCAGACCTTGGAATGTTTGCCATTTGAAGAGGTTCTTTGTTTGAAGAAAATGTAAGGTCTTGAGACCATTTGTGATTTTTGCATTAATTCCTATTCTATTTAATATATTTAGTAGCTTCACCAGAGCTCTTTTTCCCTCTTTACGGGTTTCCCCTTTGGGGTTTTTCCATAGAGAGGTTTTTAATGAGACCGGCGTAGGTTATCTATGGCCTATGTTGAAAACTGATATTAATCAATGAAGCTTTATCCCTTTTGAAAAAAAATTATACAGAGTTATCACGTTTTGATTATCTTTCTCTCATTAGAATATATGATGCATGAACATGATAAAATGAGAGTGAGAGACACTCAGAGGCCCAGAGGCCGAAGAGCTATGGAGAGCTCTTCACCATACTTAAGACCCAAAGGGGTTACTTAATGAAAAGAAAGATTTTATGAATCAAAATCTTTTAAGAATGAGAGTGAGAAACACTCAGAGGCCTAGAGGCCGAGGAGCTATGGAGAGCTCCTCACCATACTTGAGACCCAAAGGGGTTACTTAATGAAAAGAAAGATTTTATGAATCAAAATCTTTTAAGAATGAGAGTGAGAAACACTCAGAGGCCTAGAGGCCGAGGAGCTATGGAGAGCTCCTCACCATACTTGAGACCCAAAGGGATTACTTAATGAAAAGAAAGATTTTATGAATCAAAATCTTTTAAGAATGAGAGTGAGAAACACTCAGAGGCCCAGAGGCCGAGGATCTATGGAGAGCTCCTCACCATACTTGAGACCCAAAGGGGTTACTTAATGAAAAGAAATATTTTATGGATCAAAATCTTGACACTCAGAAGCCTAGAGGTCGAGGAGCTATGGAGAGCTCCTCACCATACTTGAGACCTAAAGGGGTTACTTAATGAAAAGAAAGATTTTATGAATCAAAATCTTTTAAGAATGAGAGTGAGAGACACTCAGAGGCCTATAGGCCAAGGAGAGCATCTCCCCATAACCAAGACCTAAGATGGTTACTTAGAAAACAAAAATTTCGCAAACCAAAATCATGTGCCAAGACTCTGTCTAAGGAACGAAGGAAAAGATAGACAGAAGTCTAGAATCCAAGGAAAACCTCCTCGAGCCACCTGAAACTAGAGGTGATCCTTTGAAAGGGTGAGAGATTGCCTGAATTTTTTGAGAAAATTCTTTGAAGGTTATGTAACCAAGAGACAATAATGGTGCAACCTACAAGACCAATAAGGGGGGAGGAGAAGAGCACACCTCCACCATATTCTATACTGGTCTTATAGGTTGCCCATGTAAACAAGAAAGAAAAAAAAACATGCCAACAAACAGACAGTACGAAGCTAATACGATCATCACAAAAATCCCCCACATATCCAGGAGTGTGGGGTCCCCTACAGAATATAAGAAAAACAAGTATCATGAGCAGAAGTTAAAAGAGTGTAGCAAAAGAAAGGTAAAATGTTTGTTATGACCATGGAAACATCAATTTTAAGCTGCCTTTTCAACAGCAGCTCCCTCGGCAGCAACTCTCTCGACCACAGCTCCTTCGACGGCAGCCTCCTCAACAGCAGCATGACTGCTAGACCCTCCACCCTCCTCTGGGCCCTCTTCACCTCCTGGGGTAGCCTCAGCATCCTTTCCATCACTTGCTTTCACCTCATCCCCGGGAACAGAGGCATAAGGATAGACTAATTGCTCCAAAGGCTCCAGCTCAGCCATGCCCACCTTGACTGCCTGCAAATTGGCAATAGCCTGACCCATTCCAGATAAGCACCAAGGACTGTCAGCACTTTCTGTTGGATTCCCTAAGAATTTAGGAGGGGGAGTAAGCTTGTCCAAACGGAAGGCACGAGAGTAGGTCCCATCAAATCCTGGGGCTGAGTGCTCGGCCACAGCATTGCTGAAGCCGTGATCGATGAAGTGAGGAATATGTGGCCCCATAGCGCATAGGAAGCTTGAGCTCTTTAAGAAGCTGGACAGCCATTGAGTATGGAGAGTCCCTAGAAATTCTTGACCCAAGGAAGAGGTAAACAGAGATTTGATGCAGGCTTGCACTCCGACATCCGGCAGTTCACGCTCCATCCGCTTCATCTCTGTCCCCATCCGTTCCACCTCCTCTTCCAGATGTTTAATCTTAGCTGCCTCTTGCTTGCTTTAAGCCCGGAGAAGAGGCAATTCCTCAGCTAAAGCTTGAGCCCACTTTTAAGCTTTGTCCTTCTCCGCGGTGACACCTTTAAGAGTTGATTGAAAAGAGGATGCCTCAGCTCGAAGGAGTTCATTCTCAGCAACCAGTTCAACACCTTGGTCGAATATTTTAGTATAGACAAGGCCGAACTGCATGACGAGAAGAAGTAATGTTTAAGAGATGAAGAGGTTAGATGCCATAAAGATAAGGGGAGATACCTCAGAAAAAAGATGAGCGCCGTGAAGCAGTTGGTCTTCAGGGAGAGGCTTGTCGGAGAGCTCGGTGTTGGAAGGAGGAGGACATCGGCTAATGAGACGCTGAAGAGGTTCGTAGGAGGTCGAAAGGGGGACTTCTTTCTCAGCAAGAGCCCGAACGGTCTTTCCCTTCTTCTTTTTAGAAGTGCCACAATCGGAGAAGAAAGCATTTGTAGCTGAGCGAGTCCTCCTAGAGACAGAGCCTGGGACTTGGGCGGAAGAGCTAGGGAGAGGAGGAGCCTTTGTAGAACTCTCTGGAGCCGGGGTCTTTACAGAACTCTCTAGAGCCGGAGCAGGGGATTGAGGAGCCTTAGGAAGGTCTTCAGGGACAGCTGTTGTAGGTGCCTTCACCATTCCAAAAGCAGGGGCATCCCACGAAATGTGAGTCAACCAGCTCATTGCTGTAGGCAACCAAGAAATTTTCAGAATTCAGAAAAATAGCCACATGCAAAAAGCGAAATACAAGAACAAGGAATTTTTTACCATCTCGAGGTTCTAAGGGAAAATCCTGAGGACAGAATCCAAAATGAGAGAGGATGCGAGGGTTTTTGCAGATACCAAGGACATCAAAAAAATCGTGTTGGCAGACATAAACATTGAGATTAGTCATAACAGTATAGTTTGAGGCAGAGTAAGTTTTCAGGGGAGGAAGAGGCACTCCTGGGTTATGATATAACCAGCGTTCGTGGGGAAAGGTCCAATCAGAGGGGTTAGACACAAAAATGTAATAATCCCTCCAAGATGATTCTTCTTCATGAAGCTTTGTCATGAACCTGCAATTACGAGACCTTCTCCCACAAACATAGAAGAAGCCGTCATTCAACTTGCAAGAGTGTTGACTCAAAAATAATTTGGCAGAAGGCTCACCGCCATTCCCCTTTACCAAAATGTAAAACCCTATCATAGTGCGGATAGCATTCGGAGTGAATTGATTGAGGGGGATTTACATGCGAGTAGATATGGAGGCCAAATAGGGGTGAACAGGAAATCGAAGACCCGCCCTAATTTGAGCTTCGAAAAAAGCTAGGGTTCGAGGCTTAGGAAAATCGGGGCGTTCATCTGAGCGAGGAATTCGGAGGGTGTACTCCGGCGGAAAGATTTGGGCCTGAATAAGACTGGCTAGATGGGTATCATTGATTAGAGAAGAAGTCGAAATCCTATTTTCAGGGCTCCCCATCGGAAACGGGGTTGACTCGGAAGGATTTGGTTCGGAAGATTCAGGTGGGGAAGAAGGGTGAGACATTGACTAAGTAGTGTTAAAAAAGAAAAGAAGATAGCTAGGCTACCTTGTTTGGAGAAATATGAAGTCGGACTGGGCGACCGGCGACGAGGAGACCTGGGGAAGAAGACGCCTGAGAAGAAAAGAGAAAGTAACGGGAGAACTTTCGAGAAGATGAAATTTGAAAGAGGATCGCGTGAAGTGAGTAAGAAAAGAGGGGTTAGAATAGAGGCTTCTCCTCGAGAAACTAGCAAGAGAGAAAAAATTGCGACTGTGTGGGACCCAGGCGCAGAAATCGAAGCGTTTTTTCGGAACTGAGGGCGGGAAAAATCTCCGAAGGAAAGTACTTTTGAAATTCCTCTCTGAAGCAAGAATAAAACACGTTTCTCCAGAAATGCCCCTATGCTGAACTCGCTTGAATTTCTTACTCTCACAAAAGATATAATCACTTTATGAGAGTAGGGGGGAGTAGATGATGCGGCCTAAAATTTTCATTTCATAAGAAGTCGACACGTGTATAGAGGATAAGATAAATGAGGAGATATGGGATTAAGGAATACTCTCTGAATAAAGAATCTCTTCTGGATGTCCCTCCGGAGGGAGCTCCACCCAGGGGAGAGATATCAGGAAGACCTAATCCTGATAAGAATTAGTAGACCGAAGATTTAGGAGGAGTCCCGTACGAAACGGCCCGAGATTGGGTGAAGGAAGACTCGTTCCTCCTTTATCTCAGCGGATGAAGTCCACTAGGGGGAGTGGTGGCGGATTTTCAGGGAGTAAGAGAGTGGAAGACCCTGTCAACGTAGTAGGGCCGAGTCCAAAGTGCAGGTCCGAAAGAGAAGGAAAACCTAACTTCCTCTTAGGTGGGAATTCTCTATAAATAGGTAAACCTAGGTACATTTTCAGGTTATGATCTCTAACTTTACTCAATTTACTAAGCTGCTCATAATTATTCTGATCTCTTCCAAGAGCCTTATCGATAATCGAGGGACTTTCCCGTCCTTACCACGCCTTAAATCACCTATACTGACTTAGGCATCGGAGTGTCCGCGCCGGACTCCCCTCCGGCGTGTCTTTTGCAGGTTCTGGAAGATCATTTCAAAGGAAGCAGCATACTCGAATCATTCATACGCGTTCGGGAATTCGGATATCTGACTCCAAGGATATCTAATCCATCCGTGCAATTTTTGGCACATCAATAAGTGTTCCTTGAAACACCCTCAATCCGTGTCATCCAGCATATCCGACCAACGATCGTGAAGGGACACCTGCATAAACTCTGAAGTGCTAGAGTCAGCTGAACCATCCGGCGGCTGCTGAGGCGGACCCTTCCCCGACCAACACCTGGTGTGTTGGCTAACACCTGCTAGCTCTGTTAGACTAGAATTGTCTACCATAAATGACGCATTGGTTGTATACCTAAGAGAGTCATAATCTGGAGCACTTCGTCCTTTGTTCAGCCGTCTAGGTGAGCAACCTTAGTATTTGTGATGTCCTGAGTGGCTCGTTCCCGGAGGTGTGTGAGAGGCTCACGAGTCTTCTTAATAGTACGCTTTGGCTGGAAAAGCACCCTCGTGGTGGTGGAACCCTTCATTCTATTGGCGGCCTTCTGAGCTGCCACGACCAAAGATGGAGCCTTCTCTGTGAGAGGCTGATACGTGGAGGTCGATGCCCTAGTAGGGTTCGGGTGACCCCCTTCCTTCAGTAAAGCATTCTCCAACACCGCCGCGTCTAAGTTCTCCTCTGAGAGCGGCCCAAAAGCGTTGTCCAACGGAACTGAGTAGGTGTTCCCCATAGTCGGATCCTGTTGATCCTCTGTTGCATGGTCCTCCTCTCCCAAGTAGGTCTCCCCTTCCAAGTAGGCCTCCGGAGGCGGGGTAGTGGTAACTAGGGCTGAAGTGGGGTTAGTAGTGCCTGTAGGGGAATGAGGGCCCTGGTGGCGGCGAGACCGAGTACGACGAAGACCTCTCGTCCTCTGGTCCTGAGGACCTTGGGATCGAGTACGACGACGACGACTTCTCCTCCTTCGCTGGTCCTGACGATCTTGATCCTTCTGGTCCTGGTGACCTTGTCCCTCACGGTCCTGACGACCCTGTCCCTCTCTCATCGATTTCCTACAAACAGCCAGAGAGTGTCCAATGATGTGGCAATGTGTGCAAAACTCTGGAAGCTTCTCGTAAAAGATCGCAGCAAACGAGCTATGACCTGCACGCTGGTACATAATACGGTCTTGAATGGCCTTGTGCATATCAATCTCAATAAGTAGGTGGGCATAATGCCCCATGTCACGCTTCAGAGTTCTGTCATCGATCTTGATCAAGGTACCCAAAGTTGAAGCCAATGCCTCCAAAGCAATCGGATCCCAGTATTCCATAGGAAGGTCAGCGAGCCTAACCCAAACTTGAGTCATGCTGGAACGTATGTTGTTCGGGTTGAAGTCTGGTACCCATCTCTGTAGGTGAATAACCCCTGGGTTCAGCTGCCACGAGCGTCGTTTGAAAATACGGTCCCCCATAAACTGCCCAACAATACATAATTGTGTCCTTATTTTACTACAATTGAATTCTATTAAAAACACAAGCAAAACTATAAAAAAAAAGGCAAAAACTTGTGTGAGACCGTCTCACAGATCTTTTTCTGTGAGACGGATCCCTTTTAACCCATATTTCAAAATTTTGGGTAGCATAATCCATATTTTTCTTTAGATTTTGGTTGGTAAAAAAAAGTGATAATATTTAAGTAAAAAGTGATAATAGTTTTAACAAAAGTGACTGTCACTTTTTACTTAAACACTATCACTTTTCGCTCAAACATTATCACTTTTTATATATGAGGCCCGTCTCACGGATCTCTTTCTGTGAGACGGTCTCACCCAAGACTAGCCCAAAAAAAAGTATACCTTTGAATAGGATTGTGCCTTCTTGATTTAGGTTAACTTTTCTTCTTTTTTCTTTTTGCCAACTTCATTTCTTTCTTCAACTCTTCCTTTACCAACTAGGGGGACTTTAGTCTTCAGACCATCTTTCTTCACAAATTCATTTGCACTCGGATTTGGCCTGTCAAATAATTAATCGTAATGAGCAAAGACAATTAAACATATTAATATAATGTAGCAAAGACAAATTTAACAATCGGTTTTTTTTTTATCTTTCTTTCTTAACCCCTTTCTCTTAATACTAGCATAAGACGAGCACATTGTTTAGTTTTCATAATCTGAAAAAAAAAAAAAAAGGTGAGAAAAAGCACACTGACTACACAATTAATGGACACGGTTATAATCAATAAGCATATGAATGCATCAACATGCAACATGTTTTTGGGAACAACCAAATATTATTGGGTGGGTATCAAGAATACCATAAGAAGCAAAGTTTAGAAATACATGGAAAATGCTTGATATGGATTATGTGGAGATTGAGGAATAACATATTATCTTCAAGAAGGAGCAGGGTACAGTTTCAAAAGCAATCGAGGAGCTGAAGGTTCACACTTAGAGACGGGGTGTAGAAAGACAAATATGCAAGGGGTCTGTGGAGTTTGCAGAATGGAGTACAAATCCTAAGCTGGAAATTGGAATATAGGTTCATATTGATAGCAAGAGAGAGTTTTGAGAAGTTGTAGCTGTATGAGATATGTAAACTGATTGAATCGGATACTACTCATATCCTATTCATGAGATTTTTTATATAAATAAAATCATCGCTTTACTGACCAAAAAAAAGAAAGAAATACATGGAAAACAACCTCTAATTCCTAATACAAAGCATTGGCTCTCTGTTCCAATATCCAAAAGTGCACCAGTATTAAACTTAAATCTAAACTTGAGCCATCCAAATGCAAGCCCACGAATTTTATCAACTACAACTTCTAAGGTAAAGTCCTGACCTCTAAATATCAGTTTGTTTCTATCAGTTCTCTTCAACAACATTTTTGCCAGAATTATAGTGTATATTTAGATTGGAACTCTAAAACATTTAACTAAAACAAAGTAGACATAAAATTCACCGGATTCATGAGATGACTCCCCAACATTTTCATGTAGTTGAATCATAAACAAAATAGTAAAAAAATCTAAAATGGGGTTTAAAACTAATAAACGCTTACAAAATGAGTAACAATTACCTCACAATGAAGAAACCGATTTGTGCGATAACAAAATTCCCCCTAAGCGGTACTCAACTAACACCTCCACAAAAAAAAATCCTTAAAATGAAGAAGCTGTACTGAACCTAGCACCTCCACAAAAAAAATCCCTCGAATGAAAAAGCAGTACAAAGTAGAATGCAGAATCGTTTAGATCTAAAGAAATTTTCGATTGAATTTTGAGAGCGAAAAAAAGAGAAAGACATAAGCAAGGAATGATTATAGGAAGTGAATGAGCAAGTGAAGGAAAGTGTGAGTTTCGTGAATGAGCAAGTGAAGGAAAGCGTGAGTTTCGTGAAGGAGCAATTGATGGGGATGAATTGTATGGGGAAAATACAAAAATTGCCTAGTCAAAGTAGGCTTTATAAAAAATGGTCTAACTTATTTAAAATATACAAATATGGCCTATTTTTAATTAAATTAATTAAAAAAAGAAAAAATAAAATAAAAAACAGAATCAAAGTTGGATTCACTACCGTGAAAAACAAAAATAAATACCCACATCCTCTTCTCTCATTCTTCTTCCATTTTTTTCATTCTCTACACTCAAATTCTTATAATGTAATTGAAATTTGGATTGAAGGTAAGAAAAATATTTATATTACATATATTTTATTTTATTTTGTTGTTTGATGTTTTATCAAAGTAAATTCAAGTGGAATTTTTTTTAGGTTTACACCCAAAATTTCCTTTAGGGTTGTTTAGGGTTGTGTAATGTGGTTGTATAGGGCTGTTTAGGGTTGTGTAATGTGGTTGTATAGGGTTGTTTAGAGTTGTGTAATGTGGTTGTTTAGGGTTGTTTAGAGTTGTTTAATGTGGTTGTTTAGGGTTGTTTATGGTTGTTTAATGTGGTTGTTTAGGGTTGTGTAATGTGGTTGTTAAATGTGGTTGTGTAATACTCTGTATTATTTATGGTGGTTGTTTAAGGTGATTGTTTATGGTTGTTTAAGTTGTTTAGATGGTTTAGATTGTTTTTTTTATTAAATTGTACTACTGCATAATTTCCTTATTGAATTATAATTTTACTAACAATTATACTTTTCTTATTGATTTGTAGGTGTGGAGTTGCCTCAAATTTGAGTTAACATAATTTATTTTGATGAGTTTATCAATGAAAATGGTCAATGGGAATGAAAAAGAAGTGGGGGTGATCATGGTAATAATATAGAAGGACTTCCAATATCTTCAAACATGTAGGACACAACAGATTAACATGTCGAGCTCCATTGTCTAGTTAAAAGAAAATCATTAAGTTAGTGAATATGTAGTTTTTAATTTTTATTTTATTTGAATGTGAACGGTTAAGTATTTGTATTAGGTGTCCCACTTTAATTATCGTATGTGAACGATTAAATATCTATATTAGGTTATTTAATTTTGTTGGTATTTGATTTTTTTTATTATGAAGATCACATGAGATTTTTTATTTTTTTTTGCTACGGTAAATCACAACAAATTTATATTAGGTTATTTTGTCCAACTGTGTACAACTTTTTACAACTGTAAACAACCCTACACAATTATAAACAACTCTAAAAAAAAACTCTTAATATTAATAATACTAAACAACCCTACACAACTCTAAACAACTCTACAAAAAACTCTTAGTAATACTAAACAACCCTGTACAACTGTAAACAACCCTGTACAACTGTAAACAACCCTACACAACTCTAAAGAACTCTAAAAAAACTCTTAGTAATACTAAACAACCTTAAACAACTCTAAACAACCCTACACAACTTGATATAAAACAACTCTAAATAACTGTAAACAACCTCGTTATTTAAATAACTCTATATTAAACAATCTCATTATTTATCATTAAAAATATGTTATTTGTACCATTTTAAATATTAAAGTGTCAGAATTGAAGTTTACTAATCTTATGTGTGATCAAATAGTGTTGTTTAGTTTTGAATGCCCAATACTACATAATAAACTCATGTTAAACATTCTCATTGTTCATCATTAATAAGATGTTAAGTGTACCATTTTGAAGATCAATGTATCAAATTTAGAGTTTGTTCACTTAAAAATAAGTAATTCACATATTGTTTCATCTTATGTGTGATCAACAATATTGTTTAATATGAATTGCTTAGTGAGCGTTTGCAAACACTAGTATGTGCTTAAAAAAAAAAATCTAAAAATAGAATCACTTTTAAATAAATTTTAATCACACTCTTTGTAGATGTTGTTAACTCTTGAATGCCTTAACATTATCAACAACATCTTAATTTGACCTTCCGAGATTTTTTCTAAGTCTTTTCTGAAATGCTACATTAAATGTTGATCTAAATGTTGTCGCATTTCTGGTAGGATCTAGAAGCTTCTACTAGGATCTGGAACCTGGAAGATTCCAGAATATTGCAGAACGTGCTAAACCACCTTGGAACCATTTAGAACGACCTGGAGCATAGAACGACCTGGAGCATGCAAGAAGGATCTAGAAAGATCATGGAAGTTGAGGTCCTAAAAAATAGGATCTCAAATATGGAAGCCTCTAGAATTGCATCTCACTCTATAAATACCGAAGGATGGCTCCATAATTTAGTGTATTATATTCGATCAATATCCTAGACTAGTGTTCATCCTGTTAGGAAATTGTGGCCCCAATAGTTATACCTTTTAGTTCATACGAAGTATCCCACCCGTATGACTGTGCGCTTTTCTTTATCTATCGAGAGTGTAATCATAGATAAGACTAGCATTTCGGCAGTGTATAATTCATACACTTAGATCATTTTTAGAACAGGGCACTTGCCTCGTTTGTAGTTTCTGTTGTGAAGGTTATTGTTGTAACATTTCACACAACATTTATACTTGAAGATAAGTATTGATATTTCGCCGTAAGGCTCACATAGATTTTTATTTATAAAATCTATGTGAAAAATATTTCCATTGTGTCTCGTTTGTTTTTAGTGTTTCAAGTCTTCCGCTGTGTCTACTTATTTCTGATATTCTGTTAGAGTCAGTGTTGTACAATTTGTCTCAACATTTAGTACAACATTAATCTGTTTTTACTTAAACACTATACCACAGCACACTTTCACTCTTAATGTGATTAATATGAATTGCTTAATGTTGTTTAAAGTTGTGTAGTGTTGTTTAGAGTTATGTAGTCTTGTTTTATATATAGTTGTGTAAGGTTGTTTAGAGTTGTGTAGTCTCGTTTTATATCTAATTGTGTAGGGTTGTTTAAAGTTGTTTAGTCTCATTTTATATCTTATTTTGTAAGGTCGTTTAGAGTTATTTAGCGTTGTTTAGAGTTGTGTAGTCTCGTTTTATATCTAATTTTGCAAGGTTGTTTAGAGTTGTTTAGCGTTGTTTAGAGTTGTGTAGTCTCGTTTTATATCTAATTGTGTTAGGTTGTTTAGAGTTGTGTAGTCTCGTTTTATATCTAATTGTGTAAGATTGTTTAGAGTTGTTTAACGTTGTTTAGAGTTGTTTAGAGTTGTGTACTCTCGTTTTATATCTAGTTGTGTAAGGTTATTTAGAGTTGTTTAGCGTTGTGCAGTCTCAATTTATATCTAATTGTGTAAAGTTATTTAGAGTTGTTTAGCGTTTTATATCTAATTTAGCATTGTTTAAAATTGTTTTATATCCCCGCAAAGCATATTGTTTTTTATTGCACTTGTTTCTATAAAAATTCATTCACTTTTTTTTCCATGAATATTTATCAAAGAGTTTAAATTATCAACAATAGCCAAATTAACGCTGAGAGTGAACTCCAACAATGAAAAATTCACTGAACTCCAACAATGAAAACAATGAAAAATTCAAAAGTTTATCACCAATGCCACCCTCCTTAATAATAGATTATGCATTAATCTACCTAAAAAAACTTAGCTCCTTCATTTCAAATAAATTACTAAAGCACTAAAGCACAAAGATTTTAACATATTTCGATGTTGCTCATCCAGCTCATTATAAATTGTTTTAACCGTTGCTAGCGTGTTGCGTGAGCTTATTTTTTAATAAGACTAGTCTTTAATTGGAATAACATAGTAAAACTTGTGCACAAAATTAACAGTGATATTAGATATTAGCTAAATTAACTTCAACTGAAATTATCATAAACAATTTATAAGAGAAAAACAAACATTTGCTCAAGAATGAAAACTAGACAAGTAAACCATATACGATGCTAATATGCTAAATTGAAACAAATTATATGCTCAAATGGGTATAATCTCCCCACATCACATGCCTCATAGAAAATTATACTCCAGTAAAGATTAATTCTCCTACTTTATAATGCAAGATTTGAAGAAGGGGTTTTCTTTTAAAATGTTATCAACAACATTACATCCAAGTAAAAAAAACATATCTTGGACCAAATAAGCAAAAACACACACACTTGGTGGGCAAAATGAAGTAATGTTCTAAATAAACTCACAATTGAATAAACAAGTTCAGAGTGTATATACGATTCAAGACGAAAATTCGACAGTTTAACCGTAATTGAAATGTAGAAACCCTGCAATTTCGAATTTGGAGAAAGAAGGTCAAAGACTTGCGACCTCTACTCTGGAATTCTGAAGGAAGAAGAACACCCATTTTATTTTTTTTGGAACCTTCAATCCTCTTGAGGTCCAGAAAGAAGAAGAAGAATTGATGATTTTCTCTCACGATTGCCCAAATTTCTCTCACACGCTGCACACACACCTCCGCACGATTTGAACCCTCACCTCAAACTTTCCCGCACGATTTGAACCTTCAAACCTTCCCTCTGAACACCACCGCACCCAGAGATAATTCTCTTACGAATTGCCCAAATTTTTTACAAAGAAGAAAATTGAGATTTGAAGAAGGTTTTTTCTTTCGGATCTGAAGGAGGAAGTAAGGTTTTTTTTGTTTTCAGAAGATTTTTTTTTTTTTTAATTGCAATTAAACTTGGTCAATGGGGAGAAGGCCAAAAATAAATATGTCATGGATTATCCGGCCATATTTGGCAATTTCCACCTTAAAAAATCCGCTTATGACCCACGGGTTATATAGATCCGGCCCATTTTGTTTGTAACTAATACACATGAATAAATGCAAAAAAAAATATTATAGTGGAACGGGTGAGTAAATTTTAAATTATGTGAGATGGTGGTCAAAATTGGGGCACAAGGCCAACAACGTTGACCTGCACCAGTCCTTGTATTCAATCAACCAATTTCGTTGTTGTTATATACTCTACATTTTGTGGGAGTCCAAAAGAAGAAATTAAAGCAAATAAATAAGGATGTGGAGTGATTTAGCTGTACAAGCTGGAGTAATTGTGGTGACGCTTTTTTGCTCTCTCTTCACACGAAACATTCCCCAATCCCTCTTCTCAAAGCTCCGCCTGTTCAGCCGCCGATCCCATTTGCAAGCCAAGCGCCACTTCGTTCTCGGCGCCCACCTCCTCTCCCAAGCCGCGTCTTCCTCCGACACCTCCATCGCCCACCGAGCCCAAGTCGAAGCCGATCGAGCCATCTCGCTCGAACCCACTGATGCCGCCTCTCATATCCTCAAGGCGCTCGCTCTCGATATTCAAGGCTTCAGGACCTCCGCTCTCAACTCACTCGACGCCGCCCTGTCGCCGCTTGCCGTGAAGTCGCTAACCGCCGCCGAGAAAGCGGATGCGCTTTTTAAGCGGGCAGAGTTGAGGGTGGCGGTCGGTGAGGCTAAAAGGGGATAACGCAAAAGTCCGGCCCGCTTGGTTTGTTTGCTCATCATAGGCCAATTAAAGTTTGGCAAAAACTCGTTAGGATAAAGATTTGTGAGATGATACTTTTAATCCATATTTTTCAGATTTTTTATTTATAAAAAAAGTGATAAGTCACTTTAATTAAAAATATTTAATTAAAAAATAATAATATTTTTAATTAAAGTGACTATCACTTTTTTTTACAAAAGAGTCCCGTGAGACTATCTCAACGAAGACTAGACCTTAAAGTTTTATATATTTTGTTACTGTCCAAATATCTCAACAAATACATTTGCCATATATTTATGATAGAATAAATAGTATAGTCTAATTGATGTGAAATAAGGAACTGAAAATGTAGTGGTTGAATAACAAATACTAACAACCTTCTGAATTTAAATGGTCCGGTAACCAACTTTTGGATTGAAATTATTTAAATAACATTTCTTTTTTTTTTTTTTTTGACAATACAACAAGGATTACAATAATAGAACAGTCTTCGTCACTAAGGCGAAGAAATACACAGATCCCTGATATATTGAGGAGAAACATCTTCTATCCAATCATAAGAAAGAGAAGTGTGATAAAATAAACTTTGAGCCAAAATATGAGCCTCCCGGTTAATAGTCCTAGGAATGTACTAGCAGTCCCAAATCGGAATCCGGTGAAGCATCTTCTTAATTCTGATAATCATCTGACTCTCATCATATCCAACCTGCATCTCATTCATGATTGCATTAATAGATTCAGTTGAATCTGAGCGTACACCATTAACAACAATATTCTTGGTAATGCATCTTTCTAACGCCAATTCAATTGCTCTTAACTCAGCACCACAAACAGAACCTGGATTCTCAATTCGGGCGGCTCCCGAACTAATCAAAGCCATGCCCGGACCAAAAACCACATAACCAATAGCAAAGAACTGTCTCTTAATATTAAACGCCGCATCTGTAAATAAGAGATTACCTTCACAATGCGTTGGATACAGCTCCTTATCTTTGGTTATAGGATCTAAACAAATATTCTCAATTGTGCTTGATCTTTGAAAATCATGCAAATAAGATATGGCCCATTCCACATTAAATCCTGTTTTACCTCTTCCCACGCTCCAGCCATCTTTTGACTCACAATGAGTTAATTTACATCTTTCTGTCCAAATAGCCCAAGCCACCATAATTACAAAAGCCATATGATTGAGCTCAAGGTTATGATAACACCACAAAACAAAATCCATGCCATCTCCGCCCAAACCCTTTTTGATCAAATTCCAAAGCCCAATCCGCTTCCAACTTTGTTTGGAGAAAGGGCATTGAAAAATGCAATGAACAGTATCCGCATTGTTAAAACCACAACACTTGCAAAATGGATTAATCGGCACATGATGTACTGCTAGATTGCCCTCAGAAGCAATCAAATTCTTAGGAAATTTCCACCCAAAAATCCGAACCTTTTGCGGAATCTGTAATTTCCAAAGACTTCCAAAGGCTTTTTGAATGAGCATAACATTAGAGGAACCTGCTAAATGTTCAACTTTGGAATTCAGATACCTTTGTTGAGCCACTTCATAACCAGACGAAACCGTATACTTTCCATTCGAAGAATGAGGCCAAACCAAATGATCTTTTTCTTGTAAACCCAAAAGTGGAGTTCGAAGAATACTATCAGCTTCGTAAGGCATAAAAGCCTGGCGAACCAATTGCTCATTCCAACTCCCTGAGTCGAGGAGGAATCTATTAACATAGGAGGCACTAACATTTGTTGATTGGATCCTTCCTTTGTCTAAACCCAAAACCCAATTATCCTTGAATATATGTGTATCTTCACCATTGCCAATTCTCCATAAACTGTCTGAGTCAAGAAGCTCCTTACTCCACATGAGAGATCTCCAAACGAAAGATGGATTGGATCCCACCTCTACATCTGAAAATCGAACCTTGGCAAAATATTTGGCTTTAAAGATTTTTGCAATTAGGGAGTGTGGCATGCTGAAGATCCTCCACAATTGCTTTGCCAGCAGAGCTTTATTGAAGAGTACTAGGCTTCTAAAACCCAATCTGCCATTCTGTTTGGGTGTGCAAAGCTCGGACCATTTTTTCCAATGTTTCTTTCTTCCTGATTCAGAATCGCCCCACCAAAATCCTGCCATAATTCTCTCAATATCATCACAAATCGCAACTAGAATCCTGAAGCAAGACATTGCATAAGAAGGGAGAGCTTGAAGAACGGCTTTGATAAGGACCTCTTTCCCTCCCTGAGAGAAGAACTTGTGGTTCCAGGATAGAACTCTTTTCCTCACTCGGTCTACCAAATAACCAAACTTGAGCCTTTTAGCCTTAGGAACTACAGATGGTAGCCCAAGATAAAACTCATGACTCGTTGTAGAATTAATCCCCAGAATTAACTTGGACTGGTCCCTGTTTTGTTGGCATGAGGTGTTGCTGAATGTGATTGATGATTTGTCCCGATTCACAAGTTGCCCCGAAGCTTTTTCATAAATGTAGGTGCAATTTGCAACCATCTGAGCTTCCTCTCTTGTTGCCTTGAAGAATAGTAGACTATCATCTGCAAAAAAGAGGTGTGACAATATGGGGGCAGAACGAGCAATTTTAATCCCAGAAATGTATTTGTCTTCCACAGCCTTGGAGATAATAGAAGAGAACACCTGTGCACAAAGAACAAAGAGATAAGGTGATAGTGGATCACCTTGACGAAGCCCTCGAGTTGGAACAAAACATTCAGAATTGATGCCATTGATATTGATGCAATAAGACACAGAAGAGATACATCTCCAAACAATACTGATCCACTTCTTAGGAAAACCCATTTTCTTAAGAATTGACAAAAGAAAAGGCCATTCAATCCGATCATACGCCTTGCTCATGTCCAACTTCAATGCGGCATATCCAACTTTACTCTTTGTTGATTTTAGAAAATGCATACCCTCATAGGCTAGTACGATATTATCAGTAATGATCCGGCCAGGGACAAATGCACTCTGATGTTGATCAATAAGATCACTCAAAACAGTTTTTAATCTATTAGTCAATGTTCTAGCCAAAATACGATAAAGAACATTACAAAGACTAATAGGCCTAAATTGTTGGGGGATCACAGGATTACCCTTTTTGGCATAAGAGTAATGATAGTTTGATTCCAGTCCTTCAAATTTGCATCCCCATTGAGAACACCCAAGATAGCAGCAGACACATCATCTCCAACAAGATTCCAATTATGGTGATAGAAAGATGCTGGAAATCCATCAGGACCAGGAGCCTTCCAAGGTGAGAGGTCTTTAGCTGCTTTAAAAACTTCATCCTTTGAAAAAGGAATTTCAAGAAATGAAGTTTTTCATGAGAAAGTTTGACCTTTAGATACTCTGTAGCTCTCAAAATTACCTCATCCGAGGGGTTGCTTGTTGTAAAAATAGTTTGGAAATAATCCAGAAAGACTTTGCAAATATTATCCTGAGATACAAAAGTTGTACCACTCTCATCCTGGATTGTGTGAATAGCATTCATTCTCTTGCGCAAGTTAGCTCTTGAATGAAAAAACTTCGTATTACGATCCCCTTCTTTAAGCCACTTAACTCTCGACCTCTGTTTCCAAAACCACTCTTGTTGAGAAGTAAGAGTTGCCAATTCACCCTCCCATTTTCCTATTTGGTGCATATCCGGAGTACTAGAATCATCATTGAGGCTTGAATTGATCAGATTACGAACACATTTAATTCTGTGATCAATTGTGCCTCCCTTATTAGATGCCCAATTCTTTATAAAATTTGCACAATCCTGTAAAGAGTCCTTCAAAGGCATATCAGGAGTTGTTTTCTTCCAAACTCTTTGCATAACCTTTTTGAATTCAGGCTCCCTCATCCAATAATTCTCAAACCGAAACTTTTTCTTGTTCTGTGGAACCAAGGATGGATGCTGCACTTCAAAATCCAATAAGATAGGTCTATGATCTGAGCCAAAAAAATCCAAAGCTGAGGCTTTATACACAGAACAGAGCTGAAGCCATTCATCAGTAGCCAAAAAACGATCCAATCTCTCTTTGATGTATGATGTGCCCTTTCTTCGATTATGCCATGTATATTTTGACCCCTTCATCTTCAAACATTTCAGTTCATTATGACAAACCACATCTTGAAATAGACCAATATTAACATCTTTACAAGCAATGCCTCCAAATTTCTCAGAATTATACAGCACTTGATTAAAGTCTCCCCCAGTTACCCAAGGTTTTGGAAGATCAAACTTATAATCTTTAAGTCTTTTGAGAAAATTCCAAGATGCATTCCTTTGATGAGAATTGGGATTGCCATAAAAACCAGTGAACCGCCAAAAACCATAAGAACTCTTAATGAAACAATCAATATGAGCAGAGGTATAGGAGGCAATCGAAACATCAATGTCATTCCAAAAAAGAACCAAACCTCCCCCACGGCCATTAGAGCCTACACTAAAAACATTAGAAAAGCCTAAACGTACTCTAAGCACTTCAGCATAACAAAGACTACATTTAGACTCCGAAATGAAAAACAAAGACGAACGATACATAATATTAATAGAACTTAAACTCTTGAACGCACGAGAGCTGCACATTCCTCGCGCGTTCCAGCATAAAATCTTCATTCACCAAGGCGGGGTTGAGTCACCTCAACCTCCGCCATTCCTGGAAGTGAAATTTCAGAACCATATGTCTCAATCATGCTTTTGGCTTTCTTGAGAAAAAACAGCCCATCTATTTCATTTCGCACAGTTTCAGCCCTCACAAAATCAGCAAGGTCACCTGAATGATCCTTCCAAAGCCTCTTCTTTCCAGACATCATATTTCCTGGGATTGAATCCTCTCTATCCACATTTGGCAGACGAACAGGGCCTTGGTTAACCTCCTCCCCAGTCCACTCAGATTGGTCAACCTCTTCTCTATAAGGGACATAAGGCAATTCCCCTTCATGGATAACTTCAACATAATCAGTAAAATCAAAAGCTTTGAAGTTGCGCCCCACATGATGGACCACCCTATAGTCCGCCCCATTGTCCTTTCCCCAAAGGGGTTCCTTCGTCATTCTGTACTCAAAACCTGCAGGGATAGTAAATCGAAGGGGTTCCAAAGCAGTACCTGTCCTTGGATCAACTCTCTCAGGCCTACTTCCCACTGCTCGGTCTCCTTCATCTCTTCTAGTCATCAAATCTTGAAAATTGTACACCACTTCCCTTGCATTCTCATCAGGCTGATAATCTGCATTTAAGTTCCATTGAGAGGTAATAACATCCTTTTCTGCAGTAGCCCACAACTCCTGGACACCCTCCTCTACAATCACTGCTTTTCCCTTAGCTCTTCTTCTTCTAGCCGAGTCCACACTTGCATGTTCTTCCAGATTAGTAACCTCTCTCTCCTGGGCTAACTGACCACATTCGCCTCTGTTCGCCCCCATCTCACCCCTAATATTCACCCTTTCCATACCAAGGAGGCGAAAAAGCTCTTGCATGTCTCCTTCCGTTGGCCTTTTTTGCTTGTCTGCTCTGAGCCATTCTGGAAAGAACCTATGGTTATCAAACCAAACTTCATCCTTATCTTTCACCTTATTGCAGCCCCTAAAAGAGTGGGTTAGATGACCACAAAAAGTGCAGAAATCAGATAAACGCTCGTATCTAAAAAAGATAACCATGGTAGTACTTTCAACAGTGAAATTAGTAAAACGACAAAGAGGAGCTTCAGTATCAAGTAGCACTCGAACACGGAGAGATTCTCCCCAAGCCCTCTCCCCTTCTTTTGCATCAACTCGAATCACTTCTCCAAGCACGCTTCCCACCCTTTCTCCAGTGATTTTGTTCATTGCATGAGCTGGAAGACCATGAATCCGGACCCAAAAAGGGGCCCGATCCATTTTAACATTATCAAAGCAGTCTGAGCCTTTAAGTGGCTTGAGCACCATGAGAGATCTTCGCAGGTTCCAAGGTTGCATGTCCAGAATATCCTCCATTTCAGAGGGATTCTGAAAATCAATGACATACATACCCTCTCCCACCGGAGTAATGAGAATGTTTGAAGTAATTTTCCAGTTGGTTAGTAGAAGCCTTTTTAACTCAACAATATTAAAGAACCTTCTAGCCACAAACCTTACAAGCACAGAAGCAGTAGGGGTGATAAGCTCACTTGTGGCTACAGCAGTGTTTGAACTCTCCTTCTCCGAAATATAGCACTCACTAAACTTTTGTTGAACGGCCGAATCCATATTTTGAGTGGTACAAATAAGATCATACACAAGGAGGAAGAAACAAGAGTATGCCTTTCCAAATACCCTAATGCCTGGATTTATAATGAGAATTTGATCTGAAAAACCATTGGCATGCAAGTAAACCATTGGCCACTCTTTAAAAGGATGATTTTGTCGGATTTGAAAACCAAAAATCTTTCCAACCATTTCGAAAACCAAGGCAAAAATCGCGTCCAGTGGCCAACCTGAAGAAAATAAATCTCCCCGTTGTGAACACGCCCAGTGTGGAGGCACGTATCACTCACGCTCCACACTAAAAACCCAAATCCCAGTTGCAGAATCAATGATGAGGGGATTATTGAGAAAACCAACACAATCTTTAAAACCAAACATCAAGCGAATGATTTAAAAGGAAGGAACCACACATTAAATTCACATAGCACGCATGAAGGAATTTGAGAACAAAGAGCCATTCTTCGGGAGATGAAATATATCAAGAGAGGAATTAATTTCGGAAAAATAAAAGGAAAATAGGATACAGAAGAACACCAATTTAATCTCTTAAGGCCATGTTTGATAGCTTAGATTAAACCTAGATTAACTATATATCATTTTTATTGGTTGTTTGATAACTTAGATTAAGGGTAGATAATGCTTTAAAATTTATAAAGTTTAGTTATCATCCTAATCTTAGATAATCCGTCTATGCTATCAAACATGCCCTAAAAAGAGTAAATCGTGAGGGTTTTTTCACGAGAGAACTGTCGATGATGTGTAATATTATATTAATAACATTTCTTTTCGATCGATGTCCTTTGAAGTTCTAAAATAATCCAATTGAATAGTCACTCAATCACGGTGTTCAATTCTTTTCTTTTCTTTTTTTCATAAAAAGATATGTATATTTTCTGTTTTATTAATAAAATTGTTTATCTATAAACAATACTCCCTCCGTCCCGTTATAAGTTTCCCACTTCTTTTGGGTGTTTTGATTAAGGAATATGATAAAATAATAGATGTAGTATGAGTGATGTGATGGTGAGAGAGAAAATAATAGATTAGTATGAGATGAAGTATAATAAAATAATAGATAAAATGTAAGTGATGTGATTGAGAGAGAAAAAATAATTTACTAAAAATGGAATGAAAAACTTATAGTGGGACATCAAAAAAGGAAAGTGGGAAACTTATAGTGGGACGGATGGAGTATTTTTTACTTGTTTTTTACATTTTCTTTTTTTATAATTAAAATATGATTTTTTTAAAAACATGTACATCCTCTATTTCACAATAATTTTCACACTTTTAAAATGAAAAAATCTTTTATAAATTTCACCTTCACAATATCCTCAATTTTACACAAATATATTTTGTCACATTTCGATTTTAGAACCTAAATGAAAACACCATACTTTTACTATTTAAAATTCAACTAAATTAATTAAAATTAAAATCGACAAAAGCAATGAATGTAAATGATGCAATCAGTGGCGGATCCAGGATTTTAGATTCGGGGGTACAAACCACTTTAAGTAATACAACTCGATGCAAACAAAATTTTTAAAAAATATACATAACTTGCAAATCAAATTATAAATACAATTGAGTTCTTAAAATTGTCATTTTTTTTTGGATGCGATATGTGGCATCATCATTGAAAATTTGTAGAAAAACATCATTTTTAATAAAAGTAATCAAACAATAATTAAATACGGATCATCCACCATTTTTCACCGTTTATACTCTTTTATATATTGGTTGGACGTCATTCAGAAAGAAACTAGGTGTACCATTCAACATTTTTTTAATTGAATTGATAGTCAGTAATAAGATTACAACTATTGTTATTACTATAAAAAAATTCACAATCAAAACAACAACTTATTAACAATTTTATCTCAATTAATTAATTTAATATATATGTAGCAATAATAATATATATAAACCCTAATTTTTTTAATTAATGTTGTGGTAGAAGAATTGGGTTGGACTCAATTTATTTTCTTATTATTAATAATATTTTTACACTAAAATTAAAATTAGAGTAAATATATATTTTTTATATGGTATATTAGTAAAAAAAAAAATCAATTTTGGGGGTACAGCTGTACCCCCATGTACCTCTCTCCCTCCGCCACTGGATGCAATGTAAAACAAATTTATGAATTTATGAAAAGGTTTGCAGCCGAAGTAAATATTAAAATAAGGGTTAATTGCAAAAAAAATCATGAACTTTAGTGTATTTATCAATTACAACATATTCTTTTTTCCTTTGTAATTTGATACACCACCTTTTTATATTTTGCAATTCGATGCACCAATATATTTTTCGGCCAATTTTAATTTAACTTGGCGTCGAAAATAGCGAACTCACCACGTTGTCGACACGTAGACTATCAACTAATAATTTTTTTAATGAAAGACACATTTTTTTACATAAATTGCACACTAAATCCATCAATATATATTTTCTTTGATTTTCGACAAAATTCTCCATCTTTACGCTTTGATATTATAGGTATTGATTTGGTGTTTTCCATCTCAAACTCTTATCCTCCATACAAATGTGATATCTATATAATTTTATTTAAAAACAAATCATTCAATAAGTTATGCAAAACAAAACAATTCATATAATCATATTTATTCCTCTGATTTGCATTAACGTGTTTTGCAAAAAAAAAAATAATAATAATAATAATCACACAAGTCGTGCATTAATCAAAATCATATTTATTCCCCTATTGGCTTAATTTTTTTTCCTTTATGTTGCTTAAATTTTTTTCTTAATCACATAAAATAATTTTTCGTATATTATGTTGTATTTTTTTTTTCATAATCGCACACAACATGGCGAATTAAAAATGACCGAAAAATATATTGGTGTATCAAATTGTAAAACTTAAAAAGATAGTGCATCAAATTGCAAAGAAAAAAAGAATATGTTGTAATTGATAAATACTCAAAAGGTGGTGATTTTTTTTGCAATTAACCCTTAAAATAATGACAATTTTGAAAACATAAATTACTTTTTTTGCACATGCACTAAGAGTCAACTCATTTATTTACTTTATATAAAAAGTTTTATAAAATTACCCCTCAAAACTACACTAATTATTATATTTTTTTAATATGCGTGTCAATCTACATATGAGAGTAATCGTGGAACGGATAAAGTATAAAAAGTGAGCACACTTTCGATATATATATATATATATATATATATGGAGTAGTTTTTTTTTTCTCGTGAAAACATTCTCTGAATTGGAAGAATGTTCAGTGATGTTAAGCAATGCCATTGTTGAAAAGTACATATTAAGAATTAATTTTTCACCATTTTATAGATTTTTAAATGAGGCGAAATTCTTTAATGGTTTCAAAGTTTTCAGATAAACGACCTAATTGAGATGGAATTCTTTCAGTACATATAAAGTTAAAGTTGTAATACCTCAGATCAAATTATGCTAGCTACAACAATATGTTGAATTTAAGAAAGCATTTTAAGTCATGGGGTATTTTCATGACAATGTTGATTTATGAGAATTTAATTTTTAAGAACGATCAAATTTTCAAAGGGAACACACTCTTAAAACGGATAAGAATACTATTTAAGATTTAATTATCCTACCACGAATAAGAATACTACTTAAGATTTAAAATTTAATTATCCATAGAAAGGTTACCCAAAAATCTTAACGTCACAATAGAAAATAATTTAAATAATTTGACGAGGAAAATAACATTGCGTCTAATTAGAAATGTACTATCAATTGATATCACAACCATCAAAAAATTTGAACACTTCTATCATATCAGTTCTATGTTTACATAAAATATTATCTTAATTAAGTTAATGTTAGAATTTACATGTTTCCACCATATGATATTATTTGCATGACATAACACACGAGGGAATAATGCAATATTTGGGCATGTAAGATACTTAGAAATTGCAATACTTTGATTTAGAAAAGTAACACAATATGTTACATATTATTGCCTTGAGATTTAATTAAGCTTAAAGTCAGCTAACACAGTAACACTCCCTCCATGCTTAACAACACATTTCTTCACTTCCCCATACTTAATAAGTGCTTGGCTAAAATGGCTTTAATTCCTCTCATTTCTATTTTATTTTCCATCTACAAGGTTGCCATATTTTTCTTGAGATTTCAAGACAACTCCTCTCCTCCCAACTTCAACTTCATTTTCGGCAGTCTCTCCTTGAAGGTAGGAAAACCCATTTTTCATATCACCATTCAAACAAGAAAAAATTCAATCTTGTAGGAAAAATCATCCACCATTTGAGATTTAAGGTTGAAGTCATAAAAAATTTTCCACCTCCTATTAATCATTATCTTTATTAAGATCTTTCATTAACAACTTTTTATCTTACAAACTAGACATGCTCAAATCGAAACTGAAAAATCGTCGAACCGTCAAACTGACCGGTTTTAAACCGTCGGTTACGATTCAAAAACCAAACCGTAACCGAAAAATGACGGTTCGGTTTCGAATTTTGAAAATCGCTGGTTTCTCGATTTTTTTTATTTTTTAATACACAATTCTTCTATTTTCTATGTATAAATTTAAGTTATATAATTTGTATTAAATTCTAGTAAAGTATTTCTTAAAAAAAGAGCGAAAACTAAAAAAAAAAAAAGGGAGTGAAAACGGAGTGAAAACGGAGCTAAAACGATTTTTTTTTTAAAACCGTAACCGACAGTTTACCGGTTCGGTTTCGGTTACCAATTTTTCAAAACCGAAACCATCGGTTTTTAAATGTAACCAGCGATTTTTGGCGGTTGAACGTGTCTATTACAAATCATGGTAGATACTTATACCAAAGCCTACAAGAATCATTCTAAAAAAAACTCATTTTAAAAATTGGATTATTTTGAGTTAAGGACATACTTCAACAAGAATCATGCTATTCGAAGTTATAGTTTGAAAAACACCACTCCCCTCCCTTTCCTTCTCGGCACCGGTGCATCACGTTAGTATAGTCGCCAGGAGCTTCTCTTGGTGTAAGTGTTCGGGCCAAATCACCGCTTTCAACACCACTCCCCTCCCTTTCCTTCTCGGCACCGGTGCATCACGTTAGTATAGTCGCCAGGAGCTTCTCTTGGTGTAAGTGTTCGGGCCAACGGTTCGGTCTCTCCAACGGAACCGCTCATGCGGTGACCAATTGGTAGATCGATCCGTTGACCCCCTTTAATTTTTTAGTTTTTTCGTTTTATTTTTGTTTTTTACTTGTTCTTAAATTCCTAGTTTTTAGTTTCGGTTCTTTTGTTCTTGTTTTCTGTTTTCTCCTCCGCTAGTTTTTCTAGTTGTGAGTTTTTTCCTCGCCTTGTGCGGTTCTGTGCCTGTTCGTTTGGTTCATGGCGGTTCTGAGACGTACGGGAATAGGTTACACTCGTCTCTCTACTTCCTCACGATTGGAATGGAGCAACTTTCAGTTTGATCATTTTGGGTTGAAGATGATCTTGTGGGGTATTTTGTATTGATCATATCATATTGTTCTTGTAACCCCTAAAAAAAAAAAAAAGAAGTTATAGTTTGAAAGAGATGAATTTTAAAAATGATGTGACTGTGGCCTTTTTTGTATTCTCAAATTTTCTAGAAATATAGATTCGTGCAAAACTTTTATAAAATTTATATTCAAATACTAATGAGTAGATTTTATAAAATTATTTTTCTAAACTGCTCAAGCTGAAAAAACTACAAACTCCCTTTAACATAAAATTTCTTCAATAATAAATAATATAATAATACACATAATCTACTTTACCTACTTGATTTGGAATCTCTAGATTCCACTTATTTGGATTTACACCATCCACCTTAATCCCAAAACAAACATAGCATCTAGAGAGTAGTTGAAGAAACATATATACATATAGCTTAACACAATATACTGTTTATAGATAAACAGACAACTACAGTTTCTCCCAAAGCATCGACACTGCTTGTTTAAGCCACAGAATTCAGTTAAAACAGTAGTGGCTTATCCACTGCCTCGAACATTAAAGGATCTCTTTGCCGCAATTCCAAGAGCACAATACAGAGAGAGAGAGAGAGAGGAAGCGCACAATAAAATTTTCCTCAAACGCAAAGCCAGTTTCACAAGATATCTGAGTCATGCTTGAGAGGCCAGGAGAAGTTGTATAAGACAAGTCCAACCATAAGAACGACGCTGCCCAAAACGAAGAAAGGGCTCAAGTTTGCACCTTCTGGGAGGTACGGTAATGGAAGGGAAAGAATGTAGATTGAAATCGGCACTGAAACACCAAGTAAATGTTGTTAGAATAGCAGCTACACTTTAAGTTGCAGTGAGATAGTAAACAAGTGATGGGGCACCTGATGACATGACAGCGAGGGAAGAAACAATGGCTGATGAATATTTCAAAAGATTCAGCACTGATATGTTGAAAGCAATATTGGTTGTTATGTAAAGGAGGGGTAGTAGTGGGGCTCCTTCACAACCTGACAAATTAACAACCGTTTATAACATCATTGCAAAAATAATAGAAAGACGTATATTAAACATATGATTTGCCTTCAACAGTGTACCTGTTGTATCGGCTCCAACATTAAAGAAGCAAGCAGCTCCGTCTCTCAAGTATGAAGGCAGTTCAGGTAATGGTATCCCTTTCAAGTTTGACAAAAGAGGCAGAAAGAGGAGCACAAACAGTGCCTACAAGAAAACAAAATACAAGATACAGAAGTTCAAAATAGTTTCTCCCTCTGTCCACCAATTTAATTCCCACATGTCTTATTAGTCCGTCCACCAAATTAGTCTCATACCTTTTATGGAAAATGTCACTTTATCTTCACCCTCCAACCATCACACAACTTTACTCACAAGCAATTACTTCATTCACAATGGACCACACAATATCCTTATTTTATCCACTTTTTTCTTAAAGCATGTGCCCAAATCTATGGGAATAAAATCCATGGACGGACGTTGGGCCTATGCAGTACTGGTTTTCTGAGTTTGTTGATAATGGAATATCTCAACCCTTATACTTAAAAAATTTCATTATAAAAAAAATAATAAAAAAATCTGCTTCATATAAAATACACTGTGTGCGGTGCATACATATAAGCAGGCATGCAAATATACAATGATTTAAACATAATTATTCTAATGATATCATTGTGAGTCAACCGTCACCTGAAATCCAGACCCAAAGGAGTTGACAACAAATATGTCCAGCAGCTTTCCCTATATTAGTTACCCAAGATTTAGTAAAGTTTTGATTTTACAATCCCGAAAATTTGAAGTAGCACATTTCAAGACAACAAATGCACAAGAGAGATTTTATTTTTGCACCTTGAGGCGAGTTGCAGCATCAAGGAAAACAGATTCCTGCCCATTTCCACCAGAAGATTAATTGCATATTAGGTAATGGAATAGGTGACTGCAATGATTCATGCATTACCTTGAGAACAGAAGCAACCGCTTGAAATGCAGTCGAAGCTATCATCATTGTTGGCCATAGTATTCTAACTCCAGAGAGCATTTGATCATGTTCTGATCCACTAGAAATAAAGTATCACCAGAAAATGAGATGCCATTCTTAAAAGCAAATGAACCAGTACAAAACCAATTGCTAAGTAAATCCAAGCTTGATTTGCAAAGTACAACTATTCTTTCCATAAGACATGAAGATCAGCTCAAAGTTGAGTATTTTAACTAGAAGGCATAATGCACTAAAAGGTCTGTCTTAAACATTCTTTTGTTTCTTAAACTAATTTTTGTTTTAATTAGCCCTTCAAGTATTGAAATTTATTTCAAGAGCTCCTTCGAGACAAAAATTGACGGAATTTTTCGATTTATCTTAATGGTCTCCTTAAATAATATCGCATGCCTATTAATTTTATTGATATTCAGACATGTCTTCTGTGCAAGCCGTTCTAACCCAAATATTTCAGGTGATGAGTACCTAAAATGGCTTGCGAAGAATGCGTTTGTACTTAAATAAAGGTGACATGCACATTATTTTACAGGGCCATTATGGTGAATCAAAAATATTTATCAATTTTCATCTTGAGAGAACTCATGAAATATAATTTAGATACTTAAAGGGCTTTTTAAAACAAAAATAATAATTTAGGGACCTATCAAAGCATAAGTTTATAGTTTAGGAAAGTTTTGATGCGTTGTGCCTAACTAGAATGACATGATACTTTTGTAAGACTACCAACTTCCTCAAACTTGACAAGCTCAATAATCACAACAAACTCGAAATCAATTCCATTCTCAATTAGAAACTCAACCAAACATGAACTCTCCATGACTCAACTTAGCTTTATTACACCCATAATCAAAAGTATATCCCACAATGCACTACGTATATTACCACAATGCATTTCTTGCATTTAAAAAAGAATTGCTTATGTTTTAGAGGAGAAAACCTTGTAACTGCCAATACAACACCAGCAGCAACAAGAAAGCATCCAGCGAGTTTGTTGAAAGAGAATCTCTTTCCTAAGATGAGAATAGAGAAGGCCAGTTGCCATACCAGAAATGCCTGCAATAGTAGGTTGCCAAAAAGACACAATAAACCATATTTTTTTCTTTGATTGTACTGGAGATAACTCTGTGATTAATAGATGATGCTTCAAGCAAAAGTAACTAGGCAAGCACAAAAAATAACGAAATGGCACTTCTGTCCTAATGTCACTAAAACTTAAATATGATTTCAACAACTTCTGCCCTGTAAAAGGGGTAAGGTAATTTATCTTCTAAAGTTTGACACCAAAAAATGTATCCATCTTTCATGATAGACAAACATACCCTCCTAATTTCTAAATAATTGAGAATTGAAACATAACTTAGAGTCAGATGAGAGAAATGTTAGCATGAGAAAAGTGGTACAAGTAAAAGAAAAAGAGACAATATTCCAAGCCAACTTGCTTGCTTCAATTTTGTGTATGAAAACCACACATCAACTTATGCTTAATTTAAAAACATTATAGTGAATAATCCAAACCCAAGAAAGCATGCATGGAAAATAATTAATGAGAGTACCTGATTTAGTATTGGGATGGCTGGTCCGGGAAGCATGGCTGTATAAGATAAACATTTTTCAAGTTCAATAAAAGGCTGCTGAAGTAAATTGGAACAGCTTATAATATATGTTCAAGATTAAAAGGCAGAATTCATTTTTTACTACTGTGTTTTTTAAATTTAAGAGCACGCCTTCTCTGCCAACAAATTGGTTTAAATAATAACTCCCAAGTTTTACACGAGACATAATAAATATTATCCAGTCTTAGGTGGAAATTCAAATACCTCCGGAGTACATCCCAGCAACAAGTCCAAGAGCTTCTAGGAAACCAATGATTATAAAAGGTGTCTTTGGAAAGCCTAACATCTCATTGGTAACAATGCCACTTTTGTATCTCATGAAAAGGGTGACGAAATATATAGCCATATACCTGGGTATCATAAAAAACCATATATCTTAATGTACCCTGGAAACACTTTATTAGTAATCTCTGCATTTCAAAGAAAAATAAGTACAATAGAGACATCATAATTGGTATTTCAGAAATCACACAGCAGAAAATCAGCCCATTATACTGTTTAGCTTTGATCCTATTAAATTTTATAAAGTGCTTGGAAACAGTTGAAAGCACTGACATCAATGTCATTATTAGTCCTATATAAAAACATCACATTTGTCCAATTGTAATACCAGGTAACTATTTCTTGTAATTTCAACAATTCAACCAAGATTTAATTATCTAAATACATTGACAAATATATTCAGCGACAGAATTCAACCTAAGTTTGAAAAAAACAAAAAAGTTGAACGATTCTTCTTAGTTTGCTCAAACATTGCCAAAAAAGATACTTCCTCCGTCTAATAATTGTTTGTACACTTGACTTATTTGTCGTTCCACCATTTGTTTACACATAAAACGAAAAAAGAAAAGAAAGGGAAACTCCTCAATAAACCATCCTCGCGATATTCACCAATTTCCACAAATATGACATTCAACTCAATCCAATTAATTTATTTACTTTATTAGTAAAAATTTACAAAATTAAGGTTCCAACACTCCACTCACTGCACCAACCAGCTAGAAATTTGGTGCAAAACAATTGTGAGACTGAAACAATGAAAGAAGGAAATTGAATATACAAGCAGTCGGTGTGAAATTGAAACAAGATTGGGAGAATTAGACACCTATTTTCTCAATAAACATACCCGAAAGTGGTAAACTGAGCGAGAAAGAAGGGAAATTCCTTCATAGGCACAAGCGCGAGCTTGTAAAGCACGCGATTGGCAATGGCAAGAGCAACAGTAACTGTGGCGCATACGACGACGGTTAGCTTGGTATTAATGGAGGGCGGAGGCGTTGGCGGTGGCGGCGGCGGCGGAGAAGCCTTGACATTGGCGGAGATGGGTGGGAAATGGCGGAGTCCATGGCCAAAAGAATTGGTGCTGCGGTAATTAATGTTGAAATTGTGAGGGGAAGGGAGAGAGAAAATGGAGAGTTTAAGAGGAGGGGATTTGCGATTGAAAGTGTGTTGAAGATGCGAGTGGGTTGAGAAGTGGGTAGGTGATCGGAGGAGATGTTCCATTGTTGCACGAGAGAAAATGGCGGCATTAACTACACGTGCACCTAACTTTTCTTTTCACACTTTTTTTTCCCTTTTAATAATTGGTTTTTTTTTCCTCAATAAAAATAATAATATATATGTGAATTGATTGTATTGAATGTGTGACTGATAAATAATACTTCCTCCGTCCAATTTTATTATGCCCACTTCTACAGGTACGGGTTTTAAACTTTTAATGAATATTGATTAGTTTATTTATAAAGTAGATGGGTATGTCTTCTGTAGAGTCCATTTTTTAAAATGGATAGGGTTACTAATAAAAATAAAATACACTAAAAATATGTAAGCTAAGTGTTGTCGCCTAAATGGTTAGATATATTCTATTTTATCTTGAGGTGAAAGTGGGAAACTTATAGTGAGACGGAGGGAGTAAATTATTATTGTAATACTTAATTTTTTAAAAATTTCATTTTACAATTTTTTTTTTTGAAAACCAAACGGATTAGCTTTCTTTATTGCAAGTGCAAGGGGAGGTTGGTAGCCCGGCCACATAGCTCGGGGGGTCTACCCAACTATGAGTATTGTCGAATTGACGAGCTTCCCTAGCCACGGTGTGTGCTAGAATATTCGCACTCCTATGGACATATGAGATCGTAATATTCGTGAAGGAGGCCTTTAAGACCTTTATTGCAGCAATGTAGTCTCCGAAAGTAGTGTTGATAGTGTTGTTAGCATTGATCGCATCTACCACCAATTTGGCGTCGCCTTCTATTGTGCAGTTGTCGACGCCTTGCGCTTTGAGCCAAGACAGGGCTTCAAAGAACCCTATGGCTTCTCCAGTTGCGACGTCCACTTGACCCTTTTGGACGATCGATTTCCCTCGAATTATGTGGCCCTCACTATCACGAAGGATGAGCCCCCAACCTGTTTGGTTTGTATCTTGGAAAAAAGCGGCGTCCGTGTTTAATTTATAAGCACCCGGTTCTGGAGCATGCCAAGCATTACATTGATTGGTAGAACTTGTGTCGTGCCTGTCTTGGCGTTGGTTTCGGCGGGTGCCCTCCCATTCCATCCATAGATTAGCAGAGCGTTGCACCGTTTCGTGGTGGTTGCTGTGGGTGTTGTTCCAAACCATTGAGTTGCGCTCTTTCTAGATCTGGTACATAACCATGCTGCAACATGTGGCCATAGCTTTGTTCGGTGCAGATGTGATTTTGAGGATAAATTCCCCCAAGGTGCTGGTGGTGCTGGCCCAATGCTCGATTTCTCTCAGCAAATTTGCCTTTTGCCAGCAGCCTCGAGCAAAGCCGCATGAGATGAAAATGTGCCAGCTATCTTCGGTGCCCGTATCGCACATAACACAACCTGTTTCTTCTACGGCACGTCGGGAGCTCAGATTGGTTTTAGTGGGAAGACAGTCCCTGCTGGTACGCCATAGGAAGTCTTTAACTTTCGGCGGTAGTTCCATCCTCCATAGTGTATTCCATGGTCCTTGAACCTGTAGAGAAGGAGTTATAGTGTTAGACATGAGGAGTTTATACGCCGATTTAACAGAGTACCTGCCGTTTTTCTCGGGATTCCAGAAGATTGTATCCACTGAGTTCGAGGGGGGGGGGAGAGCTATTATGAGTATGCGCTCCTGGTCATCCGGGAGCAGTTCATGAAGGAGGTCATTGTCCCAGGAGCGAGATTCGGCATCGAATAGGGCTGATACATGTAGATCCTCTAGGCCGTTTATTTCCGGAGATATGGGCATGCAGTTCGGATTACCCGGGATCCATGCCTCATTCCAGATTTTTATGAGGTTGCCTCTCCCAATCTTCCACTGTAGGCCGTCGCGGACAATGTTCTTACTAGCATGAATACTACTCCAAGTATAGCTTGGGTTCCATCCTATGGTCGAATTAATGAATATTTCTCGGGGGAAGTATCGGGCTTTAAGGAGCTTGCAGACGAGTGCTTCAGTGTCCGTTTCCAGCCTATGACCCATTTTGCCAAGCAAGGCAATATTGAAATTATGAAGGTTCCTAAAGCCTCTTCCTCCGTCCTTTTTTGCCACACACAGTTTTTCCCATCGCATCCAGTTGATGCCTTTGTTAGGGTCCGTAGAGTTACCCCAAAAGAATTTATTTATCATAACCTCCAATTCTGTCAAGAGGGTGCTAGGAAGTAGGAAGGTCGTCATGCAGTAAGTAGGTATTGACTGGGCCACCGCTTTGATCAAGGTTTCTTTTCCTGCTTTTGAGATTTTTTTCGTTCTCCAGCCTTGGAGTTTGGCCCACAGGCGTTCTTTGATGTAGTTGAATATCTCCTTTTTTTTCCGGCCTATAAGGGAAGGCATGCCGAGATATCTGCTTGTGTTAATTCCTGTTGTAACACCCATGATGTTCTTAATGACTTCCCTTCTCTCCTCTATGACGTTCTTGCTGAAGAAAAGCTCGGATTTAGCATAGTTGATTGCTTGCCCCGAGACGGTCTCATAATTGTCGAGCAGGTTTTTGAGATGCTGACATTCTTCGATCGTTGCTCTGCAAAACAGGAGGCTATCGTCCGCAAACAAGAGGTGTGTGATTTATGGAGCCCGTCTGCAAATGCGATTACCATGGATGAGGCCTGTAGTGTTGGCTCGATTTATGGCTGCTGATAATCCTTCTAAGCATAGGATAAAGAGGTAGGGTGATAGGGGGTCTCCTTGGCGAAGCCCTCTACCTGGTTGAATGGGCCCAACCTCATCATTGTTCACTCGGATTGTGCATTTGACGCTTGTGACACACATTAACATCCACTGGATCCATTTATCTGAAAAGCCGAGTTTGGAGAGGACAGCTTTCATGAATTGCCAATCGACCCTGTCATATGCCTTACTAATGTCGATTTTTAAGGCAATGTCCCCGCGGGATCCGTGCCTCTTATTTTTCATGGCGTGGAGGGTTTCAAAAGCTATCAGTATATTATCCTGTATGGCTCTCCCGGTTACGAACGCAGATTGGGCTTTATCGACCAGATCAGGGAGGACAGCTTTGAGTCTATTACATAGTACCTTGGACATGATCTTATAGAGGACATTACAGAGGGATATGGGTCTGAGGTCTTTGATTGACTGGGGGGAATCAACTTTGGGAATGAGGGTGACTGTGGTATTGTTTAGATTCGGGGGGAGTTCATTCCTGTCGAGTCAGCCTTTTCCTGCCTGGTATATATCCTCCCTCAATAGTTTCCATTAATGCTTGTAGAATGTGGGATTGAAGCCGTCCGGTCCAGGCGATGTGTCGCCTTTCATTTGCTCAATTGCAATGTCAAACTCTTCCAGTTTGACTTCACAGGTGAGAGCGTCGTTTTGGGTGTCAGCAATTTTCGGTTGGATCGGATCAAGGAATCCTTCAGCGTCCTGGCTAATAGGGTTAGCAACATAAATATTATTGAAATAGTGTTAGCCGCATAAATACCTTCCTGGGATTCCACCCAATCACCCGCGTCATTTTTTAGGCGCTTAATCTGGTTTTTCTTCTTACGGCCGGAGGCAGTCGCGTGGAAAAAATTCGTGTTAATATCGCCATCCTTGAGCCAAGAGATTTTTGCCCTTTGACGCCAGTAAGTTTCCTCTTGGCGTAAGATCGCCCCATATGCATTCTTGGTGACCTGGAAGTCACCCGTCGCAGATTGGTCCGTTTGAAGACGAGACAGTTTTTATTCCAGGCGATGCTTTACTTTCCTGAATTTTGAGTCGACTGCTCTACCCCAATCGGCTAAGGTGCCTCCAGTTGCTTGAAGGCGTTGGTTAATTTCAAGGTCGCTGAACCCATTCCAGCAATTTCTGATAATGGTACTGAGGCCAGGTTCCTCAATCCAACTGTTTTCGAATTTGAAATTCCTGCGGCGTGTCGTGTGGGGGATCGGTTTGGTGTTTAGGATAATGGGTGTGTGGTCCGAAATTGGTGCCACTAGGTTCGTGAGTGTTGCCAATGGGAAGCATTCATGCCAGTTTGGATTTGCCATTGCTCGGTCAAGGCGTTGCTCTATAACAGTTTCTGGGTCGCGGCCTCGTAGCCACGTGTATTGGTGCCCCTGAAGAGGAACATTTTTTAGAAGACAGTCACTGACCGCCTCTCGAAACCCATGGAAGAGGTGGCGAGGGTGGGGCAGACGGCCTCTCTTGTCGGCTGCTGTTAATAAGTCGTTATAGTCGCCGATACAAACCCATGGAAGGCCATTGGTGTTTGAGAGGGTTCGGAGGAAGTTCCACGATAAGTGCCTCCTATTGCGTTCAGGGTATCCGTAGTATCCTGTCAAAATCCATGTTTCATTATCATCAGTAATCTGCAGGTTAATATGGTTATTCGAATATTTCAAAATGGAGCACATTTTATTATCATTCCAAAGGATGGCTAAGCCTCCACTTCGACCAATACAATCTATGGTAAATCAAGAAGAGAAATTAATTTTAGAGCGAACATATTCAAGTCTAATCCCCACAGAGAGGGTTTCACATAGAAAAATGATATCCGGCCTATGAGCTCGGACGAGCTCGCAGAGTGCTGGAACTGCAGTTGGTTGGCCCAATCCCCTACAGTTCCAACTGAGGATTTTCATATCTCCCGGCTGGCCTCCGAGCCGGGACCAGCCGATAAAAAATACTCATAGTCTTGTTGGTTTGTCATAGGGGCTTTTCCATTCTTGATGCTCTGTCTTTTCCTCTTTTTGGCCTCCATGATTTCTGCTTCGTCCCCTGTTTCCTCGCTATTAATGTTTTCAGAGTCATAGATGGGGTTGGAGATTAGTACTCCAGTTAGGCCGTAATTAATTTCAGTGTCATTGACCCTTGCATCACGCCTGCTGAGTTGCTGGCTAGTAACGCTCCTTTGGTTGCCTCCTAGATTGGTGCTTGATGGCCCACTTTCCTTTTGTGGGTGATCGGTTTTGTAACTGCCATGGTTATTGTTAGCCGTAACGTCTTCTCCCCCGTTTCCTGCCCCCTGATCCGCATCGTCATTGTCCGTTTTCAACCATCTTTCTCCAGCCATGGGTTGTTTGCGGCGATCCGGAGCGACTAATTTTGTGCTCCACTTGAATTGCTCCTTTTCCGCCTTGGCATCATACCTATCCGCACAAAAGTGAACGGTGTGGTCCATTAGTCCGCAGTAAAAGCAAAAGGTGGTGAGTCGTTCATACTGAAATTTGACTTTAGAACTTATTCCTGTTTCGAGCCGAATTTTCTTTTTGCGCTTGAGGGGTTTCGAGACATCGATGGCTACCCGAATGCGCATAAAGCGCATCCATGAGGCACCTTTGTTTGTGTTGTCGTACTCCATAAAGCGTCCGACAAAGTTGCTGAGGGATTGACCCACTTGTTCTGAGAAATAGCCTATTGGTATCTCGTGGATTTGAACCCAGAATGGGACGAAAATGAGTGGGACCTGGGTTGGAATTTCTCCTCGCTGCAGTTGGTGGATGTTGGGATATGAATCCTGAAACAAGTCCTAAATGATGAAAAGATAAGATGAAGTTTTGATAAGCCAAAAGAAGACTTGAATATTTTCTAAGTGTTGACTAATCTAGTCTAGTTATGGAAGTCATCTTGAACAGATCAGTAGTGTTCACAAGACAAGTAAAAGTTCGAAAAGAAAAGTTTAAGTATTTGAAAGACAAGTACGTTTTATAAGTACTTTGTTATAATTGTTTAGGTTGTTTACTGTGCTATTCAATGTTGTATAGAAGCTCATGATTGTCGTATGTAATTGTTCATATTCAATGTATAGATTCATAAGTTGACTAAGCTATGTTATAAAGCTTAAAGTAATGTAATAGTCTTGTTAGGATTAGATTAGTTTTAGTCTACTACTGAAGTCCACTGCGCAAGACAAGAAGAGTGAGAAGAAGGCTCAGAATTTGTCTAAGTGTTGAAACAAGACAGGTGGACTACAAGACAAGACAAGTCAACGTGAAGAAGGATAAAGTTAGTTATTCAAAGCGCGTGTGAAGATAAAGATTGAAGAGTTAGTTAGAAATAACTAATTAACAACAGAAACGCGTGGATGGATAACGAGTGACAGTTGCAAGTTAGTTTTCAAGAAAAGTTGGTTACACAACTGAAAGTTCTTGATGTCAGAAGTCTATAAATACCATGGTGTATTCAACGATTAAAGACTACTGCAATACTGATTACTGAAGCATTATCGAAGCATTCAAAGAAGCAAATTACTCACAGAGTTGAAGTTCAGAAAGTGAAGCTACACAAGACAAGTGAAGATCAAAAGGCTACTACTGAACGAAGAGAAGTTTTGTTTTTACTGTTTCAAGTTGCTAGATACTTGTAAATCTCTAGTAAGATCGAAGAAACACTTGGTAGTGTTATCGAGAAGATCTAAGTCTTATTTCTTGGGACTTAAAGCTACAAGAACACACATTACTCTATTGGACGAGTTAATAAGAATTTCACAACTGGGTTTGTGAGAGTGGACGTAGACAAGTTGTCGAACCACTATAAATCTCGTGTTTGATTTACTTTACTGTTTTGTTTGTGTTTAGTTGATTAATTGTTTAATTGATTGAATTACATATCTGAACAAGACTAGTTGAGTGTTCATAACAGAGTTCTCGAAATAAGTTGAGTATAAACTAGAATTGGGCTCATTGTTATATTCTGATTTCCGCATTGTACTTTGATATATTGAAAGAATTTTGAAAAGTCTATTCACCCCCCTCTAGACATTTTCACTAGCTTACTCAATATTAAACTCAACTTTGGGACCTACAAGTGGTATCAGAGCAGTAGTTTACGAACTGCTGTTTCTTGATAACTGACTTAAGACTTGGGTGAAGTCTTGGTCCGTGTTTGTACGTGCTCTTACGTGTTCTTGATCACGGTGCCTTAATATTTCTATTTTCTTGATACTAAACTGCTTAATACCTATCTTCTTGGAATCATGTCTCTAGAGATCAGTGCTAACAAGTTACCTAAGTTTCAGGTACAGGACTATGACTATTGGAAGTTGAGGTTGGAAGCCATCTTCAATTCCACTCACGACTTAATGATCTCTGTGGTCACTGAAGGTCCGATCGTGACCATGATCCCCAATACTGCTGCCCTCGACAAGGACAAACCCGTGGGTACTCTCGTCAAGAAACCCAGGTCAGAGCTAACCTCAGAAGAAATGAGGCAGAATAATTTGGATAGCTTGACCAAGAATTACATCTTACACACTCTTCCTAACGAGTATCTAGGAAAAGTGTTAAAATGTAAAACTGCCAAAGAGATGTGGGACCGTCTCGCTATCATTTGTGAAGGGACATCCCTAATCAAAGAAAGCAAGCTTTCCACAGCTGTCCAAAGATTCGAATCATTTAAAATGAAAACTGGTGAAACTATTGACCAGTTGGATACTCGTTTTACTAAGATCATGAATGATTTGGAAGTCCTTGGTAAATCGTATACTCCTCGTGAAATCAATCTTAGGATTCTTAAAAGCCTTGATATTAGATGGAAGATGGTTAAAATGCTTGTTAAGAATACTCAAGACATAGACGTATGGACAGCAGAGACCATGTTTCAGACTCTAAAGGCTCATGAGTTTGATTTAGACGAAGAAGATCCAATTGCAGGTAGTGATAGAGACAATGCTGTATCTAAGAACGTTGCCTTCAAATCTAGTTCGCCTAAGAGTTCTAGAATTAGCAAGTCTAAGTCTAAAACTAAGTCTACTTCTGTGAAAGGCGAGTTAGATACTGATCTTAGTCTGAAGGATCAGGTGAACCTCATGGTTAGAAAGTTTGATAGGCTGAATAAGCGTTTCGGTAGATATAAGAAGTTCTATAGAGATCATAAAGAGTCTGCCTCTAAGAACTCGTCTGAGAGCAGACGAGACCGAAACTCGTCCGAAAGGAGAGACGAAGTCTCGAAAGGTAATAGACGTGATAGAGAGTCTGATGATAGGAAGATTACGCGTTCTGATAGACGTGATAAGCGAAGGAATATTTCTCCTATTAAAAAGGCTACTAATGATCTCTTGTGCTATAACTGTGAGAAACCAAGTCACTACATTTATGAGTGTCCAGACCTGAGCACCGATGAACGTGAAAAACGCAAAGCATGAAGGGAAAGAAGATACAACTGTGGCAAGAAGGCAATGATGGCCAATGATGACTCTGATTCTGATTCAGACGAGTTGCCATCGTCCTTATCTAGCTACCCGTCTGATCCAGATCACGATGAAGCTTTCATAGTAGATGATGGCCTATGCTGCATGGCTAAAATCGATCAAGAGGTATCATCTGCTACTTCTTTTCAATCTTGTGATGAATCGGATTCTGATGAAAGTGATACTGCCAGTAGTGAAGTAGGGAGTAGTCTTCATCACTCTACTAGTGCAATTGAAGACGACCTCCTACTTGCTAATCAGGCATTCATTGAAGTCAGCGACGAGAACATCGCATTAAAACAGGAAATCATCGATCTTAAGGAAGCTCAGTCTAAAGTAGATCCTAATGTAACAGTCCTAAATGAACGCTTGACTGAAGAGTTAAGACAACTCAAAGAAAAGTGTGGATTGACAGACAGGTTATATCAAGACCTACTTAAGACACATGCAACTGAGAGAAATGAATTCAATGTTTTAAAGAGCAAGTGCAATAGACTTGAAGAACGCAATAAGTTCTTAGAAACTGAGGTTGTCACTCTAGACCTTAAACTTACTGACCTGGTTAACTCTTCTAAGATTAACCTTGAATTGTCAGATAGGTATAGGGCTCCAGCTGACAAGACTGGTATAGGTGCAGATTCACCTAGCTCGTCTACTCGAGTTATTAAGAACCCTACTGCTTTCATATCAAGTTCTTTGACTAATGATAAAGGAAAAAGACCAATGATATACGATATTGGAACGCCATCTGAAGGCACTGGACCTAAGCAGAATCGAGTTAACAATCCGATTACCAAGGGAGGTAAGAAGAATGTTAACAACAAGCCTGTTCCATTTAGAACTAGTCAACAAAGGACCACTAATCGTGGACGACCTAATCAGGTTAGATACGAGGACTGGTATCCTGAGGAGACGAGTACTAGACAAGTACAGACTAGACGACAAGAGCCTAGACCTCCTTTCATAAGGCAGTCTCAGCTCTACTCGTCTTGGCCCAGACAGGTTGCTCCAAAATATCGTACACAACCAGTCCTATATCCTCCACCTTTGTCATATGATATCATAAGTGAGGAAAGACCCAAACGCATCTATAAACCGTATGGACCTAATGCATATAAGCCCTATTCTGACTATCATAGACCAGTGCCTGCTCAAGTATAGATTAAGTCGAAAGGCTATCTCAAACGAGTAGACCCGAAATCAAATGATAGGCCAGATAAGGACAACAAGGTCTTATTTTGTAACAAGTATGGCAGGAAGCTTAAGAGATCAAACTTGTTCAAGACTCCAATGTATATTTGGATTCCTTTGAACTCGACTAACCCTCCAGGACCCGAATAAACTAGTGGGTACCTAAATTATTGAATATCTTCATTGCAGGGTCGACTCGACTTGTATAAGAAGGGTGGCTCAGTAGGAGAAACTTGGTACATTGATAGTGGTTGTTCGCACCACATGACAGGTACTAAGGCTCTCTTATCGAGTTACCACGAGCAAGAAGGACCCAAGGTGATATTCGGTGATAGCTCCACTGATGTTACAAAAGGCTTTGGTTACATAAGGAATGGAGACGTAGAGATACAAGATGTATCCTATGTAGAAGGTTTGAAATATAATTTACTATCTGTTTCCCAATTCTGTGACCGTGGTTATAAAGTGCAGTTTAAAAGCCGAAAGTGCGAGATCATAGACAAGAGGACTCATACAATCCTACTCGTCGGCATAAGACAAGGCAGCGTATACATTGTGAATTGGAATAGTTGTCCAAGGGACACTTGTCTTCTTACTAAGAACCCTAAAGAGCTTGGTTGGCTTTGGCATAGACGCCTCTATCACATGAACTTTAAGGTAATTAATAAGATAGCAAGAGATTACCTAGTGGAAGGTTTACCCAACGAAGTTTATTACAAATCACATGTATGCAATGTTTGTAAAAAAGGTAAACAGGTAAAAGGTTCTTTTAAGTCAATTCCTACTCTCTCAACAAGTAGAGTCCTAGAACTACTACATATGGATCTTCATGGTCCGATAACTCCTCCAACATTGAATGGAAGAAGGTACACACTTGTTGTTGTAGACGACTATTCTAAGTTTACTTGGGTAGTCTTCCTACACAAGAAGAGTGATACACAAACTCTTCTACCTGATCAGTTGAAGAAGTTACAGGTTGAGAAGAACCAGTCTATTGTCAAGATTCGTAGTGACAAGGGAATGAGTTCATTAATTGCTATATCAAAGACTTTTGTGCTAAACGTGGTATCCAACACCTTACTAGTGCAGCTAGGACACCACAACAGAATGGTGTAGCTGAAAGAAGGAATCGAACTCTCAAAGAAGCCTGTAGAACCATGATAGCCGAGTACAACACACCTCAAAAGTTTTGGGCTGAAGCTATCAATACTGCATGCCACTCTCAGAAGAGAAGTGCGATCAACAAGGCGTTAGGCAAGACACCATATGAGGTTTGGAAAGGTAGAAAACCCAGAATTTCATATTTCCATATATTTGGTTGTAAGTGTTTCATTCATAACAATGAGAAAAACAAGTTGAATGCTTTCGATGCTAAAGCGGACAACAGGATATTCTTAGGATACTCCTCGACTAGCAAAGCATTTAGGGTATTCAACTACTCAACTCTTTGTGTGGAAGAAACACCACATGTGGTTTTCGATGAATCTCGACAGGACTCGTCTGCCGACAAGATCAGTGAGAAGGTGACTGATCTATCGATCGAATCTGACAAAGAATCAGAGGTATATGAATCTGTTCAAGCCTACAATCCATTCATGAAAGCTCTCGAGTCTGATGTCAAAGAGAAGGTAAGTGCTCAAGGTAAGTCTTCTAGACCAATTGACATGCCTGCTCTAGTTGACTCGTCTACTCCTGCTAAATCTGTTGATACAAATGATGTTGATATGCATGATGCAATACCTGATGTAGATGATGATAGTATTCCTGTTAAGAATAGAAAAACATGGAAATCTGCGCATGATACTGAGAATATCATTGGTGACTCTACTATTGGTGTGAAGACTAGACGATAACTTTTTGAGTCGCAAGAACAGCCTAGTCCATCTATGTTTTGCTGATGTTGTTTCCTCTCTTCTATCGAGCCTACCACTGTAAAAGAGGCATTGGCTGATAGTAATTGGATCATCGCTATGCAAGACGAGTTGAACCAGTCTGTTCGAAACGACGTCTAGGAACTTGTCGATAGGCCGGAACATCATAATGTAGTTGGCACTCGATGGATTTTCAAAAACAAGAAAGATGAGAATGATGTAGTCGTTAGGAATAAGGCTAGACTAGTAGCCCAAGGCTATTCACAAGCTGAAGGCATAGACTATGATGAAACTTATGCTCCTGTTGCTAGACTAGAAGCCATTCGATTGTTCCTTGCATATGCTACCTATATGAAGTTTACTGTATATCAAATGGATGTTAAAAGTGCATTTCTTAACGGTATTCTTGCGGAAGAAGTGTATGTTGAACAACCTCCAGGTTTCGAAGTCAAAGGCAACCAGGTGTACAGATTAAAGAAAGCCTTATACGGACTAAAGCAAGCTCCAAGAGCATGGTATGATACTCTCTCTCTCTTTCTATTAGAAAATGGTTTACTAAGGGCAAGGTCGATAGAACCTTGTTCAGAAGACAAGAAGGGAAAGACATTTTGCTCGTCCAAATTTACGTAGATGACATCATTTTTGGTTCACCTAACAAAAAGCTGAGTGAAAGTTTCTCAACACTCATGCAAAGTAAATTTGAGATGTCCATGATGGGTGAAATGAATTACTTTCTTGGTCTTCAAGTAAAACAGACCCATGAAGGGATTTTCATAAATCAAGCAAAGTATACTAGAAATCTACTAGACAAGTATGGTATTAAGACATGCAAGTCTACTGGCGTACCTATGCTACCTACTTACAGGATGGATCCAGACGAACATGGTAAGTGTGCTGATCAAACATATTATCGTGGTCTTATTGGTTCATTACTGTACTTGACTGCTAGTAGGCCTGATATTGCATTCTCTGTTGGCGTATGTGCTCGATTTCAAGCTAATCCAAAAGAGAGTCATATGGAAACCACTAAAAGGATATTGAAATATTTGAAAGGAACCATCAATCGTGGTATATGGTATCCTTCAAATGATGATCTATCTCTAAGTGGCTACTCAGATTCTGATTTTGGTGGCTGTAGAATAGATAGGAAATCTACATCCGGTTCTTGTCAATTCTTAGGCACAAAACTCATTTCATGGTTTTCGAAAAAGCAAACTAGTGTGGCTACCTCTACTACCGAAGCCGAGTACATGGCTGCTGGTAGCTGTTGTAGTCAACTACTTTGGCTCATGCAACAGCTTAGAGATTACAACATATATGAATCAAATGTTCTTATTTTCTGTGATAGTAATAGTGCCATTGCCATTAAACAAAATCCTGTTTTGCACACACGGTGTAAGCATGTTGATGTGAAGCATCATTTCATACGTGATCATGTAGAAAAGAAGGATATTCACATGGAAAAGATTCATACTGATTTTCAAAGAGTTGATATTTTCACAAAACCATTACCTGAGACTCGTTTTCGTGAGTTATGCATTAGTCTAGGACTAATTGATCTAGACCCTACTTGCCTATAGCTATTTACTAACCAGACAGGTACATCAAAGAAATAAGGAGACAAGATCACTAGAACAGAGTACTCGTCTACTCGCCAAACAGACAGGTATACAAGGTCAGACAAGATGACCAAACAACCCGATGAGGAAACTGGTAAAGCTGAGGGTAATACTAAGGGAATAAACACTTAAGGGGGAATCATTGATTTCTTAAATATCCTTATGTTGACTCTTAAGTTTGTTAAAAGTCATCTTGTTCGAAACCTTGACCATTGCTTTAGATTGATATTCATCTTAATTATTCTACTCTACTTGTACCTACGATCATACGTTGCATAAGACAAGATAGGTACATGAAGTCGTTCGACATTCAGAATAGACAAGCACAGTCGAAGGGGGAACTCGTCTTGTGCGCATGAGTCTACTCGTCTGTTCTGGATAGACTCGAACAGACAAGATAAGTGTTCTTATGATTCAAATACTCTAAGTGGTTAATCAAAACGAATTAAGGGTATTACAATAATTCAATAATGTGAAAATTGGAAAACCCTTGAATCGGATTTATACACTCCCATTTAATGAGGTGTATACACCCAGTTCGCGCCAATCCCTACTACCCTAGGTCAGATGAGTACACTCCTCTGTCCTAACCAATAGGAAAGGCGGATTCCAAATTTTACAATATCAAATCACGTAATATTCTCGATTCCGTAACTGAATCTCAAAAGACACACCGTTGGATCATTTCCTTCAATCTTGGCCATTGATTCTCAAAATCAGTTCTAACAAAACCCAACAGTTGCACCCTACTCGCCTCACGTTTTGCTTAACTCTCCTACTCAAGCACTCGATTTCGTGCAAATTCAAAACTATTTGTTCTTAATCAACATATCTACTATGTCGATTGTCTCGCTTTTCGATGTCCGAACTAACATGCAGGCCAGATTTGATCTTGGCAAGTACACTTCGGAGAACAAGGTGCATGTTGAAGCCTCGTTGTTCTTCAAAGGCAATCACACCGAAGGCAACAAGGAGATCCTAATGAAGTGCTGCAGATGTGGGTTGAGACCCTATTTGGAGGCATTTCCTGAAGTCGTCTTGGAGGAAGAAGTGTTGGAGCTCTATGCCAACGCAACCAGGAGAGGCGACTCCATTGAGTCATTTATTGGAGGAAGTCGAGTGGAAATCACTCGTGATGCTGTGTTCGAACATTTGAAGCTGCCGATTGGTTCGATTGATGTAGAGAACTACGCGATTGGCCAGGAGTTGAGGTATCTAAGCGTATTTTGTGGCAAGAAGTTGAAATTGGGTCGTGATGGAAAGATCCCAGTTGTGAAGAAGAAGGAGTTGCTTGAGAAGTACAGGACTCTCCTTGACATAGCAAGCAAAATGTTGTTGTGTGTCACCGGTTCTTATGATTCAGTCACCTTGCAAAAGGCAAGAGTGATGGCCGTAATTTATGACAGAATCACTGAGGGCAATTGGTTCAACTTATTTGCTGATCGGCTTATGTATTTCGAAAGGAGTGTGCGTGTTGACACCGACAAAAGAAATTGGGTGGTGTCTGCCGTAGTTGGATTCGGAAACAAACTATCTATTCTGTTACCCATCTTGTTGCCAAACAAGACAGAATGGAGCAAGGGCAAGCCGTTCTATCCTTTGAAGTTCTATCTGAAGAAGGAGGCCCTTGCGAAGCAAGCTGCTGCAAGGACTGCTGCCCCCAGACAGGTTCAAATAAATCCTCTCGATGCGATGATTGAGGCCGCCTCATCTAGTTCTGAGGAAGACGAGTCGGAGGGCGAAAAATCGGAGGAGGCCGAAGCTGGAACTAGTGGAAGACTAGTTCAGTATGTGGCAGAGGCGGCTGCATTCGAGGCTGCTGAAGACTCGGAGGAGACTCAGTCCGATAAGGAATCTGAGAAGGAAGAGGAGACAAGTGCTGAAGTTCCTTAAGTCTACCGTCTGATGAGAGTAGAGTCGAGTCCTTCACCAGACAAGACGACTGCTGAACAGGTTGGTTCTTCTTCTAGAACTATTTCAATTCCTCTCTCTCTCCCCCAGTCAAAACAAACGCAAGATCACATCGATCTCGTGCCAGACCTGCACCCAAATCCTCGACAGTGTTGGCAGTGAAACCACTGAGAGCCAACATTACCCAAGACACTACTATATTCGATACAACTGATACTCCTACAGTTGTCGAACCTAATCTAGCCACATCACAGACCCCAGAAACCACAGTCCATATTCCCTCAACCTCAACAGAAAATGTTGAACCCCCTAACCCATCTATTTCAGAAACTTTACTAGTTGCCACTGCAACAACTGAGACAGGGACCCCACCTGCTCAGACCCCTTCTGAAATTAGATTCGAATCCCTCGTTTATTATCCAATGAGCTTAAGGGAGAAGAGGATTCGTTCGAAGGTGTCGAACAATTTGAAGAAACAGCTCTCGTCTATTGAGATAGACTCTTCTACGGAGCAGTATGAGAAACTTCTAAGGATATGCACGTGGGTTGCATTGAAGAAGGCCCCGACGGAAGATCTTTTTGAAGTCATTTTAGGAATGGGTGGAATCTCCAATTTTCAAGACTGGGAGATGGAAAAATAGGAGAACAGTGGAGTTCAAGATCATTCTGAGTTGTTCCCTGCTCATGCCTTAACTGCTTTAGTAAAGAGACTGCTGAACATATCTGATGATATTCTGTCTTCAGAGATCAAGTTTGATGTTGGAGTTCAAACTGATCTTGTGGAAGAAGAGTTGAAGCCTGAATTAATCGATGCTGCTATTCAGACTTCAGAGCCTCTATTGGAATTAAAGAATGTCCCTGATCATCTTGAAGAAGAGGCTGACAGTGCTGAAGCAGAAGATGACTTGATCGAACTTGGTGAAGAAGATGATGAGTTCGTGGAAGCCATCATGTTTGATGAAGATGAACTTGTTGTACAAGATAAAGTTGAAGAAGTTGTTGTTGAGACTCAGTCTACTCAACAAGTATTTCCTGAAGGATTCTTAGAAGGTTTAAAGACGGACTTGAAGGAAGTGGTTCAGTCGTCTATTGAAGATTTCTTGGAATCTAAGCTGAAAGAAGTCTTGATGGAACAGAATCAGTCACTTGTTGACAACTCAAGAGAATTAATAGTTGGTGAAGTCAACAAGATGGACTCATCTTTTAGACAAGAGATGTATGACCAGATCGAAGAATTCTTGAAGAGACAAGTTGACTACTCGGATAAGAGATCGATCAACTTTACTTGATCACTGGCTGAAGATTCGAGTAAGATGGAAAGACTCTACAGAGTAAAGATCGAAATAGCTGATGAGCAGAGAAGAGAAGCACAAGACCAGTTGGTGCGTTCTCGAACTGTTCTTATTGAGTTAACTGAACATAACAGGCTACTCAGACAAACAGCTACACATTTCAAGGATGAACTAATTTCAAGCTCAAGGAAGTTAGAGTTGGCTACTAATCGTCTTGACAAGATGAGTCATGACAAGACGCATCAAAAGCAGATCGAGTTAGCTGCAGAAGCCATGAAAGAAGCTGTTAAAGAAGAGATGACTCGCTTTACTTCTCTTTTCACTCTTAAGGCAAATGATGAAGCCAAAAAGGGGGAAGAGACGAGTAGAGTTGAAGTTGAAAAATCTAAGCCTGCTGAACCAGAAGAGATGAAGGAAGCTGCGATAGTGATGCAAGATCTGAAGAGGCCTAAGAGAGGCAAGTTAGTCAAAACGGCAGATCTTGAGCAAGCTAGAGTAGAAGAGCAGAAGAGATTGGAGAAAGGCAAAGGTGTTGCGTCTCCTGAAGCTGAGGTTCAGACCAGACAGACTAAGAGAAAGTTAGCTTTGGAAGAGCCTGAAGAACAGACTGTGATCATCAAGAAGCAAAAGAAGGTAGTTGATGCTGATGATGAATCTCACTATGCTAGCCAGAAGAAGATTGGAAAGCATATTCGAAGGTTACAGAAGTTGAAAGCAAATCCATACCAAGTTGAAGATGCATTCATTGACAACTTCATTGACAGAGAACATCGTGAAGATTGGTTCAAAGTCAAGTTGCAATGGGAGTTGGATCACTGGATAATCAGAAAGTTTGGTGATGCTGATAGTTCTGATGAACTGTATGCTGTGTTTGACAAGTTCATGGAAGGTCAGAACCAGATGCTATGGAATTTAATCATGAGGATAGCGACTACAATTAATTTCAATATCTTGGTGCCGATTTATCCGAAATGGACTACTCCTATGCTTAGCTCAGGAAAGAGGATCGACTTCAACCAGATCAAGAAGTTTGAAGAAGAGCTGCTGGATAAGGAGAAGATTGATGATGAAGAGCATATCAGAGTAATACACAGAAGACTACTCGATGTTTTTTGTGTTCCAAACTTGGAAGGAGGTAACATAACAGATTAGTTGTTTTATTGTTTTTTTTGCTCTGATACTTAGTTTTTTTTATGTGTAATATCTACTGATCTTATTTGAATGAATGAAAAAGATAAGTACTTTTGATGTTAAAGACAAGATAACTACTTCACTAGTCTACTATTGAGAAAAGATTCAAGTAGTTTTGGCTTCATCAAAAAGGGGGAAATTGTTGGGATATGAATCCTGAAACAAGTCCTAAATGATGAAAAGATAAGATAAAATTTTGATAAGCCAAAAGAAGACTTGAATATTTTCTAAGTGTTGACTGATCTAGTCTAGTTATGGAAGTCATCTTGAACAGATCAGTAGTGTTCACAAGACAAGTAAAAGTTCGAAAAGAAAAGTTTAAGTATTTGAAAGACAAGTACGTTTTATAAGTACTTTGTTATAATTGTTTAGGTTGTTTACTGAGCTATTCAATGTTGTATAGAAGCTCATGATTGTCGTATGTAATTGTTCATATTCAATGTATAGATTCATAAGTTGACTAAGCTATGTTATAAAGCTTAAAGTAATGTAATAGTCTTGTTAGGATTAGATTAGTTTTAGTCTACTACTGAATCTACTGCGCAAGACAAGAAGAGTGAGAAGAAGGCTCAGAATTTGTCTAAGTGTTGAAACAAGACAGGTGGACTACAAGACAAGACAAGTCAACGTGAAGAAGGATAAAGTTAGTTATTCAAAGCGCGTGTGAAGATAAAGATTGAAGAGTTAGTTAGAAATAACTAATTAACAACAGAAACGCGTGGATGGATAACGAGTGACAGTTGCAAGTTAGTTTTCAAGAAAAGTTGGTTACACAACTGAAAGTTCTTGATGTCAGAAGTCTATAAATACCATGGTGTATTCAACGATTAAAGACTACTGCAATACTGATTACTGAAGCATTATCGAAGCATTCAAAGAAGCAAATTACTCACAGAGTTTGAAGTTCAGAAAGTGAAGCTACACAAGACAAGTGAAGATCAAAAGGCTACTACTGAACGAAGAGAAGTTTTGTTTTTACTGTTTCAAGTTGCTAGATACTTGTAAATCTCTAGTAAGATCGAAGAAACACTTGGTAGTGTTATCGAGAAGATCTAAGTCTTATTTCTTGGGACTTAAAGCTACAAGAACACACATTACTCTATTGGACGAGTTAATAAGAATTTCACAACTGGGTTTGTGAGAGTGGACGTAGACAAGTTGTCGAACCACTATAAATCTCGTGTTTGATTTACTTTACTGTTTTGTTTGTGTTTAGTTGATTAATTGTTTAATTTATTGAATTACATATCTGAACAAGACTAGTTGAGTGTTCATAACAGAGTTCTCGAAATAAGTTGAGTATAAACTAGAATTGGGCTCATTGTTATATTCTGATTTCCGCATTGTACTTTGATATATTGAAAGAATTTTGAAAAGTCTATTCACCCCCCTCTAAGTCTATTCTGATTACCTAAGCTGTTTTATAAAGCTTAGAAGTATTGGAATAGAGTCTAAGTCTTAGTCAGTGGATCAGTTGTATGTATATCAGCTGATACCACATGTGGATAAACACGCGTATGTTCAAGACTTGAAGAGTAGAAGACTAAAGACTAGAAGACCTTGAAGCTCATTAGTGAAATCAGATTGAAAGGTTCTTGTGTACCTTATCAGCTGAAAGAAGCTATATGATAATCTGCAAACAAATCAGAAGACGTATACAACATATATGAGCTTCACCTGATCTTGCCAAGAAGAAACCTTAAAAAGCATTGAAGTTTAGTTCATCCGAATGTTCAGATGACAGTTATCATTTAAGATAAAAACACCTTGAAGAAGAGGCCGTTTATTAAAGATGCATTGAAGGCAAAGATAACAGAAGACAAAGAGAATGTCGGACTACGTCTGATTTACTCAAAACATAAGACAAGACAGATAGTCTAACAACTCAGCTGATGTGGACCAATAAGAAGATGACCACACAGCTATTTGAGTTGACTTGGACTAGCTTGCAGAGATCTTTTGCAGGATCGTACACAACATTAAATTGACATTTAATGCACATTCCAATTTAAGGAAATGTCGTACCAGAAAACAAGGATTACATCAAGTTAGAAAGATCTCATACCAAATATAGAAGGATTGCATACAACGACTAGTTTCTCACCAATGGCTAGTTTGGAGCTCAAATCCTCTATAAATACAAGACTTGTTCTTTGGAACAACTTACGGAAACTCCATAAGTTAGAACTCAAGAAATCAGCAGACCTCAAGAACATCAAGCTTTCTGAAATCATATTGAGTTCTTTAGAGCCAGAAAATAATTTTTTATCCTTAGATCTAAGTTTCCGATCCTAAGCCAGCCTTAAGATTCCTATCTTTAGTGCTTAGAAATACCAGTGTGATTCTCATCACATTGAGTTGGTTATACACATACTTTTACATTTCCAGTTTAGAAAACCAATTGTAAAGGGTACTTGTTCTCTAACCAACAAGTAGATCCGTATAAACCAATGCGAGTGTATCTTGATCAAAAGTCTTTTATTGGGACTATAAAGTTAGCAATGAATATAATTTCACTATTTGATTAGTGAGAGTGGACGTAGAACAAGTTGTTCGAACCACTAAAAATATTGTGTTGTTTACAACTTTATTTACTTACACTCTATTGTTTATATTTTGATAAAATCATAAATTTTTAAAAGAGTCAAAACTCACAAGTATAGTTTTATAAATCAGCAGATATATTGTATTCGCTGATATCATTCATTGTTTTAAAGTCATTCTTTATTCAAATGTTTTCATTCAACCCACGAGTTTAAATATTTAAGGCCTACACATTTCCGCAGTTATAGCTGTTAAGATAGCTTTCCAACTGACCAGCTGATTTAAGCAATTAGTAGGTTTGTTATCTTTATTTGTTATACACATGACTAGCACTCTGGATCAGATCATATATTTGCATCAGACGATAGATCATATAGCTCTTCTGATCGTCTTATCTGATCAGCACGCAAAAAGTTTATAAAATTAGAAAGTCTATTCACCCTCCTCTAGACTTTTTCACCATTGATACTCGTTTAGGGACTAACACTAGGACATTCAACAGACCCTTTCCCGTTTTGCGCGAGATAAGGGCATTGCCATGGGGGATACCTCCTCTCCATCGACAGCACGACCGTATGACGCCACACCTAGGCACCCGCCATTACCTCCTCGCCATTCCTTGCCACTAGACCCTGTGTCGTTCATCGGTGAAAATTCGACCACACTAATCAATAAGCATTTGGTGGAGGCATCTCCTGATTCGGGTGAAATTTACACATTTTGGATGCACATGTGAAGCGTATTTTGATGATTATCTCATGGAATTATGGATTGATTATGATGATTTGAGCCAAAATGAGGGAAAAGTTGTGTTTTGTCGATTTTGTAGGAAATACGATGGAATTCGGAGCAAAACACTAACCATACTTCACTGGATCAAGAAGAGGAGTACACCGTTAGATTCGTCTCGAAAAACGGAGTGGAATAGCCAAAAGAATCAAGTCAATCGGACACCCGGGGCAAAAGATATGAACAAAACGAGAAGGAGTTGAAATCGACCGAGAGCACGGCCGAGCTCATGCCTCGGCTGAGCTGCATTCCAAGCCAAAAATCGTGCCACGCCCGAGACGAGCGCTCGAGATTGGCATGGTCGAGACATAAAATTTTAGGCCATAGCACAACACGGCCGAGACTCCAGCTCGGCCGAGCACCATCCAGGCCAGCATTCGCACACCTCGGCCGAGACAAGGCCACGACCGAGCACACTACAAATCATCATCATGCCCAGCACGACCGTGCTACCCTATTTTCAGTGCATTTTGTCCAATTTGGCCATTTTTTAGGGACTAACTTGCAATTCTTGCACCCAAACCCTACCCCAACACTATATAAGCCATCATTCTTAAAATCAAAAGAACTCTTCCCCAATTCCTAAAATTCCACACATAGAAACACACAATTGGAGGTGATTTGGCCATAACTTCTTCAATTCTTCATCAATCCAAGCAAGGAGGGCACCAATAGCTTTGGAATTTCATTCCACATCACATTTTAGACTAAGCTTTCTATTTCTCTCTCTTTTTATTTAGTTATTTCATTTGGTTTTGTTCATTTGATTATGTTGTTGATTGGCTAGAACACTTTTGGTTCTAGGGCTATGTTTACACTTTGGATGATGTTTATGAATTAATTTCTTGTTTATTTGGTGGTTGTGTTGCTATTTCTATTTGAATGCTTAACTTTCATTGCAAGACATGTTGTCAATGGCCATGATAATATGTTTTATTCATTATTAATTGAAATTGGATTGAGAAATCTTTTTCATTAATCGTATTTAAGCATTCGACCCAATTTATTGTGAAGTTCGAGAGAGGATCAATTGTTGGGAGGGTACTAGATGATCTTAGGAACCTTTTGGGGATTTATTATGCATGCTAGGTAGAGATACTAGTTTGGGTGATATGTCTCTTGGATTAATTGGATAAAAGAACTCTTAATTCATCATTTCGTGATCAACCCTATAGTAATGATCACAACACCACTTAAATAGGCTTCTGCTCATAAATTGACCCCTTAGTGTGACATATGCCTTGGAACCTCCCTTTTCTCATCTTTGAGTTTCAACCGTATTTCTCTCGTTTTGTGATTTGCATGAGCATTCATTGATCGATTTCCATATTACTCTTTTAATTGTTTACTTGTGACAACTTTGGGTAGATAATTAGGGGTAATTGTAACATTTCCACTTTCTCGATCACGTCTATTTAGAATTCAATCGACAAACTCCACTTTTATGCTACACCTCCTCGTGGGATCGACCTCGTACTTATCACGCTACAATATACGCCGTATACTTGCAATTATGTATTTTGGTGTTGCATAATACGTGAATCAAATTTATGGCGCCGCTGCCGGGGAGGTTTTGTAGTTCTAGAGTGTAGGTCGATAGAGTTTTAGTCTAGACACTTTATTTGCTTTCTTTAGTTTCAAAAATCCCAAAAATATTTGTGTTTGTTATAATGATCTTACTTGAAACTCTCACTCTCGTTTGAACTTTTGATAGACATGGCTCATGATCACACGATCTAGGAGGAACCAACAAGAAGTGTTACCTTTAGACCCGGAGATCGAAGCCAATTGTCGAAGAAGGAACGCCGAAAGGAGAAGAATTGAGTTAGAAGACATGAATAGAAGAGAGAATCCAATCGTGGAAGAGGTCGAGGAGGAAGTTGAGAATCAAGGGGTTGACGGATTTGTAGAGCCAAATGGGAATGGAGGTAACCGACCTCAAAGATTGTTAAACTGGAGAGTTGGAGAAAATGTTGGTGTAGAAAGAGATGGAAGGCCAAGGGAGGATGAGGAACCACAAATAGTCTTGAGAGACCACTTCCGTCCGATACCAAGGCCGTATGGAGGAGCGGGTCGAGAACCCGTGGATGCCCACAACTTCGAGCTTAAGCCGGCCTTGATTGTTATGGTGCAAAACAATCAGTTTGGTGGGCTTTCCAAGGAGGTTCCTAACCTCCACTTGTTATGGTGCAAAATAATCCTTAGAAGAGATGTTTGGTGCATTCATGGGAGAGACAAAGAGTTACATGGCAAAGACATGGCAAAGACTTGATGATCAAGGTGAAATGATCAAGGATGTGACTACCAATATGAAAGCCATGGAGAAGCAAGTGAGCCAACTTGCCAACATCATTGGAAAGCAACACATTCCGGGGCAATTCCCCTCTAACACGGAGCTCAACACCAAGGAGCATTGCAAGGCTATAAAACTAAGAAGTGGGACAAGTTATGAGGGGCCCAAGATGCCACAAGAGAAGGAAATGGTAATGGCACCCGAGGGTGTTGACAAAGAAGAAGGCCAAGTGAAAGAGAAAGAAGGGGAGAAGAAGAGTGAGGAGGCAATCCCTCCACAAGACAAAGGCAAGAATGTAGTGCCTCTCCCATATCCTACAAGGTTGAAGAAGAAGGGCTTGGACAACAAATTTGCCAAGTTTGCGGAGATGTTGAAGAAACTCCACATCAATATCCCTTTCACCGAAGCTCTTGAACAAATGTCGCATTACTTCAAGTTCTTGAAAGAAATATTGTCAAGCAAGAGGAAAATGGAGGAGTATGAGACGGTGCACTTAACCGAACAATGTAGCTCCATAATCCAAGCTAAGCTACCTCCAAAGCTTAGGGGCCCCGGATCTTTTACTTTGCCATGCGTCATTGGAGATGGAGGTACATTTAGAGCTTTATGTGATTCGGGAGCTAGTATAAACCTTATGCCTCTATCCATCTTTAAGACCCTTGGTTTGGGAGAGCTCACACCAACTACAATGAATCTCCAATTGGTGGATAGGTCTATGACATACCCTTTGGGTATAGCGGAGGATGTATTGGTCAAAATCAACAAGTTTATCTTTCCGGTAGACTTTGTGGTTTTGGATATGGAGGAGGACAAGTATACCCCATTGATTTTGGGAAGGCCATTTTTGGCAACCAGAGGGGCCGTAATTGATGTGAAGAATGGAGAATTGGAGCTTCAAGTGAACAATGAGATAGTCGTGTTCAACATTTGTAGAAATACCAAATTTCGGGCTGATGAAGATGGGGAAAATTGGAACCCCAAGGGAGACCAATATCCAACACCCATGAAAGAGAAGATGGAAGAAGAGCCCAAGATTAATTTTGTGAAAGAGAACCCCAAGGTGGAAGAAAGTGATTTGAAGACGGACAAGAAGGCCAAGAAGAAAACTCCCCCAAATAAAAAAAGGCCACTTGTGCAAGTTTGGGGTTAAATGGGGCATCAACTTCCTATGATATGATTGAAGAGCCGTATGGGCTTGCTAGTGGGTGTTTCCATGGATTTAAGAAAGTTGGTTGGGCAAAGAAGGTCAAGAACAAGGATGACAAGGGGGTGACTTGATATTCCCCTCAAGGAAGAACCGTCCGGCATAGGACGTTAAAAATAGCGCTTCTTGGGAGGCAACCCAAGGTTTTATTGCTTTCATGTTTTTATTACTTTAGTAGTTTTGATAGCTTAGTTTCTTTTGTAGGTATGGATGAAGAGCATTGTGGACATCATATCTTAGAGAATGAAGAAGGAGACAAAACTAACTTTGGTGAGGGAAAGCAAGTGTAGCAATGGTGATCTTTGAAGAACATTGGATGTGCAAGGAGGGAGGTAACAACTTGTAGCCCCAAACTTAGAATTTTTACATAGTAAAATTCTATGTTTGGGGGAGTTATTTTTCTTTTATTTTTCTACTAGTTGTTACCCTTGCACCGGTTCGTCATTCTACTTGCGTTACATTTTGCACCGGCGCACACTTAGTTTTCATATGCTTAGATCATTTGAGTGGCTTTGTTATTTGTTGGGTAGTGTAGTTATGGTGAAATGTGAGCATGAATAATTGTAGGTCCCTAGTTGAGTTAATAATATTGAGTAAGCTAAGAAAACGTTTAGAGGGGGGTGAATAGACTTTTCAAAATCTTTCAATATATCAGAATACACAATGCGGAAATATCAGAATCAATAATGAGCCCAACAAATTTATACTCAACTAATTTCGAGAACTTCTGTTTTGAACACTAGTCTTGTCTTGTTCTTATATGCAATTCAATTAATTAAAAAAGTAATCAATCAAACACCAAATAAAACAGTAAAGTAAACAACACACAAGATTTATAGTGGTTCTACAACTTGTCTACATCCACTCTCACAAACCCAGTTGTGAAATTTTTATTACTCTTCTCTTCGAGTAGTGTGTTCTTGTGGCTTTAAGTCCCAAGAAATAAGACTTCGATCTTCTCGATAACACTACCAAGTGTTTCTTCGATCTAACAACTAGTAGTTTTACATGTAACTAGCAACTTGAACAAAAACAATAAAAGAAAAACTTCTCTTAGTTCAGTAGTAGCCTTCTTCAATTTCTTCACTTGTCTTCTGGCTTCAACTTTTTGAACTTCAACTCTGTGAGTTTCTTCTGCTTTGAAATCTGATCAGTAATTCGCTTCGATAGTATGTAGAATATCAGTATGTCAGTAGTCTTAAATCGTAGAATACCTAGGGGTATTTATAAACTTTCGAACATCAAGAATAGTTTGTTATCCAACCAACTTTTCTTAAAACTGACTTCTAACTGTTTCTTCTTATCCATCCACGCGTTTCTTCAGTTAATTAGTTATTCCATAACTAACTCTTCAATATATATCATCACACGCGTTTTTTACTTATGAATTTCTTCTTTCACTTGCGCACTTGTATAGTCTCAATACTTAGACAAATCTTCAGTCTTCTTCTTCATTCATCTTGTCTGGTCTGGTCGCGAGCCTTCCTCTTCAGTAGACTTCTATAAAGAACTAATCTATGCTCGTCCTATCAACTAACCTAACAAGACTATTACATTACTTTAAGCTTTATAAATCAGCGTAGTCAACTTAAGTCTATACATGAACAATACACGAATACAAACATGAACTATGAGCTTCTATACATCATTTAAATCGCTCATCATAAAAACCTAACACAGTACTTATAAAATCGTACTTGTGTTTCATTCATACTTAAACTTTTCTTTCATACACTTATACTCTACTGATCTTCATAAGACGACTTCCATAACTAGATCAGTCAACACTTAGAAATATATTCAAGTCTTATTTTGGCTTATCAAAACTACTTCAACATCAATTTAGGACTTGTATCAGGATTCATATCCCAACAATTTCCCACTTTTTGATGAAGCCAAAACTACTTGAATTATTTTAAGTTAGTAGATTAGTTAAGTAGTTATCTTCTCAAAATATGTTATCTTTTCATTCATAATCAGTAGATACGATCGATTACAATTACTTAGACAAAATCAAAATGAAACTAAGTAAATACTTACAATTACTCACTGATGTTTCCAACATCTGGATTCGCAATACAGAACGCGTTGAGGATTCTTCTGTGAATGTCTGAAATATGATCTTCATTCTCTATCTTCTCCTTCTCAAGCAGGTCTTCTTCGAACTTCTTCACCTTATTGAAGTCGATCTGCTTTCCAGAGCCTAGAAGTGGAGTTTCCCACTTTGGAAAATCAGGAACCAAAATGTTGTAACCTACAGCAGTAGCTATGCGCATGACCAAGTTCCATAAGTTTTGATCTGCAGTTTCCATGAACTTGTCAAACACAGCATATAACTCTTCTTTGCTGTCTATATCACCAAATTTCCTAATTATCCAGTGATCTAGTTCCCATTTCATCTTAACACTCAACCAAGCATCTCTATGCTCGTTGTCTATGAACTTGTCAATATGAGAATCTTCAATCACATCTGGATCAGCTTTCATCTTCTGCAATCTGTTGATATGTTTACCTAACAACTTCTTGTTAGGATAACGATCATCTTCAACTTTTTGCTTCTTCAATATCTCAGTCTCATCTAGATCAACAATGATCTGACCTATAGACTCTTTCACCTTTGGTTCTGACATAACCAATTTTCTTTTCACAACTCGTCTTGTCTGAACCTCTTCAGTTGCAATCGACTTGCCTTTAACTTGTCTTTTCTGCTCTTCTGCACTTGTTTGCTCTAACTCAGCTTTCTTGACCAGTCTTCTTCTCTTTGGCCTACCAGTCTCTTCTGTCGCAACAACAGACTCAATCTCAGGTTCAGCAGTTTTCACCTCTTTAATCTCTTCCCCCTTTTTGGCTTCATCACTTGCCTTTAGAGTGAACAGAGAGGTAAAACGAGTCATCTCTTCCTGAACAGCTTCCTTCATCAGCTCTATCAATCTGCTTCTGATGCGTCTTATCTTGACTTAGCTTTTCAAGACGATCAGCAGTGTGTTCTAACTTCCTTGAACAAAAGTTAAACTCATCTTTGAAGTGTGTTGCAGTCAACTTGAGCAGTCTGTTCTCTTCAGTCATGTCTCTTAGAAGAACTCTAGCTTGCACCAACTGATCTTGTGCTTCTCTTCTCTGCTCATCAGCTATCTCAATCTTCACACGATAGAGTCTCTCCATTTTCTTTGATTCTTCAGCCAAAGTTCTAGCAAAATCCATAGAACACTTCTCCGAATAATTGATCTGTCTTTGCAAGAAGTCTTCTAGTTGCGTGTACATCTCTTGTCTGAAAGTCGAATCCATCTGATTCACTTCACCAACGATCAGCTCCTTAGAACTATCCACAAGAGACTTATTCTGCTCTTCAAGAACTTGCTTCATATCAGACTTCAAGAATTCATCAATAGACGACTGGACTACTTACCTCAAGTCCATCTTCAACTCGTCTAAATATCCAGTTGGAAAGATTTGAGTTGTCTGAACACTGGCTTCAGGAATATCATCCTCAGGAACAGCTTCTTCCATGAGCTCATCTTCAATAAGTACTTGAGCTTCAACCAACTTGTCTTCCAGCACAGTAGTCAAGACCAAGTCTTCTACCGCTTCTTCCTCTGGAATGACACTTCCAGCTATCGCTTTCAAATTGAGTAGGGGAGAGTAAGGAACGATTGCAAGCTTTGCTTCCTTAGCCCTTCTTTTAGCAGCATCTGAATCTCTTTTGACCAACTCAACTAATCTGGCAGTGTAAGCACACGTCTCAGACGGAAAATACTTCTCCAATTGTCTGGTGATTTGACCAACATTGCACCTTGGACCATGTGCATGTTCCACCTGAAATTCAAATTCTAAACCTCTCATTTGATCAGAAACATTCTTCAAATCGAGAGTAGGATCAGTAGACTGCATCTTGCATCAACTCGTCTTCAGCAAGATCAGCTTCCTGGACTTGGACTCCAACACTCGACTTAGCTTCCGAAGACAGCACGTCATCTGAAATATTCAACATCCTCTTGACAAGAGTAGTCAAGGCATGCGAAGAGAGTAGTTCTGAATGGTCTTTAACACCACTATTCTCTTGTTGCTCCATCTCCCAATCTTGGAAATTCGCAATTCCACCCATACCAAGAATCACCTCGAACATGTCTTCAGTCGGACCTTTCTTTAATGCAACCCATGTGCAAATTCTGATCAGCTTTTCATACAACTCGGAAGTCGTATCGATCTCGACTGTCAGCAGCATTTTCTTCAAGTTTCTAGTCATTTGTGCACGCAGCCTCTTCTCGCGTAAACACATTGGATAGTCGACTAGGGATTCGAATCTGTGTTTGGGAGGGGTCTGAGTAAGTGAGGTCCTTAACTCAGTTGTTGAAGTGTCAACAAGACGGGTTCCCGAAACAGATGGGTTAATGGGTTCAACATATTCTGTTGAGGGAGTGGGAATATTTTGGATTGTGGTTTCTTGGGGCTCTGATGTGGCTAGGTTTGGTATGACAACTGTAGGAGTATCAGTTGTAGCAAATATAGTAGTGTCTTGGGTAACGTTGGACCTTAAAGGTTGAACAACCAACGAAGAGGTTCGGGTAATAGGTCTGGCACGAGATCGAAGTGATCTTGCCTTGGTTTTCACCGGAATATTGAGCGGAATGGAAATAGTACGAGAAGAAGTACTAACCATTTCAGTCGACTTTTCTGGCGAGGGACTCGGCTCTCACCAGTCGATATGTTTCCGCATCCTCAACTTCCTTCTCCGAATCCTTGTCTGATTGAGTTTCCTCCGAATCTTCAATTGGTTCAATCATCGCTTCATCAGACACATACTCCACTAGTGCACCACTAGTTCCAACCTCAGCCTCAGCTTCTGCCACTACCTCGTCTTCCTCAGCACTAGACGAGTGAGCTTCAATCATCGCGTCTCGTGGATTAATTTGGATTTGACCACGTTCAATAGCTCTTTGCTCAGCCTGTCTGTCGAGAGCATCCTTCTTCAAATAATGTTTCAAGACATGAAACGACTTGCTCTTGCTCCAGTTTGTCTTGTTCGGGAGTAAGACGGGTAGCAAAATACTAAGCTTGTTGCCAAAGCTTACAGCGGCAGACACGACCCATTCTCCGGCATCAGTGTCAACACGAACATTCTTCTCAAAATACATCAATCGGTCTAAAAACAACTTGTACCAATTTCCATCTGTGATGCCGTCATAGATTGCGGCCATCACTCTCGCCTTTTGGAGTGTCACTGAGTCATAACTTCCAGTTACTCCGAGTAACATCTTGCTAGCGATGTCAAGAAGCGTCCTATACTTGTTTAGCAACTCCTTCTTCTTGACAGACAAAATCTTACCATCTCGATTTAGCTTTAACTTCTTTCCACAAAAGATGCTGAGATATCTCAACTCTTGCCCGGAGCCATAATTTTCCACATCAATTGTACCCGAAGGTAACTTTAATGCTTCGAACAAAATTTCTCGAGTGATCTCCACTCGAATTCCACCAACGAAGGCTTCAATGGAGTCGCCTCTTCGAGCAGCAGTGGCGTAGAACTCTAAGACTTCTTCCTCATACACAACTTCAGGAAATGCTTCCAAGTAGGGTCTCAAACTACACCTAAAACACTTGATGAGGATCTCCTTGTTGTCGTTTGTGTGTCTTCCATTGAAGAACACCGATCCTTCTACATGCACCTTCCCTTCCGAGGTGTACTTCCCTAAATCGAACCTTGCCTGCATGTTAGTGTGAATGTCGAACATAAAAACAATCGACATAGTAGCAGAGATGTGGGATTCAATAAGCAGTTTAAGAAAGACTTCAAGAAATTCGATTGCTTGAGAGTAGGAGAGTAAAGGAAATGTGAGGAGTGTTTTGAGGAGAGTTCAGTTTTGATGAAACATGAATTTTGAATGTACGACCACGATTAAGAGGTTTGATCCAACGGTAGAAACTTTTGGAATTTAGTTGCGTAATCGAGAATATTACGTGATTTGGTATTGTAAATTTTGGAATCCGCCCCTTCTATTGGTTAGGACAGGGGAGTGTACTCATCTGACCTAGTGTAGTAGAGTTTAGGCGCGAACTGGGTGTATACACCTCATTAAATGGAGTGTATATATCCAATTCTAGGTTTTCCAAATTTTGCATTATCAAATTACATTAATACCCTTAATATACGTTTTAAAATACTTATAGAATTTTGAAATCACGAGAGAGATTATCTTGTTTGTTCGAGTTCATCAGAACAGCTCAGTAGACTTGTTAGCACCAGACGAGTTCCCCCTTCGACTGTGTTTGTCTGTCTGAATGTCGAACAGCAGCATGTACCTGCCTCATCTTATGCGACGCATTAGAGTAGGTACGAAAGTAGTAGAGTAGAATAAATACATTGAATATCATTCTAATGCAGTGAACAAGGTTTCGATCAAGATGACTTTTAACAAACTTAAGAGTCAACATAAGGATATTTAAGAAATCATAGATTCCCCCTTAAATGTTTATTCCCTTAGTATTACCCTCAGTTTTACCAGCTTCCTCATCGGGTTGTTTGATCATCTTGTCTGGCCTTGTATACCTGTTTGTTTGGCGAGTAGACGAGTGCTCTATTTTAGTGGTAACCTGTCTGTTCTCCTTTCTTCTTTATGATGTACCTGTCTGGTTAGTACACAACTATATGCAAGTAGAATCTAGATCAATTAGTCCTAGACTAATGCATAATTCACGAAAGCGAGCCTCAGGTAATGGTTTTGTTAAAATGTCAGCTCTTTGAAAATCAGTATGAATCTTTTCCATGCGAATATCCTTCTTTTCTACATGATCACGTATGAAATGGTGTTTGACATCAACATGCTTACAACGTGTGTGCAGAACAGGATTTTGTGTAATGGCAATAACACTGTTACTATCACAGAAAATAGGAACATTGGATTCATAGATATTATAGTCTCTAAGCTGTTGAATGAGCCAAAATAATTGACTACAACAGATACCAACAGCCATGTACTCGGCTTCAGTAGTAGAGGTAACCACACTAGTCTGCTTTTTCGAAAACCATGAAATGAGTTTTGTGCCAAGAAATTGACAAGAACCAGAAGTAGATTTCCTATCTATTCTACAGCCACCAAAATCAGAATCTGAGTAACCACTTATAGATAAATCATCATTTGAAGGATACCATATACCACGACTGATGGTTCCTTTCAAATATTTCAGTATCCGTTTAGTGGTTTCCATATGACTCTCTTTTGGATTAGCTTGGAATCGAGCACATACGCCAACAAAAAATGCAATATCAGGTCTACTAGCAGTCAAGTACAGTAATGAACCAATAAGACCACGATAATATGTTTGATCAGCACACTTACCATGTTCATCTGGATCCATCCTGTAAGTAGGTAGCATAGGTACTCCAGTAGCCTCACATGTCTTAATACCATACATGTCTAGCAGATTTCTAGTATACTTTGCTTGATTTATGAAAATCCCGTCGGGAGTTTGTTTTACTTGAAGACCAAGAAAGTAATTCATTTCACCCATCATTGACATCTCAAACTTACTTTGCATGAGTGTTGAAAAACTTTCACTCAGCTTTTTGTTAGGTGAACCAAAAATGATATCATCTACGTAAATTTGGACGAGTAAAGTGTCATTCCCTTCTTGTCTTCTGAACAAAGTACGGTCTACTTTGCCCTTAGTAAAACCATTTTCTAATAGAAAGAGAGAGAGAGTATCATACCATGCTCTTGGAGCTTGCTTTAGTCCATATAAGGCTTTCTTCAACCTGTACACCTGATTACCTTTGACTTCGAAACCTGGGGGTTGTTCAACATACACTTCTTCCGCAAGAATACCGTTAAGAAATGCACTTTTAACATCCATTTGATATACAGTAAACTTCATGTAGGCAACATATGTAAGGAACAATCGAATGGCTTCTAGTCTAGCAACAGGAGCATACGTTTCATCATAATCTATGCCTTCAGCTTGTGAATAGCCTTGGGCTACTAGTCTAGCCTTATTCCTAACGACCACATCATTCTCATCTTTCTTATTTTTGAAAATCCAACTTGTGCCAACTACATTATGATGTTCTGGTCTATCGACAAGTTCCCAGACGTCCTTTCGAACAAACTGGTTCAACTCGTCTTGCATAGTGATGATCCAATTACTATCAGCCAATGCCTCTTTAACGGTCTTAGTCTCGATAGAAGAGAGAAAATAACACCAGCAAAATATAAATGGACTCGGCTCTTCTTGCGACTCAAAGAGTTGTCGTCTAGTCTTCACACCAATAGTAGAGTCACCAATGATATTTTCAGTATCATGCGCAGATTTCCATGTTTTTCTAGACTTAACAGGCATACTATCATCATCTACCTCAGGTATAGCATCATGCATTTCAACATTATTTGTATCAGCAGTTTTAATAGGAGTAGACGAGTCAACTAGAGCAGGCATGTCAACTGGTCTAGAAGACTTACCTTGAGCACTTACCTTCTCATTGTCATCAGACTCGAGAGCTTTCATAAATGGATTGTAGGCTTGAACAGATTCGTACACTTCTGTTTCCTCATCAGATTTGATCGATAGATCAGTTACTTCTTTACTGATCTGGTCGGCAGACGAGTCCTGTCGAGATTCATCGAAAACAACATGTGGTATTTCTTCCACACAAAGGGTTGAGTAGTTAAATACTCTAAATGCTTTGCTAGTTGAGGAGTATCCTAAGAATATCCCCTCGTCTGCATTAGCATCGAAAGCATTTAATTTACTTTTCCCATTGTTATGGATGAAGCACTTACAACTAAATATATGGAAATATGAAACTCTGGGTTTTCTACCTTTCCAAATCTCGTAGGGTGTCTTACCTAGTACCTTATTGATCGCGCTTCTGTTCTGGGAGTGGCATGCAGTATTGATCGCTTCTGCCCAAAACTTTTGAGGAATGTTGTACTCGGCCAACATGGTTCTACAGGCTTTCTTGAGAGTTATATTCCTTCGCTCGGCTACACCATTTTGTTGTGGCGTCCTAGCTGCACTAGTAAGGTGCTGGATACCACGTTTAGAACGTAAATCTTTGATATAACAATTAATGAACTCAGTACCCTTGTCACTGCGGATTTTGACAATGGACCGGTTCTTCTCAACTTGTAACTTCTTCAACAGATCAGGTAGAAGAGTCTGTGTATCACTCTTCTTGTGTAGGAAGACTACCCAAGTGAACTTAGAATAGTCGTCTACAACAACAAGTGTGTACCTTCTACCATTCAAGGTTGGAGGAGTTATTGGACCATGAAGATCCATATGTAGTAGTTCTAGGACTCTACTTGTTGAGAGAGTAGGAATTGATTTAAAGGAACCTTTTACCTGTTTACCTTTCTGACAAGCATTGCATACATGTGATTTGTAATAGATTTCGTTGGGTATACCTTCCACTAGGTAATTTCTTGCAATCTTATTAATCACCTTAAAGTTCATGTGACAAAGGCGTCTATGCCAAAGCCAACTGATCTCTTTAGGGCTCTTACTAAGAAGACAAGTATCCCTCGGACAGTTATTCCAATTCACAATATATACGCTGCCTTGTCTTATGCCGACGAGTAGTACAGTATGAGTCCTCTTGTCTATGATCTCGCACTTTCGGGTTTTGAATTGTACCTTATAACCACGATCACAAAATTGAGAAACAGATAATAAATTGTATTTCAAACCTTCTACGTAGGATACGTCCTGTATCTCTACATCTCCATTTCTGATGTAACCAAAGCCTTTTGTAACAGCAGTTGAGCTATCACCAAAGATCACTTTGGGTCCTTCTTGCTCGTGGTAACTCGATAGAAGAGCCTTAGTACCTGTCATGTGGTGCGAACAACCACTATCAATGTACCAAGTTTCTCCTACTGAGCCACCCTTCTTATACAAGTCGAGTCGACCCTGCAATGAAGATATTTAATAATTTAGGTACCCTCCTTATCTATTGGGGTCCTAGGGGGTTAGTAGATTTTAGTGGAATCCAAATATACATAGAGTCCTGAACCAATTTGATATCTTAAGCTTTCTACCATGCTTGTTGCAAAATAAGACCCTGTTGTCCTTATCCGACCTATCATTAGTCATGTATACTCGTCTGAGGTAGACTTTCGACTTAACCTCTACTTGAGTAGGCATGGGCCTTTGATAGTCAGAATAGGGCTTGTATGCATTGGGGCCATACGGTTTATAGACACGTTTAGGTCTTTCCTCACTTATGATATCATATGACAAAGGTGGAGGATATAGGACGGGTTGAGTACGATATTTTGGAGCAACCTTCCTAGGCCTAGACGAGTAGAGCTGAGACTGCCTTATAAAAGGAGGTCTAGGCTCTTTTCATCTAGTCTGTAATTGTCTAGAACTCGTCTCCTCAGGATACCAATCCTCGTATCTGACCTGATTTGGTCGTCCACGACTAGTGGTCCTCTTTTGACTAGTTCTAAACGGAACAGGCCTGTTGTTAACATTCTTTTTACCATCCTTGGTAATCGGAGTGTTAACTCGAGTCTGCTTGTGTACAGTACCTTTAGATGTCGTTCCAATATCGTATTCCATTGGTCCTTTGCCTTTCTCATTAGTCAAAGATCTTGAATTAACAGTAGTAGGGTTCTTAAGGATATGAGTAGATGAGCTAGGTGAATCTGCACCCAACCCTGTCTTGTCAGCTGGAGCCCTATACCTATCTGACAGTTGTAGGTTAATCTTAGAAGAGTTAACCAAGTCAGTAATTTTAAGGTTTAGATTGACAAGCTCAGTCTCTAAGAACTTATTACGTTCTTCAAGCTTTTTGCACTTGTTCTTTAAAACATTGAACCCATTCGTCTCAGTAGCACGTGTCTTAAGTAGGTCTTGATATAACCTGTCTGTCAATGCACACTTGTTTTTGAGTTGTCTCAACTCTTCTGTCAAGCGTTCATTTAGGACTGTTATATTAGGATCTACTTTAGACTGGGCTTCTGTAAGATCAATGATTTCTTGTTTTAAGGCGATGTTCTCATCGCTGACTTCAATGAATGCCTTGTTAGCAAGTAGGAGGTCTTCTTCAGTCACACCAGTAGAGTGATGAAGACTACTCCCTACTCCACTATCGGCAGTATCACTTTCATCAGAATCCGATTCATCACATGATTGAAACGAAGTAGCAGATGATACCTCTTGATCGATTTTAGCCATGCAGCATAGGCCATCATCTACTATGAAAGCTTCTTCATTCTCACGATCAGACGGGTAGCTAGACGAAGACGATGGTAACTCGTCTGAATCCGTCTTAGAGTCATCATTAGCCATCATAGCCTTCTTATCCTTGTTGTATCTTCGTTCACGCCTTGCTTTCTGTTCTTCACGATCATCAGTGCTCAGGTCCGGACATTCGTAAACGTAATAACCTGGTTTCTCACAGTTATAGCATAAAAGATCGTTAGTAGACTTTTTCACAGGAGAATTATCCCTTCTCTTATCTCGTCTATCAGAACGTCTAATCTTCCTATCTTCAGAATTCCTATCTCGTCTGTTTCCTTTTAGACGAGTTTCGGTCTCGTCTGGTCTCAGACGAGTCCTTAGAAGCAGAACCTCTAAAGTCTTTGTAGAACTTCTTATATCTACCGTAGCGCTTGTTTAACCTGTCGAACTTTCTAACCATGAGATTTACCTGATCTTTCAGACTTAGATCAGTCCTGTCTAACTCGTCTTTAACACTAGCAGACTTAGTCTTAGACTTAGACTTGCCTACCCTAGAGCTCTTAGACGAACTAGACTTAAAGGCAACATTCTTCGACACGGCATTCTCTCTATAACTACTGGAAATGAGATCATCTTCATCTAGATCAAACTCATGAGCTTTCAGAGTTTGAAACATTGTCTCTGCTGACCACTCATCTATATCCTGAGTATTCTTAATAAGCATTTTCACCATTTTCCATCTAGCATCAAGACTCTTAAGAATTCTCAAATTTATTTCACGAGTAGTATAAGTTTTGCCAAGAACTTCCAAGTCATTCATAATTCTTGTAAAGCGAGTATCCAACTTGTCAATTGTTTCACCAGTTTTCATCTTGAATGATTCGAATCTCCGAACAGCAGTAGAAAGCTTGCTTTCTTTGATCAGAGTAGTCCCTTCACAAATAATAGCAAGACGGTCCCACATTTCTTTGGCTGTCTTACATTTTAATACTTTCCCAAGATACTCATTAGGAAGGGTATGTAAAATGTAGTTTTTGGCCAAGCTGTCCAGGTTATTCTGACTCATTTCCTCAGATGTTAATTCTGACCTGGGTTTGGGAACAAGAACTCCAACAACTTTGTTCTTGTCCAATGTAGCAGTGTTAGGGATCATCGTCACGATCGGTCCTTCTGTGACAACTGAAATCATCAAGTCATGGGTGGAGCTAAAGATCGCCTCCATTCTCAATTTCAAGTAGTCGTAATCTTGAACCTGAAACTTAGGAAGTTTATTAGCACTGATTTCCAACGACATGATTTCAAGAAGATTAGTAGTAAGCAGTTAGGATCAAAGATACAGATAATTCAAGAACAGCGAAAAGAACACGTATAGCCAAGAACCAAGACTTCACCCAAGTCTTTAGTAGGTTATCAAGAAACAGCAGTTCGTAAACTACTGCTCTGATACCACTTGTAGGTCCCTAGTTGAGTCAATAATATTGAGTAAGCTAAGAAAACGTCTAGAGGGGGGTGAATAGACTTTTTAAAATCTTTCAATATATCAGAATACACAATGCGGAAATATCAGAATCAATAATGAGCCCAACAAATTTATACTCAACTAATTTCTAGAACTTCTGTTTTGAACACTAGTCTTGTCTTGTTCTTATATGTAATTCAATCAATTAAACAAGTAATAAATCAAACACCAAATAAAACAGTAAAGTAAACAACACACAAGATTTATAGTGGTTCGACAACTTGTCTACATCCACTCTCACAAACCCAGTTGTGAAATTTTTATTACTCTTCTCTTCGAGTAGTGTGTTCTTGTGGCTTTAAGTCCCAAGAAATAAGACTTCGATCTTCTCGATAACACTACCAAGTGTTTCTTCGATCTAACAACTAGTAGTTTTACAAGTAACTAGCAACTTGAACAAAAACAATAAAAGAAAAACTTCTCTTAGTTCAGTAGTAGCCTTCTTCAATTTCTTCACTTGTCTTCTGGCTTCAACTTTCTAAACTTCAACTCTGTGAGTTTCTTCTGCTTTGAAATCTGTTCAGTAATTCGCTTCGATAGTATGTAGAATATCAGTATGTCAGTAGTCTTAAATCGTAGAATACCTTGGGGTATTTATAAACTTTCGAACATCAAGAATAGTTTGTTATCCAACCAACTTTTCTTGATAACTGACTTCTAACCGTTTCTTCTTATCCATCCACGCGTTTCTTCAGTTAATTAATTATTCCATAACTAACTCTTCAATATATATCATCACACGCGTTTTTGACTTATGAATTTCTTCTTTCACTTGCGCAGTTGTCTAGTCTCCATACTTAGACAAATCTTCAGTCTTCTTCTTCATTCATCTTGTCTGGTATGGTCGCGAGCCTTCCTCTTCAGTAAACTTCTACAAAGAACTAATCTATGCTCGTCCTATCAACTAACCTAACAAGACTCTTACATTACTTTAAGCTTTATAAATCAGCTTAGTCAACTTAAGTCTATACATGAACAATACACGAATACAAACATGAACTATGAGCTTCTATACATCATTTAAATCGCTCATCATAAAAACCTAACACAGCACTTATAAAATCGTACTTGTCTTTCATTCATACTTAAACTTTTCTTTCATACACTTATACTCTACTAATCTTCATAAGACGACTTCCATAACTAGATCAGTCAACACTTAGAAATATATTCAAGTCTTCTTTTGGCTTATCAAAACTACTTCAACATCAATTTAGGACTTGTATCAGGATTCATATCCCAACAATAATCATTGGAATCCATGGTTGAGTAGTGAAGTGATGCCTATTTTCTTTGAATGTATGTATGATTGATGATGAGTAATAGTATCATGTTGTGTTCATATTTGTGATCTTTGTTGGCATGAATGCATGGTGTGTTGTTGTTTGGAGATATTTGATGAATGTGAGGGTCCTATTGAATAAACCGGTGAGAATTGAGCCATAAATCGAACATATAATCCGGTTTAGTTCATTTGAGAGTGGATTAGGTTATTTCTAGTGATCTTAGAACTTGCCCAAGTTCTTGTTTGAAAGCATGATTGTGTGAAACTTTGTGATATGATATAGGCCATCTTGTTCTAAAAGAGTCACTTAGCCAAAATTTCCTAAAAACGAAGTAATCTTCCGTAGTTAACCCCTTTGAGCCTAATTCCTCATTTTCTTGGAAAACTACAATGTCAACTACTTAGCCTTTTTGAGCCTTTGATACCTATATCTAGTGGGAGATAAAAGACAAAGTGGAAAAACATGTGCTTGAACGTATTTGGTTTAAGGAGAAGTTGGATGAGTTGAAAAAGTTGAAAGAGATGAAAAGAGATGAAAAGAAAATCAATGGAAAAGAAAAGAGGGACAAAGAGCCCCAAAAGCTTGAAAAGAAGAATGATTCAAAAAGATGAGGTGATGAATGCTTGAAAAAGAAAGGAAAAATGAAAAGTGAGGATGGAGTTTGTAAATTTTGAAGGTGAAAGCACAAATTGTAAAGTAACAAGCTTTGTCCTCCACTAGAAGAGTCACAATTCCCAAATTCATCCCACCTTGTCCAAAGAGCCAATGTTACATCCTTGATTAAGTCCTATTGATCACATTGTTGAGCATTTGAGTGTTGTAGAAAGTAGAATGTGGGCAAGCATATAGTGATTGCATAGCATAACTTGATTGATGAGTGCATTAATATCCTCAATTTGTTTGTGTGTTTGAGAGAAACACTTCATCATGTGAGTAAAGGATTTGAGCATTTGGATTATGTCTCTCATTCACAATGTGTTGTGTGTTTGTGCATTCTTTGATCCATAAGTGTGAATTGCAATAATGAGCCTATGATCTTCATTGAGAAAGCACTTTGAGAAAGAGATATCGCTACACTTTACTTTGCATGTGTGATTTGCATTGAATATTTCATTGTGATCATTCCACCCTCATTGCTTTAAGTGCTTAGTTGTTTGATGAGGACAAACAACATTTTAAGTTTGGGGGGGTTTGATTCGGGTGAAATTTACACATTTTAGATGCACATGTGAAGCGTATTTTGATGATTATCTCATGGAATTATGGATTGATTATGATGATTTGAGCCAAAATGAGGGAAAAGTTGTGTTTTGTCGATTTTGTAGGAAATACGATGGAATTTGGAGCAAAACACCAACCATACTTCACTGGATCAAGAAGAGGAGTACACCGTTGGATTGTTTCGAAAATCAGAGTGGAATAGCCAAAATAATCAAGTCAATCGGACAACCGAGGCGAAAGATATTCACAAAACGAGAAAGGGTCGAAGTCGACCGAGAGCACGGCCGAGCTCATGCCTCGGCCGAGCTGAATTCCAAGACAAAAATCGTGCCACGCCCGAGACGAGCGCTCGGGATTGGCATGGTCGAGACATAAAATTTTGGGCCATAGCACAGCACGACCGAGACTCTAGCTCGGCCGAGCACCATCCAGGCCAGCATTCGCACACCTCGGCCGAGACAAGGCCACGGCCGAGCACCCTCCAAATCGTCATCATGCCCAGCACGGCCGAGCAGCCTGCTCGGCTAAGCTCCCTGAAGGTCAAAACGTGATTTTGCACGGCCGTGCTACCCCATTTTCGGTGTATTTTGTCCAATTTGGCCATTTTTTAGGGACTAACTTGCAATTCTTGCACTCAAACCCTACCCCAACACTATATAAGCCCTCATTCTTAAAATAAAAAGAACTCTTCCCCAATTCCTAAAATTCCACACATAGAAACACACAATTGGAGGTGATTTGGCCATAACTTCTTCAATTCTTCATCATTCCACATCACATTTTAGACTAAGCTTTCTATTTCTCTCTCTTTTTATTTAGTTATTTCATTTGGTTTTGTTCATTTGATTATGTTGTTGATTGGCTAGAACACTTTTGGTTCTAGGGCTATGTTTACACTTTGGATGATGTTTATGAATTAATTTCTTGTTTATTTGGTGGTTGTGTTGCTATTTCTATTTGAATGCTTAACTTTCATTGCAAGACATGTTGTCAATGGCCATGATAATATGTTTTATTCATTATTAATTGAAATTGGATTGAGAAATCTTTTTCATTAATCGTATTTAAGCATTCGACCCAATTTATTGTGAAGTTCGAGAGAGGATCAATTGTTGGGAGGGTACTAGATGATCTTAGGAACCGTTTGGGGATTTATTATGCATGCTAGGTAGAGATACTAGTTTGGGTGATATGTCTCTTGGATTAATTGGATCGAAAGAACTCTTAATTCATCATTTCGTGATCAACCCTATAGTAATGATCACAACACCACTTAAATAGGCTTCTGCTCATAAATTGACCCCTTAGTGTGACATATGCCTTGGAACCTCCCTTTTCTCATTGAAGTATACTCTTCGCAGAAACTTGTTTTATCCTTCCTGAATAACACCTTTGGTGCACGTATCCAACCAGGCTATTTTGAATGAGCATGTCATTGTAAAACTTCAATCCCCATAACATGGTCGTATGATCTGTTCAACATTTACATAATTATCGAGAAATGTATACATTAACTTGGTTCACGTGAACTTGATCTAATTTTTAACTCATTTAAAAAATGGATCTAACAAAAACTTATAAACGTGATTCATTTTAGAGTTCATTGGGTGTGGTAAATGGAGTTCACGAGGTTTATATAAGTGTTTTTCATGTGTTAATGGCCAAACGAGAGATAATTGTTTAAGTTTGCTTACTTAACAAACAATATGGTGTAAAGGGCTCGTAGTTGAAACTGATGTGTGACATTATCAAAGTTTGGAGGTTGAAGGACGAGATTTCAATTTGTATAGTTAGCCCCGTAATTAAAATTTTGGATCTTTATCATGACGCGCCAATATGACACATATGACAAGAGGGGTTACATTGATGTTGTTCATGTTGGAAACTACAAATCAGTTTTTAAACTCTACAAAACAGCTTTAAAAATAAATTATTTTCAAAAGTTATGAGAGACAGGTTTGAAAAAAAAAATGTTATTGTTTATAGTGATTAAAAATAAGTCAACATGTAGTAACAATAAAATAAAATGAAACCCATATAATACAAGTTTTTTTTGTCTTCTAAATTTGAGTATTTATATTGTACTAGTATATACATTTTTTTATCTTTTATTGTGCTATGTATGTTTATTCTGAATATTATGTGAAATTTAAATTGAGAAAAAGATGAAAACAAAAATAAATTTTATTTAAAAATACACATAAAAACAAGTGAATAAAAAACAATTAAATAAATAGCAATAGAATAGAAACTCACCCGCAGAGGATCGAAGTCCGAATTCTTCGCCCATTCTTCTCCTCCTTGAAAAACATTCGCTTGCAAATTGGATTGAAGCACAACCCATTATACGTTTTGTAACTTTTTTTTCTATGCTTTCTGAGCTGCTCGAATCACTAGAGAATTATCTTAGAGCCATGACGTTGAGAGTAAAAGGTGAGATTTCAAAGGCTTTTACATAGATATATGCATTTGAGGTTTATTTATGGTGTAATCATATTGCTGTTCAATTTGATACAAATTTTGCATAATTTATGGCGTTAATTCTATAATTCTCTACCCATTTTCCTTACCTTTTTTCGCCGCTTTTGATACAGATTTTGCATTGGGTTTATTTAGAGGCTAGATTAGTGACGATTGTTTTCTGAAATGCTTTAATTGTATCAGGATGTTTTGTTTGTTGATTCTTTCTTGATGCTAAATTGATCTAGGAACACTTTTAGAAATTGGGAGCATTTTAATTTCCCTTTCTGGAATGAGATTTAATCATGCAAGAATGTAATTTCTTGCAACTTTAAGTCTACAAATAATGAAGATTTTCTCCGGTATTAGTTAGTTATATTCCATATACAACTTAGATGATAAGGTCTTAATTTCATTCATAGTTCTTGGGGTCAGATTTATGTCAGTCATATGAGCAAATTCAGATCAGTAGTTTGGATATCGAAACTTTCTTAGTTGTTTTTGTAGGTTGATCTAGGTATTTCGAGCTTAAAATGACCTAGACTTTTAGACATGTGATAACTCGTAAAATCCAAATCATCTTTGTAGCTAATTGGTGTAGAAACCGGCCATGTGTTCTTTTTCTAAGACGCCAAATTAATGAATTTGATGACCGGAGCAAGTAATTGGATACTTGCACTGATTCAACTGATTTGTTTTCCTTGTTGACATGTGATGTTATGCATGCCAAACCGTTTAGTCATTAATGATTTTTTATTCTGATATTTTTCTCTTTTCCCTGCATTTCATTCTGTCTTTTCAGGTCACTCAAAGGGCATTCACCCGTTGATGGAGTGTAGATGAACTAACAAGAGTAGAGAACGTAAGGACTAGAATAGAACTCCTCTTTCGAGGCCACGGATAAATCCGCCACAACCGAAGGTTGCCAACTCAAAGTATATTCATCCAAAAGTACTGTACAAGGACTCAATATATCCTATTTATACAAGTCATTTGACCCTGGGCCTTCTAACTGCCCCTTCTAACTGCCCTAAGCCCAATATTGTAACTAATCATTTAATAATGGGCGCGGCTAAAGGCACCCGGATTTCCTATGAGTACACCCACCAAACATTTTTTTAATCCTTCAGGACATGTGAAATGTCCCATATACCCCTAGGGTGAAATTTATGAAAAAAACGAAAGATGAGTACACCCACCCATTCTATTTCACATAGTTATCTCCTCCACAACCAAAACAAACAACATTCTTCAAAAAAAACTTCAAAATTGAAACAAAAAAAATCCAAAACAACTATTGTTCGAAAAAATTCTAAAACAAACATGTTCAAAAAAATTTCCAAAACAAACTCAATATGTTCTAATTTTTTTCCAAAATAAACTCAATATGTTCAAAAAAAATTCCAAAACAACTCAAATTTGTCCGAAAAAAAAGATCGAACATCTTGTTCGAATTTTTTTCCAAAACAAACTCAAGTTGTTCGAAATTGTTTCCAAAACTAACACAATCTGTTCGAAAATAATTCCCGAACTACTAAAAACCCTAATTTTCCTAAAATTTCTAAACTCTAATTTCTGTAAAAATTATAAAAAAAAAAAAAAATTACCTTTCGGCTGCTGGGTGCGATGAAGGCGATGAAGGGAAGGGGGCGCGAACGGCTGCGAAGGGGAGGGGGAAGGGTTGCGGCCGCGAACGGCCGCGAAGGGGAGGGGGAGAGGTTGCGGTCGCGAAGTGGAGACGGAGGGAAGGCGTGCGCGAGGCAAGGCGGTGGCGAATGGGCGGCGGCACTGTGCGAGCGGCCGCGTGGAAGGAGGTCGTGGCGTGGGCGGCGCCGGCGTCTTCAAGAGAGTGGAGGAAGGCGGAGGAAATGAGTGTGGGTGTACTATGTTAATTTTGAGAATGGAGAGATGATTTAGAGTTTTAATAGGACGAAGGGTATTTTTGTATTTTCCACGTGGGTGTCCTCATCCATTTGGTGGGTGTCCTCATCGCGTGGGTGTCCTCATAGGAATCTTGGGTGCCTTTAGCCGCGCCCTTTAATAATTCCAAAAGGCCCAATTCAACTTGCTTGAAGCGTTCTGTATCAATATCTCCCGTCGTCGAAACAGCCTTGTCCTCAAGGCTGAAGGTGGAAATTTTCTGGTGACTGGTTGTCCTCGAGACCTAGGTCGATCTCAGGGTCGTCGTCTCCATCGGCATCGATGATAATACCAAAATTCTTCGCCGAGCATTTGTGGAAAGAAGTATAAGGCTGGCTACAGCCGTAACATTTTCCCTTTGCGCGATACTCCCGGGCTTCGTCGGCAGTTAGGTGACGGACATTTCTATTGGGGCGGTGTCCCTGAGGTTTATGTGTCGACTGTGCCGATGGGTCCGAACGAGAAGGTGGCCCCAGACTGTTGGAAGGCGGACTCGTGGTCTGGACAAGGGGGCGAATTTGGGGCGAAGGTGAAGAAGCATCCTGAGGTGAAAATGCACGAGAGCAGTATGAGGAAGGGCGACTACAGCGGCTCAGGCGACGAGCAGCCTTGATTGCGGTGAAAACGTCAGTTAATTCATTATCTAGGATGCGGTTACGAATGGATAATTCCAGGCCTCCAAGAAACATTCCTAAGTACTGCTCGGGTGGAAAAGAAGGAAGTTGTGCGACCCGTTCTTCATAGAGTGCCAAGTAGTCCTCCAAGGAACCGGTTTGACGCGTGACATATATTGCTTCATAAGCATTAAATGCAGAACTATCTCCAAATTTGTCGATCAGCGCACGCGAAAATTGATCCCTAGAAATATCCGCCTAGCGTCGCAAGATCCATTGGGCCCAAAACATCGATTTCCCTGTCATGGCGATTAGGGCAAGATCACTCGTTCGGCCAATGGAGTACGGTAGACGAGGCAGAATTGCTCGACCTGGGCGAGCCACGCGATGGGATCAGACCCGTCGAACATAGGGAGGTCAATTTTGGGTTTGTGCGCCGAGCAAGAAACGGGTGGAATGGCTGATGTTGCTCCAATCGGTGGGGCTAGTGTCGCTCCAATCTGTGGGGCTGGGACCGTCGGTTGGGATGATGAAGAGGAGGCAATGTCGAGGGGGTTAGTGCGCGCGGTTGGTGTCGGTGTCGGTGTCAGTTGGGGTGCTGCGGTTGGGGCAATGTTTTCCAGCTTGGCCATGATCGCAGTGAACATGTCGTCGTGCGTCTTCAAGGCATTGCGGATTTGTGAGAATTCAGTGGTGAACGTGTCGTCATGTGTCTTCAGGGCCTTGCGGATTAGAGAAATTTATGCGGACATGGTATTTTCGACCTTTGTAACACGATTGTTAAACTGAGATTCGAGAGTTCCGATCATCTTCTCCATAGCATCGATACGGTCTTTCTGCGTCATTCTTGCAGAAAGCGGCAGGTAATGGACCAATTGATGGAGTGTAGATGAACTAACAAGAGTAGAGAACGTAAGGACTAGAATAGAACTCCTCTTTCGAGGCCACGGATAAATCCGCCACAACCGAAGGTTGCCAACTCAAAGTATATTCATCCAAAAGTACTGTACAAGGACTCAATATATCCTAGGGCGCGGCTAAAGGCACCCCAGTTTCCTATGAGTACACCCAGGGGATGAGAACACACACAAATCGGATGAGGACACCCACCTGGAAAACCCAAATTTACCCTCAATCTCAATTAAATCCTCATTCTCTCTTTTCTCAATTCAGACACCCACTTCTTCTTCTCCGTAAAAAAAAAAATTCAGCCACCCTTTCTTTCAAATCGCCGGCGAGGCCCTCCCCGTTCGCGGCCGTAGCCACCGCCGCCTCCCTCTTCCCTACCACCCACGCGATGCAGCCCCAGCCGACGCGACCCCACCGCCGCCCTCTCCCAGCCGCAACACCAGCCGGCGACCGCCGCTGCCAACGCCCCCTCCCCGCAACCCAGCCGACGCGCCCCCTCCCCGCAACCCCGTCTGGCCGCCCCCACCCTCTCGTTGGCCCCGCCCTCGCCGCGGCGGCCCAGCCACTGCCTTGGGCCGTCGCGGCCGTCTACCTCTCCCCTTCGTGGCGGCAGCCTCTCCCCCTCCCCTTCATCGCACCCACGCCCGTCGCCGGCACCCACGCAAGGTAAGTTTTTTTTTAAATTTTTTTTTACAGAAATTAGGGTTTTGAAAATTTTAGAAAATTTTGGAAAATTAGGGTTTTTAGTAGTTCGGGAATTATTTTCGAACAACTTGAGTTTGTTTTGGAAAAAATTTCGAACAAGATGTTCGATCTTTTTTTTCGAACAAATTTGAGTTGTTTTGGAATTTTTTTCTAACATATTGAGTTTGTTTTGAAAAAAATTTCGAATATGTTGAGTTTGTTTTGAAAAACATTTCGAACATGTTTGTTTTGGAAATTTTTTCGAACATTTGTTGTTTTGGATTAATTTTTGTTGCAATTTTGGAGTTTTTTTGGTTGAATGGTGGTGGTGGTGGTTGAGGAGAGGTGGTGGTGGTGAAATAGAATGGGTGGGTGTACTCATCCTCGTTTTTTCCATAAATTTTAACCTAGGGGTATATTGGACATTTCACAGGTTCTGAAAGATTAAAAAAATGTTTGGTGGGTGTACTCATAGGAAATCCGGGTGCCTTTAGCCGCGCCCTATATCCTATTTACACAAGTCATTTAACCCTGGGCCTTCTAACTGCCCTAAGCCCAATATTGTAACTAATAATTTAATAATGGGCGCGGCTAAAGGCACCCGGATTTCCTATGAGTACACCCACGCGATGAGTACACACACAAAACGGATGAGTACACCCACGTGGAAAACCCAAAATTGCCCTTAACATTTCTCCCCCTTCCTCCCTCCATTCTGTCCATTCGGTACACCCACCCCTCCCAACTTCTCTCCACCACTCATCTCTTCTCCCCTATTCCTCACTCTTCTCCCCCACTCCCACTCCACCGTTCCCCCGTCCAAAAACGAAACCTCACTCACCTGCGACGTCGAACAGGAGATTGAGAGACATGGCCCTTCATCGTTTTTTTAGAGCATTTGAGGAGGACGCATTTTTTTTTCTTTTTTGCAAAAATGGTTAAAGGTTAGTTTTTCTTGCTTATATTTGAGAAGAAGAGGAGGACGCGTGTTTAATTTCGGTTTTTGTTGATTGAAACATTGATTTTATTGTTGTAGGGTTTAGATTTTGTTTTTTGAATTTGGTGTTAATTCATGCATGTGTTGATTAAGGTTGGTTTTTTATGTTATAATCATGTTTATGTGTAGAATGTATCAATTTTTGATGTGTTAGGATGAAAATAAACCAATGGACATCTAATTGGCATGGTTTAGCACGATTGCAGCGTTTTGGACTGATTTTTCGAACATGGACCCAATGTTGGGAAGTTTTTTTCGAACATGGACCGAATGTTGGGAAGTTTTTTTCGAACATTTGTCAAATGTTCGAAAATTTGTTCGTTACAGAGACTTTTGGGTAAAAAATTCGACCAAGTAAAACTCGCGGAAGTTTTTTTCGAACATGGACCCAATGTTGGGAAGTTTTTTTCGAACATGGACTGAATGTTGGGAAGTTTTTTTCGAACATGGACTGAATGTTGGGAAGTTTTTTTCGAACATTTGTCAAATGTTCGAAAAAATTTCGTTACAGAGACTTTTGGGTTAAAAATTCGACCAAGTAAAACTCGCGGAAGTTTTTTTCAAACATGGACCCAATGTTGGGAAGTTTTTTTCGAACATGGACACAATGTTGGGAAGTTTTTTTCGAACATGGACCCAATGTTGGGAAGATTTTTTCGAACATTGACCCAATGTTGGGAAGAAGTGATGACCCTTCGAATTCACGCGTTTAGATTGAAGGTGGGTGTACTCATCCGGCATTTTTTTTAAAAAGTACAGGAGGGGTAAATACGTCATTTCTCAACACCCTTGGGACAAAAAAAAAATTCCCGTGGGTGTACTCATAGGAAATCCGGGTGCCTTTAGCCGCGCCCTTTAATAATTCCAAAAGGCCCAATTCAACTTGCTTTCTTACTTTCATTTCCCCCATCTTTTCATTCTGACTACTGCTCCATGATTCTTGCTTTGTTATGTATGCATTTGTAGTCTGATAATTTTCCTTATCTTTTTTTGCTACTTTTTGTTATAGATTTGGCATTGAGTTTATGTAGAGGCTGGATTAATGAGGCCTGTTTTTTGAAATGCTATAATAGTGTCGGGATGTTTTGTTTTTGCTTTCAACTTCTGGTATCCTTGTTGATATTTTCCCAATGCTAAACTGGTCTAGGAACACTTTTGATATTGGGAGCTTTTTTAATTTCCCTTTTGTAAATGAGCTTTAATTATAAAAGAATGCAATTTCTTGCAACTTTAAGCATACAAAGAATGGATATTTTCTACAGATATCAGTACTGAATGGAATAACTTAGATGATATGGTCTTTCATTCATAGTTGTTGGAGTCGAGATTTATGTCTGTCATCTGAACAAATCCAGATCAGTAGTGTGCTTATCATAACTTCCTTATTGTCTTTGTTGGCTCTAGGCATTTTAAGTGTAAAATGCCCTAGACTTTCAGACCCATCGTAAAATCCAAATTATATTGTAGCTAATTGGTATAGAAATCGGTCATGTGTCCTTTTTTAAAGCTGCTAAATTTATGTACTTGATGATTGTAGCAACAGAGCGAGTAATTGAATACTTTTACTGATTCAACTCGTTTGTTTTCCTCGTAGACATGTTGTGATAGGCTATGCATGTCATACCTTTCGTGGTTCTCATATTCTGTGATGGACTTGTGTTACAGTTCTGCAAATTGCAGCTTCAAGATATTCTTTAAAGACATGGCACATAATATTTTTGGTAATATATTGTCTTAGTTCATTTATGAATATCTACTCTGATTTTTCATTTCAGTTCTTGCATCTCTCAGTAAATTTTATAACAGCCACAATGCTATACAAATTCCTGTACCCAATGTCTGGTTTTGATGAATCTTTTTGGCATTGTAGTTTCAAATCTATTGCTTGTTCTTTCCACTTATTTCAGTACAAAATTCTTCTTATCAAGATAAAGGTTATGGTTCTGGGGGTCCTTAATTCCTCAAGCCATGGTCCCCGTACTAAAATTTGTTGACTCTGGGACGGAAGTGGAATGATATATTTCCGTGGAAACCAGAGACGGGATTTTGAAATCCAAAATTATTTACTTAATCCAATCCATTGATGTGAAATTCAAGAAGCTAGCCTTTTGGTAATTATATTCCTTTTGCGGAGACATTTATATTGTATTTTTTAATTTTTAACCGTTTAGATTCTTGCCATCCCTATTCATCCTTTCAACTATTCTCATTTAATTGACATTTGGCTTTTTTGGGACTTCACGTTTTCTAATTAGGTTGCTTTCTTTATTACTAGTTCTGCAAGGCTCTCTTTACTATCCAATCTTATTTTAGTGGGAAGTTTATACTAGTATTTGCTCTTTTTTTTGTGATACTGATTGGCACAACATCTGGTTTTTTAGTGACCTGGAGGACCATTAGTTACACAAATAGTGGGGACATATATGGAAATTTCTTTGGATGTGGCATCAACTAACATATTTTCAGTGACACTTTAGTTATTCTTTGGATTTTGCGTGTACATAATTTTGATTTAATTAAGAATTTGCCTGCATCTACTGATGTAGATTAACTAATCGTGCTCTTCAGATGAAAAATTGGGGAAAAGCACACAACGTCGCAATTCAAAGGATAAAACTTTGATTCTTTGTCAGTAATAATCTTGTTCAGTTGTTCCCTTTTCATCTGCAGGTATATTTTAAATCATATATTTTTATGCCTGTACCATCTCTATTTTCTTTTCCCATATGACATGTTTCTTTATATCCTAGTGTAGTAGTGTGACTACCTATTCAACTATGATGCAGTGAATTTAACTTTGGAGTATTCAGACTTGCCTTAACTCTTTTCCTCTTCATATTTTTATTTTATGCTTTTCATAGTGGTTTAGGGTACAGTTATTACAGACTTGGAAGTGAAAGGGAAACTATATCATCAATCATAAATTCTGAACTTCGCCCCAGTTACTGTTATTTCTACCCCTTCATTGTTGCAACACCTCATAAAAAAAAAAGTTTCCCTTGGACTACGAGCGGGAAGGATGAAAGCGAGTGGACATACTAATTCCTGATCTCCGAATCAGCCCTTCCCGTAGGTTATTTTCTCAACGAATAAGGAATTTTCTGAGTGAAATCGTGATCGAATTTGAAAAAGCAAATGACAAGTCTAAGGCAATAAAATAGGGAAATGTTTTATTTTCTATCAAGTTTATCTTTTCTTTACCTCTTCAATCATATCTTGTGAAAGCCGAGTAGCTGTCAAGAATAATGATCCTAAAAGTTAAAGCAAAATTAGAAGGAAAAATGAGCTGACCTATGGGAAAACTGTATAACAGACAATTGAAAGAAGAAGAATGATAAATACATTCGCCTATAGATACGTAGTCTTTCATTTGTTGGCTTTGGGCAATATGGTTATCAGACAAACTAGTACATGCAGAGGCTTCTGATTTGGATCAAATTATTCTTTCTAAAGTGAACCCCAGAAAAATCAAGCTCAAATGTGTACATGATACGTCTGGGCTTTTGAATTGGAAAATTTATGGGAATTGAATGCTCTTAATTCCTGATCTCATTATGTTAGAAATTCCTTTGCTTTCTTTAGCATTATATGCTTCATGTGATGTCTTTAATCTTTGAAGGTTTATTCTTTAGTGGATGATAATTGATTTTTGCATCCAACTAGTCGAAATAAATTTGTATGTGGGCTATGGTATGATAGCAGTGCACCCATGATGCACGCGGGGAATTGATAATTATAATCTTTTTTTTTTTTTTTTTTTTTTAACTAGGATTTCATATCTAGAAATATCCATATGGATTTATTGCTCAAATTTGACAGTGAGATTTGATTCACTATTGTTTATGGATTTATAAAAGATATATCGGTGGGGGAAAATAATTATTTTATAAGTTCTTTGGATTCTGTTATATTATATATATATTAAATAAATGTGGTGGATCTTCCGAAGATGTTAATTTGTTTGAAATTGAGTATGACTTGTAGCAGTGCATTTTCCGTGAATATATTGATTGTACTTTGCACTTATAATGTCGATCAGTGCTAGGAGAAATACCGGTTTCTTATATATATATATATATATATATATATATATATATATATAGTGAATATCTGTCTTTCGGTGTGCATTTTGTGAGAGGTAGAGAGAGAGGGTGGCAGAGATCTACAGGGAAAGAAGCATAAATGCTATGAAAAAACACCGAGTGATGAGAGACAACACAAATTGAAATTGGTTAGACTTTGTGTGCTTGTACTGTTGTGGTGTCATGTTTGGAGAGTTGATGAATTAAGAATTGTAAGGAAGAAAAAAATCTTTTAATTGGGCAAAAGGAGCAAAGAGTCTTTGTCACTCTTCTCATCTTGGTATTGCTTGTACTTTGCACTTATAATGCCAATCAGTGTTAGGAGGAATACCTGTTTCTTTATCTTAATCCATATATATTTAATGGAGGTCCGTCTTTCCGTGTGTGCTTTGTGTGTGTGAGAGAGAGACAGAGGATGGCGGAGATCTACAGGGAATGAAGCAGGAATGCTATGAAAATACATCGAGTGATGAGAGAGAATGCGAATTGAAATTTGTTAGACTTGGTGCTGTTGTGGTGTCATGCTTGGAGAGTTGATGAATTGGAATTATAAGGAAAAACAATCTTTTAATTGGGCTGAGTTGGGCAAAGAAACTAAGAGTCTTTGCCATTCTTCTCATCTGGGTGCTTGTACCTTGCACATATAATTTCAATCAGTATTTTGTAGAATGCCTTATGATCATCCTTCTGGAAATTCTGGTAAGGCTCCCATTAAAGACCCTCTTCGAGAGCAAGTGCGTCTGCAAAACGTTTCTCGATTCAACCTCACCCAACACCTGTTGGAATTAATGGGAATTAATTGGGTTTTGACACCCTGATCTAATTTAATTAATTAGACGGACTAAACGTTAATTAAGAAATAATTGAACGTGACATAGTCGATCTACTCGCGGAGTAGATGAACGTGGTATATTTAATATCTCAAAACCGAGTTAAGGTGAGTGAGAAATTAATTGTTGAAGTTGAAGAGTTTCAACTTGGAAGTTTGAGAATGTGGGGAATGGGCTCGGCCCATTCGAACTACTTCAAGAATGTTCCAGAATAATCTGGAAGTCTCAAACTTGGTCTTCAAGATTCAGTCTTCAAAGACTTATCCACGTACGAGATATTATCTCAACCGCTGCGATATTTTCGCGATATATTCCCAAGAATCGGGCCTGGGCCCACGCGTTTTTCCCTCTCCCTCCAAGGGTTTCTTCTGCCTATAAATATCAGACTCTTCCCTCATACATCCTTACGCTGAAATTCGCCCCTCTACCCTTCTACTCTCCTCTCGTCCCTACGCAGTGTGTTGAGCTACCGAAAGCCTTACACTGTTCTTTCTTGTGCCGGATTTATATCCGAGAGTGTTCAGTTCGTACTAAGTACGTTCGCCGAGGCCTCTTATACAGTGGTGCTACTGTGTAAGAGGTAAAAGTCATTTTACCTTTGGGAACGGAACGCCGTAACAGTCGAGCACTATCCTGGGCGTATTCTGTTCTGCGGGAAAAGGGTTTCCCTTGACTCTACTTATTTGTGTTATCATATGTGTTATCTAAAATCTTCGATATTGCAGGTTGCAGTTTACACGGCGTAAACCGGATCCAACAATCGCAGAACATAATATATAATTAATATTTTCGAAACTAAATTAATTTTTCGGACTTAATTAATTTAAATAATCCACTGCAGTATCAAAGATGAATGATAACATGGATGTCGATCCCGTCAATACGGAAGCAGTACATGGTACTGAAAATATTGGCAACGATGCTAATAATGAAGCGTCTCCCTTTTGGATATTGGGACTTTCTGTCTATCCATTGAGCTGTAGGCGCTTCTCGCGAGATAAGATTTGGTGATTCTGAAAACAGAATTGATTTTTGGATATTGGGACTTTCTGTCTATCCATTGGCGCTTTCTCGCGGGATGAGATTTGGTATTTACTCCTTAATAAAAGGGGAAAAACCGCCTTCTCCAATTCTTACTCCAGATTAAATTCTGGGAGTTGATATAAAGCTTCAGATTAAATTCTGAGAGTTGGTCTAAACCTCCAGAGATTCTGGGATCCATCCATTGAGCTACTGACGCTTACTCATGGATTTGACTCTGGGAGGTGGTCTCCATCCATTGAGCTACTGGCGCTTACTCATGGATTTGAGAGATTTCTGCACAATGCAGAATTCTGAAAGAGCACGCCTGGAAATCCAATTAAATTGGAATTATCTATTGAGCTGGGCGTGCCTGGAAATCCAATTAAATCAAATTGGAATTGCACATCAATTAATCTATATGATTAAATTAGAGAATGTGCTGATAAATTGATTAATTACCGTAATTAATCAAAGAGGATTAAATTAGATTTAATTAAATCAATTAATCAAGAGGATTAAATTGACTAATTAAATCAATTAATCAGGAGTATCAAAGTATATTTGATATGGAGCATGGCTTCGTTATTCGTTGGAGCATGGCTTCGTTGATATGGAGCATGGCTTTGTGGGGAGCATGGTTTCGTGTGATAACATCTCCGGCTTTAGGCAGAATTTGATGTATTCTGTTTTCTTAGACCGAGTATTCTGAGAGTATTCTGAGAACATAATTGACTTTGTCAATTAATTACAGAATAAAATAAAGATTAATTAATAATTAATTTAATTGATAATGAATTAATTAAATTTGGATAATTATTGAGGAATATCCAAATTTAATTATTAATTATCTCTGAGAATTAAATATTTGTGCTCGAGAGCATAAATTTGTTTTGAATTTAGTTCAAAAGATTCTAACTAGTATAATTTGATCGAAAATTATGCTCGAGTCACGAGTGAAAATAAAAGTCACATTTGAAATTGAATTTAATTTTGGTATGTTGACCAAAGATTAAATTAATTTTGAAGTTGGAAATAATTCAAATAAAAGAAAAATCAAAGATCGATTTTTTTTTTTGTATCGAGGCTGTGTCCAAATTTGGTGAATAAGAGAAATTCACAAATAAAGTGACAAGCAGCTCGAATGTGGGGATATACATCTCCTCACATGGAAACATTCAAATGTGAGGGAGAGAGGTCTCCGTCGACATGTTTGAATAGGGTAGCTAAGGTGTGACCTTAAAGCTAAATATGGAAAAACCTAAAATGGTTGAATTCAGTGGAATGTTTTCCACAAGTAATGTGGATTTGTTCATCATGAAAAATCACATTCGAGTAAAAGCTCCACACGAAGAGGGAAAAAGTATTTTATTACTTTCATAGACGATTGTACACGATTCTTCTACGTTTACCTTTTAAAGAGTAAAGACGAAGCTATCGAAGCTTTTAAACGTTACAAAACTGAAGTAGAGAATCAATTGGACACTCGAATTAAATCAATTCGTAGTGATAGAGGTGGAGAGTACGTAGCTCCGTTTGAACAATTATGTATTGAATCTGGGATTATACATCAAACGACAGCCCCTTACTCACCTCAGTCTAATGGTGTTAATCAGAGATGATGAACGCAGTGTTAATCAGCTCTGGTCTACCTCAGAACTTGTGGGGGGAAGCTATTCTGTCGGCTAACCACATTCTGAATAAGATTCCTCATAAAATTAAGGATCAAACTCCTTATGAAATATGGAGGAAACGAAAACCTTCATACAACTACCTTAAAGTGTGGGGGTGTTTGGCTAAGGTTGAAGTACCACTTCCTAAACAAGTTAAGATCGACCCTAAAATCGTCGATTGTATCTTTATAGGATATGCTTCAAACAGTAGTGCCTATCGATTTCTGATTCACAAATCCGAAGTACCGGATATGACAGAAGGCACTACGATTGAGTCAAGGAACGCAGTATTCTTTGAAAACATTTTTTCTCTTAAGGAAAAAGAGGAAGACTGCTCGAGTAAAAGAACTCTCGAAGCAACAGACGACACTGTTAGTCCTTCTACTCAAGAGAGTGAAGAATCGAGACGCAGTAAGAGAGCTAGAATTGATAAAGATTTATGTTCAGACTTCATTACTTATGTTTTGGAGGAAGAAGAACCTAGAACTATCAAAGAAGCTATGGCAAGACCAGATGCAGACCTCTGGAAAGAAGCCATAAAAAGTGAATATGAGTCTATTCTCTTAAACCACACATGGGAGTTGATCGACCTCCCCAAAGGTTGTAAGCCCTTAGGATGCAAGTGGATCCTTAAAAGGAAGTACAAAGCAGATGGGTCTGTTGATAAGTACAAAGCTCGTCTTGTTGCAAAGGGGTTTAAACAAACGAAAGGGTATAATTTCTTCGATACATACTCACCAGTGACAAGGATCACCTCCATTTCGGATGTTAGTCGATGTTGCTGCTTTGCACAATCTCGAAATACACCAAATGGACGTTAAGACGACGTTTCTTAATGGTGAGATGGATGCTGAAATATACATGGATCAACATGAGGAATAGGTTGCTCCTGGAAACGAGAAAAAAAAAATGTGCTCCAAAACAGTGGCACTTGAAATTTGACAGTACAATGCTGTCAAATGGGTTTCGAATTAACGAATGCGATAAGTGTGTGTATGTAAAGGATACACCTAATGGATTTGTTATTGTGTGCTTATATGTCGATGACATGTTAATCATGAGTAACAATCACAATATCATCGTTAATACAAAGAACATGTTAAGTAGAAACTTTGACATGAAAGACATGGGATTAGCAGATGTGATTCTTGGAATCAAGATAGAGAAAACGTCCAACGGAATTTCCTTGACACAATCTCACTATGTGGAGAAGGTACTAAAGCAATTTAAGGCCTTTGATGATCCACCTGCTAAGACACCTTTGGAACTCAATGTTCACTTGAAAAAGAACAGAGGAGAACCAGTGGCTCAACTGGAATACGCAAGGATCATTGGAAGTGTGATGTACATTACGAACTGTACACGCCCTGATGTTGCATGTTCGGTAAACAAGTTGAGTCAATACACGAACAATCCAAGTCATGAGCACTGGAAAACGTTGAAAAGGGTATTAAGATACTTAAAGTACACCCTTGATTATGGGCTTCACTACACAAGACATCCAGCTGTAGTCGAAGGATACAGTGATGCAAATTGGATATCAGACACCAAAGACTCGTTGTCCACTAGTGGATATGTATTCACTATTGGAGGAGCAGCAGTGTCGTGGGGGTCCAAGAAACAAACATGTATTGCTCGTTCCACAATGGAATCAGAATTTATAGCGCTAGACCTAGCCGCTGCAGAGGCTGAATGGTTGCGTAACTTTCTGGAAGACATTCCATGTTGGAAAAAGCCGGTACCTGCGGTGACGGTACACTGTGACAGTCAAGCTACCATTGGGAGAGCTTCGAATGTCATGTACAACGGAAAGTCGAGACACATACGTCGTCGACACAACTCCGTTAGAGAATTGATCTCCACTGGAGTAATGTCCATTGATTATGTCAATACGAAGGACAATATAGCGGATCCGCTCACGAATAGCATAAACCGAGATCAATTGAACAACCTGGTAGAAGGAATGGGTCTAAAACCCACAATAAAAACCAAAGCAGTGGTAACCCAACCATGATGACTGGAGATCCCAAGAACTTGGTTCAATGGGAAAACGAAGTTGTGGAGGTTAGTGAGAAAACACTTGAAAAATATGACTATTCCGGACAGCACTATCTCAAGTGTTAACGACCCGTAAGATGTGGTAAAGGCTGAGTCTTCGACTCTTAATGATTCCTAGAGTATAACGGGATACTCGAAAGGAAGTCACCTATATAAATGAGAAGTGAGGGCCGCTTCGACCAAACATTTATGAAGTACAAAGGACGTCCATGGCCAAAACGGACAAAAAACGTGAGAACGTTACGAAGACGAGATTGATGTGTGCTGACACTGTTGTCTAGGTATACACTATGGAGGAGTAGTTCAAGGCATCGCGTCCACTAAGCCGCCGGTATATCCGATAGTGTTTGGCTACGGAAAGTTCAAGGCCAAAAACCACTTATCCGGAAGCACGGAGATCTCACTCGAACTGAACACTGAGTCTGATGTTGTATAGATACGATTTTCACTCATGTGGGGGATTGTTGGAATTAATGGGAATTAATTGGGTTTTGACACTCTTATCTAATTTAATTAATTAGACGCACTAAACGTTAATTAAGAAATAATTGAACGTGACATAGTCGATCTACTCGCGGAGTAGATGAACATGGTATATTTAATATCTCAAAACCGAGTTAAGGTGAGTGAGAAATTAATTGTAGAAGTTGAAGGGTTTCAACTTGGAAGTTTGAGAATGTGGGAAATTGTCCCACATAGGAAACCTACAAAACATTTATGATGTATAAAGGTATTGAAGTAGCATGGTAGTTCAACTATCTAAAAGAGGTACACTCCTCTAAGAGACACACGCGCGCGCGCGCCCGTCCGGCCGGCTCGGCTTCGGATTTGGCAATTGGTCTTTGGTGGTCTTTGGGGCCCGCCTATCTTTTTGCAGACCCAAAAACTCCGAAAAGCCCAACTCAGGAATGGGCTCGGCCCATTCGAATTACTTCAAGAATATTCCAGAATCATCTGGAAATCTCAAACTTACGAGATATTATCTCAACCGCTTCGATATTTTCGAGATATATTCCCATAAATCGGGCCTGGGCCCACACGTTTTTTCCTCTCCCTCCAAGGGTTTGTTCTGCCTATAAATATCAGACTCTTCCCTCATACATCCTACGCTGAAATTCGCCCCTCAACCTTTTACTCTCGTCTCGACCCTACGCAGTGTACTGAGCTACCGAAAGCCTTACACTGTTCTTTCTTGTGACGGATTAATATCCGAAGAGTGTTCAGTTCGTAACTAAGTACGTTCGCCGATACTTCTTACACAGTGGTGCTACTGTGTATTAAGTGAAAGTCGTTTTACCTTTGGGAACGGAACGCCGTAACAGTCGAGCACTATCCTGGGCGTATTCTGTTCTGCGGGAAAAGGGATTCCCTTGACTCGACTTATTTGAGGTATTCTTTGTGTTTTCTGTTTATTCTGATATTTTTGATATTGCAGTTTACACGGCGTAAACCGGATCCAACAACACCCACTTCATCAAATTGCGCACATCAAACGCTCTCCAATCGCTTGTATTTCAACTCACAGAAGGGTTCTTGCCCCCGCGCCGTATACGTTTGTTAAAGCCACCCGATTATGCGAGTAGTGAGATTCTATGTGAAATGCATCACTCTACTAGAAACAAGCCGTAGATGATTTTGCTCTTGTAAATTCGTATAATGGAGTGCTTTACTTTGTTAAAAAGCACACCCTGGATGAATGTTCTCGTGTATGTAATCATGTAACGAATGAATACATATGGACTCAGTGGTTAGGGTTCGAAGCAAGTACAAATCAATACAAAGCTCTAAGGATATCAAGCTCAGTTAGAGATTTGTGAGCATTGTTGAGCTTGGAGTAATAATTGGTTGTTGAAACATCATGATGAATACTTCTCACTGGCCAGCTCAAGCCACTGCAAGTCAAGTCAGAGGGTATTAAGTATTTTTTATAAAATTAATAATGTATGTGCTAAAAAAACATACATGTTCGAAAGAAAGTTGAAGATGGTTCAACTTTTAGTATCTTCAAAAATATATTGTGTCTTTTCTTTTTGATAGGCTAGTAGTGCACGTGCAATGCACAGAGGGAATTAATAATAGTATTACATACAGTATATTTGTATTTAGGTTTAGATTTAAATCTTTACTTAAATATTGTGCTTAGGGATCTCTTAAGTTGTTTGTAGTCCTCAAAGGTAGGAAAACTTATATACTGATCACATCTATATTTGAACTTCCAAACCATTTGCCATAAAATTCTGTCTCTACTTTTTGATAGACTAGCCGTGCAAAGTACACATGAAATTATTAGTATTAAGTAATTTTTATAAAGTTGAAGATGGTTCAACTTTTAAGGGATTATAGTTTTTTAAGTCCTTTAAGTTGGACTAATTTTGAATTTGGTCCTGATGGAATACACATTTTGATTTTGGTCCCATAAGTTGGCCGAAATTTTGAATTCAGTCCAATTACTACCATTGTAGGTAAATAAACCGGTCAAATTCTTAGCTCGTGTGCAATTCAAATCAACTGTGAATTTGCTCATGTGGAAAAAAATGCAAAAATCAATGAATTTGATCTATTTATTTACCTCAAATTGTAGTAATTGGACTGAATTCAAAATTTCGACCAACTTATGGGACCAAAATCAAAATATGCATTCCATTGGGATCAAATTCAAAATTAGTCCAACTTAAAAGACTAAAAAAACTTTAATCCCAACTTTTAATATCTTCCTAAATATATTGTGCCTTTACATTTTGGTAGGCTACAGTGCACGTGCGATGCACAGAGGGATTAATAATATTAAAATGAATATATATATATATATATATAATTGGTTTTAGATTGTTATAATTTTATATGAAAATGAAAAGCCTCATATTGAAACATAGTTTAAGAAGGCTCTATTTTCTCCATCATTCTAGCTTTAATTGTTCCAGTATCAGTATCAGAATATAAACTTTATATAATTCTGCACATTATATAATAGTAGAAGACTATATATATGCAAAGATAATTGTAAATATAAACTTATATAATAGTAGAAGACTATATATATGCAAATATAAACTTTTTCCTCATTTGCAACCTAATCTAGACTTTAAGATAATTGCAAATAAATCACAAACTTTAAATATTGTTGCAATTTAGACTTTTTGACAATTTTAATTGTGTTCAAATCTAATGTAATTTAGACTTCTTACTGACATTACAACGCCTTAATGAAACAATATTGTTTTTTAATCGGGTCTAATTTCAAAATGTTTGATTCAAGGACAAATAAGGACATATTAGCTAATATGCAACAAAATTTAAAGTTGGTGATTTATTTGCAATTATTTAAAGGTTTAGATTATGTTGCAAATAAGCTAAATGTTGTGATTTAATTTGCAATCAACCCTTTTTAAAATTAACAACTTCATTAAATTATAACGGCCAAATAATCAATTTTAGCCCATACTTTTCACTTTTGATTAAATCTAGCACAAACTTTTCTTTTTAACTAAATTATACCCCTACTTTTCATTTTTAATCAAATGTAGCACATACTTTTTATTTTTTACCAATTTTAGCACACGTTTTTATCAATTAATTTAAAATATAAAAAAATTGTAAAAATTATCTAATAATTAAAAAGAAAAAAATATTTTAAATATGTTTAAAAAAAATCAATTTAAAATCCACAAATTTTAAATTTTAAAAATAATTGATAATTAAAATTATCTAAAACTATTGAATTAAAAAGATTTACAAAATATATATAAAAAATAATGTAATTGAAATAAATTGTACTCTCTCCATCCACCAAGGCCCCGTTTGATAGGCCCCATTAGTTATGAGGGCGATACATCCGTTTAATAGTATGGGCAGATTATTCCTGATTTTGCTATCTCCAATTTTAAAACAACCTGTTTGATGTGAAAATTGTGCCTCATGTTTTGATATTAGATTTTTTATGTAAAACTACCATTTTGTCCTCATCATATAACAATTTCAACCCCTCATCCAAATTAATCCATCCAAATTAACACAGTTGCGCAAGATCCTCTTCCTCTTGCTTCTAGGTTGAATTAATCATATCAAATCTTACAAATGGTAGTGAATAGAGTTTGATTTTGCATTCGTGTATAGGGCTCTATTTCAATTATTTCGTGGTTTAGGGTCGTCGTTCGTTTGACATAGAAAGTTCAGGGTTCTTCGCCGTCTCCGCCGCTGGGTTCAATTATTTCCTTTGCGGTAAAGAAAGAATAAAATAGAGAGTTCACAACCATAAGAACCCTAGATAAATGAAACGACCCTTGTCAACGAAGACAGAAGAAGTACAATAAAATTGTAAAAACTAAGTATTATACACTTACCTGAGACAGCCGACGACGGAGAGATGGGGAGACGATGAGAGATGGGGAGAAGATAGTTGGGTGACGGTGGAATGGCGAGCGACGATGAAAAATCGCCAGAGAGGGTGAGGGAGAAGAGAGGCGAAATGTCTGTGAAAAAGTGAGGGCAAAAATTAGGGTTTACATATAAATATGATGGGGCAAATTAGTAATTTACTCCTCAATCTTGCACGCGATAAAAACTATGGATTGTAATCTCCTCTTTTTTTCACGAGAACTCCAGTGAAGATCAACAATGTTATCGTACGGGCCTTTATTTTCTCTTGGGCCTATCAATTTGAAATCAAACAAAAGATTGGCCCAGATTAGTGAATTATCTCCCTCTAATCGGCCTCATCAAACGGGGCCCAAAAGTATAAACATACTTTTGGTGGATGGAGAGAGTACAATTTATATATATATATATATATATATATATAATACTTTGAGATTTTTTAAATAATTTTTAATTTTTTAAAATTTCTAGATTAAAAAATATTTATATATAATTTTAGATTTTTTTTTATAAAGTAAGGTATATTTATTTATTAATTAATTAAATAATATTTATAAAAAGTATAGGTATAAATTGGATAAGAGTAAGAATGTATGTTCTAAATTTGATAAAAAAATGAATAGTATGAGTATAATTTGGTTAAAAAAAAGTATGTGCTAGATTTGTGGAAAAATGAAAAGTATAGGTATAATTTATTTAAAAAGAAAAATATGTGCTAGATTTCATAAAAAATGAAAAGTATGGGCTAAAATTGATAATTTGGCCAATTATAACACATAAGTAAAATTAACCACAAAATAACACATAAGCAAAATTAACCACAAAATAACACATCATCAATTTAAACTCACTATTAGTATATAAGGGGATTCTATATTATAGAAATTAATAGTGTATATAACAAATTTGTTAATCTTGTAAAATAATATAATTATTTATATAATAAATACATTTAAATAATACATATGTATACAATTATATAATAAGTTTTAGATATATATTTTCTAGGGAAAATATCACTTTTGGTCACTGAACTTTACCACTTTTCAAATTTGGTCACCCACATTTCATCACTATCAAAATTGGTCACTCACTTATTCGTCACTATCAAAATTGGTCACTCACTTATTCTTTCTCTATCAATTTTGATGCTACTGTTAGAGAATCCGTCATTTACTAACGGAGAAAATGTTTTGAGTCGCCAACTTTTATTTTCCCTTTCCTTAACCCTAAACTCCCAAACCACAATAGAAGTGATTTTGAGTTTGTACGAAGAACTGAAGATGTCTAAAAGGACGTGAGACTGCAAGTGAATAGAGATGCTGCAGAAAAATGGGATAATGCAATATGCCATATAATCAAGTTGACACTACAAAAAAATATGAAGGAAGCAGCTGAATGCATTCCTATGAAATCAGATGATTGACATTTTCAAATCATGGGACCATTCGACCAACACACTGTAGACATATCACAAAAATCATGCAGTTGTAGAAGATGGGATTTAACAGGGATCCCTTGTAAACATGCTATTTCAGCCAGTGTAGAGATGAACAACCAGAGAGTCTTATGTACACCCTTTTTACAGTGTAAAGGCATTTAAGGAAGCATATGCACATTCTATTTTAGGGATTATGAGTTCAGATTTTTGGCAAAAATGTGATTTGATAACACCTTTGCCTCCTAAGTATGAAAAAAGGGCAGACAGTCCTAAAAATTTGAGAAAAAGGGGTCATAATGACCCTGTTGGGAATAAAATGATTTTGATTTAGATACCAAAACCCCTGATTGATGATGTTCAGATTAGTTGAGATACACTTAAGTGAGATCAGTTTAGTTGTCTCAGGATACTTGAGTAAGTAAGAAATGCTTAAGTCAAAATCTCAGAAATGTTGTGAGATTTATAGTTCAGGATAGTTGTCCAAAGCTGGAATGTTAGGCAGCATGATAAGTGTTAAGTACTTTAGGTCAAACTTGCTGAATCTACAGGACAAGCTTACTGAGTGGACAACATGGCTGAAAAGATCAAGAGTGATAAGGCAATGCTCATTCAATGCAAATGATCAGATCAATTGAAGTGCTAATGATCAAGAGCATTGAATGCTAGACTCACAGAAGACACATTTATTGAAGCATTTATTACCATCAAGCCTGAACTAAGCATTGAAGACTCAGAAGCATTAAAGATTGAAGCATTGAATGAATGTTGGAACATTCTAGTTTGCAGCAGGAATGTTCAGGGGAGTTGTCCCATCTGACCGTTGGTTGTGTGTAGAGTCTGCCACAAATCAACCTTGGGAAATGTGCATATTTGGAATCTGACACAAGTCATCTCAGCCGCATTTTTCAGAAGTCAACACATTCATTCAAGCAACCATTGAAGAAGCTTTTACACACTGGATAAAAGGATGTCTAGCTTCACAACCGTTTCAATGGTGCTGCAAATAGACAAATTTGAATTGCTATCTCTCCAACGGTTAGTTGTTCAAATTTCCCTATAAATTCAGAAGTGATCAAAGGATTCATGTATCCAACTACTTGCTATCAAACTATCATCAAGCAATCAAAAGAAACCAAAACTATTCTTTAGAATCCCAAGTTTCCTGATCACTTCAAATAGCTAAGCCAATACTTGTAATATCCAAAGCTTAGCATTGAGATATCCTAAGCCTTTACACTGTTCTTATTGTAAAGGATATCTCTACTAGTTGGAACCAAACCTCAAACCCTTATCTCATTTAGTGAAGAAAGAGTTTGTTGTAGAAGTGAGGAGTTAAGGACTGTTATTGTGAAACACAGTCTTAACTCAGAGAAATTGAGCACTAGGACTCAGATTATCCTAGGGATCAAAGCACTAAGAGAGTGTTGTTGATCAGTGCACCTTGGCACTATAAAACAAGCTAATTCCATTGTTAAGGAATTATCCTGTTCAATCAGGGAAAGTGGATGTAGGAGCTTGAGTCTCCGAACCACTATAAATTGTGTGCCATTTACTTACTGCAATCATTATTGTTCTTACAATCAATCATATTTCAAAAGTGTATTTCAGTAAGTTAAGAAAATCTGTTTTGGACAAAGTCCCTGATCATCTGTTTTTCAAAAATTAACTTGGAGTATTTATTTAAGAAAAAGTCCAACCACATTCCGCACTTAGCAACTCTCTTAGATATTTATCCAACTGATCACTCAATAGTAATCAGTAGGACAAGTATCTATTGAAGTTCACACTCAGGCTTGTTGTGAGACAACCTTCCTGATAAGACCAAATTGTTTGAAAAGAAAAGAATTTGCATACACAAGTGCATTCCCCCCCCCCATACACTTGTGTCATACTCCACCAAGGACCAACAAGTGGTATCAGAGCAGGGGTTCAAAGACCACTGCCTCTGAAAATCCAACTGATTTTCAAAATCACATTATTTCTGTGGTCACTGAACTGATCTCAAATTTCTGAAAATCCTATTTGTGTTTATCTAATCTATCTCTATAGAAATAACTAACAATGCAGTTCCAGGAGATGCTGTCAACACTATCAACAACATGGGTCCAAACCAAGTCAATCATATTTCTCATCACAAATTGCCAATGTTCTCAATTGAGAATTATGATTTCTGGAGGATCAGGATGAGTGCACATCTTGCCTGCTAGCATGATGAAATGCTCAAAGTCATCACCAGAGGGCCCTTCACATTCACCAAAGAAAATCCCAAACTCACTGATGCTCAGAAAGCAGATACAAGGGAGTTGCTACCAAAGGATGAGGATGATTTTACAGCTGAAGAGAGAAAAAGGCACAACCTGTACTACATTGCCATGAATACCTTGTACCAGACTATTCCAGATGCAGTGATGGGAAGAGTGTACCACTGCACAACAGAAAAAAAGAGATTTGGGACACCTTAGCACTTATGTGTGAAGGTACCCAAAAGATAAAAGAAAACAAGCTTCAAGTGGCTATCCAAAAATATGAACAATTTTCTATGGAGCCCAATGAAACTATTGATCATCTTGATGGCAGATTCACTGACATCATGAATGAGATAAACTCTCTTGGCAAGTTCTATGCCAAAAGAGAAGTTGCTTTGAAGATTCTGAGAAGTCTCACATCCAAGTGGGACATATACTCTGTCATGATGCAAAACACCAGCAATCTTGACAACATGCCCATGCAGCAAGTGTTCTCTGAAATCAAAGCATATGAGTTTGATTTGAACAGAAAGAAAGTGCATGATGAGCCATCCTCCTCAAGCAAAGGTGTTGCTTTCAAAGCTGCTGAAACAGAAAAGAAGAGTACTCAAAGATCCTCTCAAACTGTTTCAAAATCTGAAATGAAGGAGGAGTTGGCACTCATGGCTAGGAGATTTGAGAAGCTCAACTCCAGATTTGGTAGATACAAAAAGTTCTACCAAGACAACAGAACCAGAAGGAGATTCAGTTCTCCTGACAACAAATCAGAGGACAAAATCTCTGATGAGAAGAAAGAAGATAGATATGCTGATAGAAAGAAGTACAGCAAAGCTGAACCATCATCATCAAGGAGGAAGGATTCCTCAAGCAAGAAGAATGATGATGAAGATGTGTGTTACAACTGCCAGAAAAAGGGTCACTTTCAGTATGATTGTCCTGACCTGAGTTCAAAAGAAAGAAAAGAAAGGCAGAACAAAAGAGATAAGAGGCTGAACAACAGGAAGGCCATGGTAGCTGGGGAATCAACATGTGAAGTGAGTGTCTACTCTTCTGATGATGGACTATTCTCCAACAGTGACAGTGATGAAGACTGTCAAATGGCCTTTGAAAATGAAGAGGTATGTTCATCTTCCAATTGAAACTCAACTTTGGGAAGTTACTTGAGGATTTCACCAGACTACAAGAAGTATGCAATATGGCATTGAGAGAAAATGAGCTACTGAATTCTAAAGTTCAAACTCCCAACCTTCCTGAACCAGAGTTTGACATTAAATCAACTGAGTTGTATCAACAGACTGTGAGAGAACATGATGAAATGTCTCTCAAAGTCACTGAACAACAAAAGCTGATTGATGAACAAGAACTGGCCTTGAGGAAAAACGATTTTGACTTTAGAATCCTTCAAGCTAAATTTGACAATCTCTCAAGTGAATTTGATACTCTTAAATTGAGTGAGGGGAGCTTAAAAATGAAGATGTCTGCCTTGAACAAATCTGCTAAAGCAATAGAAGAAATTCAAGGGTTTCAAAGACCATTTGCTCAAAAAGGTGGATTAGGCTATAATCCATTTGAACCCTCACCTGGTCTTAGTATTGCCTCAACAAGCAACTCTAAGATGACTTTTGTAAGATCAGTGGCTCAACAAAATGAAATAGAAGTAAACCAACCACTGATCAAGGAAAAGGGTAAAGGAATTGTTATACCTACTCAAGTAAACAATGTCTCTCAACCCATACCTAAGGAAAAGGTTAAGAACATTGCTTACAGGAGGAATGAGGTTCAGAAGGGTAGAACCAATGGAAGGTCAACCCATCTGAATCCTCATCAGTGGAGTTGTCCAAAACCTTCTCAGAAAAGGCCAACTCAAATGAGGCAACCTCAACTGAATAGATTAAGGCCCAACCCCTCTGATAGGTATAAAAGCTTCAGGAAGCCTGGACCTTACATGCCAAAAGGAAAAGGCCATCCAAACCCCTATCCTCAAAGGTCTTACCAAGCTGCACCTAAGTCTAGTAACTTCAGGAGATATGCCCCAAAGAAATTCACCAACTCTCCTGAACCCTACAAGACTAACACTTATGCACAGAAACCACCCAAGGCATTTAAGGGTAAGACTGTGTATGTAGATGTAAATGGAAACCAAGTCAGTCACTTTGAGTCAATCAGAGTAATTAGGCAGATTTGGGTTCCAAAAGGTACAGCTAACCCTCTAGGACCCAACATTCAAAGGGTACCTAAATTTTGACTTTGCAGGACTGCAAGGACCACAAGAAGAGTAGAAGCATCAACAAGAGAACAGCATGGTACTTGGACTGTGGATGTTCAAGACACATGACTGGAAACAAGGAGCTTCTCTCAGAATTCATTGAAAAAGATGGTCCTTCAGTAACCTTTGGAGACAGCTCTCAAGGAATCACAAGAGGTTATGGTACATTAAACTTTGGTAGTGTCAAAATTACTGATGTCTCATATGTCCTAGGCCTAAAATACAATTTGCTGTCCATAAGTCAAATCTGTGATAAAGGATACAGTGTTGAATTTGCACCAAATGAATGCATTATTAAAGATAATTTAACACAACAGGTGCTACTAACAGGGGTGAGAAAGGGAAATGTCTATTTTGCAGATTGGAGCAAAACCCCTGAAGCAGTTTGTCTTGTTGCCAAAAGCACAAGTGAGCAAAGCTGGCTATAGCACAAAAGACTAAACCATCTGAACTTAAAAACCATCAACAAGATTGCAAGAAACTCTCTAGTTAAAGGACTGCCAAATCAAGTGTTCACCAAAGAACATATATGCCAACCATGTCAGGAAGGAAAGCAGATCAAAGCTTCATTCAAAGGAAAGCCTGTCATCTCAACTGAGAGAGTTCTTAAACTACTTCATATGGATTTATTTGGTCCAATTATCCCAGTAAGTATAATGGGAAGAAAATATGCTTTAGTTGTTGTTGATGATTTCTCCAGGTACACTTGGGCAGTATTCTTGCTGAACAAAAAAGAGACCCAAGTCAAGCTACCTGAATTGATGATGAGATTGAGCAATGAAAAGGGCCTAAGTATTGTCAAGATCAGATCAGACAAAGGCACTGAATTCATAAACTCATACATCAATGAGTACTGCAGCAAGAATGGCATCACCCATGAGACTTCAGCAGCAAGAACTACCTCAACAAAAGGTTGCTGAAAGAAGAAACAGAACCCTAAAAGAGGCAGCAAGAACTTTGATTGCTGAATCTAAATTGCCTAAAAGGTTCTGGGCTGAAGCCATTAGCACTGCATGTCACACTCAAAACAGGTCCTTAATCACCAAAGGACAAGGTAAAACCCCATATCAAATATGGAAAGGTAGATTGCCCACTGTTGCTTACTTTCATATATTTGGTTGCAAGTGTTTCATTCATAATAATGGGAAAGAACAATTGAAAGCTTTTGACAGCAAAGCTGATGAAGGAATATTTGTTGGATATTCACAAATCAGCAAGGCTTACAGAGTCTACAATTGTAAAACCCTTATTGTGGAAGAAACACCTCATGTTGTGTTTGATGAATCTATTAATGAGTTCAGGGATAGAAACCTGAATATTGATGAGATAACACAAAGAACAACCAGACTAAGGCTTCAAAGCAAGGAAACAGTGTTTGTAGATGTTGCCCAGCCTGAACTTGATGACAATAAAAAACTGGACAACCTACCTGATGGCAATCAACCAGAAGTCAACCAACCTGAAGGTGAAATTGAACTGACTGACCCCATCCCAGTTCAAAACCAGGTAACAACTACCAATGAAGAAGCAGGCAATGCTGAGGTAGTAAATGGATCCAATATTCAAGGGGGAACCAATGAAAATGTCAACCTATCTGACAATGAGGACAATGCACCTGAATATGATCTTGAACTTGATCCTTCAATTAACTTTCCTGAATTTAATGAGTCTAGTGATCCAACTTCAGATGAGGACAATCCTCCTGAAGGGATTAGGTCTAGAAGGATTTGGTTGCATGACCACCCAACTAGCCTGATACTTGGTAACCCAAGTGAAGGGATCAAAACTAGAAGATTTCATGGAGAAAGTGCTTTGTTTTGTTGTTTCCTTTCAGAACAGGAACCAAAAGATATTGAGGAAGCACTTCAAGACACCAACTGGATCATAGCCATGCAAGAAGAGCTGAACCAGTTTACCAGAAATGAAGTATGGGAGCTGGTGGATAGGCCAACTCATCAAGATGTCATTTGAACCAAATGGGTGTTCAAAAATAAGAAAAATGAAAATGACATCATTGTGAGGAACAAAGCAAGACTGGTGGCCAAGGGATACTGTCAATCTGAAGGGATTGATTATGATGAGACCTTTGCTCTAGTGGCCAGACTTGAGGCAATCAGACTCTTCTTAGCATATGCAGCTCACATGAGATTCAAGGTGTATCAAATGGATGTGAAGAGTGCATTTCTCAATGGGGTACTCAAGGAAGAAGTATATGTTGAACAGCCCCCAGGCTTTGAAGAAGGAGACAAGGTGTACAGATTAAAGAAAGCCCTCTATGGCTTGAAGCAAGCTCCAAGAGCTTGGTATGACACCTTATCACAGTTTCTACTAGATCATGGTTTTGTCAAAGGCACTGTTGACAGAACCTTGTTCAGAATCTGTGAAGGAGAAGATATTTTGTTAGTCCAAATCTATGTGGATGACATTATATTTGGATCTCCAAATGAAAAGCTGTGTGAAAAAATCTCCAAACTCATGCAGAGCAAATTTGAGATGTCCATGATGGGATTGATGAATTTCTTCTTAGGACTTCAAGTCACTCAATCTAAGAAAGGAATATTCATCAATCAGGCCAAGTATACTATGGACATGATCAAGAAATTTGGATGTGCTACAAGCAAGCCAGTCAGAATTCCTATGAATACAAACTGGAAGATGGATCCTGATGAAAGTGGAGAATCAACAAACTCCACTAACTACAGAGGAATCATAGGATCTTTGCTATATCTCACTGCAAGTAGGCCTGATATCACATTTGCAGTTGGAGTTTGTGCAAGATTTCAAGCAAATCCAAAGAAGAGCCACCTTGATGCTGCCAAGAGAATTCTAAGATATCTCAAGGGATCTGAGAATCTTGGATTATGGTATCCAGCTGATGACAACATTGAGCTCACTGGATATTCAGATGCAGATTATGGAGGATGTAGAATTGACAGAAAGTCCAAGAAGCAAAATACAGTTGCCACATCAACAACTGAAGCAGAATATGTAGCAGCTGGAAGTTGCTGTGCTCAGATACTTTGGCTCAGGCAGCAACTTAGAGATTATAAAGTCATCACTAATGAAGTTCCAATATTCTGTGACAACAATAGTGCAATTGCCATTTCACAGAATCCAATGCTACACACTAGATGCAAGCATGTTGACATCAAGCATCACTTCATAAGGGATCATGTGGAGAAGAAAGATATCAAGCTTGTCAAAATTCACACTGATAAGCAAAAAGCTGATATTTTAACTAAGCCATTAGCTGAAGCAAGGTTCTTGGAACTTTCAGCTGAATTGGGCTTACTTGATCCAGGGAAGATGGAGAAATGAAGGAAGAAAGCTCATATGAAGGGAGAAGTTCATTAAGTTGAACTTCAGCAAGGTTGACCAACCTCACTGAAGCTGTCTGCCAAAAAGGGAAACTCAGTAGAGTTGTCCTTGGAGTGTTCAGCAATGTTGGTCAGGAGATTTGTCCTAGTGGGACCTTGTCAGCAACATTGGGATCCACTCAGGCATGTTGGTCAGTTATTTTGACCAAAACTGAAGTCAAAACACATCTCAGGATGTTTGTCCAAGTTTAAAGGGTGATAATTGCTATTTTTAGCATTGATTGGACATTTAAAAGATTTCTTGGTCTAAGAGTAGGCCATTTTAGGATGGCGTGTACTATTAAGAATTTTGCCCCCAAAATGGCAAATCAGCATTTAATGCAAAAATCTCTTTTAAGATTGCATTAATTACTGTGCCATCATCAAAGCCATTGATTAGCAAGTAACCTTCATCAAACCGTCCCAAACCCACTACCCCACAATATCCAATTGGTTTTTAACTTTATCCACCTTCACAAATCATTAACCAACGGTTAATAATTTTGCCTCATATAAAAACTCTTAGGTTTTTATCCCATTCCTTACGCACTCATAGTTTCCAACACTTAAACTTTTTGAAAACCTCTCAAAACCTACAAATCTCTCCAAACCCATCCTTCTCACAAACTTATCCATGGCTCCCAAAATCAAAAGAGAAGAGCTAGTAGATTTCAATAATTCATCCTTGGACATTGACTTCTCTTATCTCAGTAATCCAAATTCTCTTTGGTTTGAGAAGTTGGTGGCCTTTGACAGCCCAGATAAAGAAGTTCAACCAGTCCTCCAATGGCTAAGGGAGGCAGGGCTTGAAAATTTCTTAGGCACCAAGCCCGATTCTTGTTTGAATCCATTTATGGCCGAGTTCTTTGCCCATCTCAGATGGAAGGGCAAAAAGGGTGATGTGTGCACCAAGTTGACTTATGCTGAAGAAGATGAAGAAGAAGAAAGTCAACACTCCATCATCTTCACTGCTGAGGACCTTGATGCTAGTTTTGGGCTACCATCTGAAGGCCAAAATCTAGAATTCTACAGAGAAGGAGAGGAGTAGGAGTTCTCCAATCCATGGATGATAGTACCCAAAAAGCTGGTAAGTGCTCAGAACAAGAAAACATTAAAACCAGTTTATGAGCACTTATTTGATTGTGTTGTGAAAAGCTTATTGAGCCACTCTGGGAGTGTTGAACAAATCAGTATGCCAAAATTGAGAGTAATGGCTGCTGTGATTGACTCTGCTGAGAAGAGAGTCAAGTTTGACTGGAAAAGCTTCATTCTAGATAAAATGATGAATGAGAAGTATAAGTTCAAAGAGGTGAAACACCACAAGGTGGTGGTGGATGGGAGACTTCAATTTTGCACAAGAGCAAGCCTGCTCTTGGAAAGATTTTCTCACTACACACACCTCCAAGCCAAGCCAAAGCCTTTTCCAGCCCAGAAAGTGATGTTTAGAAAGTTGTCCTCAAAGACTGAGAAGAGAAAGCAAGAGGCAGCTTCCAAGAAAGCCTTAACTGTTGTACCAGCCACCAGATCCTCCCCAAGAAAAAGGAAAGCACAACCAGCAAAAAGTCAGCCAAAGATGAAAAAGATGAAGAAGATCCTCAGTGAATCTTCTCCAGAGAGCCAGTTTAGAAGTGGAGGTGCCACTTCTGAGGAAATTGACAAAGTGGTAGAAGAAGGAGTCACCCCCCCTGAAGAAAGTGAAGAAGTCAGGGAGATTGTCCCTCTGCAACCTGAATCTGTGACTGAGTTCAGGGACCTTGATAAGCCAACAAGGTCAGAAAGAAGGAGAAGGATCATTAAAACTTCTGAAAAGCAGAAGTTGATGGAAGAGGAGAAGAAGAAGAAGGAATTCTTCAAGGAGATTAGACAAGCAAGTAGGTCTAACTCCAAGTCAAAATCAAAGCCCAACAGCCCTGAAGCCAACTCTCCTGATATTCAATCTCAAAGAATATCACCAAGGCATGAAGAAGAGGAGTGCAAGACTCCTGAAGATGCCCCAATTGTGGCCAAGAAAGTGTACTCTCCTGAAGGTGCTCCTGATAGAACAGGGATTGATGTGTTGGCTGATTTAGCTGACATTGAAGATAGGCCATTCTCCCCCCTTGATCCCAGACTTCTATCTTACACCAAACTCCTTGAAACTGCCCTTCAAGAAGGTGATCAAGTTTTTTATCCACCCATTCCAGCTATTCCAATTACATCCTCAGGAACATTGCTCTCTAAAGCACCTGAGTCCCAAATTGTTTTGAGTTCTTCTGAACCCAACCCTTCTGACCCCAACCCTTCTGAGCCCCAGCCCAACCTACCTGAACCCCAATCCAACCCTCCTGAATCCCAAGCCAACTCTCTTGATGAAGATGGAAGTGATGAAGAATACACATATGAGGGGATGCTAAGGCAGATTGCCAAAGCTAATGTGGATGAGTTGTACCCAGGATTGAAGGCTTATCCTAGGCTGCACCAACAGTTCTATGATCTCAGGGCACTTGTTGAGATCAAGGATAGAACTATGGTGGAGATAGCTCAAGCTATCAAGGATAAGGGAGCTAGCTGGTGGCAGGTTGAAGAAAACAGGCTCTTACATTTTGCAAATGTAAAGAAGTCCAGTGTGTTGACCACTGAAGCCTTGTTTTGCACAATAGTCCATGAGCAGGTGCTTGATGAGAGAGAAAGAATTGCACAAGGAATCAAGCATCCTGATAGCACCTCTGATGATAATGATGATGATGATGACAACACCAATCCCAATCCTCCTGGCCTCAATTCTGCTCAGGTACATTACTTGACCTATCATTCAATTAAGGACTCTGATCAATCAGAGGAGTTGACCAAGAGTGGTAACTCAGTCCAAGATGCATTGGCCAAGGATGGTTCTTCTGAACCTGACGCACAGCTTGACAATGTTGAGACTTCCATGGGAAAAGCTGGTTTGACTAAAGCCTCATCAATGTCAGGTGTGTTGGACATTGACCAGCCTTTAGTCATTCAGGATGACTCAGTGGCCTTGGGATGCCCAAGCACTGTGATCTCCTAACAACTGCCCTCTGTGGATCCTGTTGAGGATATGGAGGTGTCAGGATTAGGAATGGAAGGAGTTGAAAACGATATTAGCATGGAAAAATCAGAGGGAGATGGTGAGGATTGTGTGATTACTGGAAGTTTGAGTGCACCAAAATTAGAGGGAGATGAAGTAGAAATATTGGGTGCAGCCCAATATGAGAGTCAGGCTATTCTTCAAGTCAAATCTGAACTTGATGAATCCCTTGGTGAAAGGAGGCCTGATTCTCCAGTAAATGTGAGTCTATCTAATATGAATGAAGAAAAGAACTTAGTTGAAAATGAGAGTGTAGGTGCTGATGTATCAGACCTAATGGGAGAAGAAAAGAATGAGGGTGTTGAGGGTGTTTTAACTAACCCCTTGAGTTTTGCAGATTCAGTGGCTGTTACAATTGAACAAATTTTTGCAGATGCTTCCCTCACTGACATTCCAGTTGATGCTGATACTGATCTTGAGGCAATTTCAGCAAATGTGTCCACTCTAAACAAGATATACTTTGAGCAAGCTAATGCAACTGAGGCTGGTTTGCAAATTGCAACAAAGACTGCAACCTCCATTGAGCAACAGTCAGAGAAGTTGGACAATCTGGTCAGGGAAGTTGGGAAGGCACATGCTGAAACAGTGGATACCCTTGATGGCCAAGGCAAAACTCTAGCCTCTATGGAGATGAGGCTTACAGGATCAGAAGAAGTGATTTTGCCAACCTTGGATGCAAGAATTAGTGGTGTTGAAACTGGTCTGCAAACAGTTTCAACAGAAGTTACAAAGGCCAAGGATGCAATGGCAAAATTCACCAAGACTGTGAAAAAGGAGCAGCAAGGCCTCAAAGATCTTTACAAGCACAACGTGAGAGCTTTAAGAAGGACAATAAAGGATGCATTGAGGCAGAGAACAACAGCTCAAAGGAGGAAAGCTGAGGAGCTAAAGGCTGCTATGGTGAAAGAGGCTGCTGAAAAGTTCACAATTGAACTTATGGCCAAGGTGTCTGATCAAGTTGTGGCCAACCTCACTGACCAATTGCAAGCTACACTTGATCAATCACTGAAAGCCACACTGAATGCTATTGTTGCTCAGAAAGTGAAGCCTGTCCACACCTTTCTGAGTATGGCTGATGACAAAATGCAGAACATTCATGATGAGAATGTGTATTTGCTGCAAGAATTGAAGTCCCTCACTCATGCTCACTCACATCTCTCTGTCACTATGAGTGAATTGAAGCCCCAATGTTTTGATAATGCCAAAAAGGGGGAAAGAGAGAGAGCTAGGGCAAAGGGAACCTTGAGGATTGGTGAGTCCAACGGAAAAGAAAAGGTCCCTGAAGTTGAGGAGGAGGAAGAAGAAGACATTGGGAAAAGTAAAGGCCCAATGAATGTTGAAAATCTGACTGAAGAAGAGCAGATCCAGATTGCAGTCAAGGAGTCTATGATTTCAGTGATGGAAAGTCAGGCAAGAAGGCAGTAGAGACCTGGTGGTGAATCTGCAGGCCTTGACCCCAAGGAGAAGGTTGTTGAAGTAACGGGGAAGGTGACCAGAGCCTCTGAGAGAAAGAGAAAGGAGCAAGCCTTCAATGAATTCCCAACCAGCCTGACCCTTCCATTTGAATTTCAATCTGAAGAGTCAAATCCACTGAGGCAGTCAAAGAGGTTGAAGAAAGCAGCCAAGTTGCCTGAAATCCAAGGAGAAGATGGTGAAGAAGAAGAACAGGACAAAGAGCCTGAAGTAAGAATGCCCAAGCTTGCTGATGATCCTTCTAAGTTATTTGAAGAAGGATTTGGAAAGGATCCTGAGAGTCAGGAGAAGCTAGCTCTTCAGAGAGCTAAGGAAAGAATGGATTAGTTGGTTGAGGCCAACGAAGCAAGAGATGAGAGGAGGACAAACTTCAGAGCACCAAGGAGAAGGGCATCTTACAAGAGACTCATGCCTCAGATGCTGCAAAGATGGGACACTCAGTACCCTCACCATGATAAGTGGGTGCCAATCTCTCTAAATGATGCATGGGAGGAGGCCAAGAGAAGCTTTGTGTATGACTTTTATGTCATAGGAAAATGGCTTGAAGAGAGTGTTGATGAGGTATTTGTGCAGTTCATGTTTGAAAACCATAGGGACCTATACCAGAAGCTGTTTGCAGCAGCTGAAATGGCAAGAGTGGAGTTCAAGGCCCCTGGTCCTATTCTGTACATGCCTCCCAAGTTCAATGGGAACTTGATTGATGAAGGAAAGATTCTGGAAGAGTTCATCTCAATCATGAGGATGGAGAAAATTAAGCCTGGCCCTGAAGGAACCAATAAGGATATCTGGGAGTTGAAGAAGAGGGTCTGGGCTCAATATGGGATTGCTCCTCAGGATGATGGAACTCTCTGAAGCATAAGTTCATTCCTTTCCTATTTTTTTATGATTTTATTGCTTATTGTTATCCTGCTTTCATTTGTATCAGTTTAGTGAGTCCTTGATTAATTTTCTGCATTGTAATGTTCTATGCTATATATGAAAGGATCACTATATTTCTATCAAGAGATAACAACTCATTATCTCAACTCACCTAACATGACCTATTTACTTGATTTATTATTGTACTAACAGTTTCTTTCAGGAAAGATGACCAGATCACTCATCCTGAAGGTAAAGTCTAGTATAAGTCAAGTTCCCTTTGTAATAGGTTTTGGCATCATCAAAAAGGGGGAAATTGTTGGGAATAAAATGATTTTGATTTAGATACCAAAACCCCTGATTGATGATGTTCAGATTAGTTGAGATACACTCAAGTGAGATCAGTTTAGTTGTCTGAGGATACTTGAGTAAGTAAGAAATGCTTAAGTCAAAATCTCAGAAATGTTGTGAGATTTATAGTTCAGGATAGTTGTCCAAAGCTGGAATGTTAGGCAGCTTGATAAGTGTTAAGTACTTTAGGTCAAACTTGCTGAATCTACAGGACAAGCTTACTGAGTGGACAACATGGCTGAAAAGATCAAGAGTGATAAGGCAATGCTCATTCAATGCAAATGATCAGATCAATTGAAGTGCTAATGATCAAGAGCATTGAATGCTAGACTCACAGAAGACACATTTATTGAAGCATTTATTACCATCAAGCCTGAACTAAGCATTGAAGACTCAGAAGCATTAAAGATTGAAGCATTGAATGAATGTTGGAGCATTCTAGTTTGCAACAGGAATGTTCAGGGGAGTTGTCTCATCTGACCGTTGGTTGTGTGTAGAGTCTACCACAAATCAACCTTGGGAAATGTGCATATTTGGAATCTGACACAAGTCATCTCAGCCGCATTTTTCAGAAGTTAACACATTCATTCAAGCAACCATTGAAGAAGCTTTTACACACTGGATAAAAGGATGTCTAGCTTCACAACCGTTTCAATGGTGCTGCAAATAGACAAATTTGAATTGCTATCTCTCCAACGGTTAGTTGTTCAAATTTCCCTATAAATTCAGAAGTGATCAAAGGATTCATGTATCCAACTACTTGCTATCAAACTATCATCAAGCAATCAAAGGAAACCAAAGCTATTCTTTAGAATCCCAAGTTTCCTGATCACTTCAAATAGCTAAGCCAATAATTGTAATATCCAAAGCTTAGCATTGAGATATCCTAAGCCTTTACACTGTTCTTATTGTAAAGGATATCTCTACTAGTTGGAACCAAACCTCAAACCCTTATCTCATTTAGTGAAGAAAGAGTTTGTTGTAGAAGTGACGAGTTAAGGACTGTTATTGTGAAACACAGTCTCAACACAGAGAAATTGAGTACTAGGACTCAGATTATCCTAGGGATCAAAGCACTAAGAGAGTGTTGTTGATCAGTGCACCTTGGCACTATAAACCAAGCTAATTCCATTGTTAAGGAATTATCCTGTTCAATCAGGGAAAGTGGATGTAGGAGCTTGAGTCTCTGAACCACTATAAATTGTGTGCCATTTACTTACTGCATTCATTATTGTTCTTACAATCAATCATATTTCAAAAGTGTATTTCAGTAAGTTAAGAAAATCTGTTTGGGACAAAGTCCCTGATCATCTGTTTTTCAGAAATTAACTTGGAGTATTTATTTAAGAAAAAGGCCAACCACTTTCCGCACTTAGCAACTCTCTTAGATATTTATCCAACTGATCACTCAATAGTAATCAGTAGGACAAGTATCTATTGAAGTTCACACTCAGGCTTGTTGTGAGACAACCTTCCTGATAAGACCAAATTGTTTGAAAAGAAAAGAATTTGCATACACAAGTGCATTCTACTTCTTGATAAGAATATAATATTTTAAAAATAGTTTATGAATCATATCTTACTCAACCAATAACTTAATTACACATCATACTTTTTAAAATTAACAACTTCATTAAATTATGACACATAAGCAAAATTAACCACAAAATGACACATCATCAATTTAAACTCCCTATTAGTATATAAGGGGATTCTATATTATATAAATAGTGTATATAACAAATTTGTTAATCTTGTAAAATAATATAATTATTTATATAATAAATAAATTTAAATAATATATATGTATAAAATTATATAATAAGTTTTAGATATATATTTTCTAGCTCTATTTTTTAAATACATTAAACTTAAAAATTTCAAATAATTGCAGGAAAAAATGAGCTGAGGTATAAAATAAAAGTAATTATAAAATAAAATTTAATAACTAATTAAATAAAGAATTGTACATGCAAATAAAAATGCGTTTTAGATTGTATTTTACTCAAAAATACATTAAATCGTTTAAAGATAAATCAAACTAAAGAATAAAATGAATACTACAATAAAGTTATATAAATTAAATAAAAAATAATTTAATTAGTCAATATTAATATAATAAGAATTCCAACATTTTATATCAACCACAAATAAATAAATAAATAGGAAGAAAATTCAATAGTTAATAAGAATATAATATTTTAAAAATAGTTTATAAATCATATCTTACTCAACCAATAACTTAATTACACATCATACTTTTTAAAATTAACAACTTCATTAAATTATGACACATAAGCAAAATTAACCACAAAATGACACATCATCAATTTAAACTCCCTATTAGTATATAAGGGGATATTATATGTTGGTCCCAAAATGAGTATCAATGATGAAGAAAGTCTAGAGGGGGTGAATTTTCTTTTTAATTCTATAAACTTTTTACGTGTAGATCAGATGAGACGATCAGAAGAGTGATATACTCTATCGTCTGATGTAAATAAGATGTTCTGATCTCAGAGTGCGAGTGTATATAACAGATCAAGATAACAAACTTATTGATTGCTTAAATCAGCTGTTCAGTTGGAAAGCTATCTTAACAGCTAAGGTGCGGAAATGTGTATGCCCTAATTGTTTAAACTCGTGGGTTGATATGAAAACCCTTTTAAAGAATGACTTTAAAAAAAGGGTTGGTCTGCTATGGACTCGAGTGCATGTTGTGCACCCTAGTCCATGTTGCACTTTTCAGTTTTACTGATTTACACTTTTTGGTAAATGGTGTTGCACTTTTCAATTATTAAACTGTATAATAATATTTATAGTCATAGTGACTTACACTTTTTAGTTATATTGTGTTGTACTTTTCAGTTTAATAACATACACTTTTCTTTAGATAAGGGTGCACAACATGCACTCGAGTGCATACTAGACTTTACCTTAAAAAAATGTATGATATCAACTGATTTATAAAACTTAACTTGTGAGTTTTGAATCTTTTGAAAACTTATGATTTTATACAAATATGAACAATATAAACAGCATAAGCAATATACAGGAGGTAAATAAAACTGTAAAGAACACAATATTTATAATGGTTCGAACAACTTGTTCTACGTCCACTCTCACGATCTCAATCGTGAAATTATATTCCTTGCTAACTTTATAGTCCCAAGAGAAGACTTTTGATCAAGATACACTCGCCTTGGTTTATACGGATCTACTTGTTGGTTAGAGAACAAGTACCCTTTACAATTGGTTTTCTAAACTAGAAATGTAAAAGTATGTGTATAACCAACTCAATGTGATGAGAATCACACTGATATTTCTAAGCACTAAAGATAGGAATCTTAAGGCTGGCTTAGGATCGGAAACTTAAATCTAAGGATAGAAAATTATTTTCTGGCTCTAAAGAACTCAATATGATTTCAGAAAGCTTGATGTTCTTGAGGTCTGCTGATTTCTTGAGTTCTAACTTATGGAGTTTCCGTAAGTTGTTCCAAAGAACAAGTCTTGTATTTATAGAGGATTTGAGATCCAAAATTAGCCGTTGGTGAGAAACTAGCCGTTGCATCAAATCTTCTAAGTATGGTCAAGATCTTCATGGAAGGAATGTTTCCAGCAATTCTGGTACTTAAAAGGGAATGAGTATTAAATGCTTTGTACTTCTTCTGACAGATCTCTGAAACATAGTCCAATGTCAACTCAATAGCTGTGTTGTCGATTCTTCATTGGTCCACATCAGCTAAGTTGTTAGACTAATTGTCTTGTCTTTTGATAGAGCAATTCAGAAAAGGTCCGACATTCTCTTTGTCTTCTATAGTTGATTGCCTTTTCTTCTCAATGATTAGCATCTTAAATGAACTGTCACTTCTTCAAGGTTCTTTCATCTTTAAGGATAACTGTTATCTGAAATTCAGATGAGCTTGACTTTAATACTCTTTAAGGCTTTTATGAGACAAGATTAGGTGAGCTCATATATGTTGAATAGTCTTCTGATTTGTTGCAGATTATCATATAGTTACTTTCAGTTGATAAGGCATACAACAACCTTCCAATCTGATTTTACTAATGAGCTTCAAAGTCTTCTAGTCTTTAGTCTTCTACTCTTTAAGTCTTGAGCGAGAGCATGTTAATCCAGGTTGTGATATCAGCTGATATACATACAGCGGATTCACTTGACTAAGACTTAGATTATTTCAATACTTCTAAGCTCTATAAGATCAACTTAGGTAACCTTATACTAGATTACAAATTATTATTCTTAACCTTACTCTACTGATCTGGTTTTGGCCATCGAAACTAAACATAAGGAATTACAATCAGATTAGGGGATAGATGAATATCCCAACAATTTCCCCCTTTTTTATGAAGCCAAAACTAACTAAGCTAAGTTATCCGATCAATTAATTAATGATTTGAAATTCATCAAAGGTTAGAAATAATAAACAGAACATATAACTTCTAGAGAAGACAATGAGAAGTTGTCTGAAGGTGGGAAAGTAAATTCTTGTATTAGATTAGATGATAGGAAAATGAGATTACAAATACAGAGAATATTACTTAACACCTATTGGATATGTCTTCAGTAGATGCCATACGCTTGGTAGACTCTTTTCTTGATTTCTCGAATAATTTGTTTGTCTCGAATCTTCTCATACAAGACGATGTTCTGAGCAAGTAGATCAACTTCCCTCATATCTGGTTTTCCATTGGCAGTTTGAGGTGCCTTCCAGCAAGGAAAACCAGGTAGAAGAATGTTGATATTCTTTTTGGCAGCTGATTTGATCACTATGCCAAGGAACTCTTCATCCTTTCCAGTGAGAAAAGCTTCGAAACATATAAAGGTCGTCTCCTGATCAAGATCTCCCCATTTATGCATAAGATAATAGATTATCTGCCATTGCCTTTTCACATTCAATCATCTCAGATTATGAACAAGTTCAAGGAAGTCATCAATCTGTTGATATGATTGCTCTGGGAGTTCATCTTGATCTTCTTCTACACCATCTTCAATGCCTTCAGGAATTGACTCTTTAGCTGGTTGATTCTTCTTTTGTAGAGTCTTTATTCTTTTGTAGTTTGAATCAAAAGGTGCAGATTGCTTTCTCTTCAATTCAGTCAGACGTCGTTCCTCTTCTGTTGGAGCAGGACGTCGATCCCTTTACTGAGAGCAATATGAACATTGTCTTCGTCTTCTTCTGTTTGAGCAGGAGGTAAAGCAAGTGCTTCTGATTGGACTGTTGATTGCTTCTCCATCTGAATATCTTCATTCCTTGCAATCACAACATCAACTACAATAGCCAAGACAGGGTCAAATAAATGATGAGTATATGAAGAAGGAATTTATGTAATTCCCCCTTGAGAAGTGAGTTCCTTCATCTGTTCTGCCTGCTTCTTATGTTGCTCTTCTACATCTACTAATCTCCTAGCCAGATCAGATCGAGCCTCTGTTGACTTCTTCAATTCTTCAGAAACTTGCATGGATAACTTAGCTCTGGCCTCTTCTTCCCTCTTTTTGGCTTCATCAATGTAGGAAGTGAGCGCTTGAGTAAGCTTCTTGAATTGGTCTTCATTGGCAAAATTGGCATTGATCAGAACAGCAGTTGCTGACTTCTCCAAACGTTCAGTAGCCAAAAGTGCAGCTTCTTATGCGATTTTCTTTAAGTTTGGAACAGCAGGTGCAAGTTCAAGCCTTGCTTTCAGATCTTCAACAACGAGGGAAAGTTGATTCTTGGTCATTTTCAACTCCTCGTTCTCTTGTTCCATTTCGAGGTTAAGATCATTCGACCGTTCTAGCTGCTTCAACAATGTTTCCCTTTGAGCAGACACAATCCTCTCTACTTCTTGATATTTTGCTTGAAGGTGTTCAGTAGAGGAGTGCTCTCGGGCCATGCCATGCTTCAGCTCTTCTTCCTTGTTGTCATTTATAATTTTCAACATTCAGCTCTATCATTCGGATCCATTGCTTCTAAAGTCTTTGCCATTAGCTCTTTATTTTGCTTGATCAGCTCGTTCACAGATTTCATGATAGCATCTGTAAGATCAGCATCAAAGTACTTCTTCATATTGTCACGAATGGCTTTATAGATGTTTTCATAATTGGTCTTCTGACCATCTTCAATTCGACGAGCAGACTCTTTGATCTTGGGAGCAAGATCTTCGAAAATCAATGTGGACATCAGCAACCATCAAAGAGACAAGGGGCAAGTTGACTTCTGAATCCATCAACTTCCGCTTGTACTAGATGATGTCGTTCAGACATGTTTCATCAGCTATGACATCAGTTGAGGAATTTGCCTGCTGATTTCCAGTGTTTGCTCTAAGAGATTATATAAATTCTCTAACATTTCTTCTAGCAAGCACTTCTCCTTACCTAGGAGCATCAGTGACATTCATAATTTCAACATTATCTCCATCTTCTATACCAATGATGGTCTGAGCAACAACTTCATCCTTCTCTTCTTCTTTCTCCTCAGCTCTAGGAGCTGGCTGTTCATCATTCTTGGATCCCTGAATCTCTGAGACCGGGGGCTGTGAAGATTCAGCTATCACAATTGCTTGTGATTGAACTAGATGAACATTGGACTGTGCATTTTATGAATTAACTGTCTCCATCACCAGGTCAATTACAAAGTTTAGCCTTAATGCCTCCGAGTCTAAAGACTCATCTTTGGCAGGGACTTCAACTATTTTCATACCATCAGTCTCTAGCTCTGCTGATTTCTCATCATCATTGCCAGACTGTTTAGGTGAACTCCCACCTAAATTAGTTCCGCGGTCAACGGATCCTCCATCAGCTTTCTCTCCTACTTGATCCTTTGAAAGATCTTCGTCGTTGGCCGTGCCCATATCAGCTCCGAACTCGGGTCCATCGTCACTGTGATCTTTTTATTCCTTAGCAGTCTCAGGAACTTGTAATTTCGAAAGTTGTCCAAGCTGTCTAGTGACAAGTGCTGAAAGTGCATCATCAGAAGTAAGATCATATACACATTCAATTTCACCAGACTCTAATTGCTCTAACTCCCAGTCATAGAAAATGTCTTGGCCTCCTTTTTCTATAATGGCTTGAGCGAATTGATGAACACTCGAGCTACGAATCTCTCTCCACGACCAGATTTGCAGAATTTGCTCAAAGAGAGCTTTGTGCTGCAACAACTCTGAGAACTTCTCTTCTAGTTACGCCTCGATCTGCATTCGATAGAAAACTGTTCCATTGGGCCAATAGGGTAGGTTTAGAGATTGGGGTTGAAAGGCTTTGGGAGTAGAAGTGAAGGGGTTGATATATCGTATGGATCTGATCGAGCAACATCGATTTTGGTTTCAAGTTGGGTAGGAGAGGGAGAAGTAGAAACTTGTGCATAGGATTCAACAACTTTTGCAGCAAGTTCTAATGGATTGATTTGGGGATCAGCAAATGTGAGGTCTACTGATTCTGGGGTTTCAAAGACTAGAATAGGTTCTTCAGAAACTAGAATAGGTTATGAGGGTAGGTTAGAAGGGTTAATTGGAACTAAGACTATGTTGGTTAAGTCATTTTCCTCAGTTGTTGATGTATTAGCTGAAGTTGGGACTGGCTTAGATAGGGTTGAAAGGGTTTTAAGGTTGGAAGGTGGGGAATGGGTAGATTTGGTTGAGGGTTGGGCTGAAATAGGTTCAGGGTTAAGAGGGTTAATAGAAGAATCTAAAGTAAGTTTGCGATTTACCTTAGACCTGGTTTTGGTTGGTTTGGGAGGGGTTGGTGCAGATTCAGGAGCCTGTTCAGATTGAACTTTAGTTGCTCTAAACTCATCTTCTAATCTGTGGATTCATAAGAGATATACTTAGATGGAAAAGGGGTAGGCTTCACCACCTTAGACTTTAGCTTAGGCTTCTTCTGAGGAGCTTCAGCTGTAGAAACATCTCCTCCTTTCTTCCTCTTATTTGCTTCAGCCTTGTTCGCCTTCTCAGCAGTCAACATGCATTTGGATCCACGAAACACTTTACTCGGGGCCTAATTCTTCTTGCCTGGAAGAATATGGAATAGGATGCAACCGATCTTCGTTACAAAGTTCAGCTTTAACTCTGGCCAGAAGATGTCGTCATCGTTCTGCTTGATCTTGGCAGCTTCTTGGCTATATCTCAAAATGAAATATCTAGGCCAATTGACCTTTACTCTATCCATAATTGGCTTCATCACACGAATTCTGGGCAGGGTGATTCCATCCAAAGATGAGTGATGACCCATCAATGTTTTGTAGACAATGTCGAATAGGTCTCTGAACCTCTCCTTCAACATTGGTTTCTTGAGAACACTTGTTCCTAGGTCAACAAACAATGGCATGAGGAATTCATGAAGAATAACACCTTCTTCACCTTCCTTGTATTCCTCCGGATTCTCCATTCCTTGATCCTTTAGTCCGAAAACATCTTCGAACACTTCTAGGTAGATCGACACTTTGTTCTTCCCAACATAAGAAGATATGCTACCTTGGGAGTGAGGTAGAGGTAAAAGCAAGCAACATCTTCTTCGAGAATTAACTTGGGATGAGAACCCAAATATCTTCTCAGGCCAGCGTCCGTCAGAACCTTCGTCGTCCAAGTCTGGGTCGGAGTGTGAGGCCCTTCAAATAAAACACATCCTTCGGCCACCATCCTCTTCTTGGCCCACAAGGTTGGATTGAAAGTGTCCTCATTCATCCAGCCCCTAATCTGATTGCAATTTATAAGTTTAGTTTTGATGGCCAAAACCAGATCAGTAGAGTACAGGTTAGATCAATAATTTGTAATCTAGAACTAAGTTACCTAAGCTGTTCTATAAAGCTTAGAAGTATTGAATATGTCTAAGTCTAATCTGAGGAATCAGCTGTATGTATATCGGCTGATTACTCATCTATTTTAACACGCGCTCGCTCAAGATTTAAAGAGAAGAAGATTAAAGACTAAAAGACATCAAGAGCTCATTAGTGAAATCAAATCTAAAGGTTGTTGTATACCTTATAGACTGAAAGTAACTATATGATAATCTGCTTTCAAGATTCAGAAGACCTTTCAGCAGATATGAGCTCGCCTGATCTTGTCGAAGAAAGCTTTAAACTATATTCAAGTCAAGCTCATCTGATGTTTCAGATGACATTTAACATTTATGAATGAAGCACCTTGAAGAAGTGTTAGTTCATTAAAGATGCATTGAAGGCTACAAAAATAGAAGACAAAGAGAATGTCGGACTAGTTCTGAATTGCTCAATCAGAAGATAAGACAATCGATTAACAATTCTGATGATGTGGACCAATGGTGTTTCGACCAGAGTTGACCAGTACTAGGCCGTACAGAGATCAGTCAGATGCAGTACGAAACATTTAATGCACATTACCTTCTTAAGGAATGTCGTACTAGAAAATCTGCAAACAACTCTCCCATGAAGATATCGACCATACTTAGAAGATTTGATGCAACGACTAGTTTAAAGCTCAAATCTCTCTATAAATACAACACTTGTTATTTGGAACAGGGTACCGAAAACCTTACACCAAGAACTCTCGTATACAACTGATATCAAGAACAGCCTACCCAGAAATATTCTAAGTGCCGAGTTCTTTAGAGCCTGCAAAGATTTCTATCCTTAGTGCTCTAAGTTTCCAATGTTAAGCCGTTTAAAGAATCTTATTCCTAGTGCTAAGATTAATAGTGTGTTTTTTAGCACATTGAGTTGGTTATAAACATACTCTTTACATTTCCAGTTTAGAAACCAGTTGTAAAGGTTACTTGTTACCTAACCAACAAGTAGATCCGTAGCCTCAGAAAGAATTTGAGGTTCTTGATCACAAGTCTTCTCTTGGGACTATAAAGCAGCAAGATAGTGAATTTCTCTATCTGATTAGAGAGAGTGGACGTGGGATATTGAGATCTAAACTACTATAAATACTCGTGTTCTTATTGCTTTATTTACTATTCTGTATTCATATCTATACTGCTCATATTTGATAAAAGCATCTATTTTATAAAAGAGTCAAAATCCACTAAGTATAAGTTTCTCAAATCAACAGATATCATATCAGCTGAAAGCATACATTGTTTTAAAGTCATTCTTTAAAAAGAGGTTTTCATATCAACCCACGAGTGTAAACATTTAGGCCTACACATTCACACCTATAGCTTTTGAGATAGCTCTCAAACTGACCAGCTAAATTTAGTAGTCAGTAAGGTTGTTATCTTAATATGTTATATTACACTTCCGCATTCTATAGATCAGAACATCTTATTTGCATTCAGACGATTGAGTATATAACTCATCTGATCGTCTCATCTGATTTGAACACGAAAAAGTTTTAAACATCTAGACAGTCTATTCACCCCCCCTCTAGACTGTTACCATACTCGTTTTGGGACCAACAAGTGGTATCAGAGCAGTGGTTCTAACGAGCTGCTGATTCTATTACTTAACTTCTTAAGAAAGAAGTTCTTGTAGCTCACTAGAACAAATCTATTTCGAAAACCCTATTTTCATAAAACTCATACTTCTTACTCATTATGGGTGGAGGCTCTTACACGCTTAACTTGCCTAGATTTTCAGTTGAAGAGTATGATCTCTGGAAACGTAGAATGGAGGTTGCTTTCAGTCAGATTCATGACTTGATGCTGGATGTGATCTTAGATGGACCTATCACTGTGATGGCTCCAAATACAGCCACAGGTAACCCCGAGGTTCCTGTTGGTCGGCTAGTGCCAAAGGATAGAGCTGATTTCACTCCTGATGAAGCAAAACAGCACAACCTCGACAGAATAGCTAAGAATATGATTTTAACCTTTGTATCTAATGAGCATGCTGGTAAAATTATTCGTCTAAAAACTGGTAAAGAAACGTGGGATACATTAGCTATCATGTTCGAAGGCACAAAGCACATTAAGGAAAATAAGCTCATTACGGCAGTACAGAAGTTTGATAACTTCAAGATGCTGTCTGGTGAGAATATTGACCAAATGGACAATAAATTTACCAGAATTCTCAATGAGATCACAGACTTAGGTAAGACATACTTGAAAAGCGAAGTTAATGCTAAAGTATTGTATGCTTTACCTAAGATCTGGCAAACGAAAGTTTGGATCATTAAAGAGAACAAAGATTTAAAAAATTGGCATGTTCAAACTCTATTTCAAACTCTTAAGGCTCACGAATATGATGTTGAAAGAGCACAAGAGACAGGTGATGAACAAGTCTCAACCTCTTCTTCTAAAGCTGTTGCATTAAGAGCTTCAGCTGCTGCCAAGGGTTCTAGTCGATCTGGCAAAGAACCTAAAGTGAGAGAAGAGACACTCATATTCCATCAGACCTGAGCCTACAGGAACAAATGGCATTGATGATGAAAAGATTCGACAAGCTTCAAAATCTGCATGGTAATATAAACGCTTATATAAGGATTATAAAGATAGAAAAGCTAACCATGTAGGAAGTTCATCATCTTATAAGTCCTAGGACCGATCAGAACGGAATCCAGAACGCAAAAGAGAAGAACCCAGTTCTTCCAGACGAGAAGAGTCGTCTGATCGAAGAGGAAGTAGCAGAAGAGATGATACCCTTAGTCGCAGCTCTAGGGATGGTAAGGATTTATATTTTACATGTGGTAAACATGGTCATTTCAGTGTAGATTATCCAGACCTTACACCCAAGGAGCGTGATGCACTTAAAGCCAGACGAGAGAGGAGATACACCTCCAGACGGAAAGCTATGATGGCTGATGAGGAAAGTAGTAATTCAGACGATGATCTACCTTCTTCGGATGAATCTGGTTTTCTATCTGATGGTGATGAATCTCTCTTGGATGATCATTGCATGATGGAAAGAGAAGAAAAAGAGGTAAACTCTAGAACTGTTTCAATCCATTCCTCCTTTTCACAAACAGATTAGTCAGACTCATCTGATGCCGATTCTACTGATCCCCTTCAGTTCACCTGTGAACAATTGAAGATTGATCTCAGATTGGCTACATTAGCTTATGTGGCTGCTGAGGAAGAAACTATGAGATTAATAGATGATATTGTTCAGCTGAAGCAGCTTAAGTCTGAAGTTGATTCTAAACTCGTGATAATGAACGAGAGACTGACTGAAGAGCTATCTCATCTTAAAGATCAGCAGTCAGTTTTGACTCATGTGCATAAGAATCAGCTGACGACCCACGCTGCTGAAACTAAGGAATTTCGAGTTCTGAAATCTAAGTATGATGAACTCCTAAGTACCCACGAAGAGCTAATAAAAAAGAAGAATATTTTAGACCTAAAGGTAGCCGAGATTAACAGAGCAAGGGAAGCTAATAATCAAATTAATGGCTTTTCCCGAAGTCTGAAAGAAAACTTAGGAGTAGGGCATGAAGGCAAATCTTCTGTTAATCCGCGAGGTAAGGACCAAGCTGATAAATCAGAAGAGGAGCCTGACTGTTGTATTCTTAAAGAACATTCTTCTACAACTGAGAGTTCAGCTCCTAGTGAGATTGCTACTCCAGTAACTAAAACAACCCTAAGATTGCAAAAGACAAAGGTTGTGATCTCAAATCCCTAGCCATCTCCTGTTGAGCCAACTGATCTCAAGATGAATTTTCTTATCACCATAGATGGTGGTAGACCACAAGATTCGAGAGATAAGTTGCATTTTCTAAGGCAGAAGACCTATGGTCAACTGCTAAAATGGTGTATGATCAACAAAAGGGTTGTAATCAGTAGAGACCCTCTTTTAAGAAGTCTCGGTCGAATGCAACCAAGGCAAAGTTGGACCCAGTTCACAAAAGGCCTGTCAAGTATGCACCTCCAATGTCTTTTGATGTTCTTGACAGACCTGATTCTGAGATTAAGTTACAATCAGTTGATGCACCCAAGCTGAAGGAAAATCAGAAGACAGTCCCTAAACTGTCAAAGAAGCACAAGTCTTCTGAATTTCACTCAGCTGACACTACTAAAACTTCTTCAACTAAGGAAAAAGTTAAGAAGGTTTGGTATTGTGAATCCCATGGGAACACAAGCTGAAGTGCTCTAGACTTTATAGAAGAGCAATGTACATCTGGGTTCCCAGGGGTAGTACTAACACCCAAGGACCCAAAACAAAATGGGTACCTAAGCAATGATTTGCTTGCAGGGTCGCATGGATCTACTAAAGAAAGGAGGATCAGAAGCTGAACTATGGTACATAGATTCAGGCGCTTCATGTCATATGACAGGATCAAAGTACCTCCTTACAATCCTCATCGAAAAGAAAGGTCCACGAGTAGTCTTTGGTGAGAATTTCATTGCTAAAACCAGGGGAATTGGAACCTTAGTCAATAGCGACATATCGGTAAAGGATGTATCTTATGTTGATGGTTTAATGCACAATTTACTTTCTATATCTCAGTTCTGTGACAGAGGGTACATTGTCGAATTCTCATCTACATGCCGTATAGTGGTAGATAAGATTAGTAGGAACGTACTACTCTTTGGTAGCAGACAAGGAACTATTTATGTTGCTAACTGGAAGAGCTGCCCTAGTGACACTTGTTTAGTTGCTAAGAGTTCTAAAGAAGTAAGTTGGCTATGGCACAAAAGGCTTGGTCATCTGAACTTTAAAACTCTCAACACTATTGCAAGAAGCTCAGTAGTGGTTGGCTTGCCTAATGAAGTTTTTAGTAAAGATCTACAGGTGTGTGATGTATGTCAAAAGGGTAAATAGACGAAAGTGTCAATGAAAAGCAAGACTGTATCATCCACCACCAGAGCCCTTGAACTACTTCATATGGATCTGTTTGGACCTATATCACCTGCTACTTTAAGTGGTAGAAAGTATACTCTTGTGGTGGTAGATGATTTCTCCAAGTACACATGGGTTACTTTTCTATTCGAAAAGAGTGAGACAAGGACCAAACTTCCAGAGCTGATGAAGAAGATTCAGAACTAGAATGGTTCAACAATCATCAAAATCAGAAGTGATAGAGGTGGTGAGTTTCTTAACTCTTCTATTACCACTTATTGTGCTAACAATGGTATTCAGCATGAGACAGGCTCAGCTCATACGCCTCAACAAAATGGAGTAGCTGAGAGGAGAAATAGAACCCTCAAAGAAGCTGCTCGAACCATGCTAGCTGAGTTTGGCACACCCAAGAAGTTCTGGGCTGAAGCAGTGAACACAACTTGTCACACTCAGAACAGATGTCTCATCTATAAAAGACATGGTAAGACTCCCTATGAGATTTGGAATGAAAGAAAACCTAGAGTATCTTATTTCCATATTTTTGGTTGCAAGTGTTTCATCCATAACAATGGGAAAACCCAATTAAAAGCTTTTGATGCTAAATCAGACGAAAGAATTTTCTTAGGATATTCCTAAGTTAGTAAGGCATTCAGAGTCTTTAATAAGAGGACCTTTGTAGTGGAAGAAACATCATATGTTGTATTTGATGAAACTACTTATGTGAGTACAGCTGATAAAGTAGATATCTTGACACAAAAGTTTCAAAGTCTAAATCTGAAGAAAAAGGGATCAGCTGATAAAGACTTTGTCAAAGTCACTATTCCTTTTTTAGACGATGACGACAGTGATGTTGATCAAACTCAACCAAAGAGACCTACTACAAGATCCCAGACGAACACAGTAAATGAAGTTCCAAGAGCTGATACTGAACCTACTCAAGTAGGGGGAACAGCTGAAGCTGTTAAAACAGAAGAAGTTGTAAATACAACACACTGTTGACACAGCTGAAGTTGATCCGACAGATGATACTCAAGCTGATAATCCAGCTGAGACACATCAATGTCAAGAACCTAGTGACACAACACCAGATGAGGTCCCCAATCTATCTGATGGTGCTTATCCAAAGTTTCTTTGGCAAGAGATCATTCAACCGATCTGATTATAGAAGATTCAAGCTTTAGTGTCCAGACTAGAAGGCAAAAGGCTAACGCTAACGAATCAGCTCATATTGTTGAAACTCTATTTTGCCATTGCTATTTTCTTTCCTTGAAGGAACCTTCAACCATCGAGAAAGCTCTTGAAAATAGTAATTGGATTACTGCTATGCAAGAAGAGCTCAATCAGTTCACAAGGAACGATGTATGGGAGCTCGTAGACCGTCCTAGACATCAAAGTGTTATTGGAACCAGATGGGTATTCAAAAACAAGACGGGTGAAAATGGTGCCATAACAAGGAACAAGGCTAGACTTGTTGCGAAGGGTTATTCACAATCAGAAAGGATTGATTATGATGAAACCTTTGCACATGTTGCTCGTCTTGAGTCTATTAGACTATTTCTTGCTTATGCGTCCCAAAGGAGATTTAAGGTGTATCAGATGGACGTCAAAAGTGTATTCTTAAACGGAATACTTGTGGAAGAAGTCTATGTCGAACAACCCCTGGCTTCGAACAGAGTGACCAAGTATATCGTCTTAAGAAGGCTCTCTATGGACTAAAATAGGATCCTAGAGCTTGGTATGATACACTATCTCAGTTCCTGATTGATAATGGATTCACAAAAGGGTTCATTGATAGGACGTTGTTTAGGATTCAAGAAGGACGTTGTTTAGGATTCAAGAAGGAGATGATATCTTATTGGTTCAAATCTATGTTGATGATATTACTTTGGTTCACCCAATCAGAAAGGTACAGTGAATATGGGTTTGTGGTATCTATCTGAAGATAGTTTAGATCTGAATGGCTATTCTGATTCTGACTTTGGAGGGTGCAGAATAGATAGGAAATTTACTTCTGGCACATGTCAATTTCTAGGAAACAAGCTGATTTCTTGGTTCTCCAAGAAGCAAACCTCAGTTGCTACCTCTACTACTGAAGTCGAGTATATACCTGCTGGTAGTTATTTTTTTTTTTTGATTACAAGTTAAATACCCATCCTTTTTTCCCTCCCCATGACTCGAACCCAGGACCTAAGGCCTAGGTAGTGGTGCTCTAACCACTTGAGCTATCCCACTTTATCACATGTTGGTAGTTGTTGTAGTCAGCTGTTATGGTCAAGTCAACATTTATTGGATTATAACATTGTTGCTAGAGAAGTCTCAATTTATTGTGATAGCAACAGTGCAATAGTCATGGATTTTTGTGTGAATCTTTTCAATTCTGAAATGATGTCTAATATGAACATGCTTACATCTAGTATGGAAAAGATTCACACAGATATCCAAAGGGCGGATATGCTCACTAAGCCTCTAGCTGAGACGAGGTTTAGAGAGTTGTGTTTCTCTCTTGGACTTTTAGAGCTGGATATTTCGAAGCTTGCAACTGAGAAGTCTTCTCTGACTCAGCTAATCATGGAGCAGCTCCAGCCTGACAATAAAGGTAGATGAGTTGAATTGACACACTCATCATTCAGATAAGTCCAACCCCGATGAAGAAAACGGATAAAGCTGAGGGATATTTAACAAGAGATATCTATTTTAGGGGGAATTTTCTTGAAATTCTTAAAGATCTTTAAAATTAGAACACTCTTTGCTTTCTGTTTTTACTTCTGAATTACAATGCTCATACTATTGTTACTCACTTAAATTGCTAAATATAAACAAGTGGTATTGATAGGATGAAATTCAAGCAAGTGATTATGCAGCTGATTCTCACACCTAGTGCTGAAATTTCAAAATCAGATGTCAAATCAAATGATCATAAAGTGGTATTCAAACATCAAGTAAGAAACAAGTGGAACACAAGTTAGCAAGTGGTGTCAGCTGAAGGGGGAACTTTTTCAGCTGATATTCAAAATCAGAAGATCAAACAGAAGCCAAATCAGTTGTTCTCAATACACAGCTGATACAAAAATACATTACTTCTCACCTAACTCATTTATTTCGAATGATTAGGAGACATATTTAATGCATTTTGTTTTCATTTATCGATGTCTGTTTTCATTTATTGTGATTCAGCATGCAAGTATTGATCTGATATAAATTGGTAAATAGAATTGCAAATCTTATCTAAGACGTTTTACATTCTCAACAATGAGTACAAATCCTATTTTTGCGCGCTGAGTGGACAATTGCTTTATTTGCCAACCAATAGCATGCCTTCACATTAAATGCGGACCCGAAATTTAAATATTCTAATTTCAGAATGCAATTTTGATCTAATTTGGAATCCATGTAGAATCTGAAGCGGTAAAACCTAATTTTCAAATCTGGATGAATACACCCTCTCATCCAAGCCGTACATTACATTCCCTAGATCAAATCTAAGCCATTGTATCATATTTTTATTTCATATATAAGCAAAAGCTAGAGAATTTTATCAGTTTTACGCACTCATACTTTCGAATCCCTATATTCCTGAAACTGAACTCTCTCTCTTCACAAAACTTCAAATCGATATCTAATGGCATCTTCAAGACATCATCCTTTTGTAACTCGTGAGGCGGAATCCGAAGTGAACGCAGATACTTTTCAGCCTGATGTGTGGGCTAAAGAACGTATGATGGCCGAAGGTTGTGTTTCCTTCGAAGGTCCACACACCCCGAATCAAGCTTGGACGACTAAGGTCCTTGTTGATGCTGGCTTGGAAAGATATCTTGCTGCTAGCCCCAAGGTCATCATTGTAAAAGATGTAGCACACTTCTACCTATTTCTTTTACTGAAGAAGGAAGGAATCCTCTCTTCATTTGTGGGAAATACCAAAGTTCGTATTTACCCTGAAACGTTTGAAGAACTGTTGGGGTTGAAATATGAAGGATGGAGAACCCAGAGGAGTACAAAACTGGTGAGGATGATGACTGAGTTTCTGGATTCTCAGTATCTGGGTTTAGCATCTAGTGCTTTAAAGAAACCTATGTTGAAGGAGCGTTTCAGAGACTTCTTCGACATAGTATGAAAAATTCTAATGGGACATCATTCGTTCTTAGATGGAATCACTTTGCCTAAGGTACGAATGATGAAGGTTATTGTGGATAGAGCCAAGATCAACTGGCCGAAGTACTTTATCACCAGAATTGGTCAAGAAGCTGCCAAGATTTTAACGAACAATGATGGAATCTTCTGGCCTGAATCGAAAATTAACTATGTGACTAAGTTGAGTTTCATCTTGATGAAGTTGTTGCCTAACAAGAAGAATTGGGGTCCTGGAACAGTGTTCAGGAACTCCAAATGGATGCTCACCAAGTCCAAGGCAACAAAAGCTGAAGCAGCAAAGAGAAAGAAGGGTGGTGAAACCTCAAGAGCAGAAGCCCCTCAGAAGAAGCAGAAACTGAAGTCTACTGTTGTGAAATCTACATCATCTGAATCAGATGATGAAGCCAGAACTGAAGAAGATCAACCTGCTGGAGACACTGCTGAATCCGCACAAATCAAGCCAACAACCAAGCCAAGATCTAAGGTAAATCGAAAACTTGCCTTAAACTATTCTTCTAATCCTCTTGCACCCATTCCTATTTCTGCCCAACCATCTGAAACCCAACCCAAATCCATTCACTCACCTCCTTCAAACCTTTCTAAGCCTACCCCAACATCAGCTGATACGTCTACAGTTGATAATGCCTTAGCCATTGTTCCCATTTTCCCTTCTAATCTATCCTCGGAACCTATTCTAGTCTCCGAAGGATCATCACTTGATCCTAAAGAACCTATTCCAGGCTCCAAAACCCAACAATCAGCAGACCTCACGCATGTTGACCCCATAATTAACCCATTAGAACTTGCTACAGAAGTTTCCAAAACCTACGCACAAGTTTCTACTTCTCCTTCCCCAACCGACATTGAATCCACTTCTGATGTTCCACGACCTGAACCAGTCGACACATCTACCCCTTCATTTTAACTCTTAAACCCATTCAATCCTAACTTTTCATCCTACCCAATCGGACCCAAATAGCAGTTTTATCGCCAGTAGATAGAGGAAGAACTTGAAGAGAAGTTCCCAGAACTCATGAAGCATCCAACTCTCTTAGAGAAAATCCTGAGGATCTGGACTTGGAGAGAAATTCGAGTTTCAAACATCTCCAAGATCCTTCAAGCTGTAGAAGAGAAAGGCGGTCATGATATGTTTTGTGACAGGGAGTTAGAGTAGATTGAGTCTGCTGAAATTGAAAGTGTTCTTCATCTTGCTTCCGATGATGCACTTTCAAAACTTATTATGAGAAATCTTGGACAGCTTTCGAAGTCACACACATCTGAACCTGTTAAGGATGATGCAAATCACAGCGACGATGGACCCGAGTCCGGAGCTAATAAGAACATGACCAACGACGAAGTTCTTACACAAGAACAAGTCGGAGGGAACGCTGCTAGAGGAGCAGCTGACCCTGCATCGGATTTAGGTGGGAGTTCACCTAAACAGACTGGCAACGATGTTGAGAAATCAACGGAGCTAGAGACTGAAGTTGTGCAAGCAGTTGAAGTCATTGCCCATGACTAGTCTTTAAGCTCTGGGGCATTCGTGCTAAAATCAGTATCTGACTTGGTGATGGAGACACTCAAATTTGAAAATGCACCGTTCAATGTTCATATCGATCATCCACAAGTAATTGTGGATACTAAATCTTCACAACCCCCGGCCTTAGAGATTCAGGGATCTAAAAACAATGAACAGCCAGCTCTTAGAGCCGAGGAGAAGTTACTAGCTACTACAGTTGAGGAGAAAGAAGAAGAGACAGTTGCGGAAGAAGAAGACTTTAATGCTGAAGAGCCAGTTGATCGAGCTGATGATGAAGTCTGTATAATCAGTGATGGTGATGAGAAGGACCTACAACAAATTGTCCCTTCCATTCCTGTAAACTTGCCTCACAGATCTTTTGAGGAACTTATGCTTGCACTTGGAAGAAATTCAGATGTCCAACAAATAGGCGAATCTTCTTCAAATCGTCTGAACCTATCCGATGTTATCTGGTACAAATTAAAGACGATGGGTTCACAAATGAAGTTGACATCCCTTTGATTGGTCAAGTCCTAGGTGACCTTGCCAAACTTGTTCATGAAGATCTAGCACCCAAAATCACTGAATATGCCCGTCGTATCGAGGATAATCAGAAGACAACTTACGACGACATCTACAAGGCAGTTCGAGATAATATGAAGAAGTATTTTGATGCTGATCTCACTTCTGCCATCATAAAAAATGTTGATGAGGTGCTGACTAAGACTGCTGTTAATATGGAGAAAGCAATCAACACTATGGATATTGAACATCGTTCAGCTCTGATGTTGACCACTGATGATATCAAGGAACAAGAGCTGAAGAGAAGTCAAGATCTTGAGCAAGACTCTATGTCTGATTTGTAGAAGAAATACACTGAGTTAGATAGGATGGCATATACTCAAAGAGCTGAATTGACAAAACAGTTAGAGATGGCCAGAGATCAGAATCTGAAGATGGAGGAAGAATTTGGAAATCTTCAGTTGGCCAAGAATCAGTTATCTCTAGTTGTTGAAGACTTGAAGTTGAGACTTCAACTTGCCCCAGCTGCCACGGACATTGATCGAGACTTGAAGTTGAGACTTCAACTTGCCCCAGTTGCCACGGCCAAGAATCAAAGGCAATTGCACGGATTGAACAAAAGGCATTTGTCGTTCTGGATAATGCTAAATTTTCCAACGAGAATCAATTCAAGAAGCTTACTCAAGCGCTCACTTTCCATATTGCTGAAGACAAAAAGGGGGAAGAAGAGGCCAGAGTTAAGGTATCCGATCAAGTTGCAGAGAAACTCAAGAAAACAGCTGAAGATGCATCTGAAGTGATGAAGAAATTTTCTGAATCTCAGTCTGATCTGGCTAGGAGATTAGCAGATGCAGAGGAGAAAATCAGAAGTTAAGAGGACCAGATGAAAGCACTCACAATTCAAGGGGGAATTTCTGAAATTCCTTCCTCATCTATTCTGGTATTATGTGATCCTACTTTAACTCAGGTTATTGATGCTGCTACTCCAAGCAAAGAAAACATTCAGAAGCAACCAGATCAATCTGAAGCACCTGTTTTTCCCTCTATCCAAATTGATGATGAAGATGACAACGTTCCTATTGCACTAAGAAAAGGCTCTCGACGCCTTGAGCAAACAGATGAGGAACGACGTCAATTAGATCTAAAGAGGAAGAAGTCTGCACAACTGACTAGAACAAATTTTTGGTCAATGTATTTTAACTAACTACTTCCCCTCAAGCATAAGGGTTGATTTGTCGTGGGATTGCTCGAATTATGGGTGAATTATGCTCTAAATATCAAGAAATGCTTGAAAGAATCGTGTAACCGTGAGTTAATTGTTCGATATTTTGATACACGGATGTTCTTGTTCACTTTTTAGGTAAAATGAGAAGTTTCGGAGCAAACCACGAGAAATCCAGCCGTTGGAACAATCCAATGAGTCAACCACAGGAAAGGCATCAGGAAGAGGGTCGAAATAAGATGAGAATCGAGTCGATCGGGCACCCGGATCGAAAGATATGAGAAAAACAAGGATCAAGTGGAGGGGTGCACGGCCGAGCCCTCGTCTCGGAATAGAGACGTCCGAGACCGAGAAATTTGGGGAAGGAAGAAGCACGGCCGAGACACAAGCTCGGCCGAGCTCAATGGAAGAGGAGGATGGCCAGGGCACGGCCGAGACACGAGCACGGCCGTGCTTCTGTAGAAAAAAAATGTGAACACGCTTTTACGCACGGGCAGCTCGACCGAGGCCCGTGCACGACCATGCTCCACCTGAAAATTTTGCCTCTTCTCTCTTTTGACCTAGGGACACGTGCCAAGCTTTTTGGGAAGGGTATTTAAGCCCCAATTTTTGTTTTTTTTAGAGGAAGAACCCATTGGAGGCCACACAAGCTCCCTACACATTCAAATTTCATCATCTTGCTCCATCTTAGCTCGTTTTTCTTAGTTTAGCCATATAATTGAGTGAATTTCCTTAGTTTAATTGTTATTGTGGGTTGTAATTTCATTTTCAAGCAAGGATTGAAGACTCCATTGAAGCATTTTAAGGTTTTTGTCTACATTTTCATTCAAAGAGGTGATACCTTTACTTTTATTGAAGATTCTTGTGTTATTTATTATGGGTATGTTTAATTTCTCATTTGCTTTCCTTAATTTCATTAAATTAGCCATGGGCTAAGCAAATTGGTGTTTGGGTGTTATAGAATTGTGAGGGAATTAATGTTTTAGATTGATTTTAATTGTGGAATTCATTGGTAGGTTTATTGGTTAGGTTTATGGGTTTTGTTAGATTATTTGCAAGAACTCAATTATTAGGTTGTATTGGAAACTCAATTAATGCAACGAGAGTTGGTTAATCGGGGTAGATAGTATAATCGAGGGTTGGGAATCGAGTGAATAAGTTAATATTGGTTTATCGCAACGAGAGTTGGCTAAATTTCATTAGAACCCCATTTATCCACATTAATTGCTTGAATTAACAATTGAGTGGTTAGTGAGAAGGACATAGGGGTTTGGTTATGAGTATTCAAGTGGAAAATCATAATTAGGGATTAGTTAGTATAACGTAGGTAGAGTCGAATTCCCTAGTTATGTGATTACCCGGGTAAGAAAATCTCTATTCATCCTCTAGATCCTAGGTTCTTCACGCGATATATGCTTAGTGTTGGGATATAAATTCACCCTAAGCCCCATTTGATGTTAGAATAGTTTTGATGGCCAAAACACTTAGAGTTTATAAATGTAATAGGATCAGCTGACTGTGTATAGAACAGCTTAGACTAGTCTTGTGTGATCAGCTGATCAACACAGTATATGCTTACATGCACAACCTCAAGATATGAAGAGTAGAAGGCATGAAGACTAGAAGATCCTTGAAGACTAGATAAGTAATGTGCTTGTATACCTACTTAGCTGATGGAGTCCAAGTTGAAGATGGTCTAAGTCAGCACAAACAATTACCAGATCAGAAGAGTGATACTCATCTGATATCAGAAGACAGAAGACATAAGGCCAGACGAGTTAACCAGAAGACTACTAGAAGCTCGTCAAGGACTCGGCTGATTCCAAAGTCATCTTGCAATTCAAACGAAGACTTACCATACTTAGAAGATTGACACGATCCCAGATTTGAAGCAATCAAGAGGCTGGAATCAAGGAAACAACCAAACATGGAAAGATTGCCAAACGGCTAGTCAACTCCAACGGCTAGTTGCAGCAATCCTCCCTATAAATACAAGAGGATGAGGAATAACAATACACGGAAATACAACGAGAGAATTCGAAAAAGCAAAACAAGCAAGCAAGCAAAAAGCAGTATTTTGTTAAGAATTCTCAAGAGCCCAGAAAAGCATTAGAACACCCTTCTAGCTCTTAAGTTATTTCCCATCCAACCAAAGAACCTGAATCCTACTCATATTGTATATTCATTGATTTAGGCATAGTGGTTAAGCGATTTATAAGCTTGAACCATTAGTTGGATACATTCAAAAACCCCAAAACCCCCACCACAAGGTTAAGTTTTTGAACCCCTGTAAGAGTGCAAGTGCTCCCAATCACTTGTGGAGACCGTAGTAGTTTGGAACTGCTCAGATCTCAAAGTCCTACCCTTGGGACTATAAAGGACAAGCCCTTGTAATTTTCAATAAATTAAAGGGATTAAACATCACGTTAGGACGTGAGAGTGGACGTAGGAATGTATATCCGAACCACTATAAATCCGGTGTTATTTACCTACTGCACTTTACTTTACTATTTGTTCATATCTTTATATAGTGCATACTGTGTTTTTAAATATCTTTAACTAAGGTCATATCTTTCAAACCAGCATCAACTGAGTCTTTCACAAACTAAGTAATCAATTATTTCAAGGGAAACTGTTGAACGAGTCTAAATAAACAGGCCTACTCACTTCCGCATATAAACCTCTTCATTAGATCACTATAGTCATCTGGACCAGCAGACTTGTAGTCCAGCTGACATAGATATCAGAAGAGGTTCCCAACTCTTTGATTGAAAAAGTTTTAAAGTCTATTCACCCCTCCCCTCTAGACTTTAATCCCATTCACTACTCGTTCACGGACCAACAAGTGGTATTAGAGCAGTGGTTCTAACGGACTACTGTCTGTAGATTATTAGAAGACTTGAGGGAGTCTTTCTGTAGTCCGCTTGAGCAGATCCATCTTTTGAAAAACCTGTTTTTGAAAACTCATACAGCATGAGTGCTAACATGCGTAAATTGCCTAAGTTTTCAGTGGAAGACTATGATTATTGGAAGATAAGGATGAGGAAGAATCTCACCTCAGTTCACTACAAGATGTGGTCAGTGATCACAGAAGGCCCAATCATAATCATGGCGGTCAACACTGCAAATGGCGATCCAGAAATCCCAGTTGGAGAACTTTGCCCCAAGCCCATGAAAGATCTCACTCCCGAAGAGATGAAGCAGTCAAACCTTGACAGCATTGCTCAAGATTACATCATGCAAACTCTCCCTAATGAGTACATTGCAAAAGTACTCAACTGTGAGACAGCTAAAGAAATGTGGGATGCCTTGGCACTTCTTTGTGAAGGAACGAAGCTGATTAAAGAGAGCAAACTATCAACAGATGTCAAGAAGTTTGAACACTTCAAGATGCAACCAGAAGAGTCTATTGATCAGCTGGACAATAGATTTACCAAGATTATCAATGAGATTGAATCTCTAGGAAAGAAATATACAAATAGAGAGAAAAATCTGAAGAGCTTGGACTCTCTAACCAAGAAGTGAAAACTCAAGAAGACCATCATCAAGGATACTCAAGATATCAAGAAATGGTCCGCTCAAACTCTTTTCCAAAACCTCAAAGCTCATGAGTATGATCTTGAAAGAGAAGAAAATTCAGACAATGATGAGCCAACAACGACTCCATCTACCTCCAAGACTGTAGCCTTCAAGGCAGCTACGAGCATAAAAGTTGCTAGCACCTCATCTAGCAAGACCCCTTTGAATACAGATGACTTAGAAGGATCAGACATGAGTCTAAAAGAGAAAATGGCTCTCATGATCAAGAGATTTAAAAGGATGAACACTTTAAACAACAAATATAGAAAATTCTACAAGAATTACAAAGATAAAAGAGCTGGATCATCCTCTAGAGAATCAAGAGAGAGAACTCCAGAAAGGTATCCTAGGAAGGATATGGAGTCATCTGACAGTCGAAGTTATAGAAGAAGAGATGCTACCACTCCAAGAAGAAGTACTCCAAATCAGAAACCTGGATCATGCTTCAACTGTCATAAACCAGGACATTATGTCTATGAATGTCCAGACCTAAATCCAGGAGACAAAGAAGAAAGAAAATCAAGAAGAGACAAGAGGAATTCAAACAGACAAACAATGGTGACTGAAGAATCTGAATATCAAAGTGATGATATTCCTTCATCACCAGACTGTGAACTCTTCTCAAATGATTCAGATGATTTAGTTATGATGGCTATAGGTGAAAACGAGGTAAACTCCTATACATCAACTTTTCACTTACCTGCTTCTTCACACACAGATGAGGCAAACTCATCTGTAGGCGAATTTGAGAACACCTATTACCAATCCTTGGAAGAAGTAAAAGGTGATCTTGATATTGCTACAAGAGCTTTCATAGAAGTGGAAGAAGAGAACAAGGACCTAAGGAAAGAATTTGCAAGGTTGAAAAAGGTTAAGTTTGATAACACCCCTGAGTTGGTAACAATGAATGAAAGATTGACTAAAGAAGTGGAACTTCTTAAAGAAGATAACACCACAATAACTCAGTTGTATGAGGGGATGTTAAAGACTCAAGCCTTAGAAACCAAAGAATTTCGTTCATTTCAGTCTAAGTTCGATGATCTTTTCCAAGCAAAAGAGCTCTTAGAAAAGGAGAAGGATATCCTTGATCAAAAGATATCAGAGTTCAATAAAGCATCTGCTACAATTGAAAACATCTCTGAATATTATCGATCTAATGGCAACAAGATGGGTTTTGGTTATGAATTTTAATCCATCAACATCTTCTCCAGCTGAGGGCAGTACACCTAACCAGTGTACTACTCGATCGCATAAAAAAGGTGAGTGTTCTAAACACAATGAACCTATAATGAACCAAAAGGCATCTGTATCAGCTAAGGTTAACCATCTTAACACCAAGAATGGCAAGAGACAAGTTAACCCCAAGTACATACAGAGGAACAACAAACAACCTAGACCATCTCGTCTGAGACAGTCTCAGCTGTATGCTGCTCCAGCCAAGAAGAAGAAGTCTTCTTCACACAAATATGTTCTCTTTGCACCCCCTATCTCCTATGATATTGTGAGAATAGAGGAGTATGGTCCATATAATCATGTGCATCGTTCAGCTAATGCACCCAGGCCGAATGTAACTAGTCAGAAGATAATCTACACTCACTCATTTAAGAGGAAATCATTTGATAGTTACCTAGCTGACACAAGTAACAAATCAAACCAGATCAAGTTGTCAACTGGTAAGATTTGGTTCTGTGATGCCCGAGGGAGACAACTCAAATGCTCAAGGTTATTCAAACGACCAATGTATATGTGGGTCCCCAAGGGTAGTATTAACACCCAAGGACCTAAGACAAAATGGGTACCTAAGACTTAATTTTTCTTGCAGGAAAGAAGGGACCTATACAGAAAAGGAGGTCAAGCAGGAGAAACTTGGTATATAGATAGCGGATGCTCAACTCATATAACTGGAACCGAAACCCTGCTGACCAACTATACAGAAAAGAAAGGTCCAAAAGTCTTCTTTGGTGATAACGCGCACGGTAACACAAAAGGATATGGCACCCTGAAAAATGGTGACATTGAGGTACATGATCTATCATATGTAGAAGGTTTGAAGTTCAATTTATTATCAGTTTCTCATTTTTGTGACACTGGTTACTCAGTAAAATTTTCTAAAGATAAGTGTATCATAAGTGATAAACGAACAAAACAAACCCTTCTAACAGGATCTAGAAAAGGTAGTATGTATCTTGCAAATTGGAACAGCTGTCCTAAGGATACATGTCTGCTTGTGAAAAGTCCTAAAGATATTAGCTGGCTATGGCACAAACGTCTTAGTCACTTGAACTTTAAGACTTTAAACAAGCTAGCAAGGGAATCCTTAGTTGATGGGCTGCCTAATGAACTCTACTGTAAAGATCAGGTATGTGATGCATGTCAACAAGGAAAGCAAACAAAGGTCTCCTTCAAGACCAAGAAGACAGCATCAACCAGCAGAGTTCTGGAACTACTTCATATGGATCTCTTTGGACCAATCACCCCAACAACACTAACAGGAAGGAAGTACACTCTTATTGTAGTAGATGACTACTACAAGTTTACTTGGGTTATTTTTCTATACAAGAAAAGTGAAACACAGCATAAGCTTCCTGAATTATTGAAGAGGATCCAAGTAGAAAAGGGAGAACCTATTGTGAAAATCAGAAGTGACAAAAGCAGAAGCCATCAACACAGCTTGTCACACCCAAAATAGGTCAGGTATTCACAAAATTCATGAGAAAACCCCATATGAACTGTGGAAAGGTAGGAAACCTAGGGTATCTTACTTTCATATATTTGGTTGTAAGTGTTTCATTCACAACAATGGGAAGAGTTATAAGTTGAATGCTTTCGATGCCAAAGCAGATGAAGGGATATTCTTGGGATATTCCTCTACTAGCAAAGCATTTAGAGTATTCAACAAACGAACCCTTCTTGTGGAAGAAACACCTCATGTTGTATTTGATGAATCTTGTGAAAAGAATGCAGTAGAAACAAACTCAGCTGCAGAAAAGATGAGGAGGCTACTGATCAAGTCTACAACAGAAGAGTTTATCGAAGTTAATGAACCCTTCTCTGAAGACCCAGAGGAAGATAAATCTCATAGACCTGTCACTAGATCTCAAACCCAAGCTGAGCAAGCCGACCTAAATCAAGATGCACCAATTCCCAATGCAAGGGGGAATGATCTCTTTGACACACAAGATATAGATGATGATCGACCAAATCAAGTCAACCCTCCTGACAACACTAGATCAGATGAGAATCCTAACTCATCTAGTGCAGACACACCTGTAAGGAATACATGGAGATACAATCATCCATCAAACCTCATCTTGTCCAACATTGACCAGAAGACAACTGAATCAGAACCCCCAGTCCTCTATCTTCTGCTGGTGTGCCTTCTTGTCCAACATTGAACCAGCGGACATAGAAGAAGCAATGACAGATAGCAATTGGATCACTGCTATGCAAGAAGAATTAAACCAATTCGAACGCAATGAAGTATGGGAATTGGTAGATCGTCCTGAAAACCACAATGTAGTAGGAACAAAATGGGTATTCAAGAACAAGAAAGACGAGAATGATGTGATAACTAGAAATAAAGCAAGTCTAGTTGCAAAAGGTTACTCACAATCTGAAGGAATTGACTACGATGAAACCTTTGCCCCAGTAGCTAGACTAGAAGCTATTCGACTATTTCTAGCTTATGCATCATATATGGGCTTCAAAGTATATCAAATGGATGTCAAAAGTGCTTTTCTAAATGGTATTGTGGTAGAAGAAGTGTATGTAGAGCAGCCCCCAGGCTTTGAAAAAGGAGATCAAGTATATCGTCTGAAGAAGGCTCTCTATGGTCTGAAGCAAGCCCCTAGAGCTTGGTATGACACATTGTCACAATTTCTTCTAGAAAATGGATACACCAAAGGCAAGGTTGACAGAACACTTTTCAGAATACAAGAAGGAGATGATATTCTAATGGTGCAAATATATGTAGATGATATTATATTTGGATCACCCAATCAAGAGATGTGCAAGAATTTCTCTGAACTAATGCAAGGAAAATTCGAAATGAGTATGATGGGTGAGATGAACTACTTCCTAGGACTTGAAGTCAAGCAAAGTCCAGAAGGGATTTTTATCAATCAATCCAAATATACTAAGAGCCTATTAGAAAGATTCAAAGCTCAACAAAGCAAGACTGCAAGAATTCCAATGATGACCTCATTCAAAATGGAACCAGATGAGTCTGGAAAAGTAGTTGATCAAGCTGAATGTAGAGTACTTATTGGATCTCTCCTATACCTTACAGCCAGTAGACCAGACATAAATTTTGCTGTAGGAGTATGTGCTAGATTTCAAGCCAACCCAAAGCAAAGTCATCAAGAAGCAGCAAGGAAGATTCTCAAGTACCTAAAAGGAACAGTCAACTTAGGACTATGGTACCCTGCTGATGACAATCTAGAACTAAGTGGACACTCTGACTCAGACTATGGTGGATGCAGAATAGATAGGAAGTCCACATCTGGAACATGTCAATTTCTAGGCAACAAGTTGATTTCATGGTTCTCAAAGAAGCAAACTTCTGTGGCAACCTCCACCACTGAGGCAGAATATATGGCAGTTGGTAGTTGTTGTAGTCAGCTGCTTTGGCTGGTCCAACAACTAAAAGATTACAATGTAGAAGCAAGAGAAGTCTCTATCTACTGTGATAGCAGCAGTGCCATTGTCATCGCTCAAAATTCAGTCCTTCACACAAGATGCAAGCATGTCGACATTCGACACCATTTCATAAGATATCATCTTGAAAAGAAGGATATCAAGATGGAGAAAATTAACACAGATATCCAAAGAGAAGATATCTTGACTAAGCCCCTAGCTGAAGAAAGATTCAAGACCCTATGCTACAGCCTAGGACTTCTTGATCCAAGTATATGAAGATCACAGGTCAGCTGAGAAGACCTCAGCTGATACAACTGCAGCAGACTAGGAGAGAAACGGATGAGGTGAATAGACACCCTCATCTTCAGGTAAGTATTTTCCCAATGAAGACAAATAAAGCTGAGGGAAAACATAGAGTTATTCAATGAATCCACGATACCTTATGAATCCTTGATAAAATACTTTATTATCTACATTTCATAATATATATATATCTCCAAAAAAGTTGAACAAAGTTAGTTGGAGAATTTACTCAAAGCAATGTATATACATGTATAATAATAAACTATTCTTCATAAAATACATTATTACTATACATACATACAATATACTATTGAGCAATACTTGGTTGGATTAATACACCATCCTCACCGACTCAACAGTATGCAGATTGAGTACGGACTTCAAATAACTCATGTTCAAATTTATAATTTCTGCATTCCATAGATAAAGTTTGAATATCTTTAACTGTGAACCCTTAGATCAAGAATCTCATTGTTGATCTTAAGAAGTAACCTTTTCAGAAATTCAGACCTATCAACTCACTATTTTTGTCATCTTTCACTCCACCATCTAATCTCCACCTCTATAAAATGAGGCATACATGAGAATTACTGAAACAAAACAAATCACTAACTCTTATTTTTTGTTTCAGGTATGGAGAAAATCGAAAGAAAAGATGGCATGGACATCATCCCTCAACCAAAGTCATGGGTGAAGGAGATGAAGATCTGTCCAGCAGATGGAGATGATGCAGACAAGCATACTTGGCTCGCTCAACATATGTATTCTCTGAAAAGAAAAGAAAGGAGAGAAGTTCTTGTTGAAAAGAAAAGAAAGGAGAGATGGAAAGGACAGAGTAGCAAACAAGCAGAGCTTCTTCTCCAGGGGGAAGTTCTACATGGAGAGCTTGTTGCCAAAGGATACTTTGTCAAAACAAATCAAGAAGACCAATATCTTACATTTCTCTTCACACTCCATTGAAGCTCCTTCCAATCTTCTCCCTCCTACAAGAGAGGAAGATGAGGCGAAGAAATTCAACAAGAACACATCAGATGCTACAACTCATCAGATGATGAGGGACCATCTGATGGTGAGGGAAACCTGAGCCAGTGGAATACCATCTAGGCTGAATAGCTACATATTGTTAAGATGGTTCCACATGATTAAGGGGGAATTGCTGAAAGATTCATCAAACCAGGTTGGACAATCTTACACAGAAGATTTACTCAGCTACTCAAAATCCATACTCAGCTGATCAGAAGACCAACTCAGCTGACTAGAAGACCTTCAAGAGAAATCAGCAGACCTTTTCAAGAAAATCAGAAGACTTACTCTGCTGATCAGATCACTCTTATTCAACAAAAATCTAATGATTATTTTTTGTTCATGTAATTCATTCTAGATTTGTTTCTGAATGTAATTAAGGAATTCGTCCTATAATGAATGCATATTACTTATAGAAAATGGCCTTGAATGATCAATATTACTGAAATTTAGTCACAACGGCTATTTTTGGTAATGATGTCATTAGTAGTCAAGTATTATTTTGCCAACGAATCAATGCTTGACACATGGCACGATTAGCTGGCAAAATTAAAGATATAGACTGAAGACGAAGAAGGGAATTCTTGAGAGTTGCTCCTCATAAAATCAATTTTGACCGTTGGATCAATATACAATTCGAGATTTACTGGAGTTTATAAACAACCCTTAAGCCATTCCTCAAACCCTTTCGCTCTCAAAACTCAAAACGCACTCAATCGCTCTCGTTCTGAAAATCTCTACCAAGTTTTCTAAATCTATCTACCAACACTCAGAATGGGAATCATTGAAATCTATTATGAGAAGACCAAGATCACTGGCAACCTCGATGCAGCAAAGTGGTCGAAGGAAGGGAAGATATTCACTGAGAATGCTCTATTTTTCAAGGGCAAACATACTGCTGAGAACAAGGAAATTCTCCTTCGATGTCTCAACCTAAATCTTCATGAATTTCTGGAAGCAGTACCGGCTAATGTTTATGAGCAAGATGTGCTGGCTTTTTATTCGAATGCTGTGTCCAAAGGTTCGTATGTTGAAAGTTTTATGGGTGGACACAAGGTCAGAATCACTCGAGAAGTCCTCAAGGACCTATTTGATCTACCTAGGGGAAGGTCAACATCTCTACCTACATCATGGGAAGAGAAAAGGAGTATATCGAGTTGTTTACTGGTGGAAGAGTCAAGGCTATCAACGCCTCTGGAGTTAAGAAGTCCCAACTTGATCTCAAGTTTCAAACTTTGATGGACATAGCAGGCAAGATGCTGCTAGGTAATACATTCAGTCATGATGCAGTTACCACTCTGAAAGTTAGAGTTATGGCTGCAATTTGGGATCAAATCGATGAAGATTGGCAAGGGCTCTTCTTGGACAGAATTGCTCTTGAGGCTAAGAAGGTCTCTCTGGATTTGCAATATAAAGAATGGAAAGTGATATCTACAGTCAGCTTTGTCAACAAGCTGAGTATCATCCTCCCAGAGATTCTCCCAATGAAGTATAAGATGGGACCAACAAAGAAGTTTCATTCATCCAAGTATTACTTGAAGAAAGAAGCTCTTACTGAGGCAGCAAGGTTGAAGGAGGAGAAGCTGAAATTGGCTGAAGCATCCTCAAAAGATGCAGTTGAAGAGAAAGAGGAGGAGGAGCACTCCAAAGAAGAGGCTCATTAGAAGGCTGCTGATGATGATGACAATCAGACCTTAGCTCAAAGAAGATATTTGATCAGATCTGGGCTCATCTCCCCATCTGATTCAGATGCTACTCCATCAGCCTCTCCTTTGAAGAAGGCAGGTATCTCTACTCCCTCCCTTACAATTACTCCTTCAAAATTGTCTAAGGGTCAGAAGAGAAAGAAGGCTACTTCTTCTTTCACCAAGAAGTCAAAGAAATCCAGGCTCTCTACTCCTATGAGCATAGCCCCAATATCATCCTTTGACCCTACTGAAACTGCCAACCCTTCTGAACCCTCAAACACTGCTTCCCAAACCCCTGTTGATACTCACACAGCAGAGGAACTAGCCAAGAAAACTCAATCTCCCAGCCTCCAAACATCATCCGATCCGATCATTCAGAAACCTCAATCCCCTGCTGATACCCAACAAGCAGAGGACCAAACTCAGAAATCTCAATCCCCTGCTGATACCCAACCAGCAGAGGACCAAACTCAGAAACCACAAACACCTGCTGATCCCCAAACAGCAGAAGAACCAGCCAAACAAATTAAAACCCCTGCTGATATAGAACCCACAGAAGAACAATCACAGCCACCTATTCAACCCACAGATATCACTTCCCAAATCCCTGCTGATACTCACACAGCAGAGGAATCTGTCCCAAAAACCAATCCCCTAACCCTAATATCTCTTCTGCAACAGAAGACCTGGCAACAGCAGACCCTTCTCAACCTCAGTCTCAGTACAGCATGGTGCACTATCCAATGTGCACTAGGGAGAAAATCATGAGAATGAGGATAGCCAACTTGCTCAGGTCTACTGTACCTGAAGTTGATGAGGACTCAATCCAATTTGAGCAAGTACTAAGGGTATGTACTTGGATTGAACTCAGAAGGGATGAGGTAGATGAATTGCTCGAAGTCATGGATGGAATGGGAGGAAGAGCTAACTTCCTCGACTGGGAAATGGAACAGAAAGAGGTTGCTCAAGTCAAGTCATTCACTGAGCTGCTACCAACAGAGGCCCTAACTAGGGTATGCAAAAGGATACTAGGAGTCCCCTCTGAGCCCACCTCTGAGGACACCTTTGTACCAGAGATCACAACAGATCACCTGGTAGCTGACATAGATTTGGCAGATGACTCAGCTGAGCCAGCTGAGACAGAAGAAAAGGAAAAGGAAGTGTTGACTATTCCAGCTCACTTCTTTCATAAGGATGAGTTCAAACACTTCATCGACCAACCAGATCAAAAAGGAAGAAGAATCCTTGCTCATCTAGTTGATGCTACTACAAGCTTCCTGACTGAAAACTATCTTTCAGTTGAAGAGAGAGGCAAGGCATTGGTGGTCCATTCAAATATTCCACCATCACAAACACAAGGTACTGCCCCCACCTCTACTTCGTCTGTTAACTATAAAGCAGACATATGCACTCAAGTCAAAGAAGCAATAGACATGCACTTTGAGAAAGGTCTCGGCATACAACTTGCAAGATATGTTGAGAAAGCTGTTCAGGAGCAGAGGACTCGTCTCACCAACCAAATTGTTGATGTCGAAGACAAATTTGGTGAGGCACTTCATCATCAGATAGAAGAGTACTTCAACACTGAGATGAAGAAGTCAGCTGACAGATCCAAAATGTTTGCTGATCTCTATGCAAATGAGATAAACCGCATAGAGACCACCTACAAAACCAGGCTTGAAGATGTTGAAGCAAGAGCCACTCAAGGTCAAGCCCTCCTTAAATCAGCTGCTGAGGAGAATGAGAAACTACGGACTCAGCTGAAGGAGACAACAGACAAACTGGAAACATTAACAGCTAAGCTGGAAGCTGCCTCTTCCTCAACATCTCATGCTCAAGTCCTAGAGCACAGCATCTCCCATTTGACTCATGTAAGCAAAGTCAATGCCATGGCCCTCCAGCAGACTCTACATGTGGAAATTCTGAATGCCATGAAGCCTTTTGCGGCTGCTCTTGCTGAAGCCAAAAAGGGGGAAGATGTACTGATAAAAGCTCTGGAGAAGTCTACTGCACAGCAAGCTGAACTGGTAGTGTCACAAGATGACCTGAACGGAACCTTGGGAGGTTTGAAAGACAAAATCAAGAACAGACAAAGCAAAGAAGCTGTTCAAGAAGAAACCCAAGGTCCGGCCTATCTGCAACTCACTGCACTAGTAGAACAAACTGTTGAAAGGAGAATGACAATGAAAAGAAAGGCAGATGAGAAAGCATCAGTTCCAGCAGAGCCTACTGTAGAAGAGAAAGAGGCTCAAGAACTGAAGAGAAAAAAGATGCTTGAAGCTCAAGAGCTTAAGCAAAAGAAGCTTAATGACTCGAAGGCACTCAAGGCCAAGTTTGAGAGAAAAGTGGCCAAACTCAGGAAAGCACTGAAAGAGAAAGAAAAGGAAGATAGTGCTCTGGTAACTGACAACACATATGTGGATATGTTGGTTCTTCAAGATGAGCTACCAAGATGGTACCCTCTGAAGAAGAAATGGCAAATCCAACACCACATAGTGAGAAAATTTGGCCCTCTCCCTACCTATGAAGAAGAAATTCTCCAATTCTCTCAGTTCATGGAATTTGAAGATCAAGTGCTCTGGACAGAAACAGTTAAGACAGCCAAAGAACTTGGCTACAGAATCCTAACTCCTGAAGACCATGTCTGGAAAGCACCTACTCTGGGATCCGGAAGAACAGACATGATAAAAGTCAAACGAATTCTGGAGAAGATCTACTCTGAAGAGAATGTTACAGCCCTGCAGCACATGGAAGATGTTCGCACTCGTCTGTACCTTGCCTACCGCATCTGAACAATTGAAGACCTGATGAAGACTACTTAAGAAACTCCATATATGTTATTAAAGTATTAGTTCTTTTTACTTACAAGACAAATTCGCATTGTCTTCATCAGAAAATTCATTTTTAAGATTTATAAACTGTTATCTTACTCACTAAGAGCGTTTATCAAGTATAGTTTTGGCTTCATCAAAAAGGGGGAAATTGTTGGGATATAAATTCACCCTAAGCCCCATTTGATGTTAGAATAGTTTTGATGGCCAAAACACTTAGAGTTTATAAATGTAATAGGATCAGCTGACTGTGTATAGAACAGCTTAGACTAGTCTTGTGTGATCAGCTGATCAGCACAGTATATGCTTACATGCACAACCTCAAGATATGAAGAGTAGAAGGCATGAAGACTAAAAGATCCTTGAAGACCAGATAAGTAAGGTGCGTGTATACCTACTTAGCTGATGGAGTCCAAGTTGAAGATGGTCTAAGTCAACACAAACAATTACCAGATCAGAAGAGTGATACTCATCTGATATCAGAAGACAGAAGACATAAGGCCAGACGAGTTAACCAGAAGACTAGAAGTGAAGACCAGAAGACTAGAAGCACGTCAAGGACTCGGCTGATTCCAAAGTCATCTTGCAATTCAAATGAAGACTTACCATACTTAGAAGATTGACACGATCCCAGATTTGAAGCAATCAAGAGGCTGGAATCAAGGAATTAACCAAACATGGAAAGATTGCCAAACGGCTAGTCAACTCCAACGGCTAGTTGCAACAATCGTCCCTATAAATACAAGAGGATGAGGAATAACAATACACAGAAATACAACGAGAGAATTCGAAAAAGCCAAACAAGCAAGCAAGCAAAAAGCAGTATTTTGTTAAGAATTCTCAAGAGCCCAGAAAAGCATTAGAACAACCTTCTTTGCTCTTAAGTTATTTCCCATCCAACCAAAGAACCTGAATCCTACTCATATTGTATATTCATTGATTTAGGCATAGTGGTTAAGCGATTTATAAGCTTGAACCATTAGTTGGATACATTCAAAAACCCCAAAACCCCCACCACAAGGTTAAGTTTTTGAACCCCTGTAAGAGTGCAAGTGCTCCCAATCACTTGTGGAAATCGCAATAGTTTCGAATTGCTCAGATCTCAAAGTCCTACCCTTGGGACTATAAAGGACAAGCCCTTGTAATTTTCGGTAAATTAAAGGGATTAAACATCACGTTAGGACGTGAGAGTGGACGTAGGAACGTATATTCGAACTATAAATCCGGTGTTATTTACTTACTGCACTTTACTTTACTATTTGTTCATATCTTTATATAGTGCATACTGTGTTTTTAAATATCTTTAACTAAGGTCATATCTTTCAAACCAGCATCAACTGAGTCTTTCACAAACTAAGTAATCAATTATTTCAAGGGAAACTGTTGAACGAGTCTAAATAAACAGGCCTACTCACTTCCGCATATAAACCTCTATCGTATTCTTCTTAGTTATTTGCTTATCATTAATCGTAAATTGAGAATTTCATTTATATTTGTTAGTACAAACCGAATTTTTACTACCCCCCCCCCCCACCAAACTTGAGCATTGCCAAGCAATCCAAGTTTGGGAAAGGGTGTACCTTCCATGATGGCTATCACCTCCTTTCACTTTCACAATCCATCACTTCGAATTGGTTCCACTTTGATATCTTTCTTCACCCCGTTAGACCACACATCCATACGAATGTACCTACAACCATCAAGCTCATCCAACCATCAAAAGCATCATCTAAAAAAAAATTAAAAGAAACTACACTATGAAAGCAAGTAAAAATGGGTTGTCTCCCATTTAGCGCTAAGTTTAACGTCTTCAAGCCGGACGGAGCTTAAGTCACTCAACTATCTTCAATGTAGTCCACATTCACATCCCCGATTTGAGTGGGGGAAAGGTATATCTTGATTCGATGCCCGTTTACCGTGAAGTGCTCATCCTTGGTGTTTTTCAACTCAACTACTCCATTGTGGAAATTTTTCACAATCTCAAAGGGTCCACTCCATCTAAACTTGAGTTTCCCGGGAAAGAGCTTCAATCGCGAGTTGAAGAGAAGCACTTTATCACCCACTTGAAAATGTTTCTTCTTAATTCTTTGGTCGTGCCACTTCTTCGTCTTCTCCTTGAAGATACGAGAGTTCTCATAAGCATTCTCCCTAAACTCTTCTAGTTCATGGAGTTGAAGAAGCCTCTTCTCCCCCACCAATTTACTATCCAAATTCATCTTTCGAATGGCCCAATATGATTTGTGCTCTAACTCCACGGGCAAGTGACATGACTTTCCAAAAACAAGTTGGTACAGTGACATGTTCAACGGAGTCTTGTAAGCCGTACGATAGACCCACAATGCGTCATCGAGTTGGATGGCCCAATATTTCCTATTGACCTTCACCGTCTTCTCCAAGATTTGCTTGATTTGACGATTAGAAACTTCCGCCAATCCATTTGTTTGGGGATGATATGTCGTAGCAACTTTGTGTTTCACCCCATACCTTTCAAGCAACTTTCCTAACAATTTGTTCACGAAGTGTGATCCTCCATCGCTTATCAAGCATCTTGGGACTCCAAAACGTGAGAACACGTTATTCTTGAGAAATTGGATCACGACTTTTGAGTCACTAGTCTTTGTGGCAATAGCTTCCACCCACTTTGAGACATAGTCAACTCCCACGAGTATGTAACTACACCCAAATGATGGGGGAAATGGACCCATGAAATCGATTCCCCATACATCAAAGACTTCCACTTCAATGAAGATTGTTAGTGGCATCTCATCTCTTTTTGTGATCGTCCCCATTCTTTGACATCGGTCAGACCTTTGTACAAACTCTCTACTATCTTTGAAAATCGTAGGCCAATAAAAACCCGATTGTAGGACCTTCATCACCGTCTTGGAAACCCCAAAATGCCCACCACAAGGCATTGAATGGCAATGTGTCAAAATGTTTTCTACTTCCTCTTGTGGAACACACCTTCTTAGAATAGAATCCACTCCTCTTTTCAATAAAATAGGATCATCCCAAATGTAGCATTTAACATCTCTAAGAAACTTTTTCTTAGCATACCTTGGGATGTCCTCGGGTAGCTTCCCACAAGCCAAGAAGTTGGGAAAGTCCGCGTACCAAGGGGTGCTCACATCAACTTCCATCACTGGATTCATCTCAACATAGTCAATCTCCTCTATCCCAAAGAGCTTTTCATCTGGAAACTCTTTCTTTACCTCACCATCTTTCTCTTCAAAATCCTCTTCTCTCTCAAGACGTGACAAGTGATCCGCTATCACATTCTCACTCCCTTTATTGTCACGGATCTCTATGTCGAACTCTTGGAGAAGCAACACCCAACGGATCAATCGAGGCTTAGCATCTTTCTTGCTCATGAGGTAGCGAATGGTCGAATGGTCCGTATATACAATTATTTCCCCCCCACCAAATAGGGGCGAAATTTATCAAAAGTATACACGACCGCCAATGGCTCCTTCTCCGTAGTGGTGTAATTTGCTTGGGCCGGATTAAAGGTCTTGGAAGCATAATATATTGCTCGGAATTTCTTTTCTCGGACTTGCCTAAGAACTACTCCCATAGAGAAATGTTGGTCCCTGAACGAGTAGTGAATGGGATTAAAGTCTAGAGGGGAGGGGTGAATAGACTTTAAAACTTTTTCAAAGGAGTTTGGAACCTCTTCTGCTTTCTATATCAGCTGGACTACAAGTCTGCTGGTCCAGATGACTATAGTAATCTGATGAAGAGATTAAATGTGGAAGTGAGTAGGCCTGTTTATTTAGACTCGTTCTTGAGTTCTTTTGAAATCACCAACTTGTTTACTTAATGAAATACTCAGCTGATGCTGGTTTGAAAGTTATGACCTTGTTTGAAGATATTTGAAAACACAATATGCACTATATAAAGATATGAATAAACAATAAAGTAAAGTGCAGAATGTAAAAGACACCGGATTTATAGTGGTTCGGATATACGTTCCTACGTCCACTCTCACGTCCTAACGTGATGTTTAATCCCTTTAATTTACCGAAAATTACAAGGGCTTGTCCTTTATAGTCCCAAGGGTAGGACTTTGAGATCTAAGCAGTCCTAACTACTACGGTCTCCACAAGTGATTGGAAGCACTTGCACTTTTACAGGGGTTCAAAAACTTAACCTTGTGGTGGGGGTTTTGGGGTTTTTGAATGTGTCCAACTAGTGGTTCAAGCTTATAAATCACTTAACCACTATACCTAAATCAATGAATATACAATATGAGTAGGATTCAGGTTCTTTGGTTGGATGGGAAATCACTTAAGAGCTAGAAGGGTGTTCTAATGATTTATGGGCTCTTGGAGAACTCTCAACGGGATATTTCTTTTGCTTGCTTGCTTGATTAGCCTTTGTGAATTCTCTCGTTGTGATTTCGTATGTTGTGATTCCTCATCCTCTTGTATTTATAGGGATGATTGCTGCAACTAGCCGTTGGTGTTGACTAGCCGTTGGGCAATCTTTCCATGTTTGGTTGATTCCTTGATTCCAGCCACTTGATTGCTTCAATTCTGGGATCATGTCAATCTTGTAAGTATGGTAAGTCTTCATTTGAATTGCAAGATGACTTTGGAATCAGCCGAGTCCTGGACGAGCTCCTAGTCTTCTGATCTTCACTTATAGTCTTCTGGCTGACTCGTCTGGCCTTGTGTCTTCTGTCTTCTGATATCAGAAGAGTATTACTCTTCTGATCTGGCAATTCTTTGTGCTTTCTTAGGCCATCTTCAACTTGGACTCCATCAGGTAAGTAGGTATACAAGCACCTTACTTATCTGGTCTTCAAGGATCTTCTAGTCTTCATGCCTTCTGCTCTTCTCTTCTTGAAGTTATGCATGTGAGCAAATACTGTGCTGATCAGCTGAGATTAATACAGCTGATCACACAAGACTAGTCTAAGCTGTTCTATACAAAGTCAGTTGATCCTATTACATTTATAAACTCTAAGTGTTTTGGCCATCAAAACTATTCTAACATCAAATGGGGCTTAGGGTGAATTTATATCCCAACAATTTCCCCCTTTTTGATGAAGCCAAAACTATACTTGATAAATGCTCTTAATGAATAAGATAAGAGTTTATAAATTCTTAAAATATGAAGTTTCTGATGAAGACAGTGAGAGTTTGTCTTGTAAGCAAAAAGAACTAATACTTGAATAACATATATGAGCTTTTACAAATTACAAGTGTTAGTTTCTTTGAACTTCTAAAGTAGTCTTCACCAGGTCTTCACTTCTTCAGATGCGGAAGGCAAGGTACAGTCGAACACGAACATCTTCCATGTGTTGCGGGTCTATAACATTCTGTTCAAGATAGATCTTCTCCAGAATCCGTTTGACTTCTATCATGTTTGTTCTTCCGGATCCCAGAGTAGGTGCATCCCATTTAGGTTCTTCAGGAGTTACGATTCTGCAGTCGAGCTCATTGGCTGTCTTGACTATTTCTGTCCAGAACACTTGATCTTCAAAATTCATGAACTGAGAGAATTGAAGAAATTCATCTTCATAGGTAGGGAGAGGGCCAAATTTTCTCACTATGTGATGTTGGATTTGCCATTTCTTCTTAAGAGGGTACCACCTTGGTAGCTCATCTTGAAGAGCCAACATATCCACATATGTGCTGTCAGTTACCAGGGCACTTTCTTCCTTCTCTTTGTCTTTCAGTGCTTTCCTGATTTTGGCCACTTTCCTATCAAACTTGTTCTTGACTGCCTTCGCATCATTTAGCTTCTTTTGCTTAAGCTCTTGAGCTTCAAGCATTTTCTCTTCTTTAGTTCTAAAGCCTCTTTCTCTTCTGCAGTAGGCTCTGCTGGAACTGATGCTTTCTCACCTGCCTTTACTTGCTCATCTGCCTTTCTTTTCCTTGTCATCCTCTTTTCAGAAACTTGCTCTACAGGGGCAGTGAGCTTCAGACTCATGGCTGGACCTTGGGTTTCTTCTTGAACAGCTTCTTTGCGTTGTCTGTTCTTGATTTTGCTTTTCAAACCTCCCAAGGTTTCATTCAGATCATCTTGTGCTACTACCAGTTCAGCTTGCTGAGCAGTAGACTTCTCTAGAGCTTTTATCAATACATCTTCCCCCTTTTTAGCTTCAGCAAGTGCAGCCGCAAAAGGCTTCATGGCATTCAAAATTTCCACATGCAGAGTCTGCTTGAGGGCCATGGCATTGACCTTGCTGACATGAGTTGGGTGGGAGATGTTGTGCTCTAGGACTTGAGCATGAGAAGTTGAAGAAGAGGCAACTTCTAGCTTGGTTGTGAGGGTTTCCAGTTTGTCTGCTGTTTCCTTCAGCTAAGACCGCAATTTCTCATTCTCCTCAGCAGCTGACTTAAGGAGTTCTTGGCCTTGAGTGGCTCTTGCTTCAGCATCTTCAAGCCTGCCTTTGTAGGTGGTCTCCATGCGGTTTACCTCATTTGCATAGAGGTCAGCAAACATCTTGGATCTATCAGATGACTTCTTCATCTCAGAGTTGAGGTAATCATTTATCTGATGATGAAGTGCCTCACCAAATTTGTCTTCTACATCAACAATTTGGTCTGTGAGACGAGTCCTCTGCTCTTGGACAGCTTTCTCAACATACTTTGCTAGCTGAATGCCTAAACCTTTCTCAAAGTGCAAGTCTATTGCAGCTTTGACCTTAGAGCAGATGTCTGTTGTATAATCAACAGACTAGGTAGAGGTGGAGGCAGTACCTTGTGCTTTGGGTGGTGGGATATTTTGATGAACCACCAATGCCTTGCTTCTCTCTTCAGCTGTAAGATACTCTTCATTCAGGAAGCTAGTAGTTGCATCAACCAAATGAGTAAGGATTCTTCTTCCTTTGTGATCTGGGTGGTCGATAAAGTGTGTAAGCTCATCCTTAGGTATGAAGTGAGCTGGAACGACCAATACTTCCTTTTCTTTTTCTTCTTCCTCAGCTGGTGCAGCTGAGTCATCTGCCTTTGGTTGGTCGGCCACCAGATGATCTGTAGTGGCTTCTGGTACAGAGGGATCCTCAGAGGGGACTCCTAGAATTCTTTTGCATACCTTGGATAGGGCCTCTGTTGGTAGCAGCTCAGTAAATGACTGGACTTGAGAAACCTCTTTCTGCTCCATTTCCCAGTCGAGGAAGTTAGCTTTTCCTCCCATTCCTTCCATGACTTCAAGTAAGTCATCAACTTCATCCCTTCTTAGTTCAATCCAAGTACATATCCTTAGTACTTGCTCAAATTGGATTGACTCCTCATCAATATCAGGTATAGTAGACCTGAGCAAGTTGGTTATCTTCATTCTCTTGATCTTCTCCCTTGTGCACATTGGATAGTGCACCATGTTGTACTGTGACTGAGGTTGAGAAGATTCAGCTGGTGCCAGGTCTCCTGGTGCAGAAGCGATATTGAGGATAGGGGGTTGAGTGGATGGGACAGATTCCTCTGCTGTGTGAGTATCAGCAGGGATTTGGGAAGTGATATCTGTGGGTTGAGGAGGTGGCTGTGGTTGTTGGGCTGGTTCATCAGCTGTTTGAGGATCAGTAGATGGTTGGGATTGTTGAGCTTGGTCTTCTGCTGGTTGGATATCAGCAGGGGATGGAGAAGGTTTCTGGATTTGGTCATCTGTTGTTTGTGCATCAGCAGGGGTTTGAGAAGTATGGATGATTGGAACAGATTATGTTTGGAGGCTTAGAGTTTGGGTTGGCTTGGCTAGGTCCTCTGCTGTGTGAGTATCAGTAGGGGTTTGGGTCTCAGTGTTTGAAGGTTCAGATGGGTTGGCAGTTTCAGTAGGGTCAAAGGATGAAATTGGGGCTATGCTCATAGGAGTAGGGAGCCTGGATTTCTTGGACTTCTTGGTAAAAGAAGAAGTGTTCTTCTTTCTCTTCTGACCCTTAGACAATTTTGAAGGAGTAATTGTAAGGGAGGGATTAGTGGTACCTGCCTTCTTCAAAGGAGAGGCTGGTGGAGTGGCATCCTTGGAGTGCTCTTCCTCCTCTTCAGCAGAGTCATGCACAGACTCTTCTGCCTCTTCAACTACATCTTTGGAGGATGCTTTAGCCAATTGTTTCTTCTCCTCCTTCAACCTAGCTGCTTCAATAAGAGCTTCCTTCCTCGAGTAGTATTTGTAGATGTGAAACTTCTTTGTAGGACCCATCTTATACTTCTTTGGGAGTATCTCTAGAAGGATGATGCTCAGCTTGTTGACAAGGCTGACTGTGGATGTCACCTTCCACTCTTTAGATTGCAGGTCCAAAGTAACTTTCTTAGCCTCAAGAGCAATTCTATCCAAGAAGAGCCCTTGCCAATCTCCATCGATTTGATCCCAAATTGCAGCCATAACTCTAACCTTCAGAGTGGTATATGCATCATGGCTAAACGTATTACCTAGCAGCATCTTGCCTGCTATGTCCATCAAAGTCTGAAACTTGAGATCAAGTTGAGACTTCTTAACTCCAGAGGCATCAGGAGCCTTGATTCTTCCACCAGTGAATATCTCCATATATTCTTTTTCTCTTCCCATGATATAGGTAGATATATTTACCTTTCCCCTTGGTAAGTCGAATAGTTCCTTGAGGATATCCCTAGTGACTTTGACCTTGTGTCCACCCATAATACTTTCAACATACGGACCCTTGGACACAACATTTGAATAGAAAGCAAGCACATCTTGCTCGTACACATTGGTTGGTGCTGCTTCCAAAAATTCACGGAGTTTGAGATTGAGACATCGAAGAAGGATCTCCTTGTTCTCAGCAGTGTGTTTGCCCTTGAAAAACAGAGCGTTCTCAGTGAATATCTTCCCTTCCTTAGACCATTTCGCTGCATCTAGAGTGCCTGTGATCTTGGTCTTCTCATCAAAGATTTCAATGATCCCCATTCTGAGTGTTGGTAAATAGGTTTAGAGAGCTTGAAATAATTTTCAGAACGAGAGTGATTGAGTGCGATTGAGTTTTGTGAGCGAAAGGGTTTGAGGAATGGTTTAAGGGTTGTTTATATACTCCAGCAAATCTCGAATTGTGTAGTGATCCAACGGTAAAAAATTGTTTAATGTGGAGTAACACCCAAGAATTTCCTTCTTTATCTTCAGCCCATTCCCTTTAATTTTGCCGGCTAAATATGTCATGTGTCGGTTGTTGATTCGCTGGCAAAATAGTAATTGAGTACTAATGACATTATTACCAAAAATAGCCGTTATGACTAAATTTTAGTAAAAATTTTGATCATTCAATGCCATTTTCTATAAGTAAAATTCACTCCTTATATAGGTTGAATTCCTTAATTACATTCAGAAACAAATCTAAAATGAATTACATGATCAAACAGATAATCATTAGACTTTTTGTTGAAATAAAAGTGATCTGATTAGCAGAGTAAAGTCTTCTGATTTTCTTGAAAGGTCTGCTGATTTTTCTTGAAAGTCTTCTGGTCAGCTGAGTTGGTCTTCTGATCAGTTGAGTAGAAATTTTGAGTTGCTAAGTAAATCTTCTGTGTAAGTTTATCCAACCTGATTTGATGGATCTTTCAGCAATTCCCCCTTAACCATGTGGAACCATCTTAACAATATGTAGCTGTTCAGCCTAGATGGTATTCCACTGGCTCAGGTTGCCCTCACCATCAGATGGTTCCTCACCATCAGATGGGTTGTAGCATCTAATGTGTCCTTGTTGAATTTCTTCGCCTCTCTTATAGGAGGGAGAAGATTGGAAGGTGCTTCAATGGACTGTGAAGAGAAAGGCAGGAACTTGGTCTTCTTGATTGGTTTTGACAAAGTAACCTTTGGTAACAAGCTCTCCATGTAGAACTTTCCCCTGGAGAAGAAGCTCTGCTTGTTTTCTACTCTGTCCTTTACATCTCTCCTTTCTTTTCTTTTCAACAAGAACTTCTCTCCTTTCTTTTCTTTTCAAAAGCATACATATGTTGAGCGAGCCAAGTATGCTGATCTGCATCATCTCCATCTTCTGGACATATCTTCAACTCCTTCACCCAAGACTTTGGCTGAGGAATGATGTCCATGCCATCTCTTCTTTCTATTTTATCCATACCTGAAACAGAAATAATAGTTAGTGATTTGTGTTCTTAGTTATTCCCATGACTGCCTCCTTTTATAGAGGTAGAAATGAGGTGGTGGAGTGAAAGATGACAAAAATATTGAGTTGATAGGGCTGAATTTCTGAAAAGTTACTTCTTAAGATCAACAATGAGATTCTTGATCTAAGGGTTCACATTTAAAGAGATTCAAACTTTATCTTGTGGAATGCAGAATTTATAAATTTTGAACACGAGATATTTGAAGTCCGTACTCAGCTTGCATACTGTTGAGTCGGCGAGGATGGTGTATTAATCCATCCAAGTATAATTCAATAGTATAATGTATGTATGTATAGTAATAAAGTATTTTATGAAGAATAGTTTATTATTGATGCGGCCTAAAAATGTCGTCCAATAAGAAGTCGACACGTGTATAGAGGATAAGATAAAGGAGGAGACATTGGATTAAAGAATACTCTCTGGATACAGAATCTCTTCTGGAAGTCCTTCCGGAGGGAGCTCCACCCGGAGAGAAACATCAGGAAGACTCAATCTTGATATGACTTGGTAGACCGAGAATATAGGAGAGCCCCCACGAATCGGCCCAAGATTGGTTGAAGGAAGACTCCTTCCTCCTTTATCTCAGTGGATGAAGTCCACTAAGGGGGAGTGGTTCCGGTTCTTTAGGGAGTGAGAGAGTTGAGGACCTTGTCAACACAGCAGGGCCGAGTCCAAGGAGTAGCTCCGAAATGGAAGGAAACCCTAACTTCCTCTTAGGAGGAAGCTCTCTATAAATAGGTTCTGGAGGATCATATCGAAGGAAGTAGCATACCCGGATCACTTATACGCGTTCGGGAATCCAGATATCCGACTCCAAGGATATCTAATCCATCCGTGCAATTTTTGGAGATAGGTACCCAGCTGGGACCTGAACTCACAGAGAAGGTAATCTCTATATTACGTCGAAATTCCGATATATTGCATTCTCTCCAGCTGACATGACAGGTGTCCCTCCGGAGATAGCAATACATTGCCTTAATGTTGACCCAAAGGCAAAGCCGATGAAACAAAAGTTACGAAACTTTGGAGTTGAGAAGAATAGTATTGTGAAAGAGGAAGTTGAGAAATTATTGAAGGCAGGACACGTGGTGAAAGTACAATTCCCAGAATGGCTCTCCAATGCAGTGTTAGTACCTAAGGGGGGAGGGAAATGGAGAATGTGTATTGACTTCAGGGACCTCAACAAGGCATGTCCTAAAGACCACTATCCGCTGCCAAGGATAGACCAGTTAGTGGATGCGTCTTCTGGCTTCGAGCTACTAAGTATTATGGCTATGTTCGAATGCCATTCGGATTAATCAATGCTGTGCAACATATCAAAGGATGGTCGATGCTGTCTTTCGAGGACAACTAGGAAGAAACATGGAAATATATGTGGATGATATGCTGGCCAAGAGTGTGAAAGCAGATCAACATGTGGAGGACCTGGAGGAGATTTTCCAGGTAATTCGAGAAAACGGTATCAAATTGAACCCGACCAAGTGCTCTTTTGGAGTGAAGTCGGGGAAGTTCCTTGGATACATGGTTACTCAAAGAGGGATAGAAGTGAATCCAGCTAAGGTGAAGGCTGTAATGGACATGCAGCCACCGAGGAACGTGAAAGAGCTCCAGACGCTCAATGGGAGGATCACAGCGTTGAGTAGATTCATAGCCAGGTCCGCCGAGAAAAGTCACCCCTTCTTCAAGATTCTCAAGAAAGGGGCCAAGTTCGAATGGAATGAGACATGCCAGAAGGCCTTTGAGGACTTGAAATGTCACTTGTCCCAGCTGCCGAAGTTGATTAAACCCTCTCCGGGAGATACTCTCATTCTGTATCTCTCTGTAGGGGAGTTCTCACTAAGCACAACCTTAGTTAAAGAAGAAGGATCTATCCAACATCCTATCTATTAGGTCAGTAAAGTCATTCAAGGAGCCGAAGCTCGATACTCGGAAATCGAGAATGCTGCTCTGGCCGTGGTATTTACGGCGCGGAGATTGCGCCCATATTTCCTCTCTTATAAAATACTGGTCCGCACTAATTACTTATTGAAACAGGTCATTGGCCGAGCAGACCTCTCGGGAAGGATGGTGAGATGGGCAATAGAGCTCCAAGAATATGATGTGGACTTCGAGCCACGGAGGGCCATAAAAGCCCAAGCTTTGTCTGATTTCATCCAAGAATCTACCAAACCAGAAGAAGCAGAGGGATGGAAGGTATATGTAGATGGCTCAGTGACTTTGAGCGGGTGTGGAGCAGGGATAGTGCCAGTGAGCCCTCAAGGAGAGGACCTACAATTTGCAGTGAGGTTTCAATTCATGACTTCAAATAATGGAGCAGAATACGAAGCTTTGATTAGAGGAATGGAGATGGCGGTTGAATTGGGAGCTCTAAAGATAATTCTATACTCCGATTCCCAATTAGTTGTTCAACAGGTAAATGGAGAATATGCAGCCAAAGATAACAGAATGTCTGCTTACCTAGAACGAGCCAAAGAAGTGATGGGCAAGTTCCAAGATTGTAAGGTGATTCAAGTGCCTCGAGAGGAAAATATGCAGGCTGATAGCCTCTCCAAACATGCCAGCTCCACAGAGTTTGATGGACAAGGAACAGTGACCTTGATGGTGGCAGAAAGAGAGACTCTGGGAAACCCCATTGGTTCCATGGAGGAAGGAGATGATTGGAGGAAAGATATTTGGGTGGAACTTACCAAGGAAGTAGATGCCCCTACCACCCGAGAGGCTCGATCTCTTAGAATCAAATACTATATTATCGGAGGGTACTTATACAAGAAGTCATTTACCCAACCGTACTTGAGGTGCATATCAACCCGAGAAGCGACGTACACACTCAAAGAAATTCATGAAGGAAATGCGGCTAGTCATGAGGGATATAAAACAGTGGTGAAGAAAGCCTTAAGGGCCGGCTTATATTGGCCCTCCATGACGAAGGATGCCAAAGAGTTTGTAAAGAAATGTGTCAAATGCCAGAAAAATGGTCCCCTGATAAGGACTCCTGCGGAAGAGATGGGAGCTATGCACTCTCCGTGCCCTTTCGCTAAGTGGGAAATCGATTTGGTAGGGCCCTTCCCTCCAGCCTCGGGTGGAAGAAAATTTCTGATAGTAGCAGTAGACTATTTTAGCAAATGGGTCGAAGCCTCCCCTCTAGTTACAATAGATGAAGAAAATGTGATTAAGTTCCTGGGAAAGCAAATTTGCTGCAGATTCGGAGTACCCAGGATACTAGTCTCTGACAATGGGAAACAGTTCAATGGAGAAAATGTACGAGGATGGTGCGCAAGACTAAACATAATACAAAGATTTACCTCCGTAACTCATCCTCAAGCTAATGGTCAAGTAGAAGTTACTAATCGAACGATAGTAGATGGTATTCGGACGAGGCTGACGAAAATAAGTGGAGGATGGGTGAACGAGTTAGACAATGTGTTATGGTCTTACAGAACTAGCCCAAAGACAACAACTGGAGAATCCCCTTTCCAGCTGGTCTACGGAGCTGCGGCGGTGATACCTCCAGAGGCCGTGTTGCAGTCTCATCGAATTGCCCAATTCGAAGAACATCAAAATGAGAGGCTGATGAGAGAGGCCCTGGATTTAATGGAAGAAGAAAGAGAGATGGTATGAGTACGCGCAGAGAGATATAAGAGCAGGATTAAAGCTGCATATGACCGAAGGGTGATCCCGAGGTCCTTTAGAGTGGGGGACCTGGTGTTAAGGAGAGCTGATGCCCTAAAGAATACAGGAAAACTGGAGCCCAACTGGGAGGGGCCTTATAAAATCACACAGGTACTGAAGGGAGGAGCCTATAGATTGCAGAGCATGGAAGGAGTCGATATAGCCAGACCTTGGAATGTTTGCCATTTGAAGAGGTTCTTTGTTTGAAGAAAATGTAAGGTCCGGAGACCATTTGTGATTTTTGCATTAATTCTTATTTTATTTGATGTATTTAGTAGCTTCACCGGAGCTCTTTTTCCCTCTTTACAGGTTTCCACTTTGGGGTTTTTCCGTAAAGAGGTTTTTAATGAGACCGGCGTAGGTTATCTATGGCCTATGTTGAAAACTGATATTAATCAATGAAGCTTTATCCCTTTTTGAAAGAGAATTATACAGAGTTATCGCGTCTTGATTATTTTTCTCTTATTCGAATATATGATGTGTGAATATGAAAATTATGAGAGTGAGAGACACTCAGAGGCCTAGAGGCCGAGGAGCTCTGGAGAGCCCTCATCATACTTAAGACCCAAAAGGTTTAATCAATGAAAAGATTTTATGAATCAAAATCTTTTAAGAATAAGAGTGAGAGACACTCAGAGGCCTAGAGGCCGAGGAGCTCTGGAGAGCCCTCATCATACTTAAGACCCAAAAGGGTTAATCAATGAAAAGATTTTATGAATCAAAATCTTTTAAGAATAAGAGTGAGAGACACTCAGAGGCCTAGAGGTCGAGGAGCTCCAGAGAGCCCTCACCATACTTAAGACCCAAAAGGGTTAGTCAATGAAATGAGAAGATTTTATGAATCAAAATCTTTTAAGAATAAGAGTGAGAGACACTCAGAGGCCGAGGAGCTCCAGAGAGCCCTCACCATACTTAAGACCCAAAAGGGTTAGTCAATGAAATGAGAAGATTTTATGAATCAAAATCTTTTAAACGAGAGTGAGAGACAAGTGGAGGCTCAAAGTCCAAGGAGAACTGGGGAGCGTCTCCCCGTAACCAAGACCCAAGATGAGTACTTAGAAAACAAAAAGGAGTGTTAGTCGAAGAAAACCTCCCCGAGCCATCTGAAACCAGAGGCAATCCCTTGAAAGGGTGAGAGACTCCCTAAATTTCTTGAGAAAATTCTTTGAAGGTTATGAAACCAAGAAACGATTATGGTGCAACCTACAAAACCAATAGAGGGGGGAGAAGAGCACACCTCCAACATATTCTTTACTGGTCTTATAGGTTGCCCATGTAAGCAGAAAAGGAAAAGACAACATGCCAACAAGCAAGCGGTATGAAGCTAACACAACTACTACAAAAAGCCCCCACATATCCAGGAGTGTGGGGTCCCCTATAGAGTATAAGAAAGCAAGTACCATGAGCAGAAAATTAAAAGAGTGTAGCAAAACAAAAGAAAGGTAGAATGTTTGTTATGACCATGGAAATATAAATTTTAAACTGCTTTTTCATCAGCAGCCCCCTCAGCAACAGCCCCCTCGACCACGGCTCCTTCGATGGTAGCCTCCTCAACAGCAGCATGGCTGCTAGTTCCTCCTCTAGGCCCTCTTCATCTCCTAAGGTAGCCTCAGCACCCTTTTCTCCGTCTACTCCTGTTACAGTCCTGGGGGCAGAAACATAAGGATAGATCAACTGCTCCATTGGCTCTAGCTCAGCCATACCCACCTTGGCCGCCTGTAACTTGGCGATGGCCTGACCCATTCCGGGTAACCACCAAGGACTATCGGCACTTTCCGCCGGATCCCCTAAGAATTTGGGAGGAGTAGAAAGTTGGTCCAGACGGAAAGCGCGAGAGTAGGTCCCATCAAACCCTGGGGCTGAATGCTCGGCCACGGCATTGCTGAAGCCGTGGTCGATGAAATGAGGAATATGTGGCCCCATGGCGCATAGGAAGCTTGAGCTCTTTAAGAAACTGGACAGCCACTGAGTATGAAGAGTCCCCAATAACTCTTGACCCAAGGAGGAGGTAAACAGAGATTTGATGCAGGCTTGCACTCCAACATCCGGCAGTTCGCGTTCCATCCGCTTAATCTCTGCCCCCATCCGCTCCACCTCCTCTTCTAGATGTTTAACCCTAGCGGCATCCTGTTTGCTTTGAGCCCGGAGAAGAGGCACTTCCTCAGCCAGAGCTTGAGCTCGCTTATGAGCTTTGTCCTTCTCCGCGGTGACACCCTTAAGAGTTGACTGAAAAGAGGATGCCTCAGCTCGAAGAAGTTCAATCTCAGCAACCATTTCAACACCTTGGTCAAATATTTTGGTGTAGACAAGGCCAAACTGCATGACGAAAAGGAATAATGTTTAGGATATAGAGAAGTTAGACGCCATAAAGGTAAGGGAAAATACCTCAGAGAAAAGATGAGCGCCACGAAGCAGTTGATCCTCGGGGAGAGGCTTATCGGAAAGCTCGATGTTGGAAGGAGGAGGACATTGGCTGATAAGACGCTGAAGAGGCTCGTAAGAGGTAGAAAGGGGAACTTCTTTCTCAACAGGAGCTCGAGCAGTTTTCCCCCTCTTATTTTTAGAGGTACCGCCGTCAGAGAAGAAAGCATTGGTGGCCGAGCGAGTCCTCCTAGCGACAGAGCCTGGAACCTGGGCAGAAAAACTAGGGAGAGGAGGGGCCTTTGAAGGACTCTCCGGAGCCGGGGTCTTTACTGAGCTTTCTAGAGCAGGGGTAGGAGATTGAGGAACTTTTGGAAGATCTTCCGAGGCAGCCAATGCAGGGGCCTTCACCATTCCTAGAGCAGGAGCATCCCACGAGATATGACTCAACCAACTCATTCCTGCAGATAACCAAGAAGATTTTCAGAATTCAGAAAAATAACCACATGCAAGAAACGAAATACAAAAACAGGGGATTTTTTACCATCTCGAGGTTCTAAAGGGAAATCTTGAGGACAGAATCCAAAATGGGAGAGGATGCAAGGATTTTTGCAGATACTAAGAACATCAAAGTAATCGTGTTGGCGGACATGGGCATTGAGATTAGTCATAACAGTGTGGTTTGAAACAGAGTAAGCTTTCAGAGGAGGAGGAAGTATTCCTAGACTATGAAATATCCAATTCTCGTGGGGAAACGGCCAATCGGTGGGGTTAGTAACGAAAAAATAATAATCCCTCCAAGATGACTCTTCTTCATGGAGTTTCGTCATGAACTTGCAGACACGAGACCTCCTCCCACAGACATAGAAGAAGCCGTCGTTCAACTTGCAAGAATGTTGGCTCAGAAATAGTTCGGCAGAAGGCTCACCGCCATTCCCTTTCACCAAAATGAAAAACCCTATCATAGTACGGATAGCATTCGGAGTGAATTGATTGAGAGGAATCTGCATGCGAGTAGATATGGAGGCCAAATAGGGGTGAACTGGAAATCGAAGACCCGCCCTAATTTGAGCTTCGAAAAAAGCTAGGTTTCGGGGCTCAGGGAGATCAGGGCGTTCATCTGAGCGAGGAATTTGGAGAGTGTACTCCGGCGGAAAAACTTGGGCTTGAATAAGACTGGCTAGGTGAGTATTATTGATTAAAGAAGAAGGGAGATCAGGGTGGACTCGGAAGGATTTTGACCGGGAGATCTAGATGGAGAAGAAGGGCGAGACATTGACTAAATAATAAAAGAAAAGAAGATAGCTGGGTTACCTTGTTGAGAGAACTACGAAGTCAGACGGGGCGACCGACGACGGTGAGACTCGGGAAGGAGGACGCCTGAGAGGAGAAGTGGAGACAGCAAAGGAATTTTCGAGAAAGTGAAATTCAAAAAAGAGAAAAGGAAAGGAAAAGGTTGTGTGAAGTAAATGAGAAAAGGGGGAATCGAGGTTTTTCCTCGGGAAGATAGCCAGAGAGAGAAAAGGGCGACTGCGTGGGACCCAGGCTCGGAAGTCGAAACGTCTTCAGAGAAGGGGGGCGGGAAAAATTTCCGGAGGAGAGCATTTTTGAAATTTCTCTCCGTAGAAAGAATCATACACGTCTCTCCAGAAACGTCTCTGTGCTAGACTCACTTGAATTTTCTACTCTCACAAAAGATATACTTCTTTTACGAGAGTAGGGGGGAGTAGATGATGCGGCCTAAAAATGTCGTCCAATAAGAAGTCGACACGTGTATAGAGGATAAGATAAAGGAGGAGACATTGGATTAAAGAATACTCTCTAGATACAGAATCTCTTCTGGAAGTCCTTCCGGAGGGAGCTCCACCCGGAGAGAAACATCAGGAAGACTCAATCTTGATATGACTTGGTAGACCGAGAATATAGGAGAGCCCCCACGAATCGGCCCAAGATTGGTTGAAGGAAGACTCCTTCCTCCTTTATCTCAGTGGATGAAGTCCACTAAGGGGGAGTGGTTTCGGTTCTTTAGGGAGTGAGAGAGTTGAGGACCTTGTCAACACAGCAGGGCCGAGTCCAAGGAGTAGCTCCGAAATGGAAGGAAACCCTAACTTCCTCTTAGGAGGAAGCTCTCTATAAATAGGTTCTGGAGGATCATATCGAAGGAAGTAGCATACCCGGATCACTTATACGCGTTCGGGAATCCAGATATCCGACTCCAAGGATATCTAATCCATCCGTGCAATTTTTTGCACATCAATTATTATACACATGTATACATTGCTTTGAGTACATGCTCCAAATAACTTTTTTCAACTTTTCTGGTGATATATATATATATATATATATATATATACAGATTTTTAAGTGCAGATTATAGAGTATTTTATCAAGGATTCTTAAGGTATCATGGATTCCACCTTGATTTAATAACTCTATGTATTCCCTCAGCTTTATTTGTCTTCATTGGGAATTTACTTACCTGAAGATGAGGGTGTCTATTCACCTCATCTGATTCTCCTAGTCTGCTGCAGTTGTATCAGCTGAGGTCTTCTCAGCTGGTCTTTGCTCTTCATGTGCTTGGATCAAGGAGTCCTAGGCTATAGCATAGGGTCCTGAATCTTTCTTCAGCTAGGGGCTTAGTGTGAATTTATATCCCAACACGAAATCACTTGCATCACACATGAGCACAAAGGGTTCACTCCAATCCGGACTCACTAAGATAGGTGCGGTGATCAATGCCTCCTTAAGAGCCTTGAAAGAAATCAAACATTCATTAGTGAACTCAAAAGGCACATTTTTCTCAAGTAAATGAGATAAGGGTTTAGAAAGCTTAGAGAAATCCTTGATGAACCGACGATAGATTCCGGCATGACCAAGGAATGATCTTATCCCTTTCTCACTAGATGGTGGTGGTAATTTCTCGATGGCTACCACCTTAGCACGGTCCACTTGCAACCCCTTTGATGACACGTGGTGTCCAAGAACAATCCCGTCTCTTACCATGAAATGGCACTTCTCCCAATTTAAAACGAGATTAGTATCTTCACACCTCTGTAAAACAAGCTCAAGATTATGTAAGCAAGAAGTGAACGACTCTCCGAAAACGGAAAAGTCATCCATAAACACTTCCATAATATTCTCAATAAGCCCATGAAAAATTGCCATCATACATCTTTGGAAGGTAGCCGGGACATTACAAAGCCCAAATGGCATCCTTCTCCATGCAAAAGTACCATATGAACAAGTAAATGTTGTCTTTTCTTGATCCTCCGGGGCAATCATGATTTGATTATACCCGGAGTATCCGTCTAAGAAACAATAAAATGCAAATCCACTCAATCTATCTAACATTTGATCAAGAAAAGGCAATGGAAAATGGTCCTTGCATGTAGCCTTGTTAAGTTCACGGTAATCAACTCACACACGCCATCCCGTGGCAACCCTAATAGCAATCAATTCATTATTATCCCCATGTATGACCGTCATTCCACCCTTCTTAGACACTACATGTAATAGTGAGACCCATGGACTATCCGAAATGGGGAAAATCATTCCCGAATCAAGAAATTTAATCACTTCTTTTCTAATTACCTCTTGTATGATAGGATTCACTCTTCTTTGATTTTGCACAATGGGCTTCTTATCTTTTTCTAAACGAATTTTATGCATGCAAATCGAGGGGTTTATGCCTTTTAAATCTTCAATAGACCACCATAAAACTGACTTATGCTTCTTAATGACAATAAGAAGATCATGCAATTCACTATCATTTAAAATGGAAGAAACGATTACCGGACACTTTCCATCATCTTCAAGAAATGTATATTTGAGATGATCCGGTAGATGTTTCAAGCCTTCTTTCTTTCCTTCCGGTTTCTCTACTCCTTCCACGGGTTCCCTTAGAGGTGGTGTTGGAAACTTCTTTCTTCCCCAAACTTCATTGACATCCTTCTTCTCACAAGATTTCCTATCATCAACACAATCAAGTGAAAATTCATCATTCATAATATCAAGAATAGGAGTATCAAAAATATTAGGAGAGAAAGGGTCAAGATATTTTTCAAGTGTCTCTTGGACACAAAGTTCCACAACATCAATTGATTTGCATTCAAACTCCTCGGATGGATGTTTCATGGCTTCATATGATTTCACGACAAGCTTTTCCTTGCCAAGCTCCAATGTCACTTCTCCCGTGTAAGTGTTCACCACCGCTCTAGTCGTGGCTAGAAAAGGCCTCCCTAGAATCAATGGAACACTCTCATCCTCTTCTATGTCCATCACCACGAAGTCCGCGGGAAAAACAAAGTCACCAATCTTAATCAATACATCCTCAACAATCCCCTCCGGATAAGTGATAGATCGATCCGCAAGTTGGAGGGTCATGGAAGTGGGTTTCATCTCTCCATCCTTCAATCGGTTGAAGATGGATAGAGGCATGAGGTTGATACTTGCCCCCACATCACACAATGCTCTTCTTTTCTCATTGTTACCCAACTCACACAAAAGAGTTATGCTTCCCGGGTCCTTGATCTTTGGAGGGAGATTCTTTGGTAGTATTGCACTACATCCCAAAGTGAGATTCACCACTTCACTATCACCCGCCTTCCTTCTTTTTGTGATCAAGTCCTTTAGAAACTTTGCGTACGTGGGCATTTCCTCAAGAGCTTCCATCAAGGGGACATTAATAGTCACCTTCTTGAACACCTCCAAGAATTTTGAGAACTTCTCATCAAGTTTCTTCTTCATGAAACGTTGAGGGAAAGGTGGTGGATCAAGTGTTTTTGGAATCCCCCAAGCATCACACTCTATCTTCTCTTGCAACCTTGCTTCTTTGGCTTTTTTCCACTTAGGGATCCTCTCTTCTTTCTTCAACTCTTCCTTTTCCTTTGTTTCTTCAATCCCCACTTCTTCTTCCACAATCACAAAATCTTCTCCATTTCCCCTCTCTTAATCAACCTTCTCCCCTTCCTTAATTGGCATACTTGGGCCCTCATAACTCTTCCCACTCCTTAGCTCCACTTTCTTGCAATGCCCTTTAGGATTAGTTTCCGTAGTGGAAGGAAACTTGCCATTTTGGTTTCCACCGCTTGAAGAAGCAATTTGGCTCATGTGAAACTCCATGATCTTCATTTGCTTGGCCATTGAGAGCATTTGTTCATCCAACCTATCTATCTTTTGGTTTTGTTGAGCCATCGTTTGATTATTTTGAGCTATGAAAGTGGTCAACGAGTCTTCCAAATGTGGTCTCCCCTCATTGTTTGGTGCACGAGCACCCGGATCAAATCCCATAGGGAGTGTGAGAGCGGCCTTAGGATTTCCATAAGAGAAGTTTTCATGTTTCCGAGCATTTGGGTTGTAAGGAGGATTTCCTTGGAATTGGGCTTGGGCGTGTTGTTGGAAACGGTTTTGATTAGGAGCTTGGTTTGGGAATGGTTGGTGAAAATTTCCTTGTTGATATTGGGGCCTTCCCATGTAGTTAGCATCCTCAACTCGGTTCAACATGTTAGGCATTTCCATTCCCCCACCAAAATTTTCTCTCATTTGATTGTTCTCTATCAAATCAACCTTATCCAAGAGCATCTTGATTGTATCACCCAATGATGTGGAGTTACTTCCAATTTGAGCAACTCTATTTGATCTATTTCCATCAATGGGCCAATCGTAGGTGTTTGCAGCAATTGCTTCAATGATTTCCATTGCTACCCTTGCACTCTTTGCAAATAATTGCCCACCCGCGGATACATCAATGTATTGCCTTGAAGAGAGCCCCAATCCATTATAGAAGAAGCTAATCGTTTGCTCTTCCGCAAACCCATGTTGAGGACACCTCCTCAAAAGACTTTGGAATCTCTCCCATGCACTATAAATACTTTCATTCTCCCTTTGGAGAAATTGAGTAATCTCGGTCTTGCATTGAAGAGTCTTGGATGGAGGGAAGAATTTTAATAAGAACCTCTTGCTAAGCTCGTCCCATGTGGTTACTCGGTTGTTGATCATTGAGGTAAGCCATTCCTTAGCTTTATCTTTCAAGGTGAAAGAAAAGAGCCTCATCTTCAAAGTATCCTCATGTACCCCATTGATCTTCACCGTATCCGCATACTCCAAGAATCGGGACAAGTATTGATTGGGATCTTCAACTGGCACACCTCCAAATTGCCTCTTCTCTAGCATTCGAATTAGACTCGGGCTAATTTCGAAGTTGTTGGGCGCAATCGGAGGGCGCTCAATTGTTGGGATATGTATATCCCTAGTTTAGTTTTGATAAACCAAATCAAACATGTAATAAGATAAGTTGTATTGTATAGACAATTTTATTATACATCTTGTAATAGATAGGACTCTGGTTAGAAGAGAAGACATGTCAATGCTCAAGAAGAGAAGAGAAGACCAAGACCAGAAGTCTCCTGATAAGATAAGTTAAACTCATCTTATAGGATATGAAGAGTAAGAGTAAGATGAGTATACACCAGCTGAGTAGAAGTCCTCTTACACCAGCAGAGTAGAAGTCTTCTTACACCAGCAGAGTAGAAGTCTTCTTACACCAGCAGAGTATAAGTCTTCTTACACAAGCAGAGTAGAAGTCTTCTTACACCAGCGGAGTAGAAGTCATCTTACACAATTAAGGGAAGACCAATCAGAGCTGAAATCAAGGATTGACAAGATATGTGCACAAGAAAGGAAAATCAAAGATATGATTGAAATTACATGACAATGGTAATATTCAATCATATCAAATCAAGAGATTGCCAATTCCTGAATTAGTGGAGATTTGAATTGCTATCATCCAACGGTAACATTCAAACATCAACACTATATAAATGAGTTCAGTTCATACATCATTGGGAGTGTGAAGAGGAGTGAGATGCAGAGGTCGAGCAAAGTTCTTAAAGTCCAGAAATAAGAAGAGCTCAAGAAGATCGTTCATGAAGATTCAACACGCATCACCTCATCCCCAATGAGTGAACTCATAACATCTAAACCAGTTTAGCCACTCATATATATATCCATAGCTTACAGAGAATTTCCCAATCCTAGCATGAGGCTAAAACAGATTGTAAGGGAAATTCTCATCTAGTTCATATACACAAAACCCACCTTCTACCATCAACCCCTAGAAGTTAAGTTGAGTGTTTATCACTGTAAAGAGTGCAAGTGCTCCCAATCACTTGTGGAGACCGTAGCAGTTTGGAACTGCTCAGAGCTCACTGTAAGAGTATAAGTGCTCCCAATCACTTGTGGAGACCGTAGTAGTTTGGAACTACTCAGATCTCAAAGTCCTACCCTTGGGACTATAAAGGACAGGCCCTGTTAATTTTCGGGAAATTAAAGGGATTAAACATCACGTTTGGAACGTGAGAGTGGACGTAGGAACGTATATCCGAACCACTATAAATTACTGTGTTATTTACATTTCTGCACTTTATTTTCAAGTTTTTTTATACATATTTGTGCATAAACTGTTTTACAAACTTTATATAAGAAGTAGACGAGTATAATCTTTATGGGCGCACTACAAAATTCCGCACTTAACTCTGATAGGTAATTAATCAGCCGACTAACTAGTCCTAGGCCCCTAGTGAAATCAGCGGACTAGTTACCTTGAAGAGTTAGTTTATTTTCCACACCATCAGCAGACATCAAGTCAGCTGATCCATACTCGACTCGTCTTGTTTTTCGGGGACCAACAAGTGGTATCAGAGCAGTGTTTTCAAAAGACCATTGCTTTGAATTTTTTATTTTCGAAAACCTGCATTTTTTTTTTCAGATTTTAGCGTGTGAGTACACTTTTTAAAGTGGAATCGATGTTTTGAATCGAACTCACTGCTTTACCGGGACGTGTGATGATTTTTGGCCAAATTCCATCGTTTGAGCCATCAAAAACACGTTTTACTGTTTTCAATGGTCACCTGAATAGATCCGTTTTTGAAAAACTGTTTTACATGCATTCTTTTTTCATAAAAAATCATACTTGCATGTATTTGGATTATTGTGTGTTAAGAATAAGTCAACAACAAAGGGGGAAATTTAGCTCAGCTGAGTTCTATCCCTATTTGGATTTACACGCGTATGAGCAAGAAGAGGAGATCAAGATGATCTAGTTGTTAGAAGACCTGAAGGTAAGAAGAGCTTAATTGGAAGTCGTCTGATTTGCAACATATCAGCTGAAGAGTAGATAAGAAGACCTTTGTAATAGCTGATTAGGTGAGTCTGTGTTTATAAAGTGCAATATTAATAAAACTCAACTTTTTAGCTTTTGGAGATAACATCTAGTTATCTCATCTAATGACAACTTCTCATTGTCATCATACAAAAGCCTTTTGTTTTTACTCTTCTGCACTATTATATGGACTCTAGCACTGTCTGTTCTTTATTGCTTCAGTTAGTGTTAGATGATTTGGTTATATCAAAAAGGGGGAAATTGTTGGGATATGTATATCCCTAGTTTAGTTTTGATAAACCAAATCAAACATGTAATAGGATAAGTTGTATTGTATAGACAACTTTATTATACATCTTGTAATAGATAGGACTGTGGTTAGAAAAGAAGACATGTCAATGCTCAAGAAGAGAAGAGAAGACCAAGACCAGAAGTCTCCCGATAAGATGAGTTGAACTCATCTTATAGGATAAGAAGAGTAAGAGTAAGATGAGTATACACCAGCTGAGTAGAAATCCACTTACACTAGCAGAGTAGAAGTCTTCTTACACCAGCAGAGTAGAAGTCTTTTTACACCAGCAGAGTAGAAGTCTTCTTACACAAGCAGAGTAGAAGTCATCTTACACAATTAAGGGAAGACCAATCAGAGCTGAAATCAAGGATTGACAAGATATGTGCACAAGAAAGGAAAGTCAAAGATATGATTGAAATTAAATGACAATGGTAATATTCAATCATATTAAATCAAGAGATTGCCAATTCCTGAATTAGTGGAGATTTGAATTGCTATCATCCAACGGTAACATTCAAACATCAACACTATATAAATGAGTTCAGTTCATACATCATTGGGAGTGTGAAGAGGAGTGAGATGCAGAGGTCGAGCAAAGTTCTTAAAGTCCAGAAATAAGAAGAGCTCAAGAAGATCGTTCATGAAGATTCAACACGCATCACCTCATCCCCAATGAGTGAACTCATAACATCTAAACCAGTTTAGCCACTCATATATATCAATAGCTTAGAGAGAATTTCTCAATCCTAGCATGAGGCTAAAACAGATTGTAAGGGAAATTCTCATCTAGTTCTATACACAAAACCCACCTTCTACCATCAACCCCTAGAAGTTAAGTTGAGTGTTCATCACTGTAAATAGTGCAAGTGCTCCCAATCACTTCTGGAGACCGTAGCAGTTTGGAACTGCTCAGAGCTCACTGTAAAGAGTACAAGTGCTCCCAATCACTTTTGGAGACCGTAGTAGTTTGGAACTGCTCAGATCTCAAAGTCCTACCCTTGGGACTATAAAGGACAAGCCCTGTTAATTTTCGGGAAATTAAAGGGATTAAACATCACGTTTGGAACGTGAGAGTGGACGTAGGAACGTATATCTGAACCACTATAAATTACTGTGTTATTTACATTTCTGCACTTTATTTTCAAGTCTTTTCATACATATTTGTGCATAAACTGTTTTACAAACTTTATATAAGAAGTAGACGAGTATAATCTTTATGGGCACACTACAAAATTCTGCACTTAACTCCGATAGGTAATTAATCAGCCGACTAACTAGTCCTAGGCCCCTAGTGAAATCAGCGGACTAGTTACCTTGAAGTGTTAGTTTATTTTCCACACCATCAGCAGACATCAAGTCAGCTGATCCATACTCGACTCGTCTTGTTTTTCGGGGACCAACATCAATCCCATCATAGTACCTTTGAATGGTTCTTTCTTCCTCATGACCAACTCCACCCTCATTCCCCGCTCCAATGATTCGGTTGTCGACCGGGGGTGGATTGATATTTTGATTGTTATTGTTTCCTTGGTTCTCCACCATTGTTCTCTCTTGTTCAAGTCTTTGATTCCGATCTCGATTTCTTCTTCTAGCGGTAGCTTCAATTTCCAAATCAATAGGAATTGGGTCGATCCCACTTCCTCTTGTGTTCATGCACCTATAGAATCAACCAAGTATCAATTTCCAAAGACAAGAAAAACAAAGAACTTGCTAACAAGAAAATAAAATCACTAGTACTCAAGACCAACAAACACTAAGTTACTTAAAAACAAAACTAGTCCCCGGCAGCGGCGCCAAAAACTTGACACGTGATTTTACCAACACGTTCCCCTCGAGTATAAGACGTTCGTATGTAATAAAATCAAGGCCCGGTTAAATTATCGATCCGTGGGACTAGTATGTGAAAGTAGCCTTAGTGTATATGTTGTTCTTTGAATATAGTAAAAATTCATGGTTTGTACTAACAAATATAAATGAAATTCTCAATTGACGATTAATGATAAGCAAATAACTAAGAAGAATACAATAGAAATCAAGTGAGGATGGGTAGTGTTCGGGTGTTTGTCCTTGTGTGGAATCGATGTTAATAGTTGAAGTCTATGTGTAATTCATTGGATAGAATTTGGTAGAAGTAATCACTAAGCATATATCGCGTGAAGAACCTAGGATCGAGAGGATGAATAGAGATTTTCTTACCCGGGTAATCACATAACTAGGGGGTTCGACTCTACCTACGTTATACTAACTAATCCCTAATTATGTTTTTCCACTCGAATACTCATAACCAAACTCCTATGGCCTTCTCATTAACAACTCAATTGTTAATTCAAGCAATTAATGTAGATAAATGGGGTTCTAATTAAATTTAGCCAACTCTCGTTGCGATAAACCAATATTAACTTATTCACTCGATTCCCAACCCTCGATTATACTATCTACCCCGATTAACCAACTCTCGTTGCATTAATTGAGTTTCCAATACAACTTAATAATTGAGTTCTTGCAAATAATCTAACAAAACCCATAAACCTAACCAATAAACCTACCAATGAATTCCACAATTAAAATCAATCTAAAACATTAATTCCCTCACAATTCTATAACACCCAAACACCAATTTGCTTAGCCCATGGCTAATTTAATGAAATTAAGGAAAGCAAATGAGAAATTAAACATACCCATAATAAATAACACAAGAATCTTCAATAAAAGTAAAGGTATCACCTCTTTGAATGAAAATGTAGACAAAAACCTTAAAATGCTTCAATGGAGTCTTCAATCCTTGCTTGAAAATGAAATTACAACCCACAATAACAATTAAACTAAGGAAAATCACTCAATTCTATGGCTAAACTAAGAAAAACGAGCTAAGATGGAGCAAGATGATGAAATTTGGATGTGTAGGGAGCTTGTGTGGCCTCCAATGGCTTCTTCCTCTAAAAAAAAAAACAAAAATTGGGGCTTAAATACCCTTCCTAAAAAGCTTGGCACGTGTCCCTAGATCAAAAGAGAGAAGAGGAAAAAATTTCAGGTGGAGCACGGCCGTGCACGGGGCTCGGCCGAGCTGCCCGTGCTTAAAAACGTGTTCACGTTTTTTTTCTTCAGGAGCACGGCCGTGCTCGTGTCTCGGCCGTGCCCTGGCCATCCTCCTCTTCCATCGAGCTCGACTGAGCTTGTGTCTCGGCCGTGCTTCTTCCTTCCCCAAATTTCTCGGTCTCGGACGTCTCTATTCCGAGAAGAGGGCTCGGTCGTGCACCTCTTAACTTGATCCTCGTTTTTCTCATATCTTTCGATCCGGGTGCCCGATCGACTCGATTCTCGTCTTATTTTGACCCTCTTCTTGATGCCTTTCCTGTGGTTGACTCATTGGATTGATCCAACGGCTGGATTTCTCGTGGTTTGCTCCGAAACTTCTCATTTTACCTAAAAATTGAACAAGAACATCCGTGTATCAAAATATCGAACAATTAACTCACGATTACATGATTCTTGCAAGCATTTCTTGATATTTAGAGCACAATTCACCCATAATTCGAGCAATCCCACGATAAATCAAGGGTTCGTAGTAGTAATGGACGTATTCGACCAAGTAGTATTGACCTAGGAGGTGGGTGTGTGCAATGAGTCCCTAGAGTTGTATGTTGGCATAACCAATGTAACTACGGTTTCGGGTTTTGAATTTCTTAGATTAAGCTAACTTACTATCAAAATGCAAGAAATTAAAATAAACACCAACCTAGAAACTAACAAGTGATTTAAACTTCTAAAAATAAGCAAATAACCATAAAGAGTAATTACCATAACTTAGTAAGGAATATTACTACCAAAACAAGAAATTGACAATTAAAACAATAAACAACTACGAATATAATTCCAAGAAGTGCAAGGGTGAGAGAATGCTTCGGGTGTTCTCTACCTAGTGAAATCGAGATGAATTGCTTTTACTTTGTTAATGCTTCAATTAAGGTTTGCTAAGAGCACCTAAATGCTAGGATGACAACCATTTCCCTTCGGGTAATATAGCCTTAATTCTAAGGTGTTCCAAAACCCGGTAATAAGGTTTTCTTCCTAATACTCACCAACTACTCAAACAACCATTCAAGTAATTAATGTCTTTTAATGGGGTTACAATACGATTAACTCTCTCTCGACGAATTAAAGGTATAACTCACACCATAAATATAAACATGTCCATGTAACTCTCGTCTACGCTAAACATGCATCTAAATATGGAGTAATAGAAGTTAACACACAAAGTACCAATAATTCCCAATAAAAGAAACAATAATCCAAATATCAACAATAACAAAGCTCGATCAATTCCAAAACTCAATATTCACGTAGTTTTGAAAACCCAAAGCATAAAATATATTAGCCCATGGTGTTTGGAGGAACACCCATGGCTAAGCTAACACAAGAGAATGAAATAAACATGAAACTTGTAATTAAATAGCAAAAAAGAGTATGGTTAGAAGTCACCTTGTTGTTTCTTCAAAATACCTAGGTATTACAAAAGAGTAGAGCCTTGTTCTTCAAAAACCTATGCTAAGTATCCTATCTTGAAGCTAAAGTAGAAATTAAAGTAGCAATAACTGTGAAAATTGGGCTAAGTAAGACTTAGGGTTTATGGGTTTTGCAATAAAATAGGCCAAGATCCTTTACATACTGAGTTGGAAGCTATTTAAAGCTTCAGAGAGTGTGTGAGACAAAATTAGCCATTGGATCCTTGAAGTTCTTCCAAATTCGAGAAATTCCCCGAAAAACGTAAGTTGACTCGGTCAACCGAGTGATATGACTCGGTCAACCGAGTCGGGTGGACATACAGTGGGATTTTGGGTTGCAAAACCCACTTGGCTGCTAGTGTGGAGTCACTCAGCTGCCAGTGTAAAGTCACTCGGTCGGCCGAGTGACCTGGAGATTTTTCAAACTTTCTGGAAGTCCACCTCACTCGACCGCCAATGTGAGACCACTTAGTCGGTTGAGTGATTACTGCTGCTCAGGCTTTTCTAACACTTTTTCTCCGCTTTCCTGGCTTGTCCTCCAACCGAACTTCAATTCCCATGCACCAATGCTCGTTTTTCCCCTAAAATGGACCATTTCACCTTGTTTCATACACTTTGAACACATTTCTTGACGACAAGGTTAGTAGCATAATTTCTATCAATTAAGCCCAAAATCACATCAAAATGCTACAATAATATAGCAAAAATGAGCACAAATACGAGCAGTCTCACACCCAATCAACAACTTGATGCAAACTTTAAGAGAAGGAAGACCCTGCTGAAAAAGAAGAAGTAATCTAAAGAGCCAATGCCAGAAGGCATCAAAGACGATGTAGAAGAAAAAGATGTTGAACTCCCAGAGCCAACGAATCAGCGGATTGATGAATTCCTTGATACAATTCACAATCTGAGATGGCTGAATCTGAAGAGAGAATGGCAAACAATCTATTATCTTGCTCACAGATGGGGAGATCAAGATCAGCTAACGACCTTCAAATGTTTCGAAAGCTATCTCATAGAGAAGGACTACGAATTTCTAAACATCATAATCAAAGATGCACCTGAGAAGAACATCAACATTGTCCTACCTGATTTTCCTGAATGGGAAGCTACCAGAACCATTCATGGAAAGAAGGACATGAGAGAAGCTGATCATGTTGTTGATAAGATCGTTCTAATTGAGAAGATTCGAGACAAGATGATTTTAAAAGAAGTGAAGAATAGAGTCTACCAAGCATATGACAAATATAGAAGACATTCCATTCCGGCTGTTAAGTATTTTATCTTGTATTTGTAATCTGATTTCCATATGCTCTGATGAATACAAGTATTTACTTTTTCAGCTTCAGACAACAACTCATTGTCTTCTTTAGAAGCCATTTGCACTCTATATTTACTTAAGATAAGCTCTGGTTTATGGTCTTAGCTCTGATACATATTTGTATAGTGCTCTGATACTTATTTCTTTTCATTGCTCTAATACATACTTTATGTACTAGATGCTCTGATTCATTTTATTTTCTAACCTTTAATGATTTCAAATTATTAGTTAACTATTCTGATAACTTAGCTTAGTTAGTTCTGGCTTCATCAAAAAAGGGGAAAATTGTTGGATATTAATCCAGCCCCTAATCTGATTGCAATTTATAAGTTTAGTTTTGATGGCCAAAACCAAATCAGTAGAGTACAAGTTACATCAATAATTTGTAATCTAGAACTAAGTTACCTAAGTGAAAGTGTGTGTGCGTGCGAAATTAGATATGTTGTATGTCGTGTTGGAACAGCCTAGACAACACTATGCAGCGGAAATTAAAATGCACGTACTGAAAATAGAAGTATTCAAAATTTGCATAGATTATAAAATAATCTATGCTGTTCACTATATTAAATATGTGAAACGAGTACAACCTCTTTGAGGTGTATAAAAACACTACGAAAGTGTATATGATTTACTAAGTTCTATGAAACTATCTCCCTCATAGATCTATGCAAATAACCTAGTAAATAAGAGTATGTTCAAACACACTATTATTCGGGTTTACAATAATGTGAAGAACTACAAGAAGAAACAAAGATTTTCCTAACTAGAAGCGTATATAGCGTTCAATAGAGTAGTAATCGATTTCAACTTTTCTTCTTGTGTAACTTGTGTTGAGGGAGCTTCTGTATTTAAAGGCTTCATGGACGAACTGTGAGATCATGCGGTTAGAAACTTCTCTCCACCACTCCTAGAATTTAGGGACTTGTTATACAATGTCTAATAACTTCTCACTCCCACGCAGTGGCATGACTTGGTGTTGCCCACGACTTATAACTGCTCTGGGGACATCATTAGACAACAAGCGTAAGATAAGAGTTAGTGAGAAAAGGAAGGGCAAATTCTGATGTTGTCATAAGTGTTGGGAACATTAAACACAACACCCGGCTGTTAGTGTTGGATCATTAAACAAAACACTTATATCAACATCAACAATCTCCCCCAATTTGACTTTTCTACATCAACACAACTGAAGTTCACACAACGGAAATATTGATTAAGAAGTTTACACAATTGATATTTCAAAAATATGAAGTAACAATTTGTATAAGATCAAATTAAAGAAAACAACATCTAAACCAAAAACCTTGTTTAGATTTGAATAACTTAAGCAAAAATAAATCCTAAATAATTACAGAATGTAAATAACAGAGTTTGAGAAATTAAAAAAAATAAGTACAAAGCTTTTACAACAAAGAAAGAACTGAATTAACACATGGGAAAGGATTGGGCTGAAATGAGTTTCAGCCGCATCTCCATAGTCTGCATATACTCCCCCATAGTGTAAGTTCTCCCCCTGTCTTCAAGCTCATCATACATCCAGGTCACAGATCACCATACAGATCCTGGATGTCTTGATCATCTTCCTCAGTCATTGCAGTGTCAGCAGCAGGTTCATTAGTTCTGCCAGGAACTGAATCCGGTTCATCTACATCAGGTGGAGCAACAATGTTAGTAGGCTGATTGTATGAACTGTCAGCTACTTCCCCTGTTGAAGTGGAAAGAAGATCCATCCAAAATTTCTTTTGGATTAGAAGATCCTCCACAGAATGCTGTAGATTAAGAATAGATCCCTGCAAAATATCAATCTGCCTCATAATATATTGTGAAGATAAGTAAATTGAGGAGGCAACTCCTTCTAGATGCAGTGTGGAACTGTGGAAGGGATCATTTGCTGGAACACTGGTTGTTGTACTTGGGCCTGCTTCATCATCATTCCTTCTCAAAGGAAGATCAACCACCCTGTCACCTCGTACTAGGAACTGATTTGAAATGCTGAAGCCTGAGATATAAGTGCTCAGAACCTCATCTTCATATCTTTCAAAGGCTTTGTCCAGCAGGTATTTGTACACAAGACATGGGTAAGGTAGTATGCCTCTTCCAGACATATCAGACTCAAAAGTCATCATATTAGTGAAAATAACATGTCCTAGGTTAAACCTTTTCAAGTGCCCAATCTTGTACATCAAAACAGTCTGTTTTAAGGTGAGAGTGGTGTTGTTTGTAGTAGGCAGCCAATTAAAATAAACCAACTTATGCAAGACATAATATAAAACTAGTCAGTTTAGAGGCCAAAATCCTTCTCCTCCATTTGGTAATTACTCCCCTAGTCAGGATGCTTATCATAACATCATGATCAGTAACAACAGGATCCTCCATAATTTTTGTTTTAAGCAAAAAATTGATTCTCCCAGGGGTAATCATATGCCTATTTCCTCTAAACCAAAAATGTCCATATCTTGTAGAATTTGGATCACCAGCAAATTGAGGGATATTAGCATAGAATTCATATATCCAGTCAACAATGTAAGGACAAGCAAATTGTAAGGCATGCAGCAAAGATCTTTCTTTAAACCATTCAAGCAGATTCAACTCTTCAAAGTCAGGAACTTTAATCAATCTTTCACTTAAAATCTGCCCAGTTCTTACTGTATGCTTGACTTATCATTATAGTCCTCATCAGAGTCACTATTCCTATCATCAGAAGAGAAAAGTACCTCGTTTTCATCTTCTTCTGAAGAACTGGATGACTGTTCAGGATCAGACGGTTCTGGTCTTGCCATCGAAGAGGCAACACTCTCGGGCTCTCGGAGCCTTTTTGATCATCGGATCGGTGGAGTGGGTTCACTCTCCTCATCCATTTCCTCAGCTACTTCGTCCACATCATCCTCATTAACTGCCTCTTCTGTAGCTGTGACTTATTCTGGCTCTGTTTCTGGTTCTGGGTCGGAGTCAGAAACAGCAATAGGATCGGACACATTCCCATCAGTTCTGGGCTTCTTCCCCTTTCCTGTATAATCAACAATCTTGCCCAGGTTCCTTTGGGACTTCCTCTTTCCACCCGGCCATTTTCTTGCAGTAGGAAGAGCAACGACCATTTTCCTCTGATACCAACTGAAAGTGTGTATGCGTGCGAAATCAAAGATGTTGTATGTCGTGTTGGAACAGTTTAGACAACACTATGCAGCGGAAATTAAAATGCACGTACTGAAAATAGAAGTATTCAAAATTTGCATAGATTATAAAATAATCTATGTTGTTCACTATATTAAATATGTGAACGAGTAAAACCTCTTTGTTGGGATATGAATCCTAATACAAGTCCTAAATTGATGTTGAAGTAGTTTTGATAAGCCAGAAAGAAGACTTGAATATATTTCTAAGTGTTGACTGATCTAGTTATGGAAGTCGTCTTGTAAAGATCAGTAGAGTACAAAGTACAAAATGCATATATGAAAGAAAGAAAAGACAAGTACGTTTTATAAGTACTATGTTATATTCATATAGGTTTATGATGAGTGATTAATCGATGTATAGAAGCTCATAGTTCATATGTTCATATTAATTTATAGATGTTAAGGTGACTAAGCTGGAATTATAAAGCTTAAAGTAATGTAATAGTCTTGTTAAGATTAGATGATAGGACTAGTATAGTTTTGTATCTGAAGAAGATCTATTGAAGATATAAGAGACAAGAAGACTCGACCAGACAAGACAAGTAAGAAGAAGACTGAAGATTTGTCTAAGTATGGAAGACTAGACAAGATCAGTATGAAGTCTATGGATAAATCAGAAACGCGTATAAAGTGTATATTGAAGAGTTAGTTATGGAATAACTAATTAACTAAAGAAACGCGTGGAAGGATAAGAAGTAACCGTTCGAAGTTAGTTATCAAGAAAAGATTGTTGGATAACAGAATGTTCTTGATTCCAGATGCTTATAAATACATGAAGACATTTGACGGTTATGACTACTGAAGCTCGTGATATTGAAACGTATTATTGAGAAGAATTCGAAGCAAGAAAACTCACAGAGTTCAAGTTCAGAAAGTTGAAGCCAGAAGACAAGTCACAAATTTGAAGAAGGCTACTACTGGACTAGAGAAGTTTTTCATTACTGTTTGTTATTTTTCAAGTTGTTAATTACTTGTAAAATAGCTAGTTGTTAGATCGAAGAAACACTTGGTAGTGTTATCGAAAAGATCGAATTCTTATTTCTTGGGACTTAAAGCCACAAGAACACACTACTCGAAGAGAAGAGTAATAAGAATTTCACGACTGGAGTTGTGAGAGTGGATGTAGACAAGTTGTCGAACCACTATAAATCTTATGTTTGATTTACTTTATTGTTTTATTTGTTGTTTGATTGTTTACTTGTTTAATTGATTAATACTGCATATAGAATAGACAAGATAAGTGTTCATACAGATGTTCATATTGCGAGATTAGTTGAGTATAAATTTGTTGGGCTCATTATTGATTCTGATATTCCGCATTGTGTATTTTGATATATTGAAAGATTTTGAAAAGTCTATTCACCCCCCTCTAGACGTTTTCTTAGCTTACTCAATATTATCTACTCAACTAGGGACCTACAAGTGGTATCAGAGCAGTAGTTTATTGGACTGCTGTTTCTTGATAACCTCTATAAGACTTGGGTGAAGTCTTGGTTCTTGATTGTCTCTTGTTCATCACTGTTCTTGAAATTATCTGTATCTTTGATCAAAACTGCATTCTACTAATCTTCTTGACATCATGTCTTTGGAAATAAGTGCTAACAAACTTCCTAAGTTTTCTATCCAGGATTATGACTACTGGAAACTCAGAATGGAGGCGATTTTCAGTTCGACTCATGATCTTATGATCTCTGTTGTTCACGACTATGGTGCCGAATACTGCCACTCTGGACAGATCAAAAGTTGTTGGGGGTACTCGTCCCCAAACCCAGGTCAGAGTTAACTTCTGAGGAAATGAGACAGAACAACCTGGACAGCTTGGCTAAGAACTATATTTTACATACCCTTCCCAATGAGTATCTTGGGAAAGTATTAAAATGTAAGGGAGCCAAGGAAATGTGGGATCGACTTGCTGTTATTTGTGAAGGGACCTCCCTGATCAAAGAAAATAAGTTATCCACAGTTGTACAGAGGTTCGAATCATTTAAGATGAAGGCTGGTGAAACGATAGACCAGTTAGATACTCGTTTTACAAGAATTATGAATGATTTGAAAGTACTTGGCAAAACTTATACTGTTCGTGAAATAAACTTGAGAATTCTTAAGAGTCTTGATGCTAGATAGAAAGTGGTCAAAATGATCAATAAGAATACTCAGGATATAGATGAGTGTTCAGCAGAGACAATGTTCCAAACTCTAAAAGCTCACGAGTTTGATCTAGATGAGGATGATCCTATTGCCAGTAGTGATAGAGAGAAAGTTGTGTCGAAAAATGTTGCCTTTAAGTCTAGTTCGTCTAAGAGCTCTAGAGTAGGCAAGTCTAAGTCTAAGACTAAGTCTGCTAGTGTTAAAGACGAGTTAGATAGGACTGATCTAAGTCTAAAAGATCAGGTTAATCTTATGGTTAGAAAGTTCGACAGGTTAAACAAGCGCTACGGTAGATATAAGAGGTTTTACAAAGACTTTAGAGGTTCTGCTACTAAGGACTCGTTTGAGACCAGACAAGACCGAAACTCGTCCGAAAGGAGAGACGAAGTCTCGAAAGGAAACAGACGAGACAGGGACTCTGAGGATACGAAGATTAGACGTTCTGATAGACGAGATAAGAGAAGGGATAATTCTCCTGTGAAAAAGTCTACTAACGATCTATTATGCTATAACTGTGAGAAACCAGGTCATTACATTTACGAATGTCCGGACCTGAGCACTGATGATCGTGGAGAACGGAAAGCAAGGCGTGAACGAAGATACAACAAGGGTAAGAAGGTTATGATGGCTAATGATGACTCTGAAATGGATTCAGACGAGTTACCATCGTCTTCATCTAGCTACCCATCTACGCATGAAGAAGAAGAAGATGAAGCTTTCATAGTGGATGATGGCCTAAGCTTCATGGCGAAAATCGAACAAGAGGTATCATCTACAACTTCGTTTCAATCATGTGATGAATCGGATTCTGATGAAAGTGATACTGCCGACAGTGGAGTAGGGAGTAGTCTTCATCACTCTACTAGTGTGACTGAAGAAGACCTCCTACTTGCTAACAAGGCATTCATTGAAGTCAGCGACGAGAACATCGCTTTAAAACAAGAAATCATTTATCTTAAAGAAGCTCAGTCTAAAGTAGATCCTAATATAATTGTCCTAAACAAACGCCTGACAGAAGAGTTGGATCAACTTAAAGTCAAGTGCGCGTCAACAGACAAGTCATATCAAGACTTACTAAAAAGACATGCTACTGAGACTAATGAATTCAATGTTTTAAAGAACAAATGCAAAAAGCTTGAAGAACGCAATAAGTTCTTAGAGACTGAAGTCGTAAATCTAGACCTTAAACTTACTGACTTGGTTAATTCTTCAAAGATTAATCTTCAACTGTCAGATAGGTATAGGGCTCCAGATGACAAGACAGGGTTGGGAGCTGAAACACCTAACTCGTCTACTCATGTCATTAAGAACCCTATTGTTGCTAGTTCAAGTTCTTTGACAAATGATAAAGGCAAAAGACCAATGGAATACGATATTGGAATGCCACCCAAAGGTGTTGTACAGAAGCAGACTAGAGTTAACACTTCGATTACCAGAGGTGGTAAAAAGAATGTTAACAACAGACCTGCTCCGTTTAGAACTAATCTAAAGAGGACCACTAGTCGTGGACGACCAAACCAGGTCAGATACGAAGATTGGTATCCTCAGGAGACGAGTTCTACACAAGTACAGACTAGTTGGAAAGAGCTTAGACCTCCTCTCATAAGGCAGTCTCAGCTCTACTCGACTAGACCTAGGAAGGTTGCTCTGAATTATCGTACTCAACCTGTCTTATATCCTCCACCTTTGTCTTACGATATCATAAGTGAGGAAAGATCTAAACGAGTCTATAAACCGTATGGCCCGAATGCATACAAGCCCTATTCTGACTATCAAAGGCCCATGCCTACTCAAGTAGAGGTTAAGTCGAAAGGCTACCTCAGACGAGTAGACACGACTAATGATAGGCCAGATAAGGACAACAGGGTCTTATTTTGTAACAAGCATGGTAGAAAGCTTAAGAGATCAAATTTGTTCAGGACTCCTATGTATATTTGCAGGGTCGACTTGACTTGTATAATAAGGGTGGCTCTGTAGGAGAAACTTGGTACATCGATAGTGGGTGTTCACACCACATGACAGGTACTAAGACTCTTCTATCGAGTTACTATGATCAAGAAGGACCCAAGGTAATTTTTGGTGATAGCTCAACAGTTGTTACGAAAGGCTTTGGTTACATCAGGAATGGAGATGTAGAGATACAGGACGTATCCTACGTAGAAGGTTTGAAGTACAATTTATTATCTGTTTCTCAATTATGTGATCGTGGTTATAAGGTACAGTTCAAAAGCCGAAAGTGTGAGATCATAGACAAGAGGACTCATACTGTACTACTCGTCGGCATAAGATAAGGCAGCGTGTATATTGTGAATTGGAATAGCAGTCCGAGGGATACTTGTCTTCTTAGTAAGAACCCTAAAGAGATCAGTTGGCTATGGCATAGACGCCTATGTCATATGAACTTTAAGGTGATTAATAAGATCGCAAGAGATTACCTTGTTGAAGGTATACCCAACGAAATCTATTACAAGTCACATGTATGCAATGCTTGTCAGAAAAGTAAGCAGGTAAAAGGTTCATTTAAATCAATTCCTACTCTCTCAACAAGTAGAGTCTTAGAACTCCTACATATGGATCTTCATGGTCCGATAACTCCTCCAACCTTGAATGGTAGAAGGTACACACTTGTTGTGGTGGACGACTATTCTAAGTTCACTTGGGTAGTCTTTCTACACAATGAATCTTGACAATGGATTGATTCTTCTCAACTTGTAACTTCTCAACTTGATTATTTCTACCTGATCTGTTGAAGAAGTTACAAGTTGAGAAGAATCAATCCATTGTCAAGATTCGTAGTGACAAGGGGACTGAATTCATCAATTGCTATATCAAAGATTTTTGTTCTAAACGTGGTATCCAGCACCTTACTAGTGCAGCTAGGACCCCACAACAAAATGGTGTAGCTGAGAGAAGGAATAGAACACTCAAAGAAGCATGTAGAACCATGTTGGCCGAGTATAATACTCCTCAAAAGTTTTGGGCAGAGGCGATCAATACTGCATGCCACTCCCAGAACAGAAGTGCTATCAATAAGGTACTAGGTAAGACGCCCTATGAGATTTGGAAAGGTAGAAAGCCCAGAATTTCATATTTCTATATATTTGGTTGTAAGTGCTTCATCCATAACAATGGGAAAATTAAGTTAAATTCATTTGATGCCAAAACAGACGAGAGGATATTCTTAGGATACTCCTCGACTAGCAAAGCATTTAGAGTGTTTAACTACTCGACTCTTTGTGTGGAAGAAACACCGCATGTTGTTTTTGATGAATCTCGACAGGACTCGTCTACCGACCAGATCAGTAAGAAAGTGGATAACTTATCGATCCAATCTGATGAGGAATCAAAAGTGTACGAATCAGTTCAAGCCTACAATCCATTCATGAAAGCTCTTGAATCAGATGACAAGGAGAAGGTAAGTGCTCAAGGTAAGTCTACTAGACCAGTTGACATGCCTGCTCTAGTTGACTCGACTACTCCTGATAAAACTACTGATACAAATGATGTTGAAATGCATGAGGCTATACCTGAGTTAGATGATGATAGTATGCCTGTTAAGACAAGAAAAATATGGAAATCTGCTCATAATACTGAAAATATCATTGGTGACTCTACTAATGGTGTAAAGCCTAGACGACAACTCTTTGAGTCGCAAGAACAGCCGAGTCCAACTATATTTTGCTGGTGTTGTTTCCTTTCATCTATCGAGCTTACGACCGTTAAAGAGGCACTGGCTGATAGTAATTGGATCATCGCTATGAAAGACGAGTTGAACCAGTTTGTTCGAAACGACGTCTGGGAACTTGTTGATAGGCCGGAACATCATAATGTATTTGGCACACGATGGATTTTCAAAAACAAGAAAGATGAGAATGATGTAGTCATTCGGAATAAGGCTAGACTAGTAGCCCAAGGCTATTCACAAGCTGAAGGCATAGATTATGATGAAACTTATGCTCATGTTGCTGGACTAGAAGCCATTCGATTATTCCTTGCATATGCTGCTTATATGAAGTTTAATGTATATCAAATGGATGTTAAAAGTGCATTTCTTAACGGTATTCTTGCGGAAGAAGTGTATGTTGAACAACCTCCAGGTTTCGAAGTCAAAGGCAACCAAGTCTATAGATTGAAGAAAGCCTTATATGGACTAAAGCAAGCTCCAAGAGCATGGTACGACACTCTATCCCTCTTTCTATTAGAAAATGGTTTTACTAAGGGCAAAGTAGATCGTACTTTGTTCAGAAGACAAGAAGGGAATGACATTTTACTCGTCCAAATTTACGTGGATGATATCATTTTAGGTTCGCCCAACAAAAAGCTGAGTGAAAGTTTTTCAACACTCATGCAAAGTAAGTTTGAGATGTCGATGATGGGTGAAATGAATTAATTTCTTGGTCTTCAAGTAAAACAAACTCCCCGATGGGATTTTCATAGATCAATCAAAGTATACTAGAAATCTGCTAGACAAGTATGGTATTAAAACATGCAAATCTACTGGAGTACCTATGCTACTTACATACAGGATGGATCTAGACGAGCACGGAAAGTGTGCTGATCAATCATATTATCGTGGTCTTATTGGTTCATTACTATACTTAACTGCTAGTAGACCTGATATTGTATTCTCTGTTGGCGTATGTGCTCGATTCCAAGCTAATCCAAAAGAGAGTCATATGGAAACCACTAAACGGATACTAAAATATTTGAAAGGGACCATCAATCGTGGTATATGGTATCCCTCAAATGATGATTTATCTCTAAGTGGCTACTCTGATTCTGATTTTGGTGGCTGTAGAATAGATAGGAAATCTACTTCTGGTTCTTGTCAATTTCTAGGCACAAAACTCATTTCATGGTTTTCGAAAAAGCAGTCTAGTGTGGCTACCTCTACTACTGAAGCTGAGTACATGGCTGCTTGTAGCTGCTGTAGTCAATTACTTTGGCTCATTCAACAGCTTAGAGATTATAATATCTATGAATCAAATGTTCCTATATTCTGTGATAGTAACAGTGCTATTGCCATTACACAAAATCCTGTTTTGCACACACGTTGTAAGCACGTTGATGTGAAGCATCATTTTATACGTGATCATGTAGAAAAGAAGTATATTCGCATGGAAAAGATTCATACTGATATTCAGCGAGCTGATATTTTAACGAAACCATTGCCTGAGGCTCATTTTAGAGAATTATGCATTAGTCTAGGACTAATTGATCTAAATCCTACTTGCGTATAGCTGTGTACTAACCAGACAGGTACATCATTAAGAAGTAAGGAGAACAGACAAGTTACTACAGAAACAGAGCACTCGTCTACTCGACAAACAGACAGGTACACAAGGTCAGACAAGATGACAAAACAACCCGATGAGGAAGCTGGTAAAGCTGAGGGTAATACTAAGGGAATAAACATTTAAGGGGGAATCTATGATTTCTTAAATAACCTTATGTTGACTCTTAAGTTTGTTAAAAGTCATCTTGATCGAAACCTTGATTACTGCATATGAATGATATTCAATTTATTTATTCTACTCTACTACTCGTATCTACTCTCATGTGTCGCTCAAGATGAGACAGGTACTTGATGCTGTTCGACAATCAGACAAACAAGCACAGTCGAAGGGGGAACTCGTCTAGTGTAGATGAAGTCTACTAATCTATTCTGATGAACTCGAACAGACCAGATAAGCTCTCTTGTGATTTAATTTCACTAAGTGTTTAAAACGTTATTAAGGGTATTATTGTAATTTGATAATGCGAAATTTTGGAAAAACCTAAACTGGATTATACACTCAATTTAATGAGGTGTATACACCCAGTTCCCGCCTAAACCTACTGGACTAGGTTAGATGAGTACACTCCTCTATTCTAACCAATAGCAAAGACGGATTCCAAATTTTACAATACCAAATCACATAATATTCTCAATTACGTAACTGTATACCAAAGGTTTGTTACCGTTAGATCGCCCAAATTGATCTTGGCCGTTCATTCAAAATTTGATTTTTAGCAAAACCACTCCACTCTCCTAAAATCACTCCTCACGTTTTCATTCTACTTTCTTAACTCCCAAGCAATCAATCGTTCTTGCTAATCTCATTTTGTGTGTTGATCTTTATTTCATATTTCATCATGTCGATCGTATCCATGTTTGATATTTCCACTAACATGCAAGCGAGGTTTGACCTAGGCAGGTACGCCTTGGAAGGTAAAGTGCATGTTGAGAGCTCAGTGTTCTTAAATGGAAGGCACACCGACGACAATAAAGAGATTCTTATCAAGTGCTTCAGATGTGGTTTGAGACCTTATTTGGAAGTATTTCCAGAGGTCGTCAATGAGGAAGAAGTGTTGGAGTTCTTCGCCACTGCAACTCGACGAGGAGACTCCATCGAAGCCTTTTTTGGTGGTAGTCGAGTAGAGATCACTCGAGAAGTTCTGTTCAACACATTAAGCTTGCCTTCGGGTTTGATTAATGTGGAAACTTATGGTTCAGGTCAGGAATTGAGGTATCTAAGCATTTTATGTGGAAAGAAGCTGAAGCTAGGGCGAGATGGCAAGATTCTCGACATCGCAAGCAAAATGTTGCTTGGTGTGACTGGAAGTTATGATTCTGTAACGCTTCAGAAGGCGAGGGTGATGGCTGCCATTTATGATGGCATCACAGATGGAAATTGGTACAGACTATTCTTGGATAGGCTGATGTATTTTTCGAAGAATGTGAAGGTGGACACCGATGCCAGAGAATGGGTGGTGTCTGCAGTTGTAAGTTTTGGCAACAAGATCAGTATTCTTCTACCCGTCTTACTCCCAAACAAGACGAACTGGAGCAAGGGCAAGTCGTTCCATGTCCTAAAGCACTATTTGAAGAAGGATGCTCTCGATAGACAAGCTGAGCAAAGGGCTCTTGAGCGTGGACAAGTTCAGATTAACCCAAGAGACGCTATGTTGGAAGTTAACTCGTCTAGTGCTGAAGAAGACGAGGCTGAGGCTGGTACTAGTGGTGCGCTAGTAAACTATGTGTCGGATGAGGCTATTATCGAGCCGACTGGTGATTCTGAGGAAACGGAGTCAGATGAAGCTTCGGAGAAAGAAGTTGAGGGTACAGAAGCATACAGACTGGTGAGAGTCGAGGCGAGTTCACCACCAGAAGAGACGACTGAAATGGTTAGTACCTCTTCTCGTGTTATTTCTATTCCTCTCAACATTCCTGTGAAAACCAAGGCAAGATCACTTCGATCTTGTGCCAAACCTATTCCCAAAACCTCTCCATTGATCGTTCAACCGTTGAGATCAAACATTAGCCAAGACACTACTATATATGAAACAGCTGATACTCCTACAACTGACATACCAAACCTAGCCACATCACAGCCCCAAGAAACCACAATCCAAATTTTTCCCTCTCCCACAACAGAAAAATGTTTACCCCATTAACCCATCTATTTCGGGAACTCTACTAGCTGACACTTCAGCAACTGAGTTAAGGACCCCACTTACTCAGACCCCTCCCAAAAATAGATTTGAAGCTCTGGTTGATTATCCGATGTGTATGCGTGAGAAGAGGTTGTGTGCACAGATGACCAGAAACCTGAAGAAGATGCTGCCTTCAGTCGAGATCGACACAACTTCAGAGGTCTATGAGAAGTTGATTAGGATATGCATATGGGTTGCATTGAAGAAAGGTTCAACAGAAGACATCTTTGAAGTAATTCTTGGTATGGGTGGAATTGCGAATTTCCAAGAATGGGAAATGGAGCAACAAGAGAATAGCGGAGTTAAAGACTACTCTGATCTACTCCCAGCGCATGCCTTGACTGCTCTTGTCAAGAGGATGCTGAATATATCTGATGATTTGTTATCTTCGGAAGCAAAGTTAAGTGTTGGTGTTCAAGTTCCAGAGACTGATCTTGCTGAAGACGAGTTGATGCAAGATGAGAAGTCAGTAGAAGAGGTACAGTCTACTGATCCAAGTGTTGATTTAGAGAATGTATCTGACCAACTTCGAGGTCTTGTTTTTAAATTTCAAGTGGAACATGCTCATAGTCCACGGACAGATGTTGGACAAATCAACAGGTACGTTGAAAAAACTTTTCCTGCTAAGTTGTGTGGTTATGTGAAGAAGTTGCATGCCATGGTAAAGAAGGACTCAGACGAAGCTAAAAGGAGATTCAAGGAAGCTAAGCTAGCAATCGTTCTGTACTGTCCTCCATTGAACTTAAAAGCCATAGTTGGAAGTGTCTTTCTAGATGAGATTGCAGTAGAAGACAAGGCCGTGTCTACTGAGCTAGGAGACAAGTTGGTGGAAGTTCAAGTAGTTGATGAAGATGAAATCATGGAGGAAGTTGTTGTTCATTCAGTTCAATCAATCCATACTGCTTCGATAGACGAGTTGAAGAATGATCTAAAGGAAGTGATCAAGTCGTCTATTAATGAATTCTTAAAGTCTGAAGTGAAGAAGACTCTTGTTGAACAAAATAGTACTCTTGTTACTAGTTCAAAAGAGATGATAATGAATGAAGTAAATCAGTTGGATGTTGATTTCAGGCAAGAAATGTTTAATCAGTTGGAAGCTTTTCTGCAAAATCAAGTCGAATACTCGGAGAAGAGTTCAGTCGACTTTGCTAGAGTCTTGGCCAGAGAATCCAAGAAAATGAAAAGGGTGTATCGAGTTAAAATTGAGATAGCTGATGAGCAAAGAAGGGAAACTAATGATCAATTGGTGCAGGCTAGAGCGTTGTTGACAGCAATGACTGAACAAAACAGACTGCTATGCCTGACTGCTACTCACTTCAAGACTGAGTTGAATCTGTCTACTCAGAAACTGGAACTAGTTGCTACTAAACTAGACAAGTTGAGTCAAGATGGTTCTCATCAGAGGCAAATTGAGAAAGCTACGAATCTGATGAAGCAAGCCATGCAAGAGGAAATGACTCATTTCACTTCTTTATTCACTCTTAAGGCAAGTGATGAAGCCAAAAAGGGGGAAGAAGAAGAGAAAGAAGATGTTGTGAAAACTGATGCTACTGCGACAGAAGAGACTAGTAGGCCTAGGAGAAGAGGCAGACTAGTAAAGAAAGCTGATTTAGAAGAAGCTAGTGCTGAAGAGCAGAAGAGACTAGCTAAAGGTAAATCTGTTGCGACTGAAGATATCCAGACTAGAAGAGTTGTGAAAAGAAAGTTGGATATTTCATAACCGAAAGTTAAAGAATCTATAGGTCAGATTATTGTTGATCTAGATGAGACGGAGATTCTGAAGAAACAGAAGATTGAGGATGATCGTTATGCTAACAAGAAGGTGTCAGGTAAACACATCAAAAATCTGCAGAAGTTGAAAGAAAATCCAGATCTAAATGAAGATGCCCACATAGACAAGTTCATTGACAATGAGCATAGAGATGCTTGGAAGATTGTCAAGTTGAAATGGGAAGTTGATCACTGGATTATTAGAAAATTTGTTGATGCGGATAGCAAAGAAGTGTTATATGCTGTGTTTGACAAGTTCATGGAAGCTGAAGATAAAAATTTATGGAACTTGGTCATGCGCATTGCTACTGCTATTGGATATAAGATTTTGGTTCCTGATTTTCCGAAGTGAGAAACTCCACTACTTGGTTCTGGAAGAAGAGTCGACTTCAACAAGGTGAAGAAATTTGAAGAAGAGTTGCTCGAGAAGGAGAAGATAGATAATGAAGATCATATTTCGGATATTCACAGAAGAATTCTCGATGCATTCTGCATTCCGAATCTAGACGTTGGAAACATCAGTGAGTAAGATTGTAAGTATTTTACTTAGTCTCTTATTATTTTTTTTGTCTAAGTAATTGTAATCTACTTGATCTATGATTATGAATGAAAAGTGTTGGGAATAAAATGATTTTGATTTAGATACCAAAACCCCTGATTGATGATGATCAGATTAGTTGAGATATGCTCAAGTTTAGATCAGTCTAGTTGTCTCAGAATAGTTGAGACAGTAAGAATGCTTAAGTCTAAATCTCAAAAATGTTGTGAGATTAATAGTTCAGGATAGTTGTCCAACGCTGGAATGTTAGGCAGCTTACTAAGTGTTAGTGCCTTAGGACAAGTTTGCTGAGTATTCAAGACAAGCTGACTGAAGTGGACAACATGGCTGAATGATCAAGAATGATAAGGCAAAACTTCATGCATTGATAAGAACTGTATCAGATCAATTGAAGCCCTAATGATCAAGAGCATTGAAGGCTATACTCACAGAAGACACATTTATTGAAGCATTTATTGCCATCAAGCCTGAACAAGCATTGAAGACTTAGAAGCATTAAAGACTGAAGAATTGAATGAATGTTGGAACATTCTAGTTAGCAGCAGGAATGTTCAGGGCAGTTGTCCCATCTGACCGTTGGTTGAGTGTAAAGTCTGCCACAAATCAACCTTGGGAAATGTGCAAATTTGGAAGCTGACACAAGTCATCTCAGCCGCATTTTTCAGAAGTCAACACATTCATTCAAGCAACCATTGAAGAGTCTATTATACAGTGGATAATAGAATGCCAAGCTTCATAACCGTTTCAATGGTGCTGCAAATAGACAAGTTTGAATTGATATCTCTCCAACGGATAGTTGCTCAAATTTGCCTATAAATTCAGAAGTGATCAAAGGATTCAAGCATCCAACTACTTGCTATCAAACTATCATCAAGCAATCAAAGGAAACCAAAGTTGTTCTTTAAGAATTCCAAGTTTCCTGATCACTTCAAATAGCTAAGCCAATCCTTGTAATATCCCAAGCTTAGCATTGAGATATCCTAAGCCTTTACATTGTTCTTATTGTAAAGGATATCTCTATTAGTTGGAACCAAACCTCAAACCCTTACCTCATTGAGTGAAGTAGTGTTTGTTGTAGAAGTGAAGAGTTAAGGACTGTTATAGAGAAACACAGTCTTAACTCAGAGAGATTGAACACTAGGACTCAGATTATCCTAGGGATCAAAGCACTAAGAGAGTGTTGTTGATCAGTTCACCTTGGCACTATAAAACAAGCTAATTCCATTGTTAAGGAATTATCCTGTTCAATCAGGGAAAGTGGAGGTAGGAGCTTGAGTCTCTGAACCACTATAAATTGTGTGTCATTTACTTACTGCATTCATTCTATTACTTGCAAATCAATCATTCTTAAAGAGATTTTCTCAGTAAGTAAAGAAAAACTGTTTTGGACAAAGTCCCTGATCAACTGTGTTTTTCAGAAATTAACTTGGAGTATTCTTTCAAGAAAAAGGCCAACCACATTCCGCACTTAGCAACTCTCTTAGATATTTATCCAACTGATCACTCAATAGTTTTCAGTAGGACAAGTATCTATTCAAGTTCACTCAGGACAGTTGTGAGACAACCTCCCTGATAAGACCAAACAGTTTGAAAAAGAAAGAATTTGCATACACAAGTGCATTTCCCCCCCCCCTCCCCATACACTTGTGCCATACTCCACCAAGGACCAACAAAAAGATAACATATTTTGGAGAAGATAACTACTTAACTAGTCTACTGACTTAAAATAATTTAAGTAGTTTTGGCTTCATCAAAAAGGGGGAAATTGTTGGGATATGAATCTTGATACAAGTCCTAAATTGATGGTGAAGTAGTTTTGATAAGCCAAAAGGAAGACTTGAATATATTTCTAAGTGTTGACTGATCTAGTTATGGAAGTCGTATTGTAAAGATCAGTAGAGTACAAAGTACAAAATGCATATGTGAAAGAAAGAAAAGACAAGTATGTTTTATAAGTACTATGCTATATTCATATAGGTTTATGATGAGTGATTAATCGATGTATAGAAGCTCATAGTTCATATGTTCATATTAATGTATAGATGTTAAGGTGACTAAGCTGGAATTATAAAGTTTAAATTAATGTAATAGTCTTGTTAAGATTAGATGATAGGACTAGTATAGTTTTGTATCTGAAGAAGTTCTACTGAAGATATAAGAGACAAGAAGACTCGACCAGACAAGACAAGTAAGAAGAAGACTGAAGATTTGTCTAAGTATGGAAGACTAGACAAGATCAGTGCGAAGTCTATGGATAAATCAGAAACGCGTATAAAGTGTATATTGAAGAGTTAGTTATGGAATAACTAATTAACTGAAGAAACGCGTGGAAGGATAAGAAGTAACCGTTCGAAGTTAGTTATCAAAAAAAGGTTGTTGGATAACAGAATGTTCTTGATTCCAGATGCTTATAAATATATGAAGACATTTGACGGTTATGACTACTGAAGCTCGTGATATTGAAACGTATTATTGAGAAGAATTCGAAGCAAGAAAACTCACAGAGTTCAAGTTCAGAAAGTTGAAGCCAGAAGACAAGTCACAAATTTGAAGAAGGCTACTACTAGACTAGAGAAGTTTTTCATTACTGTTTGTTATTGTTCAAGTTGCTAGTTACTTTTAAAATAACTAGTTGTTAGATCGAAGAAACACTTGGTAGTGTTATCGAAAAGATCGAAGTCTTATTTCTTGGGACTTAAAGCCACAAGAACACACTACTCGAAGAGAAGAGTAATAAGAATTTCACGACTGGAGTTGTGAGAGTGGATGTAGACAAGTTGTCGAACCACTATAAATCTTGTGTTTGATTTACTTTACTATTTTATTTGTTGTTTGATTGATTACTTGTTTAATTGATTAATACTGCATATAGAATAGACAAGATAAATATTCATACAGAAGTTCATATTTCGAGATTAGTTGAGTATAAATTTGTTGGGCTCATTATTGATTCTGATATTCCGCATTGTGTACTTTGATATATTGAAAGATTTTGAAAAGTCTATTCACCCCCCTCTAGACGTTTTCCTAGCTTACTCAATATTATCCACTCAACTAGGGACCTACACTCTTAGAGGTGTATAAAAACACTACGAAAGTGTATATGATTTACTAAGTTCTATGAAACTATCTCCCTCATAGATCTATGCACATAACCTAGTAAATAAGACTATGTTCAAACACACTATTATTCGGGTTTACAATAATGTGAAGAACTACAAGAAGAAACAAAGATTTTCCTAACTAGAAGCGTATATAGTGTTCAAGAGAGTAGTAGTCGATTTTAGCTTTTCTTCTTGTGTATCTTGTGTTGAGGCGGCTTCTGTATTTATAGACTTCATGGACGAACTGCCATCAACTCCCATGATCATCACAACCGTGAGATCATGCGGTTAGAAACTTCTCTCCACCACTCCTAGAATTTAGGGACTTGTTATACCATGTCTAATAACTTCTCACTCTCACGCAGTGGCATGACTTGGTGTTGCCCACGTCTTCTAACTTCTCTGGGGACATCATTAGACAACAAGCGTAAGATAAGAGTTAGTGAAAAAAGGAAGGGCAAATTTTGATGTTGTCATAAGTGTTGGGAACATTAAACACAACACCCGGCTGTTAGTGTTGGATCATTAAACAAAACACTTATATCAACATCAACACTAAGCTTTTCTATAAAGCTTAGAAGTATTGAATATGTCTAAGTCTAGTCTGAGGAATCAGTTGTATGTATATCAATGATTTCTCATCTGTTTTAACACGCGCTCGCTCAAGATTTAAAGAGAAGAAGACTAAAGACTAAAAGACATCAAGAGCTCATTAGTGAAATCAGATCTAAAGGTTGTTGTATACCTTATAGACTGAAAGTAACTACTCCCTCCGTCCAATTTTATTATGCCCATTTCTCCGGGCACGGGTTTTAATGAATATTGATTAGTTTATGTATAAAGTAGATAAGTTGGGGTTATGATGGGATGTTGTGGGGTCCATTTATAGGTAAAGTGATTGTTTATGAATAAAGTTGGTGGCAATTTGAGTAAATAAGTGATGGTTGGAGGGTGGAGATAAAGTAGTGTGAATAATATTATTTCTAAAAAGGGAATGTGTATAATAAAATTGGACAATCAAAAAAGGAAAGTGAGAATAATGTAATTGGACGGAGGGAGTATATGATAATCTGCTTTCAAGATTCAGAAGACCTTTCAGTAGATATGAGCTCGCCTGATCTTATCGAAGAAAGCCTTAAACTATATTCAAGTCAAGCTCATCTGAAGTTTCATATGACAATTAGCATTTATGAATGAAGCACCTTGAAGAAGTGTTAGTTCATTAAAGATGCATTGAAGGCTACAAAAATAGAAGACAAAGAGAATGTCAGACTAGTTCTGAATTGCTCAAACAGAAGACAAGACAATCGATTAACAACTCTGATGATGTGGACCAATGGTGTTTCGACAACAAGTCTACATAGTTGACCAATACTAGGTCGTACAGAGATTTGTCAGATGCAGTACGAAGCATTTAATGCACAATACCTTCTTAGGAAATGTTGTACCAGAAAATCTACAAAGAACTCTCCCATGAAGATATCGACCATACTTAGAAGATTTGATGCAACAGCTAGTTTGAAGCTCAAATCTCTCTATAAATACAACACTTGTTCTTTGGAACAAGGTACCAGAAACCTTACAAGCAAGAACTCTTGTATAAAGCCGATATCAAGAACAACCTACCTAGAAATATTCTAAGTGTCGAGTTCTTTAGAGCCTGCAAAGATTTCTATCCTTAGTGCTCTATGTTTCCGATACTAAGCCGTTTAAAGAATCTTATTCTTAATGCTTAGATTAGCAGTGTGTTTTTTAGCACATTGATTTGGTTATAACCATACTCTTTACATTTCCAGTTTAGAAACCAGTTGTAAAGGTTACTTGTTACCTAACCAACAAGTAGATCTGTAGCCTCAGATAGAAATTGAGGTTCTTGATCATAAGTCTTCTCTTGGGACTATAAAGCAGCAAGATTATGAATTTCTTTATCTAATTATAGAGAGTGGACGTAGGATATTGAGATCTGAACCACTATAAATACTTGTGTTCTTATTGCTTTATTTACTATTCTGTATTCATATATATACTGCTCATATTTGATAAAAGCATCTATTTATAAAAGAGTCAAAATCCACTAAGTATAAGTTTCTCAAATCAGTAGATATCATATCAGCTGATAGCATACATTGTTTTAAAGTTATTCTTTAAAAATAGGTTTTCATATCAACCCACGAGTCTAGATATTTAGGGCCTACACATTTCCGCACCTATAGCTTTTGAGATAGCTCTCAAACTGACCAGCTAAATTCAGCAGTCAGTAAGGTTGTTATCTTAATCTGCTATATTACACTTCCGCACTCTATAGATCATGACATCTTATTTGCATTCAGACGACTGAGTATATAACTCATCTGATCTGAACACGAAAAAGTTTTAAACATCTAGACAGTCTATTCACCCCCTAGACTGTCACCATACTCGTTTTGGGACCAACATAAAGAGTTTCAGAAATATAGAGATCAAGAAATTTGAGTGCGTAAAACTGAAAAATTTCTCTAACACTTGCTTATATATGAAAGTAAAAATAGCTTCAATGGCTCAGATTTGATCTTATGAATGTAATGAATGGCTTAGATGCTCGGGGTGAACTCATCTAGGTTTCAAAATCGATTTTTGCCGCTTCATCTTCTAAATGGATTCCAAATAGATCAAAACTGTATTCTGTTTTTAGCATATAAAAGTTTCGGGTCCGCATTAAATGCTAAGCCTTCTTATTGGTTGGCTAAGAAAAGCAACTTTCTAATTAGCGCATAAAATAAGGACTTGTACTCATTACCAAAAATGGGTAATCTAACACGTCTTAGACAAATTAAATTCATTTACCAATTCACAATAGAATGAGAATGAATTTGCATGTTGAACCACAATAAATGTAAACACAATAACTTTAAATGAAAACAGAACACATAAAATACTTCATCTAATCATTAGAAATAAATGAGTTAGGTGAGAAATAATGTTTATCTGACATCAGCTGTGTACTGAGAACAGCTGATGTTGTCTTCTGAATTGATTTTCTGTTTTCGAGTATCAGCTGAAATTCCCCCTTCAGCTGATAACCACTTGTTATCTTGGAAATTTTGAGCATTTTGGAAATATCAATTGCGTTCCCCCTTCAATTGATAACCACTTGCTAGATATGCATCTTAACATCAATTGAATTACTGAAATACTTGTTTGATAACCTTGTTAAGCATGTATTTCATAAGTTCTAATAATACCTTTTGAAATATACTACTTGTTGGAAATATATTCTTAGAAGTACATAGTGGGTGGGGTGGGGTGAGGGGTATATATATTAGACTTGTTTCAGATAAGAGAATGAGGGAGGGGGGGATTAAAGAAATTAAATACATAAATCAAAATAGTGTTCTGAATTAAGAATTTCAAGGAAATTCCCCCTAAAATAAATATTTCTTGTTAAATATCCTTCAGCTTTAACCATTTTCTTCATGGGGAAATGACTTACTTGATAGATGGGTGTGTCTATTCAACTCATCTGGACTTGTTGTCAAGCTTGAGCTACTCTATGATCAGCTGAGTCAGAGAAACTTCTCAAATGCAGGCTTCGAAATATATAGCTCTAAAATTCCTAAGGAGAAACATAACTCTCTAAACCTCACCTCAACTAGAGGTTTAGTGAGCATATCCGCTCTTTGGATATCAATGTGAATCTTCTCCATTCTAATATCCTTCTTCTCCACATGATCACGAATGAAATGATGTCTAATATGAACATGCTTACACCTAGTATGGAGAACAGGATTCTAAGTGATGGTTATTGCACTTTTGCTATCACAATAAATTGTGACTTCTCTAGCTGTTGTAATCCAATAACTACTGACTTAACCATAACAACTGACTACAACAATTACTAGCAGCCATATATTCGTCTTCAGTAATTGAGGTAGCAACTGAGGTTTACTTCCTAGAAACTGACAAGTGCCAGAAGTAGATTTCATATCTATTCTGCATCCTCCAAAGTCAGAATCAAAATAGGCACTCAGATCTAAACTATCTTCTGATGGATACCACAAACCCATATTCATTGTACCTTTCAAATACCTCAAAATTCTCTTAGCTGCTTCTAGGTGGCTCATCTTAGGGTTGGATTGAAATTTAGCACACACACCTACATCAAAGGTAATATCTGGTCTACTAGCAGTTAGGTACAAAAGAGATCCTATAAGGGCTATATATTAGGATTGGTCTACTGACTTACCATCCTCATCTGGATCCATCTTAAAGGTTGTCATCATGGGAACCTTACACACTTTACTTGTTTGAGCACCAAATTTGGCAATCAGATTCCTTGTATACTTAGCTTGTGTAATGAATATCACATCTTGACTTTGCTTTACTTGTAAACCTAAGAAGTAGTTCATCTCCCCCATCATGGACATCTCAAATTTGTCTTGCATCAAATTTGAGAACTTTTCGCACATTTGTTGATTGGGTGAACCAAAGATAATATCATCTACATATATATGAACCAATAAGATATCATTTCCTTCTTGAATCCTAAACGGTGTCCTGTCAATGATTCCTTTTATGAATCAATTATCAGTCAGGAACTGAGATAGTGTATCATACCAAGCTTTAGGAGCCTGTTTTAGTCCATAGAGAGCCTTCTTTAAACGATATACTTGGTCATTATGTTCGAAGCCAGGGGGCTGTTCGACATAGACTTCTTCTACAAGTACTCCGTTTAAAAATGCACTCTTGACATCCATCTGATACACCTTAAATCTCATTTGGAACACATAAGCAATGAATAGTCGAATAGACTCAAGGCGAGCAACAGGTGCAGAGGTTTCATCATTTTGATTGTGAATAACTCTTCGCAACAAGTCTAGCCTTGTTCTTTGTTATGGCACCATTTTCATATGTCTTGTTTTTTAATACCCATTTGATACCAATGACGTTCTAATGATTAGGACGGTCTACGAGCTCCCATACATTGTTCCTTGTGAACTGATTGAGCTCTTCTTGCATTGCAACAATCCAATTGTTATCCTGAAGTGCTTCCTCTATGTTGGCTGGTTCCTTCAAAGAGAAAAACTAACAATAGCAGAATAAAGTTTCAGCTTAGATGATAGAATAAGAAAGTTTAAGTCTTAGTCATGTGGGATCAGTTGTACGTATATTAATTGATACCACATCTGGTTAAACACGCATTCGCTCAAGATTTGAAGAGTAGAAGACTAAATACTAGAAGACATTTGAAGTTTATTAGTAAAATCAAATTGAAAGGTTTTTGTATACCCTATCAGCTGATATTAACTACATGAGATCAGCAGATCAGAAGACACCAACTGATATGAACTTCACCAGATCTTATCAAGACTTAAAGTGCCTTAAAGATTGTGATCTGATCTGATCAGATAACAAAATGCATTAAAGGAAGTAAAGGCAAGCTCACCAGAAGACAAAGAGAATGTCGGATAACATCTGATAGACTCATCTAAAGACAAGACTGCAAGTCTAATAACTTAGCTAACATGGACCAATTGGAAGATGACAACGCAGCTATTGAAGTTGACTTGGACTAGGGTTTCAGAGATCTTTTCAAATCCTTACAAGGCATTTAATGTGCATTAAATGCACATTCCTTTTTAAGGAAATGACGTACTAGAAATCAAGGAGACATCCAATCTATGAAGATCTCGTCCCACAATTAGAAGATTTGTTGCAACGGCTAGTTTTCACCAACAGCTAGTTCAAGGCACAATTCTCTCTATAAATACAAGACATTGTTCAAGAAACAATTACCAAAAACTCTCACGCGCAATAACTCACCAGCTGACCTCAAGAACACCAAGTTTTCTGAATCTTTCTAAGAGTTCTTTAGAGCCAGATTTTTTATATTTTATCCATAACTTTAAGTTTCCGAGCTTAAGCCTGAATCCAAATTCTTATCCATAGTGCTTAGAAAGTGTGTTCTTCACACTAGTTGGTTACTCACATACTTTATTTGTGTAAGTCTTTTGTAGTAAATCAAACTCTATTGTAAAAGTACTTGTTCTTACAATAACAAGTAGATCAGTATACACTAAGGAAGTGTATCGAAGATCAAAGTCTTCTCTTGGAACTATAAAATTAGCAAGGACCTTTTTATAAGGATAAATATCACAGTTGAGCTGTGAGATTGGACGTAGAATAAGTTGTTCGAACCACAATAAATACTTGTGTTGTTTACTATTTTATTGTTTATATTGTTTATTCATAATATACATATTTCATAAATCATACGTTTTCAAAAGAGTCAAAATTCACTGAGAATTATTTTTAATAATCAGCGGATATCATATCAGCTGATATCCATTCATTATTTGATAAAGTCATATTTTGATAAAGAGGTTTTCATACAACTCACGAGTCTAAATATTTAGGGTAGAGTTGGCAAATCGGGCCGCTCGGCACAGCCCATCGGGCTAAGCGATGTTCGTGGGCTGGATCGGGTCGACCCATGAATTAGTCGGGCTTATAAAATTTGAGCCCAGTTTAGCTCACCCCAGCCCATGAATTTTTTTTTTTAATAATATTTTTAGCAAAAATCACATACTCAAATATAATTTTTATTTATACAAATAATTATAATTAAAAATATACATTACTAATGTATTAATTATACATAATTCATAACTAGTATAACATTACACTATATAAATAATTCATAAGTTCAAATTTCAAAGTCAAAATAAAATAAAAAAATACAATAATATTTAAAAATAATGTAATTTACTTATTTTAATTATTTATTTGCCTAAAGAAAAAAATTGATCGGGCCAAATGGGCTGCCCATGGGCTGAAGGGACAAATTCAGTCTAGCCCATTAGGCCTGACTGGCCCATCGGGTCGGGCCAAATAGGCTCAGTTCTATATGGGCCTCTAATTTTAGAGCCCAGACCTTACTAGGTTTCGGGTCGGGCCCAAATTGCCGGCTCTAATTTAGGGCCTACACAATTCTGCACTAGTAGCTCATTAAATAGTTGTCCAACTAATAACAATTAGTAGGTTGATTATCTATATCTGCTACTCTACACTCGCACTCTTAAGATCAAATCATATTATTTGCATCTGACGATCAGAGCACATAGCTCATCTGATCAGCACACAAAAAAGTTTGAAAATCTAAAAGTCTATTCACCTCCATACTTTCTCCAGCATTGATACTCGTTTAGGAACCAACAGTCATAGTGTCATATAGTGTCGTAATGACTACGTAGTCAATTAAATTTGAACCATTAAAATTCAAATTTAAAGACTTAAACTTGTTGACCTGTTACCTTTTGATAATGTGTTGTATGTATTCATCGTATGGTGTCGTAAGTTTTAATTTTTATTTAATTTAATTAATTAAAATATACATTAAATTACATTTTTATCCTTATACAATAAAATATTTTATTATATTTACTAATTTGACTAAAATATTTATTGTTAAAATTACCTATTTATCCTTATATTGTTAATAAAATTAATAAAAAAAATAAATTAAAATAAAAAAATCAGTATTAATTGTCACACGGCGGAAGAGAAGACATGCAGGGCTGTTAAAATGGGCCTGACTCGTCCCACCCGACTAATGGACTGTGTTGTAATTATAGTGCCCCGAAAAAGAACCGGGCCGATTTAGCCCGACCTAAGTAACCTAGCAGGCCGACCGGGCTTGGCCCGATTTATCGGGCCGGCGTGACTTTTTTTCGGCTTGAAAAAAACGTTTGGCTCGGTGGGCAGGTACTGGGCTGGCCCAGCCCATTTAATAGTCCTAAAGATCGGATAGAATCTGCACACACATGATGAAATTGAGGGAATATGAGAAGAACCCTAATTTCAATTATTATTTTATTTTTAATTTGAATAATGTATTATTATTTAATTTATTTTTGTTGGAATGGTATGTATTTAATTTTAAAATAATAATTAATGAAATTTATATTAGAAGGGTAGGATTGTATTTATTTTATAAATTAAAAAAATTATTTATATTAAAGAAGGGTAATATAGTAAAAAATAAAATACAATTTAAAAAATGATTTAATTAATTTAAACTTGTATAACATGTAGCAAGTTCTTAGACGCATACGACTAGAGCTGGCAAATTGGGCCGCCCGGCCCAGCCCAGTCTAGCCCATCGGGCCAAGCGATGTTCGTGGGCTGGGTCGGGCCGGCCCATGAATTAGTCGGGCCTATAAAATTTGAGCCCAACCTAGTCCACCCTAGCCCGCTGGGCTAGCGGGCCGGCCCAGCCCATGAAATATTTTTAGCAAAAATTATAATTAAAAATATATATTACTAATTTATTAATTATATATAATTCATAAACGGTCATAAAGTATAACATTACACTATATAAATAATTCATAAGTTCAAATTTCAAAGTCAAAATAAAATAAAAAACACAATAATATTTAAAAATAATGTACTTTACTTATTTTAATTATTTATTTGTCTAAAGAAAAAAATTAATCGGGCCAAATGGGCTGCCCATGGGCCGGCGGGCCAAATTCAGCCTAGCCCATTAGACCCGTCGAGCCCATCGGGTCGGGCCAAATAGGCCCAGTTTTATATGGGCCTCTAATTTTAGAGCCCAGTCCATACTAGGTTTCGGGTTGACTGGGTCGGGCCCAAATTGCCGACTCTACATACGACGTCACGTGACAACTGATAATAATTAGAGTTGAAAAAAGAATTATAAAAATAAATACAAACACAATTTTATGAAATTCAGGAAGAGGTAAAACTTCTCCTCCTACTTATTATTACTTACATCAACTTCGATACAACTGATATTACCAACAACAAGAAGAGCGGTAGCTCTCAATAATTTAAACAAACATAATAGAAGAAACTAACACCACATTGAAGAATAAAGCGAAAGGTCCTTCCGTGACATTCTTCTGATAAAGAGATTAACTTCTATATATTTTAAATGGTGAAACATGTCTTCCTTATCCTTCCGGATGCATGATCAATTTAGGTGCGCTTCCATCTACACAATTAAACTAGAGCTCAGTAGATTGTCAAAAATGTTTTCAGAAAATAAAAAAGAATTACAAAGATGCACATTAATTTAAACAAGAAAAACGGTTGAAATATATAAGTGAAGTAATATGGATTAGTAAATATAACTTTTATTAATGACCACACTGGAAAGAAAACATAGTTACAGTTCATCAAATAACTTTAATTAATGAGCACCCAATATATAAAAAGTGATAATGTTTAAATTACACTATATAATAAAATGAAGTTTCTTTTGCTCCGTCTTCACCTTTTTTTTTTTGTTGATGTGTCGTCTTTTTCTTAATTTTGTATAATGTATCATATTTTTTTAATGTCATTATGTATCATATTATCTATGTGTCATCATAATTAATGTTGAGTTGATTTTAAATAATTATGGAACAAGTGTTCATCTAGTAAATTATGATGATCAATTTTGTTAAAAACATTATCAATACATTGAGCCGCACTTGAAAATCTGAAATGGGTTGTACAGCCCAAATGTTTAGAATGTGGGTTAAAATATATAGACTCGTCTCACGGATCTCAGGCTAGCTCGAGGCTCGAGATCGGTAACACGGTCTCACACAATTTTTTTTAGCAAAAAAATCAACTAATAAATTTGAATGAGAAAACCAATTGAATTAATGATACATTATTTTTTTTTTTTTGAAAGAATTGAATTAATGATACATATATATATATGTATATATATATAATTACGTACTTGGTTGGCTCCCACGGCTCACCGTAACCGGCAAAAGCAAACATGGCAGAAGAGAAATTAAACAAGTAGCAATGAATATGTGAAACAGTGAGTTGGTGGAAAGATAGGCATGGCGGAAGGCTGTTTATATACAGGATAGGATGTCGTTCCATTAATAAATTAAAGATAAGATTTCATTGCAAGCTAGGCCACATATTTCATATCCCTGTATATTTCTGCATTAAAGATAAGATATGGCGGAAATGTGTTATTATACTTCTTATAATTCTCGCTTTCCTTTTTTGTCTGTCCAATTTTATACTCCGTCCGTCCCAAAATTATTTGCACGGTTTGACCGACACGTTATTTAAAAAAAAGTGAATTTAGTGGTTGATGATGTAAGATAAAAGAGGGGTATTTTAGGTAATTTGATTATGTGTAAAGTGGATTTGATGATGTGTAAAGTGAAATGTATGAAAAAAATAAGTGGCAAATTTAAAAATAAAATGAAGTTGTGAGATTATTAATTTTGTGGGGTATTTTCATATTAAGAGTGTGCAAGTGATTTTGGGACGTCCCAATAAAGAAAGTGTGCAAGTAATCACGGGACGGAGGGAGTATTACATCTGTCTCAATTAAATAGACTTGTTAGACTTTTCATAAAAAATAAAATTTGTTATTGAAAAGATACATGACACAAGTAAAATTTCTATTATAACCTATTTAATTAATGTTATAACTTTTAATGTAATTAATGCATACGGTTATATTAGTAAATAAATTAAAAAAAATACTTTGTATTACTTTATATAGAAACAAGGGACCTTCTACATGTAGTCAATGTGTCGTAACGTGTCGTAATGATTACCTTAGTCAGTTAATCCAAGTCATTAAAAATCTAATCTAAAGGTTTAAATTTGATGACATGTTACCTTTTGTAAATTTTACGGTATGTATCGTCGTAATGTGTCATAAATTTGTATTTTCTAGTAAATTAAATTAATTAAAATATATTATTGTAAAATTACATTTTTATCCTTATACAATAAAATAATTTATTATATTTTTGTTAATGTAATTAAAATATGTAATGTTAAAATTACATATTTACCCTTATGTTATTAATAACAAAAGAATAAATCAAATCAATTAATTAATAAAAAACAAATCAAATTATAACTTAAAGGAATTAAAATCATTAAGTTTTAGAAACATAAAACCTGATGTGGCTGTGGAGAAGACAGTAATGTAATATTCTGGAATTTGTTTATTTCATTTTTTAAATTTAAAATTATAATATTTGTATTAAAAGGGTAGGATAGTAATTTTATTAATATTTGTATTAAAAGGGTAGGATAGTAATTTTATTATTTTTTATAAATTAAATTTTCTAATAATTAATTTAAATAAAAGAAGGGTAATATAGTAAATAACAAAATACAATTTAAATAATGATAAAAATAACTTAAACTTGTATAACAGGTAGCAGGTCGTTACGACGTTTACAATGCCACTTGACGCAATTCGACAAAGTGACTATGTAGTCACTTTGTAAAATGTGACTACCGTAAGAATTGTCCTAGAAACAAACCTATCTAAATGAGATATTTATAAAAAGAAAACAAGTTTATCTAATTGGGACGGAGGGAGTAATTCTCTTTTCTAAAAAATAAATATTACTCTCACTCACTACTTTATTTCTACTCTATCTCTCCACTCAAACTTTCACTTTTTACACAAACAATTAATTTTTTTAAAACACGTATCCAACCCAAATGGGCATTATAAAATTGGACAGAGGGAGTAATACACTATCACACTTTTCATTTTGTACTTTACTTATTTATTTTATACATAAACAATCAAGAGTGATACTTGAGTGCAATTGATTGCGCTTATACAATTGAAATTTGACTTCAATAAATTGAACCAAATATTGGATCAAAGATTAAATTAAACAGTAAAATTAAAGTATATATATACACTCAATTGTGTATATCAGAATTTACCAACAATCAATTATATTTCTTAAAACCTATGTCAAAAAAATTATACTTTCAAACGAAGGATTAATTATAATAATTATTTCCATTTTCGTTTTTCTTAATTAATCTTGTTCGTCACTGAATTAAGAAGAGATATTAAGGTAATTAAAAGAAGTGGTGTGATAGTGAAAGAGAAAATAATAGATGACTATGAGATGAAGTATAATAAAATAATAGATGAAGTATAAGTGATGTAATTGGAGGAGAGAAAATAATATGGTAAATACGTATATATCGTGAGAGTAACTATGCAAACCTTTGTAAAAAAAAAAAAAACACACGATTTTATTTTATTTTACAATTATATCATATGACAATTTTTTTTTACAAATATATCCACTTCCTTTTGTAATTACTTGAGTATTTGAGTGAATTAATTGATTTAGAGTAAGATAATTTATTTATTTTTTGTGTAGATAACTCTTTTTTTTTTTTTTCAAATAACTCTTATTTTCTTTTTTTAATAGAAGAAATAATGATGTGGCATGATGATATGTCTTTTTTTTTTAATACATGAAGTGTAAGTCACCACTTTATTCTTTTCAAAGATAAAGGATTAAAATTGAATAAAAAAATGATTGAAATTAAAAGTTTGAAACATAAATGATGTATTTTGTAAAGTTTGAAACTTAAAGGATTTATTTTGAAATTTCTTAAACTTATAGGACTAAAAAAAAATGGTAAAGTCTAGTATGCATTCTAGTCTAAAGAAAAGTGTATGTTATTAAACTGAAAAGTACAACACAATATTACTAAAAAGTGTAAGTCACTATGACTAAAAATATTATTATACTGTTTAATAATTGAAAAGTGCAACACCATTTACCAAAAAGTGTAAGTCAGTAAACTGAAAAATGCAACATGGACTAGGGTGCACAACATGCACTCGAGTCCATAGCAGACCAACCCAAAAAAAATTCCATTGGAATGAAGATTTGAATGGAATAAATGTTTGAATCTCATGATTGATATTGATTAGAAATGAAAAATCATTTCTTGATTCATTCCATTCTCATGATTAGTATAATAAAATAAAATGTAAAATAGTGTAAAAAATATATAGATTTTATAATATCATACTCCCTCCGTTTTTGAATAAGTGTCACTTTGGCTTTTTAACTAATTTTAAAATAAGTGTCATTCTGAGTTTTTTTCTTTAATTTTGACTATTTTGCCCTTATTCATTTACCATATATATTGTTCATAAATAAATTCCATAAACATTGTTTATACCAAAATTAATTTGGTTTATGAATAATAGCTACATTCTTGACCACATTCTTTATCAAACAAAATTTCTATATCAAAATTAGCTATAATTAATTAAGGGTAATATGGACCACACTTTATAATCTTAATTTGTTGAAAAATGTCAAAGTGACACTTATTAAAAGATGAAGGGAGTATTAAATTAGGGTTGGAGAAGTGGATTAATTGTTGAGATGGAACAATACAAAAAAAGATTGGAAATTCATATATTACGATTTTAAATTATGAATAGCCACCAAAAGATTCCATAATCAATTCAGAAAATTGCGTCGAGAATTATCCTCTATCCCGAGAATTAACCTGTCGTCTAAATATAAAAAGAATTATGTGTCCTTCTTTCTCAGTGTCTTTTCTCTTGGTGAATTAGGGTTGAAATATGTTGAGTAATAAATATCTTATTTAATCAAATCGTGAATTAGGGTTGGAGAAGTGGATTAATTGTTGAGATGGATAATTATGTAAAAATAAAATATGAGTGATGATATTTTTTTTAATAAAATATAATTTGATTCCACACAAAAGAGAATGGGTAAAGATAGGGGGATTAAGAAGAATCATAATTCTTTATTTTTTTTGGGATGTGAAAAAAATATACCAATCGTGAAATTAAGAATAAGTCCATGAATATTCACTCTATTCCAAGCCTATTATTCTATATCAATCTTATCCTAAGTGATGTGATTGATAAAAGAATTAGAGAAAAAATGTAAAATATAAAATAGAAAAATAAAAAATAAAAAGTACTTATCAAAAGATTATGAAAAACTTATAACAAAATATTTAAAACGTAAAAAATATAAATTGACTTGACAATAAATAAATATATATATATATATATATATATACACACACGCTAGGCGGCCAGGCCCCAACTTGCATATGCATGTATATGCATGAAATTAAGAACTAATTAATGTTTTTTATTTTCTAGTGTGAGCTGGTGGATAAAAAATAAGAAAGTTTGTACAATTTAAATTAAGAAACACTATGACTTTTAAGATAACGGTTTCAAGAATCATACATGTTTGTATTCAATTGAGATTTCATTGCATATTTTTTTAATTTTAAAAATATGTGAATTTAAAAAATTTATAGAGTTTATGCAGAGTTTGATTGATTTATATAATTTTTTATAGACTTAATAAGAGGGTAAAATATACATTTTTTTTATTGATTTACATAAATTTTCATAAACTCCGACGTTAGAACTATAGATGCAAATGTATATGCACGGAACACACTTGTATAGTTGTATATGCCCCGTACGGGTCCTAGATAATCGCCCCGTGAAGATTGGGGCGGATCCGCTCCATTTTTTCATATCGTATTAAATTTATTTAAGTTGTTTCTCACAATTGAAAATAATATTTTTCATACACATATACAGGGACGGACGAACGGACATGGGGGCTAGGCGGTCACTGAGCCCCCCACGAAATATATTATTATATACCATATACTACATGCTTATTCATTATTACGCAGTTATGGCTTGGTGGTTAGGCAGAGTTTCATAAAGTTATACTTTTATCCCAAACCCAGGTTCAATTCCTCCCTCCAACCGCAAGGCTTTTTTTTATCATTTTTTTTAGTATTTTTTTTTCTTTTATTGTCACTGCATATTTACATTGAAACAATTTACAATAATATAAAGTTTATATAATAATTCAGATCGGATACTCGTGGGTCGAACGATAGACCCAGACTCGATCCGTTCACATACGGGACGGGACAGACCCGACCCGTCCTCAATACGGGGTGGATCCGACCTGACTCAAAGCTCGAGGGGCGGGACGGGTACCCACAGGTTGGGTCAATATTGCCATCACTACTTCTGACCTTTTGTGTTCAGAGTTCTATGAGAGAATCCATTGAAATCTCTTGGTTTTTAGAAGAGATTTTGGATAGTGTAATTTATTTATATTTTGTTAGAAGAATCCAACAAAATCAATAGAGTATTAAAATTTATAAACGTTTGAATACCCAAAGACTTTTTAAAATCCGTATTGAATACTTCAAAATTTTTAAAAACTTTTAAAAATTTGAATTGAATATCCAAACTTTTAAAGTTTGAAAAAATCCCGCTAGTTTTCCATTTAGTTTTAAAAATCATATTTCGAATTTTAAGATTTTAAATTCGTTTTATTTTGAAATTTAAAAATTGATTTTTAAAATTCACTTAAAATTATTTCTATCCAACATAATATGTAAAGATATGGAATTGTTTGTAATTGTGTTGGGACTTGGGATACCCTTTAAATAAAAATAAAAAATTGTCGGCAACTTGCATATCCATGTGCATTTAATCAATGTTTGCGCCCATGAGATTCAATTCTAACCTATGTTCAAAAAGATTCAATTCTAACCACACAAATATGGAGAGAGAAAAAATGGTCCTATAACTTACTTGATTTGAAATTTAATTAAAAAAAAAAATCAATTTCTGAATTGTGGTCCTTTTGTTATCAGAACAGTTTCTTTTTTAAAATTTTCTACAAAATGATTGAAATAAGAACGTGTCGGTCAAATGAGGTATAAAAAATGACAATTTTTTAAATCTGAAATTAACTTACTATTTTAGAGTGTCAAAGGATTTGGATTGGTTCAATCCCTCTCAATTCAAATACAAATCCAAATATCAATCCACCTCTATAATACACTTATACACCTTGATGTGACATAAAGTTAAATCTACTCATACTTCTCAATCTTTAACCAAACACAACTTACACACAATTACTATTCATGGATTAACCAAATCTCAATCAAATTCATCACAATTCTAATCCAATCCACCACAATCCCAAACCAAACACCACCTAAAAAAAATTGTGTCTAGTACACAAATCTCTCTCAAAGCTTTCAGGCCAACTAACAATTGTTGTCTTACTTCAGACTCGTTTGCTTAGTGAGTTTAGAGGCCGGTTAGGTATCCCTATATTATAGAGTTTATTTAGTCTTATGTATTTATTGGCTAGAATGTCTCTATTTCTGTTTTTTTTTGTTTTGATGGAAGTTAAATACCCATCCCTTTTTCCCCTCCCCATGACTCGAACCCAGGACCTAAGGCCTAGGTCGTGATGCTCTAACCACTTGAGCTATCCCACTTTGTCTCTATTTCTGTTATTAGTAGTTTAATTAAAGTATAACTTAAGGGGGTGTATTGGTTGTTGATTCTATATGATTTTTTTACACTTTCAAAATGTGGGGTATTCAATTCGAATTTTCAAAAGTCTTTAAAAATTTTGAGGTATTCAATACGGATTTTAAAAAGTCTTTAAAAATCTTTAGGTATTGAACCGTCTATGGATTTTAATACTCCATTGATTTTGTTGGATTCTCCTTCAAAAATATAAATAAATTTCACTATCCAAAATTTCTTCTAATAAGTAATAACCAGAGATTTCAACGGATTCTCTCAGAAAACTCTAAAGACGAAAGATCAGAAGTAGGGATGGCAATATTGACCCGACCCGTGGGTACCCACACCACCCCGCGAGCTTTGGGTCAGGTCGGATCCGCCCCGTATTGAGTATGGGTCGGGTCTGGGTCTTATGTCTGACCCGCGGGTATCCGACCCGCCCCCGAATTAATATATAAACCTTATATGTATATATATATATATATTTTATTTTATTTAAATATATATATATATATATATATATAATATTAATTTAAAAATATCACTTCAAATTAAAAAAAAACTCTTCCCATCAATATCAGAGTTTATGAAAATCTATAAAAAAAATATATTCCACAATCCTCTCAAGTTTAGGAAAATCCATATAAATCAATAAAAAAAAAGTGTGTCAAACTCTGCATGGACTCTATGGATTTTATAAATCCACTTACTTTTTAAAATCCAAAAAAATCCAATAGAATCCCAATTGAATACACCCCCATAAATTTTAGGTATCTTATGCTCATTTTCTCTATCTTCCTCATTATCCGGAGCTGCTTTACAACTTTAAGGGCATAGTCCAAAGGTAGCTCCGATCAACAACTAATCCGCCCCGAAATTTAGTTGACCTAACTCGCACCCTGACTGCTGGGGTGGGGCTCGGCTTCCAAACCGTACGTGGGACGAGTTTCTGCATCATACAACTCGGGTTGAAGACCGGGGGAAGTTTAGGAGAGATGGGGAAAGCTAGCAGCTACCGTTGGGGCGGTGATAACTTGCTTCTTCACAGGCTTATCCCCACAAAAAACCGACCTTGTTGCGCTAGCGTTTCGCGTTCTTTCTATATTAAAACCGAAGTTTATTATTTCGATTAATCTGGTCATACGGTTCTTCGTGTTAGGTCGTGAATTCCATCTAAAATATTTCTTTTGTTCAAAATTTGCAGGTCTGTTTATATTCTTCTTGGAATCATAAATGGATATTTTGTTATCCTAACTGTTAATTTCATGGATAAAAGCAAAATGATTTGTGTTAACGTTGGTTTAATATTTCTTTTGTTAAAAAAATTGCAGGTTTGTTTATATTCTTCTTAGAGTCGTAAATGGATTATTCTGTTATCCCAACTGTCAATTTCATGGATAAAAGCAAAATGATCTGTGTTAACGTTGGTTCAACATATGAGGAATTCGTTTTAGATATTATGGTATGTGGCCCGTTCCCAAGATTTTTCATGCTCGTTTTTCAGTTGAGAGAAGAAGCATCGTCGGAGAAGACGAACCTGATGGGTCCCGTTTTTACTAAATATCAGACGAGTTTTCTTGAAAGATCAGTTGATAGAATTTAAGTGTAGAAAATAAAAACTAACTCTTCTAACAGATGACTTGGTCAGCTGATTCGTTAAGAGTCTAGAACTAACTAGTCTGTTGATTGTATCAGCTGATAGAGAAGCGTAGTGACGGAACCAGAACCTAATCGAAGGGGGCCCAATTATGAATAATAAACTTCGGTTTTAATATCATATAAGTATTCTTTAAACATGTAATATATATATTAAAGTGATGTTTGAAAACTAAGATTAAGGGTAGATTAACTCCATCTCAAATCTTATAAATTGTTTGATAGCTAAGATTAAGAGTATATTATACTTTAAAATATGTAAAATTTAGATATCATCATAATCTCATGTTAATCCGTATTAGCTATCAAACATGACATAATAATAATAAATCAAGTTAAGTTTTAATATGTTTCAATAAAAAAATCATTCTTTATGATCATTACCTACAAAATAATGTTTATACCGTTTATATGTGAGCATCTTTTATTTTTTACGTTTTAAATTGTTATATACTTGAAGAATAAGTTTCTAAATAAAAATGTTATTTAATTATACACAAAACAACATATATTATGAGACAAAGAAAGTAATAATTAATTACTAATATTTTACTAATACACTTATAATTTGTTAAATAATTACTCCCTCCATCCATGAAAAGTAGTCTCATTAGAGTGGGGCACATGTTTTAAGAAAAAGGTAGATAAAGTAGATAAAATAAGGGTATTGTAGGGTATTGTGGGGTCCATTGTGAATAAAGTGATTGTTTGTGAATAAAGTTGATGGCAATTTGAGTAATTAAGTGATGGTTGAAGGGTGATAGTTTCAAAAAAGGGTATGAGACTACATTTTGTGGACAAAAAATATAGGGCAAATGGGACTACTTTTCGTGGACGAAGGGAGTATTAAATATACATAAATATTAATTGAAATTATTTTTTCTTTAATTTTTTTATTAAATAATATTTGTAAAAAGATTATTAAAAAAAATTGAAAAAAGAGAGGGGGCCCAGTGCCCCCCGGCACCCTCTCCCTCCGTTCCTTGAGAAGCGTGTGCGGAATTGTAATGTGCCCATTTAAAGATTATACTCGTCTAACATAAATACCTTTGTAAATAATCATGCAAGATCAGCTGACTTGACATCAACTGATACATATGACTTCTTAAAACAAACCGAACTCTTGACTCCAACCTCAGATTTTTCTCCATAATACCTTTCTGAACTCAAAATGACAACCCCGTCAAGAGACATTGCTTGGCCATAACTAACGCGTAAATAAGAGCGTATCATCTGATTTGATATCAGCTGATACAAAAACGTCTTTTAAAACATATTATGCAATATGTAAATCATGCATGCTAAAGCAATAAATAACACAGTTATTTATAGTAGTTCGAACCTCAATGTCCTACATCCACTCTCACGATCTCAATCATGATATTATCCCAATGCTCATTTTAACGTCTCAAAGGGAAGACGTCTTGCTAACTTTATAGTCCCAAGAGAAGACATTTGATCAAGAAATATGAATTGAACTCATATTTATACTGTGGATTTGAATGTTACCGTTGGATGATTGCCATTCAAACCCCACTATTTCGGGAATCAAAACCTCTAGATTATGAGCTATTAATTGTTATTTTTGCCTAGTAACAATTAATGCTTCATTGACTTTTCTTTCTTGAGCTTTGTGCCTTGTCAGAATCTAGGTGTCTGTTGTCGTCTTCCCATTGGTCCACGCTAGCTATGATTTTATCTTCTCTATTCATAGAACAGAAGACCCTGTCTCAGCTAATTGACTCTGCTGATCTTGAGTCTTGTTCTTCTGATCTTGGCTTTTGGCTTCTGATCGTTTCTCCAGCCATGTAAACTTCGTCTGGTTAGTTAGGCAGACTTAGTCTCAGTTGTGTTTGGCTTACTCAACTGATAAGACCTCAACTGATCATCAATTTACCGACGGAATTTACCGACGGATTTCCGACTGAATATCGGAATCGACATACTCCCGACGGATTTCAACTTTCGTCGGGAAGTTCCGACGGAATTCCCGACGAAATATAGGTTGAAAGTGAAACGACGCCGTTTTCGGCCCGCTTCCCGACGGAATATTCCATCGGCAGTTCAAATTTCGGTTACCGACGGAATATGTCGTCGGTAGCTGTTGGTCCTGAAAGGAGTATATAACAAGTGTAGGGGGGGGGGGAATACACTTGTATGCAAATTATTTTTAACTTTGATCAAATCGGAGCTCAGCAAGGTTGTCTTGGACAACTCTGCTGAAGATGATTAACTCTTCTAAGATAATCAAACTACTAAGTACTATTGAGTACTTAGTTGAATAACTATCTAGGGGAGTTATATGTGCGGAATAGTGGTTGGCCCTTTTAGTTTAGACTCCTTTAAAGTTCTGAAATTCACTTAATCAATCAAACAGTCTAGTTTCAGGGAACTTGTCCAAATAGGTTTTACACAGTCTTTGAGAATTTATCTTTTGGAAGATCAGTTTTGTGTGCAGTGTTGAGTGTATGAAAGTACTTGAAAAGCAAATCAACACAAGAGTTTATAGTGGTTCAGAGACTCAAGCTCCTACATCCACTTTCCCTGATTGAACAGGATAATTCCTTCACTCTTGGAATTAACTTGTTTTATAGTGCCAAGGTGCACTTGATCAAGAACACCACTCTTGGTGAATTGATCCCTAGGATGTCTAGAGTCCTAGTACCCTCTTCTCAACTCAGAACTGAACTGTTCTTCTCTCAACAGTCAGCTCCTACCATTTCTACTACTACTACTACAACAACCTTCTCACTTTCTCACTTGAAAGGGTTAAGGATTGATGTAAGGTTCCAACTAATGAGATATCCTTTACAATGAAGATCAGTGTATAAGGATTAGGATATCTCTCTAAGCTTGTGTATGGATATACAGTAGGTTCAACTTAGAAGAAGTGTATGAAGACTAAGATAGTCTTTGAAAGCTTTGAGAGCACTTTTGCTTGTAGGATAGTTGGATATTCTTGTCAATTGTTGAGGTGCTTTCAAATGGCCTCCACACTTCTGTATTTATACACAATTGAAGGATTTGCCCGTTGGAGAGGCAGCCTCAAAAGTCCATAAATGTCTTCTTTTAGTTCTTCAACTTTGAAGACAGAATCTTGATAGTGACATGTCCTCATTTGGGAAATAAACGGCTGTTTAAGCTTTGTCTTCATTCTGCAGCACCCTTCCCAAAGTCTGACTTTAAGATTCTCTTGTTAGGACATGGATATGGCTTCTGAAGGATGTTCCAATGATAGGACAACATTCCTTATCAATATGGACAACTCTCCTTATCACTATCAGCAGTCTTGCTTATCAGCAAGGTTGGCTAGCTCTTCTTCAGATGACTTGGCTCATACCCTTAGCTTCTCTTCAAGGTGATCTTAGCATGATTCATTAAATGATCTTTAGGGTGTAGTTGACTCTTCAACATGGTTGACTTCAAGCCTTCAGTACATTTGATCTTGGTTAACTTTGGTGAGACAACTCCTCTGGACAACTCATCTGATCAGCATACTTGTCCTTCAGTGGACTTGGTCATGGTTCCAGAATTTGAGCCTTGAGGGGACTTGTTCTAGATGAACTTCAAAGCATGTGTTCCCCCTCAAATTGTGCAGCTAACTAACTAAGAGCTGCCTAACATATCAGCTTCTCATTTAGCCTTATTCTATATGTTCTAACATTCTTAGAACATAATCATCTTGACTTAGGCATGTCTCAGGGGGTTTTGGTATTGAATCAAAACATATCTCATTTTTATTCCCAACAATTTCCCCCTTTTTGATGATGCCAAAACCTATACAACTTATGCAAAAGTGACTTAGTTACACCTATTACATTTTATCTTCAGAAGACATGACTAAGGTCAATTATCCTGAAAAGCAATGTGTTAGTGTATTCACTGTTCAAGTTGCAATTAGGTTTCAATGAAAGGCATAGAGAAATTTCTGCAGTAATATATCTTGATTCAAAGGTAGTTCAACTATCATTCATATAAAAATCATTACAAACATGTTGATAGTTGAAGATAACTTATCAGAGCATGAAATCAAGACATCATTACAAAGGTTTCAGAGCATACATTAAACATAAGATCTAGAGTATCAAAACATGTCAACTAAACTCTTAAAAGTACTTAGATCTTCAGAGCATCTTCTAGTATCAGAGCAAAAACCAAAATACTTCAAGTTTCAGAACAGAATACTGGATATCAAGACAAATGCTTGTATCAGAGCAACCAATGCATATCAGAGCAAACAACATGTCAAGGCACATCACATCAGCAGGCTTGTCCAAATTTCAGCATATCTGACCAATTAAGAATATCTTCAGATAAGATATGCTTTTATTCAAAAAGGTCAGAGGACTTAGCTAATTTTCAGAGATCATCCTCAGGAGGTGGCACCATCCCATATTGTGCCCACACTCTTCTTTTCAAGGCCATGGCTTCTTGGTTTGTTCCCCTGGGTCCAAGAGCCATCTTGTTCAGCTTGAGGATCTCAGTAAATTCCTTCAGGATCCTTGCCTGGTCAATCCATCCTTCAAGCTTTGGAGGCATGTATATGATTGGCTTGGGAGCTGTGAGTTCAAATCTTGCAATATCAGCAGCTGCAAGTAGTTGTTGATAAAGCTCTTTGTAGTACTCTATCATGAACTCAGCAAAAGTGGAGTTGGCATCCTTTCCATTCCATCTGTCAATGACATAGTAATTATAGACAAACTCCCTTTTGGCTTCCTCCCATGAGTCATTCAGCTGAATTGGCACCCATTTATCCAAGTGAGGATATTTGGTGTCCATTGGGATCAATAGCTGTGGCTTCATCTTGTTGTAAGTTGCTCTCTTCCTTCTTGGTTTCTGAAAGTCTGCTCTTCTTTTATCTCTTGCTCTTTGTGCTTCATCCATTAGATTCATCTTTTCCTGGGCCCTCATCATGGCCAGCTTCTGTTGTGTTTCAGGGTCTTTGCCATACCCTTCATGAAACAGCTTTGATGGATCATAAGCTAGGACAGTTGTCTTCTTCTTAGGTTCTGATCCAAATCCTTCAGCAAATAGCTCTTCAACATCTTCAGTGGACTTGGGACCTTCAGCACTTCTGGCAGATTCAGAAGACTTATCCTTTTCAGCAATTTTGGACACTTCAGCATTCTTGTCTTCTTCAGCAGCTTTGGCCTTCTTTGAGATAGGCTCATCATCATCAATTCTGAATTCAGGTGGTAGATCAAGGCTGTTGGGAAAATCAGTAAATTTCTCAGCTTGTCTTTTCTTTCCTTTTGCCCTCTTGATCTTTCCTCTTGTTTGGACACCTTCAGCATCTTTGTCCAAACCAGACACTTCACCACCTGGCCTTTGCTGTAACCTCACTCTTTCCTCTTGAGCTGAGGCCATTGAGTTCTTCAAAGCAAGTGCTAACTGCTCTTCTTCATCCAATTCTTCTAAGTTCAGCACTGCTGGCTCTTTCCCTTTTCCCCCAGGAGCTTTGTCCTTACCTTTGACTGGACTTCCAATCACTAAGGCACCTTTTGCTCTTGCTCTTTCCCTTTCCCCCTTTTTGGCAGCATCAAAACATTCAGGTTTGAGCTCACTCATAGTTGATGCCATCAAGGACTGGGCTTGGGTTAGAGACTTCATCTCCTCCAACAAATATACATTTTCATCATGTATATTTTGCATCCTGTCACTGCTTAAGCTAAGGAAAGCTAGAACAGACTTCATCTTTTGTTGTACAACCTCCTCCATGGTTGATTTAAGAGATGCATCCAGTTGGGCCTTAAGGAGCTCAGTGAGGTTGGCCACTGCACCTTCAGCAATGTTGGCCATCATCTCTTGGGAAAACTTTTCTGAGGCTGCCTTCACCATAGCTAGCCTTTGCTCTTCAGCTGTTTTCCTCTGCAAGGCTGTCCTCTTGCCAAGAGCTTGCTTAATGGTCAATCTGATAGCTTGAACATTTGCATTGTGGTTATCTCTAAGCAGTTTTTGATCCTTCTTGACCTCCTTTAAAATGTTCTCCATACTAACTTTGGCTTTGTGAACTTCAGTGGAAATGGTTTGAAGACCAGATTCCACTCCTTCAATTATTGCTTCTAATGTGGGCAACACCACATCTTCAGAACCTGTCAGCCTCATTTCCACAGATGCCAAAGTTCTTCCATGCTCATCTTAAGCTCCAGAAGTTTCTGCATGAGCTGTTTGAACTTGTTGAGCCAATGAATCCAACTTTGTTGATTGCAAGCCAAGGAGGGCTTGTGCTGATCCAGAATCAACATGGATTGGAGCATCTGTCAAGAAATCATCTGCAAAGATTTGATCAAGACTTATACCTGCAATGTCAGACAAATCAAAAGGGTTAGTGAAAATACACTCATCACCCTCAATTTCTTTTTCATAAGACTCTGATACATTAGCAGTCTTCTTCTCATTTTCAACTAATTCTTTTCTTCCTTCTTTGTTAATTTCCTCACTTAAAGGAACATGCCTCCTCTCATCAAGGGATTCCTGAAGTTCAGATTTGACTTCAAGAATAGCCTGCCCTTCTTCACTTATATCACCCTCATTTGGTGGTACACTCACTATCCTAGTGATCACCACATCTCTCTCATATACTACTCCCTCTGGTTTTTCTACTAAATTCTCCTTTTCAACTCCATCACCTAAACCTGCAACATCTCCACCTTCAACAAGGTTCAAAGATGGCAGTTTTGGGGAGATCACAGTGCTTATTTCAACAGCCACTGAGTCATCCTGAATGATTAAGGGCTGACCAGTGTCCAACTCATCTGACACTGAATAGGCCTTAACCAAACCAGCCTCTAGCATAGGAACCTCAACATCTTTAGGCTGTGCCTTGGGTTCAGAAGAACCTTCATTGGCAGATGTGTCTTTGGTTGTGTTACCACCCTTGGTCAACACCTCTGAAGATACAGAGCCTTTCCTATGAAAGGTTCTAGGAGGGTTTGAAAGTCTTGCTGACACAGAGGACTTGGGTTGAGTGGATTCAGGGAGGTTGGCTTGAGGGGTTTCAGGAGGGTTGGGATTTGAAGGGTTTGAGGGATCATCAGGGGAATCATCATCATTTGAGCTACTATCAGGGTGTTTGATGCCCTTAGCTTTCCTCTCCTTCTCCTCAATGATCTTATCATCTACTAACTTTGAAAAAACTTCCTCATCAGTAAGGAATCTTGTTTTCAACACACCAGCAAAGTGTAGCAATCTGCTCTCCTCCACTTGCCACCAGTTTGCACCCTTATCTTGGATGACTTGGGATATCTCCACAATGGTCTTGTCTTTCACATCCACAAGCATCCTCAAATCATGAAACATCTTCTGAATTCTTGGAAATTCAGCAAGTTGTGGATACAAACTATCCACAGTAGCCTTGGCTCCTCCTCTGAGCATACTCTCATACGTATACTCCTCCTCATCTCCACTTGAATGGGGACTTTGGGTTATAGGGGAGTTGGCTCTGGGTTCTCCTAAAGTGGCTTCAGGAAGGTTGAGTTCAGGGATATTGGCTTCAGAAGGGTTGGTTGCAATTGAAGGTACTTCAGTTGCTTTAGAGAGCAATGGATCTGAATGGGCTTTACTAGCAGGGGTTGGCTCTTGAAGTGCAGCTTCTAGCAACTTTGAGTAATTGAGCATAGATGAGTCAATGGGTGATTGCAGCCTTGTCTCATCCACTGCTAAATCTGCTAACACATCTATCCCACTTCTTTGCACACTCCCTTCTGGAGAATATCTCTTTGTAAGGTTGATGGGGGTGATAGGTTGATTGGTTGGGGTTATGTGGGTTTCAGGGGAGTTGGGCTCAGGATTCTGTATTTCAGGGATGTTGGCCTCTATTTGTTGACCTTCAGGGACCTTGGATTCTGGAGTTCCAGAACCAGATGAGTTGGTCCTTGACTTAGATTTGGTCCTGCTTTCAGCTCTGCTCTCTCTTAGAGCAAGTTGGAGAGACCTTTCCTCCTGAAGCTCCAACACCTTATCAGTAGGCTTGGCCCTTCTCTTGCTGGCCCTACTGCTTCCACTACCTTCTCCATCCTTCTCAGGGACAACTTCCCTGATCCTCTTATCACCTCTAGACTTCTGTCTAGTTTCATTATACTTCTGCCTCAACTCTTCTGAATGATCAGAAGGCACTTGCACACCTTCTTCAGCAACATCTTCAATCTCAGTTGATGCTCCAGTGGTGTCTTCTGAGGGGATTTGAGATATCTTCCTTGTCTTTACCATTCTGGCCTTTGTCCTCTTTTTCAATTTTGGCTTTTCCTCCACCTTTTCTTCAGTAGGTTTGGCCATTAGCATCCTCCTTTGCTCAGTTTTCTTGCTGAGCTTTCTAAACAGAATCTTTTGGGCTGGGAGGGGCTTTGCAAAGGTTTGTATTTGAGAATAATGGGAAAATCTCTCAATCAACAGGCTTGCCCTGGTGCAATACTTGAGTTTCACTTCTAGCACAACCTTATTGTGAGTTTTCACTTTAAACTTGGCCTTTTCTTTCATCATTTCAGACATGATGAAAGTCCTCCAATCAAACTTGATGCCTTTGTCACTAGCATCAATAATTGCAGCCATAATTCTGATTCTTGGATGGCTGACCTGCTCCAAGCTTCCAGTATTGCTCAAGAGACTCTTAGCAACTACCTCAAAGAGGTTGAGAAATTTTGGCTTGAGAGTCTTCTTGTTTTGTGTTGAAGAGATGGGACCAGGAACCAAGAGCCATTCTTGTGCTATCTCCTCTTCATGATCAACACCATAAAATTCTGGATTCCTTCCCTCTGAAGGCAACCCAAAAGCTCCTTCAAGGTCTTCTGAAGAGAATTTCACTCTATGAAATCTCTCTTCCTCTTCTCCTTCTGCCACATATGAGAGCCTTGTGGAAACTTCACCATCTTCAGGTTTACCTCTCCATTTGAGAAAGGCAAAGAACTCAGCCATGTAGCTTTCCAAGCAGGAGCTTGGTCTACCCTCCATAAACTTCTGCAATCCAGCTCTTCTCAACCATCTCAAGGTTGGTGTAATTTCAGGATCCTCACTCTCAAATGATACTATGGGCTCAAAATGAAGGTTGTTTTTGTTGCTCAAGTATCCAAAGTCAAGGTCTAGAGCCTTGTTGGAGAAATCAATGATCATTTCTGGTCTAATTTTGGGAGCCATTGAAGGTTTACAGAAATGAAATTGAGAAAGTTTTGAGAGAGTTTGAAGAAGATAAGAGCTAGGGTTTCGAATTCTTGGGGAGGAGTGTTTGTGGGGGATCTTAAGGCTTGAGAATATTCTAAAAAGAATGTTTGTCAATGAGTTGGTGAGTTTTGTGAGTTTTCAACTGTTGTCAAAAATGGAAAAACACACTTGGACGGCTAGGATTGATTTCAGGGGAGTTGGCCAGTTTTGATCCAATGGTTAAAAACCAATGTAACATCGAGTTATTGGTTTTATTCAAAACGTGGAAGTTATTTAATATTAGTTAATGGTTGGGGAGTTTTCGAGATAGATCATGGCTTGAAAAGTGTAATGCAAACAAGAGTTAAATCTTGGCATTTAATGCATGGAAAGTGACCTTTTGGGTGGGGGACAAATTAAATCCCACAGAGATGATATCTGTAAATGGGACAGGTATCAAGGTAGACAATGATTTCCCAAAATAGGCGCTTATCAAACCAAGAAAATAGTTTGATAGCCAAGACAACTTATCTGACCCTACTAGGACAAGTGTCCTGAAGAGATGTGGACAAGTGTCCTGAGGTTCAATTGACAAGTGTCCTGAATAGTTGTGATCATCTCTTCTGAATTTCAGTAGACTTGACCAAGTCTGCTGAAGACTAATTCAGTTACTTTACTCCCATTAACTTCAATGGGTTTTACTTGTCCAACTTCCCTGGATCAAGTAATCCCAATTCTGCTGATAGCTCAGAAACCTTGCCTCTGCAAGTGGCTTTGTTAGAATATCAGCTTTTTGATGATCTGTGTGGATCTTGACCAACTTTATGTCTTTCTTCTCCACATGGTATCTAATGAAGTGATGCTTGATGTCCACATGTTTGCATCTTGTGTGCAATACAGGATTTTGTGATATTGCAATTGTACTATTGTTATCACAAAATATTGGTACTTCAGTAGAGTTGACTTTGTAGTCTCTTAGTTGTTGTCTCAACCAAAGGATTTGAGCACAACAACTTCCAGCTGCAACATATTCAGCTTCAGTGGTGGAAGTAGCCACTGTGTTCTGCTTCTTGGAAAACCAAGATATGAGCTTGTTGCCTAAGAATTGACAAGTCCCTGAAGTGGACTTTCTATCAATTCTGCAACCTCCATAATCAGTATCTGAGTAGCCAGTTAGCTCAATGTTGTCATCAGCAGGGTACCAAAGGCCTACATTCTCAGTGCCTTTGAGATACCTTAAAATCCTCTTTGCAGCCTCAAGATGGCTTTTCTTAGGATTTGCTTGAAACCTTGCACAAACACCTACTGCAAAGGTGATGTCAGGTCTGCTGGCAGTGAGATAGAGAAGTGATCCAATGATTCCTCTATACTCAGTGGAGTTGGTTGCAACACCACTCTCATCAGGATCCATCTTCCAATTTGTGTTCATTGGGATCCTTACTGGCTTGCTAGTTGTACACCCAAACTTCTTGATCATTTCTCTGGTGTACTTAGCTTGGTTGATGAAGATCCCTTCTTTTGATTGCTTAACTTGAAGACCCAAAAAGAAGTTCATCAACCCCATCATGGACATTTCAAACTTGCTTTGCATAAGCTTTGAGAACTTCTCACACAGCTTTTCATTGGGGGATCCAAATATTATGTCATCCACATAAATTTGGACAAGCAAGATGTCCTCTCCTTCAGACATTCTGAAGAGAGTTCTGTCCACAGTTCCCTTGGTGAACCCATGATCCAAGAGAAATTGTGACAATGTATCATACCAAGCCCTAGGGGCTTGCTTGAGTCCATATAGAGCTTTCTTCAGTCTGTACACTTGGTTTCCAACCTCAAAACCTGGTGGTTGCTCCACATAGACTTCTTCTTTCAAGACTCCATTCAGAAAGACACTCTTAACATCCATTTGGTACACTTTAAACCTCTTGTGGGCTGCATAGGATAGAAAGATCCTTATTGCTTCTAGCCTTGCCACAGGTGCAAATGTCTCATCATAGTCAATGCCTTCATGTTGGCAATAGCCCTTTGCCATAAGTCTTGCTTTATTTCTGACAATCACATCATTCTCATTCTTTTTGTTCTTGAACACCCACTTTGTTCCAATAACATCTTGATGTGAAGGTCTATCCACCAGCTCCCAAACTTCATTTCTGGTGAATTGGTTCAGTTCTTCCTGCATGGCTATGATCCAATTGGCATCTTGAAGTGCTTCTTCAATGTCACTTGGTTCTTGTTCTGACAAGAAACAATAGAAAAGAGCACTTTCACCATGAAATCTCCTTGTTTTGACTCCAACACTTGGGTCACCAAGTATTAGATCAGTAGGATGGTCAGACAACCAAGTCCTTCTTTTTCTGATCTCTTCAGTAGAGTTGTCCTCTACTGAAGTTGAGTCATTTTGATCATAAAACTCAGGATAATTGAATGCAGGATCTAATTCAGGATCATAATCAGGGGTGTTGTCCTCAATGTCAGGGACATTGGCATTTTCAACATTTTGAGTTCCCCCTTGATTATTTGATCCATTAACTACCTCAGCAGGGACTGCTTCTTCATTGGTAGTTGTTACCTGGATGTGAACTGGGATTGGATTATTCAGTTCACCATTTCCTGCAGTGGGATTTGCCTCAGGAAGGTTGCCTTCAGGATTGTTGTCCAGTGGGAGATTTTCAGGTAGGTTGGCTTGGACAACTTTTATGAATTCAGTGTCTTTGTCCTTTAGACTCAGTCTGGTTCTCCTTTGTGTGATTTCTTCCGATTCCAAGTTCTCATTCCTGAACTCATGAATAGATTCATCAAACACAACATGAGGTGTTTCCTCCACAATAAGGGTTTTCTTGTTGTAGACTCTGAAAGCTCTACTGATTTGAGAATATCCAAGGATTATCCCTTCATCAGCTTTGCTATCAAAGGCTTTCAACTGTTCTTTCCCATTATTGTGTATGAAACACTTACAACCAAAGATATGAAAGTATGACACTTTAGGCATTCTTCCTTTCCAGAGTTCATAGGGGGTTTTGCCTTGCGCCTTAGTAATCAAACATCTATTCTGAGTATGGCATGCAGTGTTTATAGCTTCAGGCCAAAACCTCTTAGGTAAGTTTGAATCAGCAATTAAGGTTCTAGCAGCTTCTTTTAAGGTTCTATTTCTCCTCTCTGCAACTCCATTTTGTTGAGGAGTTCTAGCTGCTGAGGTTTCATGAGCTATTCCATTTGATGTGCAATACTCATTGATGTATGAATTCATGAACTCAGTGCCTTTATCAGATCTTATCTTGATAATGCTAAGGCTTTTCTCATTTGACAGTCTCTTTAAAAGTTCAGGTAGTTTGACTTGTGTTTCCTTCTTATTAAGGAGAAATACTACCCATGTGAACCTAGAGAAGTCATCTACTACAACCAATGTGTATTTTCTACCATTTATGCTTGCAGGGGTAATTAGTCCAAATAAGTCCATATGTAGAATTTCAAGTACCCTTTCAGTAGAGATGACTGGTTTTCCTTTGAATGAGGCTTTAATCTGTTTTCCTTCTTGGCATGGTTTGCAAACATGCTCCTTAATGAAAACCTCATTAGGTAGTCCTTTAACTAATGCATTTCTAGCAATCTTGTTCATCGTTTTGAAGTTCAAGTGGTTTAATCTCTTATGCCATAACCAACTTTGTTCACTAGAACTCTTAGCAATGAAACATGCAGTATCAGTAGACTTGTCCCAGTCTGCAAAGTACACATTTCCTTTCCTAGTTCCAGTCAATAGAATTTGTTGAGCCTTATCTCTGATTAAGCATTTTCCACTAGAAAACTCAACATTGAAATCTTTATCACAGAATTGACTGATACTTAGGAGATTATACTTGAGACCAGCCACATAAGACACATTGGATACTTTGATGTTACCAATCATCAAAGTACCATAACCTTTTGTAGTTGCTTGTGAGCTGTCTCCAAATGTGACATTTGGGCCTTCTTTTTCAATAAAGTCAGTGAGGAGTTCCTTGTTTTCAGTCATGTGCCTTGAACATCCACTGTCAAGGTACCATGCTGACTTTTTGCTCATGCTCCTCTTCTTGTGGCCCAATGGTACCTGCAATTAGATTAGTTTAGGCACCCTTTGAGTTTTGGGTCCTGAGAGGTTAGCTGTACCTTTAGGAACCCAAACTTGCCTAATAACCCTGATTGATTCAAGGTGGCTAAGTTGTTTTCCTCTAGCATCTACATACACTGTCTTTCCTTTAAATGCCTTGGGGAAAGTATGTGTGAATGTGTTAACTCTGTAAGTTTCAGGAGAGTTGTCAAATCTTGAGGAATGTGTTACTTCAAGGTGCTACTTGAGGAAATCTTTGAGGAAAGGCTTTCTTATGACCATTACCCTTTGGCATGAAGGGTTTTGGTTGTCTCATTTTATTTTGCCTTTGAGGGTAGTTGTCCTTAGGTCTAGTCAGCTGAGGCTTTCTCAGAAGAGTTGGCCTAGGCTGATTATACCTTGGATAACTCCTCTGAACATTGTTCAGGAGAGTTGCCCTTCCATTGGGTCTACTCTGCTGACCAACATTCCTCTTATGTTCAAGAGCTTTGGCAATTTCCTTAGGTTTTGGCCTATTCTCCTGAAGCACTTGAGTAGGCAGATCATCCATTTTGCCCTTTCCTTTGTTCAGTGGCTGATTTACTTCATTTTCAGTTTGTGCCACTGACTTAACAAAGATTCTCTTAGTGTTACTTGTAGAAGCAACACTAAGACAAGGTGAAGATTCAAATGGATCAAAACCTAATCCACTTCTTTGAGCCATAGGTCTTTGATAACTCTGAATTTCCTCTATTGCTCTAGAGGATTTCTTCAGAGCAGACATCTTTAGTTTCAGGCTCTCTTCACTTGATTTAATAATATCATATTCATGTGAGAGGTTTTCAAACTTAGCATTTAGAATTTTCAGCTCAAAATCTTTTCTCTTCTGAGAGAGAAGTTGATCATCAATCTCTTTTTGTTGGTCAACTATCCTGAGATTTGCTTCCTCAAGCTCTCTCAAGACTTGTTGATACAACTCAGTAGATTTGACATCAACAACTACCTCAGAAGTTTTGGCAAGTTCAATAGCCAATCTTTCATTTTCTCTCACACAGTTATCATGAAATTGTTGTAACATAGTGAAATCTTCCATCAACTTTCCAAGGGAAAGTTTCAGGTTGACCTCACTATTGTTTTGTGAGATGAATGATGGTGAGCTAGAAGTAGATGATACCTCATCATCCTCAAGAGCCATGTTGCAGACATCATCATCATCTTCACTGTTGGAGAACAGTCCATCAGAAGAGTTGAAGCTTTCAGCACTATCAGATTCTTCACCAGCCATCATGGCCTTTCTATTGGTGAACTTTCTGTCTCTTTTGGCTTGTCTTTCTCTTCTTTCTTTAGAGCTCAGCTCAGGGCAGTCATATTGGAAGTGCCCTTTCTTTTTGCAGTTATAGCACAGGTCTTCATCATCATCTTTCTTTGGTTCTTCTCTTCTTCTTGATGATGAAGTTGTCATCTTATCTTTTCTCATCAGACTTTTTGACCTCAGCCTGAGCTTCAGGAGAGTTGTACCTTCTCCTGAATTTGTTGTCCTGGTAGAATTTCTTGTATCTACCAAACCTTGAATTTAACTTTTCAAATCTCCTAGCCATCAAGGCTAGTTCCTCCTTCATTTCAGTCTTGGAGACTGACTTTGATGATCTTGGAGTGGACTGCATTTCTGGTTCAGCAGTTTTGGCTTTGAATGCTACTCCCTTAGTAGGATTTGAAGGTTCCTCAACAGGCTTTCTTCTATTGAGGTCGAACTCATAAGCTTTGAGTTCAGAGAAGATTTGTTGCATGGGCATGGTGGAGAGATCTTTGGTATTTTGCATCATTACAGCATAGACATCCCACTTTTGAGTGAAACTTCTCAATATCTTCAATCCAACTTCTCTCTTGGTGTAGACCTTGCCCAAGGAGTTGATTTCATTCATCACATCAGTGAATCTACCAGCAAATTTATCAATGGACTCCTCAGACTCCATTGTGAATTGTTCAAACTTCTGCACTGCCACTTGGAGCTTATTCTCCTTGATCTTCTCAGTGCCCTCACACATTTCTTCAAGAGTATCCCATATTTCCTTGGTAGTTGTGCAGTGGTAGACCCTTCCCATGATTGCATCTGGAATTGTTTGATAGAGGGTATTCATTGCAAGATAATTCAAATTATCCTTCCTCTTTTCATCAGCAGTGAAGTCATCTTCATCTTTGGGTAGCACATCTCTTGTGTCTGCCGTTTGAGCCTCTGTGACTCTTGGATTGACAAAAGTGAACACAAAAGGACCTCTTGTGATCACTCTTAACATATCAGTATGAAGAGATGCAAGATGAGCTCTCATTCTGATTTTCCAGAAGTCATAATTATCAATTGAGAACATGGGCAATTTGTGATGAGATATATGATTGACTGGATTTGTTGCCATGTTGTCCAATCCTTGAACAGCAGGAGGTGGAACTGCAACATTTATATTTTGATCAGGGTTTTGCTGCTTGTTCTGGTTGTTGTTGTTTCCTCTTGCCATTTCTTCAATAAAAAGGTTAGACAATATTTCAGACAGATCAGTTCAGTGACCACACCAAATATGTGATTTTGAAAACCAAGATGGATTTTCAGAAGCAGTGGTCTTTGAACCCCTGATCTGATACCACTTGTTGGTCCTGAAAGGAGTATATAACAAATGTATGGGGGGGGGGGGGAAATACACTTGTATGCAAATTATTTTTAACTTTGATCAAACCAGAGCTCAGCAAGGTTGTCTTGGACAACTCTGCTGAAGATGATTAACTCTTCTAAGATAATCAAACTACTAAGTACTATTGAGTACTTAGTTGAATAACTATCTAGGGGAGTTATATGTGCGGAATAGTGGTTGGCCCTTTTAGTTTAGACTCCTTTAAAGTTCTGAAATTCACTTAATCAATCAAACAGTCTAGTTTCAGGGAACTTGTCCAAATAGGTTTTACACAGTCTTTGAGAATTTATCTTTTGGAAGATCAGTTTTGTGTGCAGTGTTGAGTGTATGAAAGTACTTGAAAAGCAAATCAACACAAGAGTTTATAGTGGTTCAGAGACTCAAGCTCCTACATCCACTTTCCCTGATTGAACAGGATAATTCCTTCACTCTTGGAATTAACTTGTGTTATAGTGCCAAGGTGCACTTGATCAAGAACACCACTCTTGGTGAATTGATCCCTAGGATGTCTAGAGTCCTAGTACCCTCTTCTCAACTCAGAACTGAACTGTTCTTCTCTCAACAGTCAGCTCCTACCACTTCTACTACTACTACAACAACCTTCTCACTTTCTCACTTGAAAGGGTTAAGGATTGATGTAAGGTTCCAACTAATGAGATATCATTTACAATGAAGATCAGTGTATAAGGATTAGGATATCTCTCTAAGCTTGTGTATGGATATACAATAGGTTCAGCTTAGAAGAAGTGTATGAAGACTAAGATAGTCTTTGAAAGCTTTGAGAGTACTCTTGCTTGTAGGATAGTTGGATATTCTTGTCAATTGTTGAGGTGCTTTCAAATGGCCTCCACACTTCTGTATTTATAGACAATTGAAGGATTTGCCCGTTGGAGAGGCAGCCTCAAAAGTCCATAAATGTCTTCTTTTAGTTCTTCAACTTTGAAGACAGAATCTTGATAGTGACATGTCCTCATTTGGGAAATAAACGGCTGTTTAAGCTTTGTCTTCATTCTGCAGCACCCTTCCCAAAGTCTGACTTTAAGATTCTCTTGTTAGGACATGGACATGGCTTCTAAAGGATGTTCCAATGATAGGACAACATTCCTTATCAATATGGACAACTCTCCTTATCACTATCAGCAGTCTTGCTTATCAGCAAGGTTGGCTAGCTCTTCTTCAGATGACTTGGCTCATACCCTTAGCTTCTCTTCAAGGTGATCTTAGCATGATTCATTAAATGATTTTTAGGGTGTAGTTGACTCTTCAACATGGTTGACTTCAAGCTTTCAGTACATTTGATCTTGGTTAACTTTGGTGAGACAACTCCTCTGGACAACTCATCTGATCAGCATACTTGTCCTTCAGTGGATTTGGTCATGGTTCCAGAATTTGAGCCTTGAGGAGACTTGTTCTAGATGAACTTCAAAGCATGTGTTCCCCCTCAAATTGTGCATCTAACTAACTAAGAGCTGCCTAACATATCAGCTTCTCATTTAGCCTTATTCTATATGTTCTAACATTCTTAGAACATAATCATCTTGACTTAGGCATGTCTCAGGGGGGTTTTGGTATTGAATCAAAACATATCTCATTTTTATTCCCAATAGTAGCCGACCCGCTTTTACTCCACCGCCTCGTAAACCCCTCAAAAGACGCGTACCATAAATATTCGTGTGCTATTTTTTATATAAACTCCCGAGAGGAGGACAATAAAAGATAGATCAAATAAAAGAAAAGAAACCTAGTATCATAAGCTCACAAGTCGAGCTAGAGGCTGGAGTGCCATTAAAACCTTGCCTGGGAAAACCCTCCTTAGGGATAAAACTAGAGTAAGGAAAAAGGTACACTCCTCTACAAGTCAATGTCTATAGAAAACATAATATTGATCATTATGCAGAAATGAGAGTAAAAAATCTGGGGGGAAGCCTCTCTAGACACAATCAAGGCCAGTCTTTGCCACAACATCCGCCGCTTGGTCACATCTTCCGCCGCTTGGTTGGCCTCTCTAAAGACATGTGAGTATCTAATGTGCATGCCGAGAGGAGGCAGTAGGCCTAAGAAGGAAAAAAAATTCACTTTCCTCCGTGCGTGGATTGGTAGACGAAGAGCATTCCATTCGATCATCTACTTCAATTTTCTTCATTTTAAACAGTACATTTTATAAATTATTAATTAATTTTAATTAAGTTATTGTATTATTGTAAATTGTATGTTAATTATTATAAAATTGCATGTACCTACGTAGTTGATAAATATGTATAATTAATTGATATATATATTACGTGGATTATGATGTTTTTTATTGGTTAATTGTAATTAATTGTTCGTGTTATATATAGTGTAGTTCTTTATAATTTTTTTTTTTTTTACGTTAGATTGTTATATATTTTGTTTATTTAATTAATATATAATTGGCACTTGTTAGTTAGTGTTAAATAATTAGTTATCTAGTTAGTGCATGTACGATATGATTATAGTTAACATTGAGAAAAATTAATGTGTTTTGATAATTAAATTAGGTTATTATCAATTAATTAAATTAGGTTATATTGTCGATTAAACTAGGTTATTATTTTTGATTAAATTAATAATAATTGTTATAAGTAGGGGTGTTGTTGATTAATATAGTAATTATTGTTATTGTTTAAATTATGTCATTATTAATTAACTTGGTAAATTATTGATTAATTTATTATACTGTTTTAATTTTATTTATTAAAATAGATGAGTCAAGATTCAAATGCTCCTTCTGGTGCTGGTGGGGCCTCAGGGTCTCGACGTAGCCGGTCGAAGAGGGGCTCACTTAGGCCTGAGCCTACTTTGATGCCGGCTCCTATGACGTCGCCGCCCGTTCCACGTAGTCGTCTGTCGTCGCCCATTCTGATTCGGTTGTAAATTGCATAAGATTTCATGTGTTTTAGTGATAAACTTTGAGGGTTTTTCATGCATTTTCACACTAATATGCTTGATTTGATTGAGAAAGGTGTTTGAACTCGTTTTGTAGGAATACGAGGTGAATTAGGCATTAAAATCGCAAAAACGAGTGTTCAATCATCATTTGAACTCACTGAAATGAAGATAGGATTACACCATTTGATTCGTCTCGAAAAATGGAGTGGAATGAAAAAAAGAATGAAGTCAATCGGAGGTTAGAAGCTCGAGATATGAAGGGATGAAGACGGAGGACGGAAGTTGGGCCGAAGTATCCACCCGACCGGGCCGACCTGCCCGACCGGGCCACAGTATCTGCACCCACCTTTATAATAGGTTCACCCCCTGCGCGTATTTTTTGCCCAAATCAACTTACGAAGTTTCGGCCCGGCCGGGCCACATGTTCCAGCCCATTTCGCGAACCCAACTTGTCCGCCCGGCCACGCCACCTACACACCCGGCCGGGTGGACCCATTTTCGGGGGTTTTGACCCATTTTCTCCATATTTCAAGGGCCTAATTGCAAAATTGATTCAAGACTTTCACCCCAAGTATAAATAGAGTTCATTTTGAGTCTTAGAGGGGTCTTACTCTTTTTACAAGCAATTTCTCACACACAAACACATAGTTATTAGTGTTCTTCATTTTTAGTTTTAATTCTTCATAAAACTAGATAGATTAATGGTTTTTACTTAGAATCAATCTACGATTATCATCGGGCATCGTCTATTACATCGTTTTGTAGCTACAATTCCATGATCAAGGTGATATTACTTTTGTTTGCATTTCAATTTGGTAATTTCTTAAATTCTCCAATTACTTACTATTTTGCTATGAGTTTGATGCTTGTTTTTGTTGTAGCCATGAGATTCTCTTCTAGAACCATGGGCTAAATTCTCATTGCCTTGGGTGTGGATATTTTGATGGGTGTTTAGTGTAATTATGGATTTATTGCATGATTAGCTTAGATTTTGGGTGTTTATATTTATAGAGTTGTGTTGTAATTGATTAATTTGATTAATCAACCCTATTAGAGGGCATGTTCGATTATGTTAATTGTAAGGAGAGTTGGGTTGCATGATTGGGAGTGTAAGTGTGAGCTTTGGTTAATTGAATAGAATTTAAGTAGTAATTAGCTTAACCGAGAGAGGGTTAATTGCTAGACTGACAACTTTAGACACTAAACGAATAGAGGTCGTCTAGGAGTCTGGTGAGAGGGCGTTTCATAAACATTAGTAACCGTGTTGAATGTGCTTATGAAACACTATCTTAGGAGCTTATGTTATTTGATTAGATCCTATAATTGATAATCAATGCACGTGTTCACCTATGCCTTTCGAGGGGGTCTACACATATATAGGAGTGATAACCTTTAGCTTAATCCAAAACCATAATTTAATTCATGCAATTGGTTCGTTAACTCATTGAATTACCCAAAAAATGGAAAACACCCGAGGCAATACCCCTTCTCTTGCACTTTCAAAAGAAAGTTAGATAGCTTGTCATTTCATTTGTCTTGTTATTGTTACTTTAGTATATCTAGTTTAATACTTTTGTTATAAATTCCGAAAATCCACAAACACACAAGTGTCGTTACTACATTAGCATGCAAACTTGTAACTTTAGGGACTCATTCTCACTCAATTGGGTCCTTGCAACGAAAATCTACTTGGTATACTTATCATACTACTATCGAATCCATACGCTTGTGGGGATCGTATAGTTGTTTAAAAAGAGAAAATATATGAACCAAGTCATATTCCATATCAGTCGCCATCGTCATTTCAGTCGTCGGCAGCTCATCAACATCCCAGGGCATCCGTTGAGACCAGACAGGTCGTATGGATTCAGGATGGACAATAAGTAATTAATTAAATAATTTTAAGGTTTAAAAATATTTAATAACATTAATTTTTTATTTATAATGTGTTTGTTTGTTAATAATGTCACAGATTTTTGCCTGGTAACGAGGTGTCGAAGATTTGCACAAAATCGATTCTTAAGTGCAAGATTGCTGCAAATGCGTACTCTTGGCTGAAGGTGCCGCCTACAAAAAAGGATGAATACTTTGAGGAGTTCCAGGTATTTGAGCATATTCAATTAAATACTAATAAACAATTTATTATATATATTATTTGATAAATATGCTGATCGAATATGTGCAGAAACATGCTTATTGGCATATGGAGTTGTTCTCAGACGCCGATATTTACAGGTACTGGGCCGGTTCATGTCAATCTAGGTATAATGAGGTAATGTACAACTGGAGGACAGCTTGGCGCGTTCGTGGCGCGGTGCAGACGTTGGGTGTGGACGAAAATGGGGTCGACGTGTGGAACACGTTGACCACGTATTGGAGTAGCCCAGAGTACGTGCATAAGTGTAATACTTCTCGGGCCAACCGTAGAACTGATGTTGGAGGTGGGATGTCAAGGCATCGGGGGGGGGGGGTCCCGATCTGCGTATGAGCACTCAATTGCTATAGTAAGTGTTCACTAAATTTATTTCAAACTAATTTTAATTTAATTATTTATATTATATAAAATAATTTTTATATGCTCAATTGGTACGAAATAAGAGCGGGAGACGGGGCGTGCACCCGCACACGTGGATCGATTGAACCTTATTCATCTGTTTAATCCATCTATGTAGACGTCTACATATGGGCGCACTACCGAGCTTCACGTAAGTTTAATTAAATTGTAATGTTTTTTTATTATTTAATTAATTAAATGTTTTAAACTATGTATTAATTTAATTTTTTTAATTATGTAGTTGAATGTTAACCGGATGATTGAAGAGGCCACGACGCAGGCTTCTGCTCAAGCCGGCCCCAGCTCTTCCCCTCCGTCGGTTGACCTTAACCAGATTTACCTGGACGTTGCCCCGACTAATCGAGGATGGATCCTTGGCCTTGGCCGGTTGAGCAGCACTGTGAGGTCGTCTAGTTCGTCCCAGCGTGCATCGCAGGCCTCTGTATCCTCCACTGTTGTTCCGGACTCGAACGTAATGGGCGTCATCAACCACTACTTCAGACAACTATCTGGCACTATGGGTCGGTCGTTGGGGATGTCTCCTGCTCAGATAGAGGCGTGCTTTGAAGAGGCGATGAGCATTCCCCCTCCGCCTTTCAATGCTCCAGGTCCTGCTCCAGCTATAGATGCAGTCGCAGCTGAAGACGACGAATTGGATGGTGACGTCGACGTGAATTTCGGCGGTGACAATATTGATGAGTTTTTTGACGTTAGTCGTTGCTGTTTGAACACTTTATTTTTCTGTCGAACTATTTATTTGTCTGTCGAACTATTTATTTTTCTGTTGAACTATTTATTATTCTATCGAACATATTTATTTCGGTTGATATTTTTTTGTTAATGGATTGTTTAGTTATGTTATTGTTTTTAATTTATACATAATTTTTTTAATAGATTGGGTATAAATATTTATAAACAAGTCAAATAATAACAAATTTTTTTTTTAATCCGCCAATTTACCGTCGGAAATAATGTATTCAAAAGTCTTACCGACGGAAAATGGGCACCAACCTACCGACGGAATTTGAAAATCCGTCAGTAAACTCAAAAGTTTGATTACCGATGGAAATTGAAAATCCGTCGGTAATATGCAGTACATTACAGAAGCTTTTTCTCACTCTCAGTCGAAAAAAATTGTGGAAATTGTATGAAAACTTCAAATTTCGGTACATTTTTCTTTTCTACTTGGTTAAAATTTATAATTTAGTTGTGCATTTTATATGTTTGTAGTTTAATTAGTTGTGCATATTATATGTTTGTAGTTTAATTAGTTGGACATTTTAATTATATTTTTTGTAGTTTAGTTGTGTATTTTAATTATTATATGTATTTTAAATGCTTAACAAATGGAATTGCCGGATCGTCGATGGATGTATTGTACTCCTAGGTTCATTTTAGGAAATGTGAATGGTGAACTTTACAATGAACTTGTGTAATTTGTTGAATTTGCAAAGCTCCACCCACATTGCATGTATGGGGATTGTATCAAGTGTCCGTGTAATGCCAAAATATGTCAGAATAAATTATTTAAGTCGGTTGATAAGGTTTTGGTACATGTTCTGAAGAATGGTTTCATTGTTAATTATTATAACTGGACATTTCATGGCGAAGGACGTTGGCCTTATAACTTTGATCAAGTGTTATACTATTACTGTGTAACTTTGATCTTTTTATGGGAAAGTTGTGTCCAAACGTATGATGTGTTCAGAAAATAGAATTTCACGATGCATGCTGTTATATTGTGGACCATTAACGACTTTCCTGCATATTCTATGTTGTCTGGGTGGTAAATGGCAGGGTTGCAAGCATGTCTGTATTGTATGGAGCATTCTGAAGCTTTCAGTCTTCAGATGAGTAGGAAAGTTACATGGTTCGATAATCACCGAAAGTTCTTACATCGAGATCATCCATTTAGAAGGAATAAGCACAACTTCTTGAAGAATAGAACAGTTACAAACAATCGATCGCCCCTTCGAAACGGTATTTTAATTATACAATTATTTGATCTAATGTTATACGTATATATTTTATTTTTTCTAATGTTACATAAGATTCAGTGGACGGGTTTGATAAAAGGTTGTTACATGAGATTCAGTGGACGGGTTTGAAAAAGTCTACAGAGGAAAATGCAGCTGAACACAACAGTCGAGTCCCAAGTGGTTGGAATAAAAGGAGTATTTTTTGGGATTTGCCATACTGGAGTTCACTGTTGATCCGACACAATTTGGACGTGATGCACATTGAGAAGAATGTGTTTGATAATGTGTTCCACATAATCATGAACATAGAAGGTAAGACGAAAGACACTCCAAAGTCTCGGGAAGAGTTAAACATTTATTGTCGTCGTGAAGAGTTCAAAAAGGATCCCAGTACAGGTAAACATCAAAAGACTTGCTACACATTGGATAAGCCACAGAAATAACAATTGTGTCGTTGGATTCACGAGTTGAACTTTCCAGAAAAATACGTGTCAAACTTGAGTCGATGCGCAAACATAAAAAGGGGTAAGGTTGCAGGGATGAAGAGTCATAATTGTCATGTTTTTATGCAGCGCTTGATACCGATTGCGTTCTGAGACCTTGTTCCTCTCAATGTGTGGAGGGCTATCACTAAATTAAGTCTCATTTTTAGAGATTTAACATCTTCAACGATCAAGATCGATGATATGATTCGTTTGAAGCAAGACATTCCAGTGATTTTGTGTAAGTTGGAACAAATTTTTCCACCTAGCTTCTTCAACTCGATGGAACACTTACCCATTCACTTAGTGTATGAAGCCAGAATTGGTGGTCCAGTGCAGTACAGGTGGATGTACCCATTTGAAAGGTAAACTCTTACTTGCTTCATTTTTTATTATATAGGCATGTTCACTTATTTATTTATTTTATATATATCCGATATCTCCACAACTTGAAACACAATGCTAAACAAAAGGCAAATATGGAAGCATCGATTGTTAATGCACATTTGAATGAAGAGGTTGGCATGGTTTGTTCTTATTATTTTGAAGACCATGTCAACACTCGGTTGAGAAGTGAACCACGTAACTACGGTGGTAGAGGTACAGACAATATCGGTGAAGAGGTCGATGGAATGTTGTCTATATTCAAATCTAATGGACGACCTATCGAAAAATTCACTGAACGAGATTGGGAGACGAACAAAGAGGCAGAAATAGCACAAACGTATGTGTTATTGAATATTGATGAAGTTCAACCTTACATTGAGTAAGTATATTTCATATATTTATCATCTAATAAAATTAATACTAGCTACTTCATTTTTGTAATTTAATATTAATTGTGGTTGGATGTTGTGAATTAGGATGTATACTCAAGAACTACAATGAACAAAACAAAACATCTCAGATACAAATATAGATGCTCGTCTTCAACGTGATTTTTCTCGATGGTTCCAACGTTATGTGAGTACCATTTCCTTAATTTGAACTGTATAGGGACAATCACACGATTTTGAGAGTCGATTCTTAAGGGTATGTTTATTTTGGGATTATGTAGGATGGGGGAAATTCGGATGGGGAAATCTTGATGAATAGTGATTGTGTATGTTTATTTTGAGATGCTAAGTAAGATAGGATTTAACTTTATGTCAAATCAATAGTGTAAAAGAGTGTGATGTTGTATTATTATAATAGTAAAATATATAGGTAATTTTAGGGGTGGATGGAGTTGGATGTTGAAATCTGGATGTGAAATCTCGAACTAGAACAGGACGGGGGACGTTACGTCCCACGTCCGGACGTGTGAGTCCAAAAACAAACATGCCCTAAGGGATCTCAGCAAAGGACCACTACGTCGTGTAAAGACTTACAACGGCTAATATTGTGAATGGCTACAGATTTCAAACATCCGAGTATGCATCAAGAAAAACGACTACCAACAGTGGTGTTTGCATTAACAGTGCGAACTACAATGCAGATGCAAATGACTACTTTCGGGGTGTTGCACGAAGTCGTTGAAGTAGAATATCTGGGATATCAAGCAAAGACTGTAGTGTTGTTCAAGTGTCATTGGTTTGATTCAGGCCCTTTAGGAACAAGGATTCATCCGGAGTACAAGCTCGTGGATGTTAATCCGAAAAAGAGCTATATCGGGGATGATCCATTTGTATTTGCCCATCAAGTATCTCAAGTATACTACTGCAAGTATCTAGTACGATCACGTAGTAATATTGAATGGCACGCTGTTTGCAAAGTAAAGGCAAGATCAATGGTAGAAGTCCTTAAAAAGGAAAAGAGTAATGAAGATGATTCTCCGTTTCAAATGGAACAAATAGAGACTTGAACTGAAGTCTTTACGGGAGATTTGAATATTCACGTAGACTTGACGGCTGCAAGTCCACAATTATTCAAAATTGAAAACGATAGTGGAAATGAGTAAGAGGATGAAAATGAAGAGGAGGATGAAGAGGAAGAGCAAGAGGAAGAAGAGGAGGAGGAGGAGGATGAAGAGGATGAAGATGAGGCAAATAATGAAAATGTAGATGAAGAAGATGAAGAGGAAGAAGATGAATATTAAATTAATGTAAGCTAATTATTTTATGAGATATACAATTTAAAAAGGTTTATTTATCATTAAGTTACAACTAAAAAGTGTGAAAGCAAATTAATTTTGTGAAATTTAAAAAAAAAATAGTAAAAATATGAATATTTTAGAATTTTAATATTTTTTTAAAAAAATAACATTTAAAATATATAAATTACAAAAATTAAATTTACAATAAAGATAGATTAAAAATTTAATTAATAATGTATGTGAAAGAAATTAATTTTGTGAATTTTTTTTTTTTTAAAAAGGGTCGAAAATGCTACTGTACCTAATCGTGGCAGAAGGGTTAAATAACCTGATCTCAAAAGTTGTGCATGCTGGAGTTTTTGAGGCTGCAGAAATAGGTCGGGACAGAGTAAAAGTGTCACACCTTCAATATGCAAACGATACCATTCTATTGGGCAAAACAAGCATATCTAACGCCTGGGTGATAAAACACATTCTACGTAACTTCGAACTGCTATCGGGACTTAAGGTCAACTACAACAAATGTTGTCTATGTGGCAAAAACGTCGAGTGTGATGCCTTGTAAGAAATGGCGGACATCCTGGGGTGTATTACCAGCAAGTTGCCAATCAAATATTTGGGTGTTAAGGTTGGAGCGAAGCATAAAACACTGTTAGCCTGGGGGATTTAATACAGAGTATGAAAAGGAAGATTAGTATGTGGCAGGGCAAAAAGATATCCCTAGGGGGTAGAATCACCTTGCTGAAGTCAGTTCTGACGTCAATACCGATCTATCGCCTATCTTTTAATATCATCCCTGTGTGTGTGCTTAAAAAACTAACCTCCTTATCATGCAGGTTTTTATGGGGGAGGGGGGGGGGGAGAATTTGAATAAGATACCTTGGGTAAAATGGGAAACGATTTGCAAATCAAGGGGGAAGGGGGGCTTGGTGTAAGAAATTTGAAGTGGTTCAACATTGCTCTTATAGGGAAATGGGTGTGGCGCTTTTATAGGAATAAGGACAGTCTATGGGTAAGGGTTACCAAGTCGATTCACGGGGAGCTAGAGTTAGGGGAGGGAGATACAATTAGAGGAGTGAGGGGTAGTATAGGTTCCAGCTGGTGGAGAGATGTGGTGGGTGAAGGGTCACTGGTTTTGGGGTAGTATGGAGCGCAACCTAGGTTGTGGTGATAAACATACTAACATTTGTGAGATGGGGGCGTGGAATGGGGGGCATTGGGAATGGATATGGAGATGGCGGAGGGAGTTGTTAGATAGGGAGAAAGTTATGCTTAACGATATGATCTCTACCTTGAACAAGTTTCCGTTACTAGAGGACACCAAGGATGGGTGGAGATGGAGGCCTAGAGCATTTTTTTTTTTTTTTTGAATTACATTAAATACCCATCCCACAAAGTTAGCCTACGACATCATAGCAAGAGAGCAATCGGAGGGGCGAATCTGAAATCACAATATCCTAGATTGTTCGATTTGAACTTAGATAAGCATGCTAACATTTGTGAGATGGGGGCGTGGAATGGGGGGCATTGGTAATGGATATGGAGATGGAGGAGGGAGTTGTTAGATAGGGATAAAGTTATGCTTAACGATATGATCTCTACCTTGAACAGGTTTCCGTTACTAGAGGACGCCAATGATGGGTGAAGATGGAGGCCTAGAGCAGACAGGAGATTTACCACAAAGTCAGCCTACGACATTATAGCAAGCGAGCAATCGGAGGGGCGAAATGAAGATAATAGGGACTCCAACTTTGCATTGGTGTGGAATTTGTGCCCTCAAAAGCTGCTGCTACGGCTTGGCGTTTATTACACAATAGACTCCCGATTAGGCACAACCTCCGGAAAAGAAAGATTCTCCAGATAGCCGACGAATCAATGTGTTTGACGTGTGGAGAGGAGACGAAGACAGCAGCACACTTCTTCCTTGGCTGCAAGGCGACAGAGGGAATATGGTATGTATGCTACAATTGGCTCGGGATTTGCACACCTATACACAACCAGATTGCAGAACAATTCAAAGGTCACTCGGGTTTATGGAGAGGCAGAATCAGACGACATAGGGTTGTAGGCGTGTGGATTTGCATCGTTTGGGTAATGTGGAAGTGGCGCAATAAAGTATTCCACGAAGGAGCTAGATGGGAGGCAGAGAAGATTGTAGATGAGATAAAGGGAAGGTTGTGGAGCTGGCTATCTTGTTATGACAAGCAGATAAAAAAACCCCATTCAGAGAATGGGTTCTAGACCCAAAGATACATTTTGCAGAATTCAGAACTTTGGCTGCTCGGAGTTAATTGCTTCAATTCTCAGGATATACATTTTTTATGCTTCTTTTATTTCATATATGCACGGCACTACCGATGCCTTGTTGTAACAGTAACATTGACTAACTTACCTTTATATAATATTTGTGTTTGCCTGATAAAAAAAAGAGTACATATACAATTAATATTACAACTATGAACAAGAAACAGACTTGTCCGAGTGGTAGGCGCCTCTCACTAGGCGCCCACACACCCGGGTTCGAGTCCCAGCAAGGCCAAATACATATTGGCCAGTATTAAAATATCGCGGGTCGGGTCCAGACTACCGATGGAATAACAGACAGAATCTAGACCCGGTTAGAAAAGGGGTCATTGATATTACCGACGAGCAGTATTCCGTCGGAAGCGCCGACGGTACTACCTACGGAATAAAAATTCCCGTTGGTAATCCTTACCGACGAGGTTGACACCGACAGAATTTTTCGATCGATATTTCCGTCGGTAACCACGGTTTCCGACCGAAATTCCGTCGGCAAAATGCGTGTTTTTTGTAGTGTTCTCTTTTGAGCTTGTGCGCGTTTCTCTACTATATCAGCTTACTTCCAACTCAGCTGATACTGACCAAATCCTATCTATTACAACATGAATGAATAAGTTGTCTATACAATACAACTTATCATATTACAAGATGAATGAATAAGTTGTCTATACAATACAACTTATCATATTACAAGATAAATGAATAAGTTGTCTATACAATACAACTGACTAGATTTGGTTTATCAATACAAAACATAGGGATAAAAATATCCCAACAGAACCTCCAAGCCAATCTCACCCGATCGAAGAAGATAAACCCCCTAGCAGATGTAGTTCTCAATCCTACGGGTTTTTGACGATATTGATCTCTCCTGATCGAAGAAGACGATCGCTAGAGAGACGAATCAGTAACAAAGAAGATAATCTATTTGCATATCTACTTTTCTTCTTTTTTTAAGACCTATTTACTGTGTTTCTGGGAATTTGTAAGTTGTGTTCTTCTAATTTTGTTATGAATGACTGAGTTTGTTCCGGAAGATGTTCATTCGTGCAATCATATTTAATTATTATACAATTTGTGCAAATTTGTATAGGTCTCGTAGAGTCTGAGCATCTGGAAGTTGGTCTTTGGTGTCAACATATTTAACTATTATGCAAATTTCTTGTTCATTTGTGCAATTACGTGTTTTTTTTTTTGTTATGAATTTTCTGTGTTTATTCGAATTTTATTTAGAATTTTCTGAGTTTGGTTTTGAATTTGCTCGTTTGTGCAAACATATTTAAGTGTTATGTAAATTTTCTTGTTGATGTATGCAATTACGTATTTTTTGAATTTTGTTATTATTTTTTTGAGTTTGTTCGAAATTTGTTTTGTTCTGAAATTTTAATGTTTGATGTTTTAATTTTGTGATTTTTTTTTTTTGTAATTTTTTGTATTTAATTTTGAGATGTATTAATTGTTATCTTTAATTATGAGATTTAATTTGGGATGTTTGTACTTTTGGAAGAAAATTCAAATTTTAAATTTTAAAATTCAACTAAAAGGGTATAAAAATAATCATAAATGTCATTTTGCACCTAATAGTAACTCTAAAAAAAGATTGAACATAAATGCGTTAAACAATTGTGAAAAACACCTATGAGTAACTCCCCAATATATACTCCCTCTGTCCCTAAAAAGTTTTCATACTCACTCTCACAATATACATATATTTACATTTCATGTCATTACTTTTAGGGCCCACCATACAATCAATTCAACTATTTTATTTACTTTGTATACAAAAGTTTAAAAAATTACCCCTAAAACTCTAATCATTACACTTTTTTTAAACTTTGTCCAAAAAAAAAAAACAAAATTTTCATGGACAGAAGGAGTATATATTAAAAAAAATTGTGCTTCAATATTTTTTTTATATATTACATAAAATATTAATATATATATATGGTAATTTTTGTAATATTTAAGTATTTTTAATAATTATTTTAGTAATTATAAGTGAAATTTTAAATATTAGCAATACAATACTACTGTATCAAAGAAGAGAGAGTGTGAGCCCACCTAGGCTTCACATGATCGATGTTCTATAATTTTGTTATTTTAGAAAAACATCATTTATCGTTCTACTTTATATATCAAGTTTAGTTTAAGGAGTTTAATGATCTTATTTTTATTTGTTCAATTTGTTGGGATATGAATCCTGAGACAAGTCCTAATTGATGATGAGTTGAGTTTAAGCTAAAAGTAGACTTGAATAATTTCTAAGTGTTGACTGATCTAGTCTAGTTATGAAGTCATCTTGAACAGATCAGTAGAGTTCACAAGTAAAGTTAAAAAAAAAATAAGTTCAAAGGAGAAGTTTAAGTGTTTGAAAGACAAGTACGATTTATAAGTACTTTGTGTATACATGTTAGGATTTATACTGAGCTAGATTAAAAGATGTATAGAAGCTCATAGTTCATATTGTATTCGTATATTCATTGTATAGATCTTAAGATGACTAAGCTGTTTTATAAAGCTTAAAGTAATGTAATAGTCTTGTTAGGATTAGATGATAGGACTAGTTTAGTTCTATATTGAAGTCTACTGTTGAAGACTGGATGCGCAAGACAAGTCAAGTGAAGAAGACTAAGATTTTGTCTAAGTATGGAGACAAGACAGGTGCGCAAGCAAGGGTAAAGTTGTTAAGTCAGAAACGCGTGTTGAAGATAAAGATTGAAGAGTTAGTTATGGAATAACTAATTAACTGAAGAAACGAGTGGAAGGATAAGAAGAAGAAGTTAGAAGTCAGTTATCAAGAAAAGTTGGTTACACAACAGAATGTTCTTGAAAGTTGGAAGTCTATAAATACCCCATGGTATTGTTCGATTAAAGACTACTGATACACTGATATTCTACATTCTATTGAAGCAATTTACGAAGTATTCAAGGGAAGAAACTCTCAGAGTTAAAGTTCAGAAAGTTAAGCCAGAAGACAAGTGAAGAATTCGAAGAAGGCTACTACTGATCGAAGAGAAGTTTTTCTTTATTGTTTCAAGTTGCTAGTTACTTGTAAAATAGTTAGTTAGATCGAAGAGACACTTGGTAGTGTTTTCTAAAAGATCAAAGTCTTATTTCTTGGGACTCTAAGCCACAAGAACACATTACTCGATTGGAAGAGTTAATAAGAATTTCACGACTGGTGTTGTGAGAGTGGATGTAGACAAGTTGTCGAACCACTATAAATCTCGTGTTTGATTTACTTTACTGTTTATTTGTTGTTTGATTGATTAACTGCTTAATTGATTGAATTGCATATAAGAACAAGACTAGTAGAGTGTTCATACAGAAGTTCGCGAATTAGTTGAGTATAAATTTGATTGGGCTCATTGTTATTCTAATTATTCCGCATTGTGTATTCTGATATATTGAAAGATTTTGAAAAGTCTATTCACCCCCCTCAAGACATTTTCCTAGCTTACTCAATATTATCTAACTCAACTAAGGACCTACAAGTGGTATCAGAGCAGTAGTTTACGAACTGCTGTTTCTTGATAACTCACTAAAGACTTGGGTGAAGTCTTGGTTCTTGATCGTATTTGCTCATACGTGTTCTTGATTGCTATTCTTGATCACTAGTCTGGATATATCTGTTTCTTGGATCCTATACTACTCATTACTAATCTTCTTGAAATCATGTCTCTCGAAATAAGTGCTAATAAACTACCTAAGTTTCAGGTACAAGATTACGATTACTGAAAGTTGAGGATGAAGGCAATTTTCAGCTCCACTCACGACTTGATGATTTCAGTCGTCACCGAAAGACCTATTGTGACGATGATCCCTAACACTGCTGCTTTGGACAAGGATAAACCTGTTGGAGTTCTTGTTCGCAAACCCAGGCCAGAGCTAACATCTGAAGAGATGAGGAAGAATAACCTGGATAGCTTGGCCAAAAATTACATTTTACATACCCTTCCTAATGAGTATCTTGGGAAAGTATTAAAATGTAAGACAACCAAGGAAATGTGGGACCGTCTTGCTATTATTTGTGAAGGGACTTCCCTAATCAAAGAAAGTAAGCTTTCTACTGCTGTTCAGAGATTCGAATCATTCAAGATGAAAACTGGTGAAACAATTGACCAGTTGGATAATGACTTGGAAGTTCTTGGTAAATCTTATACTGCACGGGAAATAAACTTGACAATTCTTAAGAGTCTTGATGCTAGATGGAAGATGGTGAAAATGCTTGTTAAGAATACTCAGGATATAGACATGTGGACAGTAGACACGATATTTCAAACTCTAAAGGCTCATGAGTTTGATCTAGATGAAGATGAACCCATTGCCAGTAGTGATAGAGAGAATGCCGTGTCGAAAAATGTTGCCTTTAAGTCTAGTTCGTCTAAGTGCTCTAGAGTAGGCAAGTATAAGTCTAAGGAGGGTGTATTCAATTGAGATTCTATTGGATTTTTTTGGACTTTAAAAAGTACGTGGATTTATAAAATCCATAGAGTCCATACAGAGTTTGACTGACTTTTTTTATTGATTTATATGGATTTTCATATATTTGATAGGATTGTTGAATATATTTTTTTATTGATTTACATAGATTTTCATAAACTCCGATATTGATGCAAAGAGTTAATTTTAATTTTTTAAAATTAATATTATATATATTATATAAAATATTTTACCAATAAAAAAAATAAAAAATATATATATATATATATAATTTATTTTACCAATAATATATATAAAAAGTATTTTATCAATAAAATATATATATATATATAAATTTTATATATTAATTCGGGACGGATACCCGCGGGTCGGGCATAAGATCCAAACCCGACTCATACTCAATACGGGGCGAATCTGACCTGATCCAAAGCTCACGGGTGGGGTGGGTACCCGCGGGTCGGGTCAATATTGTCATTCCTACTTATGATCTTTAGTATTCAGAGTTCTTTGAGAGAATCCGTTGAAATCTCTTGTTTTTAGAAGAGATTTTGGATAGTGCAATTTATTTGTATTTTTGGAGGAGAATCCAACAAAATCCATAGAGTATTAAAATCCATAGACTGTTGAATACCTAAAAAATTTTAAAGACTTTTTAAAATTCGCATTGAATACCTCATAATTTTTAAGGACTTTTTAAAATCCGAATTGAATACCCCCAGAATTTGAAAGTCCAAAAAAATCCTACAGAATCCACAACCAATACACCCCCTAAGACTAAGTCTGCTTCTGTTAAAGACGAGTTAGATGGAACTGATCTAAGTCTGAAGGATCAGGTGAATCTCATGGTTAGAAAGTTCGACAGGTTAAACAAGCGCTACGGTAGATATAAGAAGTTCTATAAAGACTATAGAGGGTCCGCTTCTAAGGACTCGTCTGAGACCAGACGAGACCGAAACTCGTCCGAAAGGAGAGACGAAGTCTCGAAAGAAAACAGACGAGATATAGAGTCTGATGATAGGAAGATTAAGCTTTTTGATAGACGAGATAAGCGAAGGGATAACTCTCCTGTTAAAAAGTCTACTAACGATCTTGTATGTTATAACTGTGAGAAATCAGGTCACTACATTTACGAATGTCCGGACCTGAGCACTGATGATCGAGAAGAACGCAAAGCTAGAAGGGAACGAAGATACAACCGGGGTAAGAAGGCTATGATGGCTAATGATGACTCTGAAACGGAATCAGACGAGTTACCATCGTCTTCGTCTAGCTACCCGTCTGATCGTGATCATGATGAAGCTTTCATTGTAGATGATGGCCTATGCTGCATGGCTAAAATTGATCAAGAGGTATCATCTGCAACTTCGTTTCAATCTTGTGATGAATCGGATTCTGATGAAAGTGATACGGCCGATAGTGGAGTAGGGAGTAGTCTTCATCACTCTACTAGTGTGACTGAAGAAGACCTCCTACTTGCTAACAAGGCATTCATTGAAGTCAGCAACGAGAACATCGCCTTAAAACAAGAAATCATTGATCTTAAGGAAGCTCAGTCTAAAGTAGATCCTAATGTAACAGTCCTAAATGAACGCTTGACTGAAGAGTTAAGACAACTCAAAGACAAGTGTGCATTGACAGACAGGTTATATCAAGACCTACTTAAGACACATGCAACTGAGAGAAATGAGTTCAATGTTTTAAAGAGCAAATGCAAAAAGTGTCACGCCACAATTTTCATAAAAGCAACTTTTGCGGAAATACTTAACAATATAAAAATAAAGGGCATGAACTAGAATATTAATACAAGAAAGTGGACTCACAAATTTATTTGGCAATAGATTTTAAATAAAATTTAGCGGAAGACTCGATTAAATAAACTGGAATATCTACTAAAAGTCACAATAGTAAAGTCACAATAGTGAAACGCTTGAAAATTTATAAAGTTTAGAAGAAGAACGAACTAGCTAAATTAGTTTTACTAAATGGTAAAATCTTTGATTCATCATCCACCGCTCCTTCTCGCCACCAGCTCCTCAACCTGAATCTGAAATGTTAAATTGTATCGTATGAGCAAACCACTAGCTCAGTGAAGCCACTTTGACAATATTAAATACAACATATAAATAAAATGAGCAACTGCATATAATCATGTAATTCACATAATATCACGTATGGACTTTTTATCCTTCTACTAATCACATCATAATTGTTATCTTTTACAAGGTTTTCCCAAGGATCTCTCTTCAATCCCACTGGGTCCGCCCCCAAGACCTCTCTTCAGTCTTGAGTTACTTTATTGTGCACGACGGTTCCCCCAAAGATCTCTCTTCAATCTTGGGTTCACCGAGGACCTCTCTTCAGTCCCGGGCCTCTCTTAAGCCCTTGGCCTTTCATAATCTTTTACATTTAAATTATCATTCACATGTCAATAATCACAATGTGGATAAACAGTTTATTCACACGAAGCAATTAATAAAGGCAAAGAAACCACACATTAACCTTGGTTGCACCGGTAATAAAATAAAGTTATCTACGGAGGAGCAGGTTCTCTTGCACCTAAAATATTCATGTGCAAGTTTTAAAGTTATTATATGAAAGTTGGTAAATAATCAGACGCTTATAATTATTGATGCCTAATACTTATAATATAACTTATGTGTCTAAGAAAATGATCTTGGCTACAAAAGATTCCCGAAACTGAATTTAAAGTGGAGTAGTGCACTAAAATATACAATTTGGATTATCGAAACCAGATTAAATAATTAATCATATATACAGTAATTAGAATAATAATTTTATTTGGCTACATATTGCATTCAAACTTGGAAGTACGTGATCGGTGATGATTAAATAAAAATAACAATAAAGGATTCTGGCATGCCTTCTGTAAGGATTAAGCAAATGATTGAAAAACTAATAAGAAAGATGGAAGAAGTTACTGTAAGCAATAGAGATGCCCGAAGCGCACGATGAGATGATGCTACTTGAGAAAATCAACTCGTCGCAGAATAAAGAATAATTCGTCCAATGTAAAGCGTGAGAGGATTGTGAGAATTTGTTTATGAAAATCTAGGGCTCAATTGATAAGTTGTGCTTATATAAAAAAAATGAGATAAGCACTAAGTCGTGGGTGAGATTATGCTGAGGAAAGATTCGGGTTGAGGAGCTGGTGGCGAGAACAACCGGTTGAAAATTATGGGATAAGGATTTAATCTTCTATTTATTAAAATATATATAAAATAATATCTTATGATATTTGATTATATATATATATATATATATATATATATATATATATATTATAAATTAAGAAAATATCATCATAATATTATGCAATTTATATTTATTGAAATTCTGGGATATTACATCCTTCCCTCCTTGAAAATTTTTTGTCCTCAAAAATTAATTGCGTACCTTGATGATGTTGTTCTATTGCAAAAACTCGAGCTCTGCCACCATAACTTCCATCTTGATCGTCGTCTGCTCTCTTTTTTATTTTTGGGCAATTGTACGAGTTATGTCCCGACTCATGGCACTTATAACATATATTTTTATCCCTTAAACATTCACCATGATGTTTCCGATCACATGTTTTACAAACAGACTTCTCCTCTTGCCTACCGCCTTCATTTTCCCTTTGGTGGGTGGGGTTGTTATGTTCCTCTTGTCCCAACTCTTCCCACTTTCTTTTACCAAAATTTTGAGTGCACCTTTGACTAGAATGCTCTGTCTTCATGCACGCGGCTATCTTCTCCGCTCTCTCTAAAGTATCCACGAAACTGAGATCCCCATGGCCAGCTAGAATACTTTGAATCTCAGGTCGCAGTCCCTTCTTGAATCGATGTGCCTTTTTGTACTCTGTGTCCACTAGGTGTGGGGCAAAACGTGACATCCGACTAAAGCTTCTTTCGTACTCGGCCACCGTCATTTCTACTTGCTTGAGATCTAGAAAATCAGACTCCATGGGATCATGGTAGGACTGTGGATAGTATCTACGTATCAGTATCTCCTTAAATCCCTCCCAAGTCAGAGCCTCTCATTCCGCAATAGGCCTAATTCTCCAATAGCTCTCCCACCAGTGGTCTGCGTCTGCATCTTCCACCATTTGAAAAGCGACGCATGATATTCGTTGGGACTCACTGCACCTGATGAGTTGGAAAATACGCTCCATAGCTCGGAACCACTGTTCAACTGCCTCGGGCCCATCTCGTCTGTTAAAGGTCGCTGGCTTGTAGCGACGAAACTGCTCCACCACTTTAGCAGTGTCATCGATGTCACGTCCTGCGTCAGTTTGATTAGGGGCAAGTGGTTGATTTCCTCCAGCAACTTGATTCTCATTTGCACGACGAGCCATCTAATATATCGTTATGCGTAAGGTGACTTAGTATGGTAGAATATGTTATTCTTGAATATTGTGTGCTATAGGAAAATAAACAAAGTCATCTATAATTTCAAGTAGTACATCATAGCGTGAAGATCCATAAGATGCAAGCACATGAAATATAATAATAGCATAGCATTGCCTCGTAACATGGAATTAAATATACAATATACATACCTCATAGAGCCGGCGCGGAAGGCGACGATGGATGTAACTTTTTATTTATTTACTTTTAAACAAAAATTCTCTTTAAAACAATTTAAAGAAATTTGACTCTTAAATATTTTTATTTTAAACAAGTCTACAAGAACGTAAACCTGCTCTGATACCACTCTATCACGCCCCAATTTTCATAAAAGCAACTTTTGCGGAAATACTTAACAATATAAAAATAAAGGGCATGAACTAGAATATTAATACAAGAAAGTGGACTCACAAATTTATTTGGCAATAGATTTTAAATAAAATTTAGCGGAAGACTTGATTAAATAAACTGGAATATCTACTAAAAGTCACAATAGTAAAATCATGTAGATGTTGTTAACTCTTAAATGCTTTAACATTATCAACAACATCTTAATTTGACCTTCCTTGATTTATTCTAAGTCTTTTCTGAAATGTTACATTAAATGTTGTACTAAATACTCTCACATTCAGGAACGATTCTAGAAGCTTCTACAAGAGTCTGGAACATGGAAGATTCCAGAATGTTGGAGAAGGTGTTAGAAGGCCTTGGAGCATTGTAGAACGACCTGGAAGATGGCAGAATGTTCTAGAAAGATCATGGAGGTTCAGGTCCTAAAAAATAGGATCTCATAATGGAAGGATCTAGAAGCTGTGTATTTCTCTATAAATACCGCCAGAGCCTCTCATTTCAAAGTATGCACTACTCGAGTAACACCTCCTTGATCGTTCAACCCTAGTTAGGAGTTATGGCCAGTAGTTGTATCATTTAACGTCCGCCGAGGGATACCACACCTTCCAGTGTACTTAGTTCTAGTCTTGAATCGAGTGAGACTGAATCACAGATTAGATTAGTTCTTTAGACAGTGTTTTACACTTAAGTCTGTTTGCGGATTCAGGCACCTGCCTCGATTGTAGTTTCTGTTTGTGGAATGTTGAAGTAATTGCTGAGACATTTCACACGACACTTTTTGTATAACTTAGGAACTAAGTTACTTTTCGCCGTAAGGCTTAGCATAGGTTTTGTTATTAATAAAATCTATGTTAAAAATTATTCCATTGTGTTCGTATTGTGTTTTAGTGTTTTAGACTTCCGCTGTGTACTTTGTTTACTTTTCACATTCTGTTAGAGTTAATGCTACACTAATTGTCACAACATTCAGTGTAACATTGTTCTGTTTTTACTTAAACACTAGATACCATCCCTCCACACACTTTCAGTTGGTATCATAGCCGATACCTGACGACACTAGGTTAGATCCTTGCTTAAAGTGTGTTTTAGTTTATGTTAGCAATGGAAACACATCACACATCCACTACACTTAGGCACCCGAACATATTATCCATATTTTAAGCCTAAGATGTGCATGTATATCAAGTCGATTGATGAACGTGCTTGGAGGACTGTACTTACAGGTTATGATGTACCAAAGATCCAAATCAACACATCAATACCATACCAGAAAGAAGGAAAAGTCAATTTCAACCAAGGTTATAAAAAAAGTGAAGGTAAACCAAGGTATGATCTTTAATGTAGAAAATCAGTTTAATGCATGTTCTGAATATGGTCTTTATGAAAATTAATGTGCCAATACTAGACTTATGCAAAAACTGAATTTTAGTACTACCTTAAATGATGAATCAGATGATTAATTTGATGAATCAAAAGATGTTGAATTTACTTTTCATACCAAGATTGATTTTGATGATTCTTTAGATGATAATCTGGATGATACAAATTCTGATGTTGCACCTAATGTCATAACATTTATGGTAACATCGAAACAGAGTCACCCAGATTTGAATTGTTTTAATGGGTTTGTTGATGATGCAGGCATAAGGATTGATGATCATAAGTACCAAAAGTTGTTGGATGATTGTAACTCTCAGAAACTTACTCTTAATTCTTTGAACAAAGAGAATGAGAATCTGAAAGGAACAATTACTGAGCTAGAAGTCATACATTCCAGAAGAGATTTTTGAAATTGGTAAACTGAAGGAGAAATTGATCACCTCTACTTTAAGTTTCATAAAATTTTCTATGAGTGCTTCTGATATATGTTATAGCTATTGGTAAATCTGATAATTGTGGTATACGTTATGATAGTGAAACTGCTTCTATTTCTAAGAATTTTGAAAATGCTGTGAAGTTTGTGAAGGCAAATGTTAAAACATATGTTGTAACATCTGCACAAACAGATTTTCACAAAGTCAAAAACATTGAAAAGAAGTTTGTATGTCATTATTTTTCGATAATTGATCATATTTGTCCGTACTGCATGCAAATGTTTGATGATCTGAGATATGAGAAAATGTTAACTAAAATGATGTCACATCCTATGAAACATTTTTTGAAATCTGCATGAAAATCTGATGTTACTTGTAATGCTGTTCACACTTCCTTGAAATCATGTTTACTTGGTCAATGGTATTTTTGATAGTTGTTGTTCTAGACATATGACAGTACAAATTGACTACTTATCTGATTATGTGACCTTGAATGATGGTAATGTTACATATGGTGGTTGTTCTAAAGGACAGATTATAGGAAAAGGAACTTTGAATGTTGAAAGTTTTCCTAAGCTTAAATATGTTTTGCATGTTGATGGCTTGCTTGCTCATTTGATTAGTATTAGTCAACTTTGTGATGATAATTTGCATGTAAATTTTGACAAAGAATCATGTGTATGTTCTTAATAAAGATGAAAATTGTCTAGGGCAGTAGATAATTGTTATCTTATTGGAACAAATGTGTTTAATTTGTCAAAGAATGATGAAAATATCTTATTGCATCAAAAAATTGGGACATGCACATTATAGATCAGTGAAGAGACTAATCAAAGTCGATGCAGTGAAAAGGATTACCAAAACAGAAGTTTCAGAGTACTACTGTATGAGGACCATGCCAGAAAGGTAAGCAGGTAAGAGTGTTGCATAAAATGTTGTCACATTGTTCTACACATCAATGTTTCGAATTGTTTTGCACATGGATTTTATTGGTCCTATGAAAACTGAAAGCATTGGAGACAATATTCACTTGTTGTGGTAGATGATTTTTCTAGATTTACCTGGATTGAGTTTTTAAGAGATATATCTGAAACATTAATTTGCTGCATTTAAAATTCTTTACAAAAGGTTCAAAAATGTGTTTAACTTGATAGTTTGCCATATTAGAACTGATCATGCATGGTAGGGAATTTGAAAATAGCATGTTTAATGATTTTTATTAAAAATGGTATTTTGCAAGAATATTCATCTCCTAAAACTCCACAACGGAATGTCTTTGCTGAAAGAAAGAATATAACTCTACAAGAAATGATAAGAGTCATGCTTACTTCTAAAAGTCTTGCTAAGAGATTTTGGGTTGTAGCATTGAATACATCAAGTCATATTATTAATTAAGTTTATATTCGATCTGGTTCTATTCAAACACCTTATGAGATTTTGAATATTAGAAAACCAAATGTGAAGTATTTTCATGTATTTGGTTGTATGTGTTAAATTCTGAATGATATGGATCAACTTCATAAGTTTGATTCTAAAAGTGTAAGGTTTCTTTTTAGGCTATTCTAGAAATAGTAAAGCTTATAGAGTTTATAACCTTAGGACTAACACTGTTCAAGAATCTTTTAATGTTGTGTTTGATGATGATAAAGGTCTTACAAATGACAAAGATGAAGAAGATGTATCACAAGTGACTGATAATTCTGAGAATACACTGAAGTCTGATATTGCTGCACCAAATGCTAACACATCTGGAGCAACATCTACAGAACAATCAGTTGTAATTCCATAGAATGATCAGTATGTTCCCAAAACGAATCCTTCTTCAAGAATAGGGAAAAGTCATCCTTCTGACCAGATCATAGGTGATGCTACAGTTGGAGTGCAAACAAGAGGAAGAATAAGATCAAATAAGGTAGATGTGGTAAGAACAATATGCATGTCTTCTATTTGGAATGTTGTTAATGCGGAGTGTTACTATTCTGAAATTGAACCTAAAAATGTGAATTAGGCATTAACTGATGAAAATTGGATTAATGCTATTCATGAAGAACTTGTTTAGTTTGAAAGATTTGAAGTATGAACACTTGTTTCAAGACCTAGTCATACTAATGTCATTGGAACAAAGTTGATTTTTAAGAATAAAACTGATGAGTTTGATAAAATTTTTTTTTAGGACTGGGACTAGATTAGTTGCACAAGGTTACACCCAAGTTGAGGTTATTGATTTTGATGAAACTTTTGCACTTATTGCTAGGATAGAGTCTATTAGATTATTGCTAGCAATTGCATGTTTTATTGACATTAAACTTCATCAAATGGATGTATATGCTGCATTTCTAAATTGCATTTTGAATGAAGAAGCATATGTTGAACAACTTAAAGGATTTGAAGATCCACAATACCCTGATTGTTTTGTTAGAGGAGAAACTGATATAACTTTGTTCATTAAGCACACTGGAGAAGATTTACTTATTGCTCAAATATATGTTGATGACATTGTGTTTGGTTTAACTTGTGATAAAATGTTAACCAATTTGTTAAAGCAATTACTGCAACATTTGAGATGAGTATGGTTGGAGACTTGAATTATATCTTCTAGGTCTTCAAATCAAGCAATGTAAGGATGGTATATTCTTCTCTCAAGGTAAGTATGCTAAGAACTTGGTTAAAATGTTTGATTTTGAAAGTTAAAAAGTAATGAAAACTTCTATGAGATCTACTTTGAAACTTTGCAAAGACAATGTTGGTAAGGATGTTGATCCAACATTATATAGATCCATGATAAGAAGTTTACTTTATCTAACCTCTAATAGACCAGATATTTTGCATAGTGTTTTTTGTTTGTTCTATGTACCAAGCTAATCCAAATGAATCTCACCTGAATGTTTTGAAAAGAATTATCAAGTTTGATGCAGGTACAAGTGAACTTGGGATATGGTACACTATGGACACCAATAACACATTGATTGGATACAGTGATGCGGATTGAGCATGAGATATAGACGACATAAAGAGTAAGAGTAGAGGATGTTTCCACATGGGAAACAATCTTGTGGTTAAGCAAGATGTTTCCTGCCTATGAAATTGAAATTGATATCCTTACAATTTTCTTTGATAATATGAGTGCATAAACATTTCTAAAAATTCAGTACAACACTCACTCACTAAACACATTTGCATTAGGCATTATTTTATGAGAGATTTAGTGGAGAAGAACATGGTGAAGTTGGAATACGTACCTTTTGAAAATCATGTTGTTGATCTATTTACTAAGGTTTTGACCTTGAGACATTCTTATCTTTGAAAAAATCTCTTGGTATGTGTAGTATCTGAATAATTCTGGATGGATGGTGTCACAAATGTCGTAGCATTTGGGACAACATCACAAGGTTGTATAATTGTTATAGATTTAATTTATTTCCTATTTTCGTTGAATAATTCCTTTGTAAAATATTCTTGAATCTAAAATTTGTTGTGCAAAAATAAACATGTCTTACACCTCTCAAATGCATAAAAAATAGAATGTTATTAGCATACTAAAAGATGTACCAAATCACTGAGTAACTATGGAGCACGGAGTTCGCTACTACGATGCCTTCTTTTCAAAAGGTGATATTTGGTAAAAACATCAAGAGGTTTGTAATCCATTAAGTAAGTATGGGGCACGGAGTTCGCTACTACGATGTACTCTACAGGAACAATGGATCAATACAAATTAGATGCTATAACACAAAAGAAAAAAAAAAATATGGTGCAACACAAATGAAGTAAATTCATGTAAAAACCGTGTTGAGGTGTATGTAACAGTTTTGAGCATATCATTAGATGATTCGATTATATTTTTATAAGTAGTAATTATTTGATTATTTGTGGAAATTTATTTTATTTATTCCTGATTATACTAACCTACATCTTTGTTTTATTTCAGATTATACACATTTAAATGTTAATTATTCTAGAATGTTCTTAATTTAATTAATTATTTAATTATGATTTTACCCACTACTTAACCATGATCTATTTTTGTGGCTGAGTTTATGGAGTATTATCGAATTTCTTCTAGAAACTTCCTTAGTTAGTTTTTAATTTTTATACGTATTACTTCCAACTATGCATTCTCTCCTATATACTTCTCATAACATGATATACTAAGCATTGCATTTTTTTGAGTGATTTGAGTATTGCATTTTAAGATTTGCTAAAGCCTTGTTTGTCTCGGTTATTGTGATTATCTTTTCGATTTTTTGGTGCTTAAATGACAGGAAACTACCTCACCACACTCAAACTCCCACGAAACCGTCATCTACATCTCTCTCCAATCTTAATAGTTTCGCTTTCATGGCCGCTTACACCAAAAACTCACCAGCTGCTACAAGAAAAGTTGAAACACTTACCCAAACAACTCCAGTTACAGCCATTCCTACAACTGTTCACATTCCACTCGATTCGACCCTTAACGAGCTGAACCAAGCTGTTGAGATTATGTCTCAATCGAATGTGAATTTTGAGAATCTTACATTCTTACTGTTGGAAATATGTCCATTGACATTTCTCATTACTGAAAACCGAAAAACTCACCACTACACTTGATTCGTTCACCTCATAAAAGCCCCAATTTCCAAGTCCTAATACTGAAACAGGGGCAAACGCCTCGATAGCTTCCTCTCTGGGGGAGAGTGAAAAGGAAATTGATGATTTTCCTGTTGCTGAGCAGAACGAGTCTACAAATGCTGAGACATCCGATTCTGAGGACGCTCAAAATGAAGGAGGCCGACGCGAATGCTAACTCAGGTGAAACTAAATTTTCTCTTTTTAATACTGATGAATCTGAATAGATTTCATTTAGGAAGATCGTTAAGAAAGAAAAGAGAAAAGATTAGCCCATCCATGTTCAACGAAGGAGATCCGGCTTTGTGTTCACTAGAGTTGATTACTCTAACTCATTGAGGAGAAATAATAAAGGAAGTAGTGTTGTTGATGAACCGATTCAAGGTGTTTTCTTAATCGGAGGAAGAAAATATGGTTACTGAGAAATGAGTCAAAAGGAAATATGATCCAAAGGGAAAGATTGTTGCTGCTGAACGAGACTTGCCCAAAGGAATTGAAAATTCTGATCCAGAAGATAATCCCATTGTGTATGAGATTAAGAAGACTCTGAGGAAGAATGCTGCATCAAATGCTGAAGCAAGTGCCGCAACACCAGACCCTGATGACAGTAGTAGTGATGATTCTGAGAAAAGCAGTAGTAAGGACTCTGAATCAGCTGAGGAAACAAATTCTAAAGGAGGTAATTCTGATCCTGATAATAATTTTTAGACTGATAGATTAGTTGCTAAAATAACTAAATTGTCTACATAAAAGTTGTTAATGGAAAAGAGAATTAACATTGCTGATTTTGAGAAGTAAATGGTTCATATAATTTTTGAAAGGAAATTGTTGAAAACTGTAACTTTGAGTGATACTTTTGTGTCTGATTGAGTATATGTATTTTATGCTTGACTTATGAAGTAGCTCAAAATGATATGGGAATGTACAATTTAGGGGGAGATCAGTTCCATTTACTAAAGAATTGATTAATGATCTCTTAGAGATAGAGCATGTGATTGATGAAGATGAACTTGATTTGAACTTGGTTGCTACTTCTATAACTGGGGTAGATTAACTATGTGAAATTTTTTGTGCTTGCCAAAGATCTCACATCTCTATACTCTGTACTCCATAAATTAATTGTCTACAATTGGATACCCTCTACAAATTCCACTAAGGTGACTAAGGATCAAGCTACATTGTTGTATAAGATGATTTTTGTGTTGAAGAATTTCAATTTGGATTTAACTATTTTCACCACATGCAGTTTATAGTGATATTTATTATAAAGGGAATTTACCTTACCATTGTTTGATATGTTCATACCTCAAGAGGCATGAATTTTTAAACCTAAGGAAACTGAGGTTATTTGAGGCAAGGTACCCTTAATGACTATCTCACCTGATCTGTTACTTGGTGAAAGGATTGTTGATTTGCTTGTATAAAATTCAGATGGTTATGATCACAGAGATGCTCTTATTCCAGCTCGACCAACTCCAGCAAAACCTGAACAGAGGAATGCTACACCAAATGTGAAACGCATTGATGGTCACATTGGTCAAATTTTTCTGTTTCCAAATCTTTTATTTTACTTCAACTGAAACGTTTACAGGACTCTATTGATGGCCTTCAGTTCCTTAAAGTCCGTGGTTAGAGACGCTTTCTACTACCACAGGGGGAGAAACACCATCAACTTCTGGGGTTCGAAGTGAAGAGCTCCATGGAGATGTACCAGAAGCTGATTGTGTACCTGATGCTATTCATGAAGAGACTGTTGAACCAGATGTTGTAGTTCACTTTGCTACAATGTGAACCAGATGTTGTAGTTCACTTTGCTACAATGTGCACTGTTGTTGAAGAGGAGGAGGATTAATTTGCTGATGCTGATAAACGTATGGATGTTCTTTATGACATCTAAACAGGTTATGGTAACAACTGAACAGGTTGATACAAGACAGGGGGAGGGCTGAACATTATAAGTGATTATGTGCAGAAACATGATGCTGCAGCTGTTGATACAGCAATATATGTCACTTGTTTAGTTTCTTAAGTATTTGTGCCTTTTATACTTCCCTTGATCTTATGCATTGTTGTTACTGTGTTTAAGTTGATTTACATAGTTTGTTTTTACTTCCTTTTTTTTTTTTTTGATTACAAGTTAAATACCCATCCCATTTCCCCTACCCATGACTCGAACCCAGGACCTAAGGCCTAGGTAGTGGTGCTCTAACCACTTGAGCTATCCCAACTTGCTTAATTTGTTTGCATTTATGATAATAGATTACTGCGTTTTTATGCTTAAATTGTTTTCTTATTTATCATTATTTGCTTACTGCATGTTGTATAAGTTAGTTGTTTATTGTATTTGTTTTTCCCTAACTTTGCTCTATTTTCAGTTTGCTTAAACTGTTTGCCTTAAGAATTATTCTTATTTGCTTACTGCATCAAGTTTGCTTAAATTGTTTGCCATAAAGAATTATTCTTATTTGCTTACTGCTTGCTGATTTTAGGTCTTTGTTAGTTGTTGTTTGTTTTGTCTTTCTAACTTGCCTTATTATTCAATCTGCTTAAATTGTTTACTTTGAGGATAATATAGAAGTACACATCTCTTTAATTATCACGTGCTTACTGCTTACTGCTTAAATTGTTTGCTTTGATGATAATATAATTTAGAAGTACACTTTTCTTTAATTCTCATTTGCTTACTGCTTATTGTTTTAAGTCTTTGTTAGATATTGTTTTTTCACATTTTTTGCTTTGTTTTTATTTTTAGTCTTTGCTCTGTTTGTTTTTCTTTTCTTCGTTATTGCTCTGATTTATTTTGAGTCTTACATAAGTCTTAGGTTGATCTAGTACATATTCATATATGATTCTCTGATTTAACTTTTGATTTTTGTAAAGTTATATGTTTTTGTAAACAAGTGTACTGTTTATACTTGTTTTGGTTTTGAATAAGATTACTTTGATCTTATGGCACGGATCTTAGTAAAATTATTCTTGATCTTCTTTTGATTTGATCCAACGGTTACAACAGGTATTGTCTTGACTAGTATTTACCTTTGGAGTTCAACTCACCTAAATACATAATATTGAGTATGTATAGAAATATATGTGCATCAGGTGTGTTGTAGTCGAAAGGTCAAATTGGGGGAGCTTGTAGATGTTGTTAACTCTTAAATGCTTTAACATTATCAACAACATCTTAATTTGACCTTCCTTGATTTATTCTAAGTCTTTTCTGAAATGTTACATTAAATGTTGTACTAAATGCTCTCACATTCAGGAATGATTCTAGAAGCTTCTACAAGAGTCTGGAACATGGAAGATTCCAGAATGTTGGAGAAGGTGCTAGAAGGCCTTGGAGCATTGTAGAACGACCTGGAAGATGGCAGAATGTTCTAGAAAGATCATGGAGGTTGAGGTCCTAAAAAATAGGATCTCATAATGGAAGGATCTAGAAGCTGTGTATTTCTCTATAAATACCGCCAGAGCCTCTCATTTCAAAGTATGCACTACTCGAGTAACACCTCCTTGAGCGTTAAACCCTAGTTAGGAGTTATGGCCAGTAGTTGTATCATTTAACGTACGCCGAAGGATACCACACCTTCCAGTGTACTTAGTTCTAGTCTTGAATCGAGTGAGAGTGAATCACAGATTAGATTAGTTCTTTAGACAGTGTTTTACACTTAAGTCTGTTTGCGGATTCAGGCACCTGCCTCGATTGTAGTTTCTGTTTGTGGAATGTTGAAGTAATTGCTGAGACATTTCACACGACACTTTTTGTATAACTTAGGAACTAAGTTACTTTTCGCCGTAAGGCTTAGCATAGGTTTTGTTATTAATAAAATCTATGTTAAAAATTATTCCATTGTGTTCGTATTGTGTTTTAGTGTTTTAGACTTCCGCTGTGTACTTTGTTTACTTTTCACATTCTGTTAGAGTTAATGCTACACTAATTGTCACAACATTCAGTGTAACATTGTTCTGTTTTTACTTAAACACTAGATACCATCCCTCCACACACTTTCAAATCACAATAGTGAAACGCTTGAAAATTTATAAAGTTTAGAAGAAGAACGAACTAGCTAAATTAGTTTTACTAAATGGTAAAAACATTGATTCATCATCCACCGCTCCTTCTCGCCACCAGCTCCTCAACCTGAATCTGAAATGTTAAATTGTATGGTATGAGCAAACCACATATAATCATGTAATTCACATAATATCACGTATGGACTTTTTATCCTTCTACTAATCACTTCATAATTATTATCTTTTACAAGGTTTTCCCAAGGATCTCTCTTCAATCCCACTAGGTCCGCCCCCAAGATCTCTCTCCAGTCTTGAGTTACTTTCTTGTGCACGGCGGTTCCCCCAAAGATCTCTCTTCAATCTTGGGTTCACCGAGGACCTCTCTTCAGTCCCGGGCCTCTCTTAAGCCCCTGGCCTTTCATAATCTTTTACATTGAAATTATCATTCACATGTCAATCATCACTATGTGGATAAACAGTTTATTCACACGAAACAATTAATAAAGGCAAAGAAACCACACCTTAACCTTGGTTGCACCGGTCATAAAATAAAGTTATCTACGGAGCAGGTTCTCTTGCACCTAAAATATTCATGTGCAAGTTTTAAAGTTATTATATGAAAGTTGGTAAATAATCAGACGCTTATAATTATTAATGCCTAATACTTATAATATAACTTGTTGGTCCTTGGTGGAGTATGACACAAGTGTATGTGGGGGAGGGGGGGGGGGAATGCACTTGTGTATGCAATTTCTTTTCTTTTTAACAAAACTGATCTTATCAGGCAGGTTGTCTCACAACTGGCCTGAGTGAACTTTGATAGATACTTGTCCTACTGATTACTATTGAGTGATCAGTTGGCTAAATATCTAAAAGAGTTGCTAAGTGCGGAATGTGGTTGGCCTTTGACTTAAAGAAATACTCCAAGTTAATTTCTGAAAAGATACAAGTTATCAGGGACTTTGTCCAAAACAGATTTTCCCACTTACTGACTTTTGCTTCTTTAAACTATGTTTGAATGTAAGTGCAATAAAGAATGCAGTAAGTAAATGGCACACAAGTTTATAGTGGTTCAGAGACTCAAGCTCCTACATCCACTTTCCCTGATTGAACAGGATAATTCCTTCACAATGGAATTAGCTTGTTTTATAGTGCCAAGGTGCACTGATCAACAACACTCTCTTAGTGCTTTGATCCCTAGGATAATCTGAGTCCTAGTGATCAATCTCTCTGAGTTAAGACTGTGTTTCACTCTAACAGTCCTTAAGTCCTCACTTCTACAACAAACACTCTCTTCACTAAATGAGATAAGGTTTGAGGTTTGGTTCCAACTAGAAGAGATACCCTTTACAATAAGATCAGTGTAAAGGCTTAGGATATCTCAATGCTAAGCTTTTGATGTTTACAAAGATTGGCTTAGCTAAGTGAAGTGATTCAGGAAACTTGGGATTCTGAAGAACAGCTTGGTTTCCTTTGAAAGCTTGATAATAGTTCGATAGCTTGTAGTTGGATTACAGAATCCCTTTGATCACTTCTGTATTTATAGACAAATTTGAACAACTAAACGTTGGAGGGATAGCACTTCAAATATGTCTATTTGCAACACCATTGAAACGGCTATGAAGCTTGGCATCCTTTTATCCACTGTGTAAAAGGGCTCTTCAATGGTTGCTTGAATGAATGTGTTGACTTCTGACAAATGCGGCTGAGAAGACTTGTGTCAGTTTCCAAATTTGCACATTGTCCTAGGTTGATTTGTGGCAAACTCTACACTCAATCAACGGTCAGATGGGACAAGCTCCCTGAACATTCCTGCTGCAATTTAGAATGTTCCAACATTCATTCAATGCTTCACTCTTTAATGCTCTAAGTCTTCAATGCTTGTTTCAGGCATGATTGGCAATAAATGCTTCATTGAATGGGTCTTCTGTGGGCTTTGGAATTCAATGATTTTGATCATTTGTACTTCAACTGTCTTGATCATTTGCATTTATGAGCATTGCTTTACTGCTCTTGATCTCTTCAGCTAAGTTGTCCACTTGGTTAGTCTGTCTTGCAAGTTCAGCAACTTTGGCCTATAGACTTATCAAGCTGCCTAACATTCCAGCTTTGGACAACTATCCTGAACACTAAAATCTCACAACATTCCTGAGATTTTTTCACTTAAGCAATCTACATACTCAGGTGTACTGAGACAACTTGCCTGAACTAGACTTGAGCTTTTCTCAACTAATCTGAACATCATCAATCAGGGGTTTTGGTATCTAGATCAAAATCATTTTATCCCAACAATTTCCCCCTTTTTGATGATGCCAAAACCTATTACAAAGGGAACTTGACTTATACTATACTTTATCTTCAGGATGAGTGAACTGGTCAACTTTCATGAAAGAAACCGTTAGTACAATAAATCAAGTATATATGTAATGTCAGGTTAGTTGAGATAATGAGTTGTTATCTCTTGATAGAAAATCAGTGGTCCTTTTATATATCATTGAGCATTACAGATCAGAAAAACAAAGGACAACAAAACTGATACTGAGAAAACAGAATAATAACATCATAAGCAATCATAAAAACCAGATAGGGAAGAGATAGACTTATCCATCAGAGAGTTCCATCATCCTGAGGAGCAATGCCATATTGAGCCCAGACCCTTTTCTTCAGCTCCCAAACATCCTTGTTGGAGCCTTTAGGCCCAATCTTCATCTTCTCCATCTTCATGATGTTGATGAACTCCTCCAGAATCTTTCCCTCATCAATTAAGTTCCCATTGAACTTAGGAGGCATGTACAGAATTGGACCAGAGGCCTTGAATTCAACTCTTGCCATCTCAGCTGCTGCAAACAGCTTTTGGTAGAGGTCCCTATGGTTCTCAAACATGAACTGGACAAAGACTTCATCTACACTCTCTTCAAGCCACTTTCCAATGACATAAAAGTCATATACAAAACTTCTCTTGGCCTCCTCCCATGCATCATTCAGTGAGATTGGAACCCACTTATCATGGTGAGGGTACTGAGTGTCCCATCTTTGCAGAATTTGAGGTTCGAGTCTTTTGTATGAAGCCCTCCTTCTTGGAGCTTTGAAGTTTGCCCTTCTTTCATCTCTTGCCTTGTTGGCCTCAACCAGCTGATCCATTCTCTCTTTAGCCCTTTGAAGAGATAGCTTCTCTTGTGTCTCTGGATCTTTGCCAAATCCTTCTTCAAACAATTTAGAAGGATCATCAGCAAGCTTGGGCACACCAACTTCAGGCTCTCTGTCCTGTACCTCCTCTTCAACATCTTCTTCAATGGCAGGCAGCTTGGCTGCTTTCTTCAATCTCTTTGATTGCCTTACTGGAGTAGATTCTTCAGTCTGAAATTCTGATGGCAAAGTCAGGCTGGTTGGGAATTCATTGAAGGCTTGCAATTCCTTCCTTTTTCTTTCAGATGACCTTGTCACCTTCCCCCTTACTTCAACAACCTTCTCTTTGGGGTCAAGTCCAGCTGACTCACCACCAGGCCTTTGTTGCTTTCTTGCCTGACTCTCCATTGCAGACATCATGGACTCTTTAACAGCAACTTGAATCTGCTCTTCTTCAGTCAAGCTTTCAATATCCATTGGGCCTTTGCCTTTCCCAATGTCTTCTACTGCTTCCTCCTCAATCTCAGGGACCTTCTCCTTTCCCTTAGGTTCACCAATCACCAAGGTTCCCTTTGCCCTTGCTCTCTCTCTTTCCCCCTTTTTGGCATTATCAAAACACTGGGGCTTTAATTCACTCATAGAAACTGAGAGATGTGAGTGGGCCTGAGTGAGGGACTTCAACTCCTGCAGTAGATAAACATTCTCATCATGAATGTTTTGCATTTTATCATCTGCCATGCTAAAAAAACTGTGAACTGGCTTCATTTTTTGAGTAACAATTGCATCCAATGTGGCTTTCAGTGATTGATCAAGTTTGGCCTGAAGTTGTTCAGTGAGGTTGGCCACAACTTGATCAGACACCTTGGCCATAAGTTCAACAGTGAACTTCTCAGCAGCCTCCTTCACCATTGCAGCTTTCAATTCTTCTGCCTTCTTCCTCTGGGCTGTTGTTCTCTGCCTTAAAGCATCCTTGATTGTTTTTCTCAAGGCTTTCATATTATGCTTGTACAAATCTTTAAGACCCTGCTGCTCTTTCTTCACAGATTTTGTGAATTTTCCCATAGCATCCTTGGCCTTTGTCACTTCAGTTGAAACTGTTTGCAATCCAGTTTTAACTCCACAGATTCTTGCATCCAATGTGGGCAGGATCACCTCCTCTGAGCCAGTTAGCCTCATCTCCACAGAGGCTAGAGTTTTTCCTTGGCCATCCAGAGTGTCAATTGTTGCTGCATGTGCCTTACCAACTTCCCTGACCAAAGTATCCAACTTCTCTGATTGTTCTTCAATGATAGATGCAGTTTGAGTAGCAATTTGAAAGCCTGCTCCAGTGGTGTTGGCTTGCTCAAAGTACATCTTATTTAATGTGGATACATTGGCTGATACTGCTTCAAGGTCAATGTCAGCATCAACAGGTATATCTGTAAGAGAGGCATCTGCAAAAATTTGCTCAGTTGTAACAACAACAGAATCTGCAAAACTAAGAGTGTTAGTAAAAACTCCCTCAACACCCTCATTTTTTCTTTCTCCCATAAGGCCTGATACATCAGCACCTTCTCTCTCTTTTTCAACTAAATTCTTTTCTTCTTCATTCAATTCAGATGGACTCACATACATTTGAGAATCAGGCCTCCTTTCACCAAGGGATTCATCAAGTTCAGATTTGACTTGAAGAATTGCCTGACTCTCATATTGGGCTGCACCCAATATTTCTACCTCATCTCCCTCTTTTTGTGGTGCACTCAGGGAACCTGTAATCACACAATCCTCACCATCATCTCCCTCTGACTTTTCACCACTATCAGCCTTTTCAACTCCTTCCATTCCTAAACCTGACACCTCTATATCCTCAACAGGATCCACAGAGGGCAGTTGTTGGTAGATCATAGTGCTTGGGCATCCCAAGGCCACTGAGTCATCCTGAATGACTAAAGGCTGGTCAATGTCCAACTGTCCTGACATTGATGAGGCTTTAGCCAAACTAGCTTCTCCCATGGAAGTCTCAACATTGTCAAGCTGTGCCTCAGGTTCAGAAGAACCATCCTTGGCCAATGCATCTTGGACTGAGTCACCATCTTTGGTCAACTCCTCTGAATGATCAGAGTCCTTTTCAGAATGATAGGTCAAGTAATGTACCTGAGCAGAGTTGAGGCCAGGAGGGTTGGGATTGGTGTGATCATCATCATCATAATCATTATCATCATCAGATGGACTATCAGGATGCCTGAGTCCCTGTGCAATTCTTTCTCTCTCAGCAAGCACCTTCTCATGAACAATGGTGCAAAACAAGGCCTCAGTGGTCAACACACTGGATTTCTTCACATTTGCAAAATGCAAGAGCCTGTTCTCTTCAACCTGCCACCAGCTTGCTCCTTTATCATGAATAGCCTGAGCTATTTCCACCATAGTTCTATCCTTGATCTCCATAAGAGCTCTTAGATCATAGAACTGTTGTTGCAGCCTAGGATAATCCTTCAACCCTGGATATAATTCATCCACATTGGCCTTGGCAATATGCCTCAGTATCCCCTCATAAGTGTACTCTTCACCACTTTCATCTCCAGAAGAGTTGGCTTGGGATTCAGGAAGGTTGGATTGGGGTTCAGGTAGGCTTGGCTGGATTTCATGTAGGTTGGGTTCAGAAGAGCTTAAAACAAGTTGGGATTCAGGTGCTTTTGAGAGCAATGTGCCTGAAGAGGTAATTGGAATGGCTGGAATAGGTGGGAGAACAACTTGATCACCTTCTTGAAGAACAGTTTCAAGAAGTTTGGTATATGAGAGAAGTCTTGGATCAAGTGGGGAGAAAGGTCTATCCTCAAGATTGACCAAATCTGCCAGCACATCAATACCTGCTCTATCAGGTGCACCTTCTGGGGAATAAACCTTTTGTTGGGAATAAAATGATTTTGATCTAGATACCAAAACCCCTGATTGATGATGTTCAGATTAGTTGAGATATGCTCAAGTCAAGTTCAGGCAAGTTGTCTCAGTGTACTTGAGTATGTAGATTGCTTAAGTAAAAATCTCAGGAATGTTGTGAGATTTTAGTGTTCAGGTTAGTTGTCCAAAGCTGGAATGTTAGGCAGCTTGATAAGTCTCTAGGCCAAAGTTGCTGAACTATTCAAGGCAAGCTGACCAAGTGGACAACTGAGCTGAAGAGATCAAGAACAATAAAGTTGTGCTCATAAATGCAAAATGATCAAGTCAGTTGAAGTACAAATGATTAAGAGCATTGAATGCCAAAGCCCTCAGAAGACACATTCAATGAAGCATTTATTGCCAATCATGCCTGAAACAAGCATTGAAGCATTAAAGAGTGAAACATTGAATGAATGGTAGAACATTCTAAATTGCAGCAGGAATGTTCAGGGAGCTTGTCCCATCTGATCGTTGGTTGTGTGTAGAGTTTGCCACAAATCAACCTAGGACAATGTGCAAATTTGGAAACTGACACAAGTCTTCTAAGCCGCATTTGTCAGAAGTCAACACATTCATTCAAGCAACCATTGAAGAGCCCTTTTACACAGTGAATAAAAGGATGCCAAGCTTCATAGCCGTTTCAATGGTGCTGCAAATAGACATATTTGAATTGCTATCCCTCCAACGGTTAGTTGTTCAAATTTGCCTATAAATACAGAAGTGATCAAAGGGATTCATGATCCAACTACAAGCTATCAAATTACTATCAAGCTTTCAAAGGAAACCAAGCTGTTCTTCAGAATCCCAAGTTTCCTGAATCACTTCATTTAGCTAAGCCAATCTTTGTAAACATCCAAAGCTTAGGATTGAGATATCCTAAGCCTTTACACTGTTCTTATTGTAAAGGATATCTCTACTAGTTGGAACCAAACCTCAAACCTTATCTCATTTAGTGAAGAGAGTGTTTGTTGTAGAAGTGAGGAGTTAAGGACTGTTAGAGTGAAACACAGTCTTAACTCAGAGAGATTGAGCACTAGGACTCAGATTATCCTAGGGATCAAAACACTGAGAGAGTGTTGTTGATCAGTGCACCTTGGCACTATAAAACAAGCTAATTCCATTGTGAAGGAATTATCCTGTTCAATCAGGGAAAGTGGATGTAGGAGCTTGAGTCTCTGAACCACTATAAACTTGTGTGCCATTTAATTACTGCATTCTTTATTGCACTTACATTCAAACATATTTTAATGAAGCAAGATTCAGTAAGCCAGAAAATCTATCTTGGACAAAGTCCCTGATAACCAGTATCTTTTCAGAAATTAACTTGGAGTATTTCTTTAAGTCAAAAGCCAACCACATTCCGCACTTAGCAACTCTCTTAGATATTTAGCCAACTGATAACTCAATAGTAATCAGTAGGACAAGTATCTATCAAAGTTCTCACTCAGGCCAGTTGTGAGACAACCTGCCTGATAAGATCAGTTTTGTTAAAAAGAAAAGAATTTGCATACACAAGTGCATTCCCCCCCCCCCATACACTTGTGTCATACTCCACCAAGGACCAACACCTTCTTTGCAATAATTGGGGCATCTTCAGGAGTCTTGCACTCCTCTTCTTCATGCCTTGATGGAGATATTCTTCTGGACTGAATATCAGGAGAGTTGGCTTCAGGACTGATGGTCTTGGAGTTAGACCTACTGGCTTGCCTAATCTCCTTGAAGAACTCTTTCTTCTTCTTCTCCTCTTCCATCAACTTCTGCTTCTCAGAAGTCTTGATGATTCTTCTCCTCCTTTCAGATCTTGTTGGCTGGTCAAGATCCCTGAATTCTGTTACACTTTCAGGCTGTAAGGGGACAACCTCTCTGACTTCTTCACCCTCTTCAGGTGGGTTGACTCCTTCATCAGCAACCTTCTCAATCTCCTCAGAAGTGGCTCCTCCACTTCTTGACTGACTTTCTGGTGAAGATTCACTCAGAATCTTCTTCATCCTTTCATCTTTGGCTGAGCTTTTGGTGGTTGGGCTTTCCTCTTTCTTGGAGAGGCTCTTGTTGCTGGAACAACTGCAGCAGCTTTCTTGGAGGCAGCCTCCTGCTTTCTCTTTTCTGTCTTTGAAGACAGCTTTCTGAACATCACCTTTTGTGCAGGAAAAGGCTTTGGCTTCGCTTGTAGATGGGTGTAGTGGGCAAATCTTTCCAAGAGCAGGCTGGCTCTTGTGCAGAACTGAAGTCTTCCATCTACTACCACCTTGTGGTGTTTCACCTCCTTAAACTTGAACTTCTCATTCATCATCTTGTCCAAGATAAAGCTTTTCCAGTCAAACTTGACTCTCTTCTCAGCAGAGTCAATCACAGCAGCCATGACCTTCAGTTTTGGCATACTTACTTGTTCAACACTTCCAGAATGGCTCAACAAGCTTTTCACAACACAGTCAAACAAATGCCTATAAACAGGCTTTAATGTGTTCTTGTTCTGAGCACTTACAAGTTTCTTTGGTTCTATCATCCAAGGATAGTAGAACTCCTGATCATCTCCTTCCTTGTACATTTCTGGATTTTGGCCTTCTGATGGTAGCCCAAAGCTAGCATCCAAATCCTCTGCAGTGAAGATGATGGTGTGTTGGCTTTCTTTTTCTTCATCTTCCTCAGTATATGTGAGCTTAGTGCACACATCACCCTTCTTGCCCTTCCATCTAAGATGGGCAAAGAATTCAGCCATGAAGGAGTTTAGACAGGAATCTGGCTTGGTGCCTAAGAACTTTTCTAGCCCAGCCTCCCTTAGCCATTGGAGGACTTGATGAACTTCAGTGTTTGCACTATCAAAGGCAACTAGTTTCTCAAACCAAAGAGAATTTGTATTGCTGAGATATGCAAAATCAATGTCCAAAGATGGATCATTGAAGTCTACAAGTTCTTCTCTCTTGATTTTGGGTGCCATGGATAATATGAGAATTGGGGAGGTTTTTGGAGAGTAGTTGCAGGTTTGAGAGGTTTTGAAAATCTTAAGAGTTTGAAACAATATGAGTGCGTGAGAATGAAAGTAAAACTGAGGAGTTTATATATGTGGGGAGTTTATTAACCGCTGGTTAATAGAAAGTGGCAGTGGGTAATAGTAAAAACCAATTGAATAAAGTAGGGTAGTGGACTTTAGGCGGTTTGATGGAAGTTTAATACAAATCAATGGTCTTGATGATGGCTCAAGAATTCATAAAATCTTAATTAAGATTTTGCATTAAACGCTGATTTGCCTTTTTTGTGGTAAAAATCTTTATAGCACACTCCATCCTAAAATGGCCTACTCTTAGACCAAGAAACCTTTTAAATGTCTAATCAATGCTAAAAATAGCAATGATTATCTAATTAACTCGGACAAACATCCTGAGATGTGCTTTGGTTTCTGTGAAGGTCAAACTGCCTGATGAGCTTGCCTGAGTGGGTCCCAAAGTTGCTGACTGGGTCCCACTTGGACAAAGCTCCTGACCAACATTGCTGAACAGCATAGAGACAACTTTGCTGAGTTTCCTTCTTTGACTGACTATATCAGTGAGGTTGGTCAACTTTACTGAAGTTCATCTTAATGAACTTCCCCCTTCATCTGAGCTTTCTTTCCTCATTTCTCCATCTTGCCTGGATCAAGTAAGCCCATTTCAGCTGACAATTCCAAGAATCTTGCTTCAGCTAGAGGCTTAGTCAAGATATCAGCTTTTTGTTTATCAGTGTGAATTTTGACAAGCTTGATATCTTTCTTCTCCACATGATCCCTTATGAAGTGATGCTTGATATCCACATGTTTGCATCTGGTGTGGAGCACTGGATTCTGTGAGATGGCAATTGCACTGTTGTTATCACAGAATATTGGCACTTCATTTGAGATGACTGTGTAGTCTCTAAGTTGTTGCCTGAGCCAAAGTATCTGAGCATAGCAACTTCCAGCTGCTACATATTCTGCTTCAGTTGTTGAAGTTGCAACTGTGTTTTGCTTCTTGGAGAACCATGAGATAAGCTTGCTGCCCAAGAATTGACATGTTCCAGAGGTGGATTTTCTGTCAATTTTGCATCCTCCATAGTCTGCATCTGAATATCCAGTGAGCTCAATGTTGTCATCAGCTGGATACCACAATCCCAGATTCTCAGATCCCTTGAGATATCTTAGGATTCTCTTGGCAGCATCAAGATGACTCTTCTTTGGATTGGCTTGGAATCTTGCACACACTCCAACTGCAAATGTGATGTCAGGCCTGCTTGCAGTGAGATATAGCAAGGATCCTATGATTCCCCTGTAGTTAGTGGAGTTTGTTGACTCTCCACTTTCATCAGGATCCATTTTCCAGTTAGTATTCATAGGAATTCTGACTGGCTTGCTTGTAGCACATCCAAATTTCTTGATCATGTCTCTTGTATACTTGGCCTGATTGATGAATATTCCCTTCTTTGATTGAGTGACTTGAAGTCCTAAGAAGAAATTCATCAATCCCATCATGGACATCTCAAATTTGCTCTGCATGAGTTTTGAGAACTTCTCACACAGCCTCTCATTTGGAGACCCAAATATAATGTCATCCACATAAATTTGGACTAACAAAATATCATCTCCTTCACAGATTCTGAACAAGGTTCTGTCAACAGTGCCTTTGACAAAACCATGATCTAAGAGAAACTGTGATAAGGTGTCATACCAAGCTCTTGGAGCTTGCTTTAAGCCATAGAGAGCTTTCTTTAATCTGTACACCTTGTCTCCATGTTCAAAGCCTGGGGATTGTTCCACATACACTTCTTCTTTGAGCACCCCATTGAGAAATGCACTCTTCACATCCATTTGATATACCTTGAACCTCATGTGAGCTGCATATGCTAAGAAGAGCCTGATTGCCTCAAGTCTGGCCACTGGAGCAAAGGTCTCATCATAATCAATCCCTTCAGATTGACAATATCCCTTGGCCACCAGTCTTGCATTGTTCCTCACAATGATGCCATTTTCATTTTTCTTATTTTTAAACACCCATTTGGTTCCAATGACATCTTGATGAGTTGGCCTGTTTACTAGCTCCCAAACTTCATTTCTGGTAAACTGGTTCAGCTCCTCTTGCATGGCTATGATCCAGTTGGTATCTTGTAGTGCTTCCTCAATGTCTTTTGGTTCCTGTTCTGAAAGAAAACAGCAAAATAAAGCACTCTCTCCACGAAATCTTCTAGTCTTGATCCCTTCACTTGGATTTTCAAGTATCAGGCTAGATGGGTGGTCTTGCAACCAAGTCCTTCTAGACCTGATCCCTTCAGGAGGATTGTCCTCATCTGAGGTTGGATCACTAGATTCATTAAATTCAGGAAAGTTAATTGAAGGATCAAGTTCAGGATCATATTCAGGGGTATTGTCCTCATTGTCAGATGAGTTGACATTTTCATTGGTCCCCCCTTGAATATTGGATCCATTTACTACCTCAGCATTGCCTGCTTCTTCATTGGTAGTTGTTAACTGGTTTTGAACTGGGATGGGGTCAGTCAGTTCAATTTCACCTTCAGGTTGGTTGACTTCAGGTTGATTGCCATCAGGTAGGTTGTCCAGTTTTTGATTATCATGCAATTCAGGCTGGGCAACATCTACAAACACTGTTTCCTTGCTTTGAAGCCTTAGTCTGGTTGTTCTTTGTGTTATCTCATCAATATTCAGGTTTCTATCCCTGAACTCATCAATAGATTCATCAAACACAACATGAGGTGTTTCTTCCACAATAAGAGTTTTGCAATTGTAAACTCTGTAAGCCTTGCTGATTTGTGAATATCCAACAAATATTCCTTCATCAGCTTTGCTGTCAAAAGCTTTCAATTGCTCTTTCCCATTATTGTGAATGAAACACTTACAACCAAATATGTGAAAGTCAGCAACAGTGGGCAATCTACCTTTCCATATTTGATATGGGGTTTTACCTTGTCCTTTGATGATTAAGGACCTGTTTTGAGTGTGACATGCAGTACAAATGGCTTCAGCCCAGAACCTTTTAGGCAGTTTGGATTCAGCAATCAAAGTTCTTGCTGCCTCCTTCAAGGTCCTGTTCCTTCTTTCAGCAACCCCATTTTGTTGAGGTGTTCTTGCTGCTGAAGTTTCATGAGTGATGCCATTCTTGCTGCAGTACTCATTGATGTATGAGTTTATGAACTCAGTGCCTTTGTCTGATCTGATCTTGACAATACTTAGGCCCTTTTCATTGCTCAATCTCATCATCAATTCAGGTAGCTTGACTTGGGTCTCCTTTTTGTTCAGCAAGAAGACTACCCAAGTGTACCTGGAAAAATCATCAACAACAACTAAAGCATATTTTCTTCCATTTATACTTACTGGGATTATTGGTCCAAATAAATCCATATGCAATAGTTGAAGAACTCTCTCAGTTGAGATGACAGGTTTTCCTTTAAATGAGGCTTTGATCTGCTTTCCTTCCTGACATGGCTGGCATATATGTTCTTTGGTGAATACTTGATTTGGCCGCCCTTTAACTAGAGAGTTTCTTGCAATCTTGTTGATGGTTTTGAAGTTCAGGTGATTTAGTCTCTTGTGCCACAGCCAGCTTTGCTCACTTGTGCTTTTGGCAACAAGACAAACTGCTTTAGGGGTTTTGCTCCAATCTGCAAAATAAACATTTCCCTTTCTCACCCCTGTTAGTAGCACATGTTGTGTTGATTTGTTTTTGATAGTACATTCATTTGGTGCAAATTCAACACAATATCCTTTATCACAAATTTGACTTATAGACAGCAAGTTATATTTTAGGCCTAGGACATATGAGACATCAGTAATTTTAACACTACCAATGTTTAATGTACCATAGCCTCTTGTGATCCCTTGAGAGCTGTCTCCAAAGGTTACTGAAGGACCATCCTTTTCTATGAATTCTGAGAGAAGCTCTTTGTTTCCAGTCATGTGTCTTGAACATCCACTGTCCAAGTACCATGCTATTTTCTTGTTGATGCTTCTCTTCTTCTTGTGGTCCTTGCAGTCCTACAAAGTCAAAATTTAGGTACCCTTTGAGTGTTGGGTCCTAGAGGGTTAGGTGTACCTTTTGGAACCCAAATCTGCCTGATAACTCTGATTGACTCAAAGTGACTGACTTGGTTTCCATTTACATCTACATAAACAGTTTGACCCTTAAATGCCTTGGGTGATCTCTGTGTATAAGTGTTAGCCTTGTAAGTTTCAGGAGAGTTGGTGAATTTCTTTGGGACATTTCTCCTGAAGTTACTAGACTTAGGTGCAGCTTGGTAAGACTTTTGAGAATAGGGTTTTGGATAGCCTTTTCCATTTGGCAAGTAAGGTCCAGGCTTCCTGAATGTTTTATACCTGTCAGAGGGGATTGGCCTTAATCCATTCAGTTGAGGTTGCCTCATTTGAGTTGGCCTTTTCTGAACAGATTCTGGACAACTTCTCTGATGAGGATTCAGATAGGTTGGCCTTCCATTGGTTCTACCTTTCTGAACCTCATTCCTCTTATAAGCAATGCCTTTAACCCTTTCCACAGGTATGGGTTTAGGTACATTTATTACTTGAGTTGTTATAAAAATTCCTTTTCCCTTATCCTTAACTAGTGGTTGATTTACTTCCATTTCATTTTGTTGTGCCACTGATCTTACAAAAGTCATCTTAGAATTGCTTGATGAAGCAATACTAAGACCAGGTGAGGGTTCAAATGGATTATAGCCTAATCCACCCTTTTGAGCAAATGGTCTTTGGAATCCTTGAATCTCCTCTATTGCCTTAGCAGATTTGTTCAAGGCAGACATTTTCATTTTTAAGCTCCCTTCACTCAATTTTAGAGTATCAAATTCACTTGAGAGATTGTCAAATTTTGCTTGAAGAATTTTAAGATCAAAATCCTTTTTCCTCAAGGCCAGTTCTTGATCATCAATCAACTTTTGTTGTTCAGAGACTTTGAGAGACATCTCCTCATGTTCTCTCATAGTCTGCTGATACAACTCAGTTGATTTAAAGTCAAGCTCTGGTTCAGGAAGATTGGGAGTTTGAGCTTTCGAATTCAGTAGCTCATTTTCTCTAAGTGCCATATTGCATACTTCTCTTAGCCTGGTGAAATCCTCAAATAACTTTACAAAGTTGAGTTTTAAGGGGATTTCACTGGACTCATGTGTGTCATTTGAAGAACTAGAAGAACTAGAAGATGAACATACCTCATCATTTTCAAATGCCATTTGACAATCATCATCACTGTCACTGTTGGAGAACAGTCCATCATCAGAAGAGTAGACACTCTCTTCACTTGCTGAATCTCCAGCTATCATGGCCTTCCTGTTGTTCATCCTCTTGTCTCTTTTGTTCTGTTCTGCCTTTCCTTTCTTTCTTTGGCACTAAGGTCAGGAAAATCATACTGAAAGTGACCCTTTTTTCTGGCAGTTGTAACACACATCTTCATCATCACTCTTCTTGCTTGAGGACTCCTTCCTCCTTGATGATGATGGTTCACCTTTGCTGAATTTCTTTTTATCAGCATATCTGTTTTCTTTCTTTTCATCAGAGACTTTGTCCTCTGATTTGTTGTCAGGAGAACTGAATCTCCTTCTGGTTCTGTTGTCTTGGTAGAACTTCTTGTATCTACCAAATCTGGAGTTGAGCTTCTCAAATCTCCTAGCCATGAGTGCCAGCTCCTCCTTTATTTCAGATTTTGAAACAGATTGAGAGGATCTTTGAGTATTCTTCTTTTCTGTTTCAGCAGCTTTGAAGGCAACACCTTTGTTTGAGGAGGATGGCTCTTCATGCACCTTCTTTCTGTTGAGATCAAACTCATATGCTTTGAGTTCAGAGAATACTTGCTGCATTGGCATGTTGTCAAGATTGCTGGTATTTTGCATCATGACAGAATATATGTCCCACTTGGATGTGAGACTTCTCAGAATTTTCAAAGCAACCTCTCTTTTGGCATAGAACTTGCCAAGAGAGTTTATCTCATTCATGATGTCAGTGAATCTGCCATCAAGATGATCAATAGTTTCATTGGCTTCCATAGAGAATTGTTCATATTTTTGGATATCCACTTGAAGCTTATTCTCCTTGATCTTTTGGGTACCTTCACACATAAGTGCTAAGGTGTCCCAAATCTCTTTAGCTGATGTGCAGTGGTACACTCTTCCCATCACTGCATCTGGAATAGTCTAGTACAATGTGTTCATTGCAATGTAGTTCAGGTTGTGCCTTTTTCTTTCCTCAGCTGTAAAGTCGTCTTCATCTTTTGGCAGCAACTCCCTTGGATCTGCTTTTTGAGCATCAGTGAGCTTGAGATTTGCTTTAGTGAATGTAAATGGCCCTCTAGTGATGACTTTAAGCATCTCATCATGCTGGCAAGCAAGATGTGCTCTCATCCTGATCTTCCAGAAATCATAGTTCTCAATTGAGAACATTGGCAGTTTGTGATGAGAAATATGATTGACTTGGTTTGGACCCATGTTGTTGATGGTGTTGACAGCATCTCCTGGAACTGCATTGTTAGCCATTTCAACAGAAATAGTATAAGATGAACACAGATAGGTTTTTCAGAAATTTGGATCAGTTCAGTGACCACAGAAAATGTGATTTTGAAAATCAGTTGGATTTTCAGAAGCAGTGGTCTTTGAACCCCTGCTCTGATACCACTTGTTGGTCCTTGGTGGAGTATAACACAAGTGTATGGGGGGGGGGAATGCACTTGTGTATGCAAATTCTTTTCTTTTTAACAAAACTGGTCTTATCAGGCAGGTTGTCTCACAACTGGCCTGAGAGAACTTTGATAGATACTTGTCCTACTGATTACTATTGAGTGATCAGTTGGCTGAATATCTAAAAGAGTTGCTAAGTGCGGAATGTGGTTGGCCTCTGAATTAAAGAAATACTCCAAGTTAATTTCTGAAAAGATACAGTTATCAGGGACTTTGTCCAAAATAGATTTTCTCACTTACTGACTTTTGCTTCTTTAAAATATGTTTGAATGTAAGTGCAATAAAGAATGCAGTAAGTAAATGGCACACAAGTTTATAGTGGTTCAGAGACTCAAGCTCCTACATCCACTTTCCCTGATTGAACAGGATAATTCCTTCACAATGGAATTAGCTTGTTTTATAGTGCCAAGGTGCACTGATCAACAACACTCTCTTAGTGCCTTGATCCCTAGGATAATCTGAGTCCTAGTGCTCAATCTCTCTGAATTAAGACTGTGTTTCACTCTAACAGTCCTTAACTCCTCACTTCTACAACAAACACTCTCTTCACTAAATGAGATAAGGTTTGAGGTTTGGTTCCAACTAGAAGAGATACCCTTTACAATAAGAACAGTGTAAAGGCTTAGGATATCTCAATGCTAAGCTTTGGATGTTTACAAAGATTGGCTTAGCTAAGTGAAGTGATTCAGGAAACTTGGGATTCTGAAGAACAGCTTGGTTTCCTTTGAAAGCTTGATAATAGTTTGATAGCTTGTAGTTGGATTGTGAATCCCTTTGATCACTTTTATATTTATAGACAAATTTGAACAACTAACCGTTGGAGGGATAGCACTTCAAATATGTCTATTTGCAGCACCATTGAAACGGCTATGAAGTTTGGCATCCTTTTATCCACTGTGTAAAAGGGCTCTTCAATGGTTGCTTGAATGAATGTGTTGACTTCTGACAAATGCGGCTGAGAAGACTTGTGTCAGTTTCCAAATTTGCACATTGTCCTAGGTTGATTTGTGGCAAACTCTACACTCAATCAACGGTCAGATGGGACAAGCTCCCTGAACATTCATGTTGCAATTTAGAATGTTCCAACATTCATTCAATGCTTCACTCTTTAATGCTCTAAGTCTTCAATGCTTGTTTCAGGCATGATTGGCAATAAATGCTTCATTGAATGGGTCTTCTGTGGGCTTTGGCATTCAATGCTTTTGATCATTTGTACTTCAACTGTCTTGATCATTTGCATTTATGAGCATTGCTTTACTGCTCTTGATCTCTTCAGCTAAGTTGTCCACTTGGTTAGTCTGTCTTGCAAGTTCAGCAACTTTGGCCTATAGACTTATCAAGCTGCCTAACATTCCCGCTTTGGACAACTATCCTGAACACTAAAATCTCACAATATTCCTGAGATTTTTTCACTTAAGCAATCTACATACTCAGGTGTACTGAGACAACTTGCCTGAACTAGACTTGAGCTTATCTCAACTAATCTGAACATCATCAATCAGGGGTTTTGGTATCTAGATCAAAATCATTTTATTCCCAACACTTGTGCAAAATACAAAAAGGGCCTATAAACCTCTCAAATGCTGAAAAATGAAATTACATATTAGAGGCTTTATAAATAACTGAGTAACTATGGGACACAGAGCTCGCTACTACGATGATCTCTTTTCAAAAGGTGATATAAATTGCATCAATATATTTACAAATCCATTGAGTAACTATGAGGCACGGAGTTCGCTACTATGTGTACTCTTTTCAAAAGATGGATCAATGTGAATTGTGATATAAAGAAAAGAAAACAGGGCAATACATATGAAGTAAATTCATAAAGAAACTGTGTTGAGGTGTATAAAATGCCAACAATAGTAACAACACTTGTACACTCATATTTAAATTTCAATTATTTAGGAATTTTTGTTATTTTTTATAATTATTAAATTTATTTTCTGAAATAAATTAATTGATTGGGTCTTTTATTTATAATTTTAAGTTATTATTTAAATTTTATTTATTATTTATTTCAGATTATTTTTCTCCAACTTCACACGATCTAATAGTGGGGAAGTTAATCACACTACTAAACTCTTCATTCTCAAGAATCGCGTTCTTCCCCTATCTTACTATTCTTCTATAAATGAGTCTTCATGAGAGTGTTGCTAAATATCTTACAAGCTTTGTTAAATCGATTAAGCACGATAATTTTGGATTTATCTTTAGCACTTAATGTTATTTACAGGCAATGTCACATCATTTAAAGGGGCAATTCTAATTATTTGTGTTGCAGAATTCGAAAGGTTTTCTTGCTGCCTAATCTTTGCCTTGTTTTGTGTGTACAGGTTCTATTATGTCAAAGAACACACAAGACTCAGCTGCAAAATCGAATTCAAGCAAATCCTCTCAGTGCCAAAACCCTCTAAACTTGCTCGCAGAAATGGCATCATCCAACACCTAAAGCAAATCTCACTCTCCTAACTCACCCACCTTCACTGTCGGAAGTTCCTTATTAAGATGCCCAAACTTCGACTCAAAGATCTCCTCTCGAAATCGTCCCATACAACCCGTTGGACATTCGCGCTGAAATTGTAATACCCCGTATATTCTTCACTTTTTTTATTAGTAATTATTAATTTAAATGAATTCTAATTAATATAAATAAAACTCATATTAACTACACTTTAATTAAAAGTTTTGTAACTCCCTCCTTATTTTAATTTTTGTAACTCTCGCCATTAGTGGAGAAATAAATCTAATAATGTTTCATGCACATTAATTTTAATCCTCTCATATGCAATTCTTTTGTTTCCCTCATACTAATACTGTTGGTCCTGGATGGAGTATGACACAAGTGTAGGGGGGGGGGGGGGGGAATGCACTTGTGTATGCAAATTCTTTACTTTTTCAAACTGTTTTACCTTATCAGGGAAGTTGTCTGACAACTAATCTGAGTGATAACTTTAATAGATACTTAACCTACTATAAACTATGAAGTGATCAGTTGGATAACTATCTAAAAGAGTTGCTAAGTGCGGAATGTGGTTGGCCGTTTCTTTGAAAGAATACTCCAAGTTAGTTTCTGAAAAACCAGTTAATCACGGACTTTGTCCAAAAACTGTTTTGCTCAACTTTGCTGAATTAAACTCTTTTAGAATGATTCTTGCAAGTAATGTGAGTTAGAAAATAATGCAGTAAGTAAATGACACAACAATTTATAGTGGTTCAGAGACTCAAGCTCCTACGTCCACTTTCCCTGATTGAACAGGATAATTCCTTAACACCTGGAATTAACCATCATCTTGAGGAGCAATCCCATACTGAGCCCAGACTCTCTTCTTTAGTTCCCAAATATCTTGATTTGTGCCTTTGAGACCCAGCTTCATCTTTTCCATCTTCATAATGGAAATGAACTCCTCTAAGATCTTCCCTTCATCAATCAGATTCCCATTGAACTTGGGAGGCATATATAGGATGGGGCCTGGTGCTTTGAACTCTACTCTGGCAATATCAGCTGCTGCAAACAGCTTCTGGTATAACTCTCTATAGTATAACTCCCAAATCCCTCTTCAAACAGCTTCTGGTATAACTCCCAAATCCCTCTTCAAATAGCTTTGAGGGATCATCAGCAAGATTGGGCTGATTTACTTCAGGCTCCTTGTCCTCTTTCTCTTCCTTATTCTCTTCTTCCTGAATTTCAGGCAACTTGTCTGCTTTCTTCAGCCTCTTTGACTTTCTCACTTGGATTGCCTCTTCAGCTTGGAACTCAGAGGGCAGTGTCAGGCTTGTTGGGAACTCAGTGAAGGTTTGCTCCTTCCTTTTTCTTTCAGTGGCTTTAGCAACCTTCCCCCTTACTTCAATCTCCTTGTCCTTGGGGTCCAAGCCTGCAGATTCCCCTCCAGGCCTCTGCTCCCATCTAGCCTGATCTTCAATAACAGATGCCATGGGCTTTTTCATTGCAATCTGTATCTGCTCCTCTTTTGTCAAATCTTCAAAGTTCATGGGCCCTTTGCCTTTTCCAATGTCCTTCTCTTCTTCTTCAACTTCAGGCAGTTTTTCCTTTCCCTTAGGTTCACCAATCTTCAAGGTTCCCTTTGCCCTTGCTCGCTCTCTTTCCCCCTTTTTGGCATTATCAAAACATTGGGGCTTTAATTCACTCATTGTAACAGAGAGGTGGGTGTGAGCATGAGTGAGAGACTTAAGCTCCTGAAGAAGATAGACATTCTCATCATGAATGTTTTGCATCTTGTCATCTGCCATGCTGAGAAAGGCATGTACTGGCTTCAATTTCTGGGCAACTATCTCATCCAATGTGGCCTTCAAGGATTGATCAAGTTTGGCCTGCAACTGATCAGTGAGATTGGCCACAACCTGATCAGTGACCTTGGCTATAAGTTCAACTGTGAACTTTTCAACAGCCTCCTTGACAATTGCAGCTTTTAGTTCCTCAGCCTTCTTTCTTTGAGCTGCTGTCCTTTGCCTCAAGGCATCCTTGATTGTTCTCCTTAGGGCAAACACATTATTCTTGTAGCTCTCTTTCAAACATTTGCTTTGGTTACTTCAGTTGAGACTGTTTGCAGACCAGTCTCAACTCCAATGATCCTAGCATCCAAGGTTGGCAACACTACTTCCTCAGAACCTGTGAGCCTCATCTTAATAGAGGCTAGAGTCCTTCCTTGGCCATCAAGAGCATCTGTAGTTTCAGCATGAGCTTTCCCAACTTCCTTGACCAGAGCATCAGCTTCAGTGGAATTGGCCTGTTCAAGTAAATCTTGGACAATGTGGTCATGTTGGCTGAAATTGCCTCAAGGTCAACATCAGTGTTGACTGGAATATCAGTGAGAGAAGCATCTGCAAAATTTTGTTCAAGAGTGAAAGCTTCTGAACCTGCAAAACTCAAAGGGTTAGGTAAAACACCCTCATCACCCTCATTCTTTTGTTCTCCCAAAAGGTCTGATACATCAGCACCTTTACTCTCTTTTTCAACTTCATTCTTTTCTTCAATTCTATCAGAAAAACTCACATTCACTTGAGAATCAGGCCTCCTTTCACCAAGGGATTCATCAAGTTCAGATTTGACCTGACTCTCTTGTTGGGCTTCACCCAACATTTCAATCTCATCTCCCTTTTTAGGTGGTGCACTCTTGCTACCTATAATCACACAATCACCATGCTCTCCCTCAGATTTTTTATTACTACTATCCTTTTCAACTTCTTCAGATCCTAAACCTGACACATCCATATCCTCAATAGGATGCACAGAGGGCAGTTGATGGGAGATCACAGTGCTTGGGCTTCCCAAGTCCAATGAGTCATCCTGAATGAGTAAAGGCTGGTCAGTGTCCAACTCTCCTGACACTGATGAGGCTTTAGTCAAACCAGCTTCTCCTATGGAACTCTCAGCATTGTTCAGCTGTGCCTCAGGCTCAGAAGAACCATCCTTGGGCAATGCATCTTTGACTGAGTCACCACTTTTGGTCAACTCCTCTTATTTTTCAGAGTCCTGAATTGAAGGATAGGTCAAGTAAAGTACCTTAGCAGGATTGGGTCCAGGAGGTTTGGGATTGGTGGTGTCATCATCATCATCATCATCTGCATCATCTGAGGTGCTGTCAGGATGTTTGATTCCCTTAGCTATTCTTTCTCTTTCAGCAAGCACCTTTTCATGAACAATGGTGCAGAACAAGGCCTCAGTGGTCAACACACTGGATTTTTTTACATTTGCAAAGTGCAATAATCTGTTCTCTTCAACCTGCCACCAGTTGACACCTTTATCCTTAATAGCCTGAGCTATTTCCACAATTGTTCTATCCTTGATCTCAACAAGTGCTCTGAGATCATAGAAATGCTGCTGAAGTCTTGAATAATCCATCAATCTTGGATACAGCTGATCAACATTCGCTCTGGTAATCTGCCTTAGCATACCTTCATATGTATACTCTTCTGCACTTTCATCATCATTGTTGTCATCAGAAGAGTTGGTTTGGGATTCAGAAGGGTTGGTTTGAGCTTCAGGTAGGTTGGATTGGATTTCAGGAAGGTTGAGTTGGGCTCAGAAGAACCATCCTTGGGCAATGCATATTGGACTGAGTCACCACTATTGGTCAACTCCTCTGATTTTTAAGAGTCCTGGATTGAAGGATAGGTCAAGTAATGTACCTTAGCAGGATTGGGTCCATGAGGTTTGGGATTGGTGGTGTCATCATCATTATCATCATCTGCATCATCTGAGGTGCTGTCAGGATGTTTGATTCCCTTAGCTATTCTTTCTCTTTCAGCAAGCACCTTTTCATGAACAATGATGCAGAACAAGGCCTCAGTGGTCAACACACTGGATTTTTTTACATTTGCAAAGTGCAATAATCTGTTCTCTTCAACCTGCCACCAGTTGACACCTTTATCCTTAATAGCCTGAGCTATTTCCACAATTGTTCTATCCTTGATCTCAACAAGTGCTCTGAGATCATAGAAATGCTGCTGAAGTCTTGGATAATCCTTCAATCTTGGATACAGCTGACCAACATTCGCTCTGGCAATCTGCCTTAACATACCTTCATATGTATACTCTTCTGCACTTTCATCATCATTGTTGTCATCAGAAGAGTTGGTTTGGGATTCAGAAGGGTTGGTTTGAGCTTCAGGTAGGTTGGATTTCAGGAAGGTTGAGTTGGGGTTCAAATAAGTTGGGTGCAGAAGAAATGGGAATCATTTGAGTCTCAGTTGCTGTAGAGAGCAATGTTTCTGAGGGGGTAGACGAAAGATTCAAAGGGATAGGTTGAATGGGTGGAAGAGTGAATTGATCACCTTCAAGAAGTGCAGTTTCAAGGAGTTTGGTATAAGAGAGTAATTTGGGATCAAGAGGGGAGAATTGCCTATCTTCTTCATCAGCAAGACCGGCCAAGACATCAATTCCTTCCCTGTCAGGGGCACCTTCAGGGGAGTAGGTCTTTTTGGCAATGATGGGGGCATCTTCAGGAGTTTTGCACTCCTCCTCTTCAGGCTTTGGAGACTCATGACTTGGTGATATTCTCTGGGATTGAATATCAGGAGAGTTGGACTCTGATTTTGTCTGAGAGTTTGACATGCTTCACCAGTTTCAGGAGGGTTGACCCCTTCTTCTTCTACTCTGTCAATCTCTTCAGATGTGGCTCCACCACTCTTGGATTGACTTTCTCGAGAGGATTCACTGAGAATCTGCTTCATCTTCTTCATCTTTGGTTGGGTTTTGGTGGTCTGAGCCTTTCTTTTCCTTGGAGAAGATCTGGTAACACGTGCAACAGTCAAGGCTTGCTTTGCTGCAGCACCTTACTTCCTTTTTTCTGTCTTAGTGGAGAGCTTTCTAAACATCGCTTTCTGGGCTGGAAAGTGTTTGGGCTTGGCTTGCAAGTGAGTGTAGTGAGCAAATCTTTCCAAGAGCAAACTTGCTCTTGTGCAATATTGAAGTTTCCCATCTACCACAACCTTGTGGTGCTTCACCTCTTTAAACTTGAATATTTCATTCATCATCTTCCCCAAGATGAATATTTTCCAATCAAACTTGATTCCTTTCTCAGCTGAATCAATCACAGCTGCCATCACCCTTAGTTTTGGCAAGCTTATTTGCTCCACACTCCCAGAATGACTTAAAAGACTCTTTACCACAATATCAAACAAATGCTCATATTTAAGCTTTAAAGTCTTTTTTTGTTTTGAGCACTTACAAGCTTCTGAGGTACCTTCATCCATTCATTTGAGAACTACTGCTCCTCTCATTCTCTATAAACTTCTAGATTGAGTCCTTCAGAGGGTAGCCCAAAGCAGGCATCCAAATCTTCTGAGGTGAAGGTTATGGTGTGCTGAGATTCCTCTTCTTCTCCTTCTTCTACATAAGTGAGTGTGGTGAAAACATCACCCTTTTTGCCTTTCCACCTGAGATAGGCAAAGAACTCAGCCATGTTAGGGTTGAGGCAAGAATCAGGTTTGATGCCCAAAAATTGCTCAAGCCCTGCATCTTTCAACCATTGGAGAATAGGATGGACTTCCTCATCTGGGCTGTCAAAGGCCACAATCTTTTCGAACCAAAGAGAGTTTTGGAGCCATGGATCATTGAAGTTGACAAGTTGTCCAAAGATGGATCATTGAAGTTGACAAGTTCCTCTCTTTTGAGTTTTGGAGCCATGGATGTTTGAAGGAATGGATGGTTTGAAAGTGAGTAAGAAGGGTTTGAAGGTTTTAGGATTTTTTTTTTTCAGAATTTCGCTTAAGGTTTTGAAATTTTTTTATCGTAAGAATGAAAGTAAAAACTGAAGGTTTTTATATCTAGTGGTTTTATTAACCGTTGGATAAAAGCATTAGAGGGTGGACAAATCATAATGCAAAGTGGATAAAGTGGGGTAGTGGCTTAGGAACGGTTAGATGTAGGTTTAAAGACAATCAATGGCTTTGATGAGAGGCTCAGTAATTAATGCAATCTTAAAGAGATTTTGCATTTAATGCAGAATGGCCATTTGGGGGCTAAAATTCGAATATCACACGCCATCCTAAAAATAGACTATTCTTTGCCCAAGAATTCCCTTAAATGTCTAATCAATGCTAAAAATAGCACTTATCACCTTATCAATCAAAGTATCCGACCAAAATGCCTGAGTGGGTCCCAATATTGCTGACTAGATCCCACAAGGTCAATTATCCTGACCAACATTACTGAAAGCCATATGGACAACTCTACTGAGTTCTTCTTTTAGGCAGACAGTTTCAGTGAGGTTGGTCAACTTTGCTGAAGTCCAATTTCATGAACTTCCCCCTTCATTTGTGCTTCCTTCTTCATTTTTCCATCTTTCCTGGATCTAGTAAGCCCAATTTTGCTGATAGCTCCATGAACCTTGCTTCAGCTAATGACTTTGTCAAGATATCAGCTTTTTGCTTATCAGTGTGAATTTTGACAAGCTTGATATCCTTCTTCTCCACATGATCCCTTATAAAGTGATGCTTGATATCAACATGTTTGCATCTTGTGTGAAGTAATGGATTTTGTGAGATAGCAATTGCACTATTATTGTTACAAAATATTGGAACTTCGTTTGTGATGACTTTGTAATCTCTAAGTTACTGTCTGAGCCAAAGTATATGAGCACAGCAACTTCCAGCTGCTACATATTCTGCCTCAGTTGTTGATGTTGCAACCGTGTTCTGTTTCTTTGAGAACCATGAGATCAGCTTGCTACCCAAGAATTGACAAGTTCCAGAGGTTGATTTTCTGTCAATCCTGCAGCCTCCATAATCAGCATCTGAGTATCCATTGAGTTCAATGTTGTCATCAGCTGGATACCATAATCCACGGTTCTCAGTTCCTTTGAGATATCTTAGTATCCTCTTGGCAGCTTCAAGATGGCTCTTCTTTGGATTTGCTTGAAATCTGGCATATACTCCAACTGCAAAAGTGATATCAGGCCTACTTGCAGTGAGATACAACAAGGATCCTATGATACCTCTGTATTCAGTGGAGTTGGTTGATACTCCACTTTTATCAGGATCCATCTTCTAGTTGGTATTCATTGGAATTCTAACTGGTTTGCTTGTAGCACATCCAAATTTCTTGATCATGTCCCTTGTATATTTGGCCTGATTGATGAATATTCCTTTCTTTGATTGAGTGACTTGAAGATCCAAATATAATGTCATCCACATAGATTTGGACTAACAAAATATCATCTCCTTCACAGATTCTGAACAAGGTTCTGTCAACAGTGCTTTTGACAAAACCATGATCTAGAAGAAACTGTGATAAGGTGTCATACCAAGCTCTTGGAGCTTGCTTCAACCCATAAAGTGCTTTCTTTAATCTGTACACCTTGTCTCCTTCTTCAAAGCCTGGGGGCTGTTCAACATATACTTCCTCTTTTAGTACTCCATTGAGAAATGCACTCTTCACATCCATTTGATACACCTTGAATCTCATGTGAGCTGCATATGCTAGGAAAAGTCTGATTGCTTCAAGTCTGGCCACTGGAGCAAATGTCTCATCATAATCAATCCCTTTAGATTGACAATAACCTTTGGCCACCAGTCTTGCTTTGTTTCTCACAACGATGTCATTTTCATTTTTCTTATTTTTGAACACCCATTTTGTGCCAATGACATCTTGATGAGTCGGCCTATCCACCAGCTCCCATACTTCATTTCTGGTGAACTGGTTCAGCTCTTCCTGCATGGCAATGATCCAGTTGATGTCTTGAAGTGCTTCCTCAATATCTTTTGGTTCCTGCTCTGAAAGAAAACAACAAAACAAAGCACTTTCTCCATGAAATCTTCTAGTTTTGATCCCTTCACTTGGATTTCCAAGTATCAGGCTAGTTGGGTGGTCATGCAACCAATTCCTTCTAGCCCTGATTCCTTCAGGAGATTATCCTCTTCTGAAGTTGGATCACTAGATTCATTAAATCCAGGAAAGTTAATTGAAGGATCAAGTTCAGGATCATATTCAAGATTGTTGTCCTCATTGTCAGAAATATTGACATTTTCATTGGTTCCCCCTTGAATATTAGATCCATTAAATACCTCAGCAGAGCCTGCTTCTTCATTGGTAGTTGTTACCTGGTTTTGAACTGGGATGGAGTCATTCAGTTCAATTTCTCCTTCAGGCTAGTTGTCCATTGGTTGATTGTTGTTAGGGATGTTGTCTAAGTGTTGATCTCCACTAAGTTCAGGCTGGGCTACATCTACAAACACTGTTTCCTTGCTTTGAAGCCTTAATCTGGTTGTTCTTTGTGTTATCTCATCAATATTCAGGTTTCTATCCCTGAACTCATTAATAGATTCATCAAACACAACATGAGGTGTTTCTTCCACAACAAGGGTTTTACAATTGTAGACTCTATAAGTTTTGCTGACTTGTGAATATCCAACAAATATTCCCTCATCAGCTTTGCTGTCAAAAGCTTTCAATTGCTCTTTCCCATTATTGTGAATGAAACACCTACAACCAAATATATGAAAATAGGCAACAGTAGGCAATCTACCTTTCCATAGTTCATATGGAGCTTTACCTTGACCTTAAGTGATTAAGGATCTGTTTTGAGTGTGGCATGCAGCATTGATGGCTTCTGCCCAGAACCTTTTAGGCAGTTTGGATTCAACAATCAGTGTTCTAGCTGCCTCTTTTAAGGTTCTGTTCCTCCTTTCAGCAACACCATTCTGTTGGGGTGTTCTTGCTACTGAGGTCTCATGAGTGATGCCATTTTTGCTGCAGTACTCACTGATGTATGAGTTTATGAATTCTGTGCCTTTGTCTGATCTGGTCTTGACAATGCTTAGGCCTTTTCATTACTCAATCTCATCATCAATTCAGGTAGTTTGATTTGGGTCTTCTTTTTGTTCAGTAAGAATACCACCCAAGTGTACCTGGAAAAATCATCAACAACTACTAAAGCTTATTTTCTTCCATTTATGCTTACTGGGATAATTGGACCAAATAAGTCCATATGCAGTAATTGAAGAACTCTCTCAGTGGAAATGACAGGCTTTCCATTTATGCTTTGATTTGCTTTCCTTCTTGACATGGCTGGCACACATGTTCCTTGGTGAACACTTGGTTTGGCAGCCCTTTCACTTGAGAGTTTCTTGCTAGCTTGTTGATGGTTTTGAAGTTCAGGTGGTTCAATCTCTTGTGCCATAGCCAGCTTTGCTCACTTGTGCTTTTGGCAACAAGACAAACTACTTCAGGGGTTTTTCTCCAATCTGCAAAATAAACATTTCCCTTTCTCACCCCTGTTAGTAGTACTTGTTGTGTTGATTTGTCTTTGATAATGCATTCATTTGGTGCAAATTCAACACTATATCCTTTGTCACAGATTTGACTTATAGATATCAAATTATATTTTAGGCCTAGTACATATGAAACATTAGTAATTTTTACACTACCAATATTTAGTGTACCATAACCTCTTGTAATTCCCTGTGAGCTATCTCCAAAGGTTACTGAAGGACCATCTTTTTCAACAAAATCAGAGAGAAGCTCCTTGTTTCCAGTCATATGTCTTGAACATCCACTATCCAAGTACCATGTTGTTCTTTTGTTTATGCTTCTCTTCTTCTTGTGGTCCTTGCAAACCTGCAAAGTCAAACTTTAGGTACCCTTTGTGGTCCTAGGGGGTTAGCTGTACCTTTTGGAACCCAAATCTGCCTGATTACTCTGATTGATTCAAGGTGACTGATTTGGTTTCCATTTACATCTACATACACAGTCCTACCCTTAAATGCCTTAGGTGGTTTCTGTGCATAAGTGTTAGTCTTGTAAGGTTCAGGACAGTGAGTGAAATTCTTTGGGACAGGTCTCCTGAAGTTACTTGACTTAGGTGCAGCTTGGTAAGACCTTTGAGGATAAGTGCTTGGATGGCCTTTTCCCTTTGGCATGAAAGGTCTAGGCTTCCTGAAACTGTTATATCTATCAGGGGGGTTGGGCCTTGACCTATTCAGTTGAGGTTGCCTCATTTGAGTTGGCCTCTTCTGAACAGATCTTGGACAACTCCACTGATGAGTGTTCAGATGGGTTGGCCTTCCATTGGTTCTACCCTTCTGAAACTCATTTCTCTTGTATACAATGTTCTTAACCTTTTCCTTAGGTTTTGGTTTAGGAACATTGTTTACTTGAGTAGGTATAAGAGTTTCTTTTCCCTTACCCTTGATCTGTGGCTGGTTCACTTCCATTTCATTTTGTTTTAATTGAGCCACTGACCTTACAAAGGTCATCTTAGAATTGCTAGTTGAAGCAACACTAAGACCAGGTGAGGGTTCACATGGATTATAGCCTAATCCACTTCTTTTAGCCATTGGTCCTTGAAACCCTTGAATTTCCTCTATTGCTCTAGAGGATTTGTTCAAGGCAGACATCTTTGTTTTTAAGCTCCCCTCACTTAATTTTAGAGCATCAAATTCATGTGAGAGATTATCAAATTTAGCTTTGAAAGTGTGTATGCGTGCGAAATCAGAGATGTTGTCTGTCGTGTTGGCACTGTCTAGACAACACTATGTAGCGGAAATTAAAATGCACGTAGTGAAAATGGAAGTGTTAAAAATTTTCATAGATTATAAAATAATCTATGCTGTTCACTATATTAAAAATATGTGAAACGAGTACAACCTCTTTGAGGTGTATAAAAACACTACGAAAGTGTATATGATTTACTAAGTTCTATGAAACTATCTCCCTCATAGATCTATACACACAACCTAGTAAATAAGACTATGTTCTAACACACTACTATTCGGGTTTACAATAATGTGAAGAACTGATCCTGCATCCAGATCACACTACTAGTAAATAATGCTTCTTTTACAACATATAAAGAAATGAATTAACATATGGGAAATGATTGGGCTGAAATGTGTTTCAGCTGCATCTCCACAGTCTGTATATACTCCCCCATAGTGTAAGCTCTCCCCCTGTCTTCAAGCTCATCCTGCATCCAGATCACAGATCACCATACAGATCCTGGATGTCTTGATCATCTCCCTCAGTCATTGCAGTGTCACCAGCAGGTTCATCAGTTCGGCCAGGAACTGAATCTGATTTATCTACAGGAGGAGCAACAATGTTAGTAGGCTGGTTGTGTGGATTGTCAGCTACTCCCCCTGTTGAAGTGGAAAGAAGATCCATCCAAAATTTCTTTTGAATGAGAAGATCCTCCACAGAGTGCTGCAAATTAACAATAGATCCCTGCAAAATGTCAATCTGCCTCATTAAATAGTGGGATGATAAGTAAATAGAGGAGGCAGCTCCTTTTGGAGGCAGTGTGGAACTGTGGAAGGGATCATTTGCTGGAACACTTGTTGTTGTACTGGGACCTGCTTCATCATCATTCCTTCTCAAAGGAAGATCAACCACCCTTTCACCTTGTACTAGGAACTGATTTGAAATGCTGAAACCTGGGATATAGGTGCTTACAACCTCATCTTCATATCTTTCAAAGGCTTTGTCCAGCAAGTATTTGTACACAAGACATGGGTAAGGTAGTATGCCTCTTCCAGATATATCAGACTTAAAAGTCATCATATTAGTGAAAATAACTTGTCTTAGGTTTAACCTTTTCAAGTGCCCAATCTTGTACATCAAAACATCCTGTTCTAGGGTGAGAGTGGTGTTGTTTGTAGTAGGCAGCCAATTAGAACAAACCAACTTATGTAAAACAGAATATAAACTAGTCAGTTTAGATGTTAAAATCCTTCTCCTCCATTTGGTGATTACTCCCCCAGTCAAGATGCTTATCATAACATCATGATCAGTAACAACAGGATCCTCCATAATTTTTGTTTTAAGCAAAATATTGATCCTCCTAGGGGTAATCATATGCCTATTTCCTCTAAACCAAAAATGTCCATATCTTGTAGAGTTTGGATCACCAGCAAATTGAGGGATATTAGCATAGAATTCATATATCCAGTCAACAATATAAGGACACGCAAATTATAAGGCATTTAGCAAAGATCTTTCTTTAAACCAATCAAGCAGATTCATCTCTTCAAAGTCAGGAAATTTATTCAATCTTTGACTTAAAATCTGCGAAGTTCTTATGGTTCTATACTGTATGCTTGACTTATCATTATAGTCCTCATCAGAGTCACTATTCCTATCATCAGAAGAGAAAAGTACCTCGTTTTCATCCTCTTCTGAAGAACTGGATGACTGTTCAGGATCTAACGGTTCTTGTGTTGCCATCGGAGAGGCAACACTCTCATGCTCTCGGAGCCTTTTTGATCGTCGGACCGGTGGAGTGGGTTCACTCTCCTCTTCCCTTTCCTCAGCTACTTCGTCCATATCATCCTCATTAACAACCACTTCTTCCACTGGAGCTGCAGTTTGTTCGGGCTCTGTTTCCGGTTCTGATTCAGAATTAGATGTTTCCGGTTCTGATTCAGAATCAGACACCGCAATGGGTTCGGACGCATTTCCATCAGTTCTGGGCTTCTTCTTCCCAGTATAGTCAACAATCTTGCCCAGGTTCCTTTGGGACTTTCTCTTTCCACCTGGCCATTTTCTTGCAGTAGGAACAGCAACGGCCTTCTTCTTGCCCTTTTTCTGCCGATGTAGTCTCTCAAACTTAGCGGCCATAACTTCTTCATCTGAGGACTCCTGTTGAGTCTGCATGTCTACATCGCCTTTGAACATGGCATTATCCAGTGTTTCTCCTTCAAGCACTAAAACAGGGTGTGCTGTTTTTAGGCTTAGGGTTTTGAAGGCTTCTTTCAGAGTGTTGAAAGGGGTGCCCAGAGGGAAGTGTAAGGTTACTGGAGTGATTTCAGGTGTGGGAGCTTCGGATGAGGGCTCATTTAGTGGTTTGGAGGCCAAAATTTCAGCAACTGCGTTCGCATTCACAATTTCTGTGCGAATGTCAAAGGGGTTGTAAGGAACTATCTCGAGAGGAGATGAGTGAGTGGGAGTTTGTTCATCAGCATAAGGAACGACAATGGTTCCTACGGTGAATGATGGAGAGTTTGGTGAGTTTGATGATGCCATTTCTGCGAGAAGATTGAGAGGATTTGGAGAATTCCTGTTGCTTGAGTTTGAGTTCGAATGTGCAGCAGAGTCTTGAGAAGTGTTAGGCATAATAGGGGTTGTACACACAAAACAAGACACACAATTAATTCTGGAGACCTTTTAAATTCTTCAGATAAATGCAAAGCAGAATTCAAACAACGTGAGACGAAAAATGATGTGACATAGGAACTAGATATACTCGAGTGCTGTAAATAAAATTAAGAACAGTAATTACCAGGCTTAAAAGAATTAACAAGGCTTTTCAAGTATTTTCCAACACTATTATGGAGACTCATCTTATATGGAGAATTGAGAAGAAGGAGTAACACGATTTGAAGAGTGAGGGAAGTGAAGTAGTGGAAGTAACTTCCCCACTAATTGATCGTGGTAAGTTTACGAGTGTTTTGACTATTGTTGGCATTCTATACACCTCAACACAGTTTTTTCATGATTTTTCATCATATTTGTTGCTCTAATATCCGTTTCTATTTATCACACTTCACATTGATCCATCTTTTGAAAAGAGTGCATCGTAGCAACGAACTCCGTGCCCCATAGTTACTCAATGGATTTGTGAATATATTGATGCAATTTATATCACCTTTTGAAAAGAGATCATCGTAGTAGCGAGCTCCGTGTCCCATAGTTACTCAGTGACTTATAAAGCATCTAATACGTGAATTTTCTTTTGTAGCATTTGAGAGGTGTATAGGCTCTTTAGTATTTTTCACAAGTCACTCAGAATTCAAATATCAATCACAAGGAATTTCATTAATTCAATAATTACGAAAATTAAAGTAAGGAAACACATAAGTGACTTATCTTAGTGTTGTCTCAAATGCTGCCGCATTTGATACAACACCCTTGATCATATTTTCAGATATTACATAAACCAAGATATTTTCGTAGAGATGAAAACCTCTTATCATCAAGAGCTTTAGTAAATATATCAGCCAGTTATTTTTTCAGTAGATATGTACTCCAACTTAACAACTTTCTTTTCAACAAGATCTCTAATAAAGTGATGTCTAATTCTTATGTGCTTTGTTAATGAATGTTGCACTGGATTTTTTGAGATATTTATAGCACTAGTATTATCATAGTACACAGTCAAAACATCACTGGGTAAGCCATAATCATGAAACATTTTTTGCAACCAAAGTAATTGAGTACAACAACTCCCTGCTGCAATGTATTCTGATTCAGTTGTTGATTGAGACACACAGTTCTGTTTTCTGCTGTGCCAATAGATTAAGTTGTTTCCCATATAGAAGCAGCCACCACTTGTGCTTTTCCTATCATCACAGTCTCCTGCCAAATCTGCATCACTGTATCCTATCAAGGTACAGTTTGTGTCTTTGCTATACCAAATGCCTAAATCACATGTACCTGCAATATACTTAATGATTCTTTTAACAGCATTCATATGTGGTTCTTTGGGGTTAGCTTGGTATCTAGCACATAAACAGACACTGAACATAATATCAGGTCTACTGGAACTCAAATATAGAAGACTACCTATCATAGATGTAATAACCCAAAACAAAAAATCAAGATTTAAAGATCATCCCAAAAATGATTAAATAAAACTTATTGTGATAAGAATATTTTGCGTGAAGATTTGAATTTTGCAGGTGACAGACGAGCATTTTGAGCCAGAGGCACTACTAGCACATTAAATAAAGGTTAATTCTAAGGTTAAATAAATAAAATTAATTGAAGTCAAGACTTATAAAGTTTAATAAATGTGACATTTTAAAATCTTGAATATTTCAGCATTTATCGTATAATAAATTAATTGCTCGAAAGTGAAAACCGAACATTAAAATACCAAAACCCAACAACGAATATTATATAGCACCTAACCACATTTGGGCTGCCAAATTTGGGCCCAAACACAAATAATTTCTTTCATCCTAAAGCCCATTGGACAAAGATTACATTTCCTACTAATTCATGTACCAAGTTGCAAATACCCCATTCTTGCTCCCCAAGACATTCTTGCTCCCCAAGACACTCCAAGGCTTGCCCTCCACACTTCTCCACCCTATTTAAAGTTCCACCCTCTCCCTCTTCCATACCACAACTTCATTTCACAATGTCCTAGCTAGTAAGAGTAGTAGAGAAGAAAATAGAGAAATCCACCACCACAATCACTTAGGAGGAATTCTTCCTCAAAATCCCTTAATGAAATCCTCATAATATTAGTTTAGAAGTTGAATCAAGGCCTGGGAAAGGACAAGGTACTTTAGAGCTTCAAACAACCCCCAAAATATAACAAGGTATATGAAACAACTCTAGTTTTGTGAATTTGAAGAACTTTGATGATGCATGCATGATCTTGTCCCAATAAATATGTTTTCATGTGTCTATAAACCCATCCATATGTTTATATTGTTTTTATATCATCTATAAGTTTTAATCTTAGGTTGAAGCATGATCTATGGTGTTAAAATGAACTTTGATAGTGATAAGGTTGAAATCGTGTACATTCTGGACAGTCTGTTTGACAAGGTGTTTTTCATGTGTTTTATTTGTCTACAATTTGTGTAAATATTTGGTAATGTCCTATTTGAAGTCTAGAATAACATACTCAAAAATATTAACACTTTATTCAGCCATTAAAGAGAAACAATTCCTTGAAATTTATGTGTTTGGTGCTGAGTTAAAACAGAAGTAGTCACGTAATATCCCCTTTAAGCCCCTTTGTATTAGTCTATAATTCGTGGAAATATTTGGAGATACTCCTAAAACAGTTTCTTAAAACATAATAAAAAATTGTAGTGTTTTGTTCATTACTTTGGGAGAAATAAATTATGGAAATTTGTGTGTACAAAATAGGGCTTTAGTAATAGCAGTAAGTTCAACAATTTATTTACCCATATTTTAATTTTCCATAAATCATAATACAATTCTTGAATACTTAACCTACAGTATAGTTTAAGATATAAAAGTTTGAGAATTTTATACTGAACCGTTTGAGAGAAATAAATCAAATAACTAGAACCTTACAATTTTGCAGAAAATGGGAAAAGCCATTTTGAGTTACTATTTCACCCACTTTTCATAAATATAAAATTTAGGACTTTAGGTGAATTGTAACCCTTATTAATTGTAGTGTTACATATATGACATTTATGGATTTTACAAGTGTGAAAGTATTTTATTTAAGTTATACACGAAAATAAGTCGTTTTGTCAAATAAAAGGACGAATTATGCTAACTTTCAAGAAATACATTTTATGCATGTTGTGTGAATTGTGTGAACAACATTTCATTTAGAACTACATGACTAGATTATGTGCTTCGATGTTATAATTTGACAAGGTGATTGAATGACCAGAGAGAACGTCAATATGTAACACGAAATCCTTTAAGTGCAAAGAACCTAAGAAAATGAAGCTTAACAAACCCCTTAGACTCACAAATGATTTTATAAATTAAGGCATACTTTAAGAATTAATTTTTGAAATGCTAAGAGACTTGAAATGGAAGTGAAGACGAAAACACGAAAACACCTTACACGAAATTAACTAAAGACTAAGATGAGAAAACACAGTGCTAGGTAAAGTGCGGTTTGTCGAAGAGCTCGGACGTCCCTGCAGAACTAAAAGCTTTTGAAGAAGTTTATAACTTTATATTAAAAGTTACCAGGTGGGTGACACTAACTGTATTGCCGATGTAAATGTTATATGGACTGTTGGTGTGTTCTAAAGGAAATGAAATTAGAATGAATTTAAGGAAAGATTATGAAAACACATGATACAAAAATGACATAACTCTATGTAAAGAGAGCAAAAGGGCTCTATATGTAAAGCTGGTGAAGGTTGGAAAAGGGACTCGGACGTAGTAGTCGCTACACGTGCCCCCTATATGCTAAAGGGAGCCGGACGTGCTAGTCGTTACACGTGGCCCCCATATGTTAATGGGATCCGGATGTGGTAGAGTCGCTACCAGTGCCCCCCATATAAGAGAGCTAAGACGTGGCCCCCCATTTAACGCAAGAACGTAAAGGAATAGTTAAAAGAGTAAGGTAATACAAAAATGAAAACTGAAATGTGGGGAAGGGTAAAATAATTTAAATTTTAGAATTATACCGATCTGTTATATTAATGGACATGTTTAATTACCTAATGATAATATTAATGGACATGTTTAACTTTCAAACTATCGTACTTTTGAATTTATTGCCACATCCATCGAGAGTTGTACTCGAGACTCGTCGATGATGCTTTTGCTAAAACAACTTAAGGTTATAACTATGAAATGTATGAACTTATGTTATATTATGGAACTTAATGTATTAAATGATTTTCCGCTGCGATATTTTAATCTTATGCTTACCTTTTAATTATTTTTCAAGAAATTTTTAGGCTCAGTTTCGGGTCACTAAGTAATGACTCGGGTTTTGGAGGGTCAAACCTCGAAGGTTAACTTTTTGAAAACCGGGGCGTTACAATAGACATGTACAGTGTTGAGTCAACACTCTGGCCAACATTGTCCTTACCTTTTTACACTCTCTAATCCAAACCTTTTTACAAGACTTTTAGCATACTTACTTTGTGAAATAAAAATCCCATCTTTTTGTTGTTTGATTTGCAATCCTAGGAAGTAATTTAAATCACCAACCATGGACATTTCAAAGGTAGATGTCATCTCATTCACAAAGTGTTTAAGCATATTGTCACAAGTAGAACCAAATACTATATCATCAACATAGATTTGAGCAATCATAATAGCATTTTTATCATGTTTGATGAACAGTGTTCTGTCAGCTTCTCCTCTTACAAAACCAAACTCAATCAAGAAATCTGTCAACCTTTCATACCATGCTCTAGGTGCTTGTTTCAAGCCATATAAAGCCTTTTTCAGTTTAAAGACATGATCAGGAAAATTAGGATTTTCAAAGCCTTTAGGTTGTTCAACATAAACTTCTTCATTTAGAATACCATTTAGAAAGGCAGCTTTAACATTCATTTGGTGCAGTTTTATATCAATATAGCATGCAATGGCAAGTAAGAGCCTAATGGATTCAATTCTAGCAACAGGAGCAAATGTTTCATCAAAGTCTACACCTTCTACCTGTGTATACCCTTGAGCAACCAGCCTAACTTTGTTTCTAATAATGTTTCCCATCTCATTAGTTTTATTCTTAAAGATCCATTTAGTCCCTATAACATTAACATGATCTGGTCTAGAAACTAATATCCAAACATCATTCCTCACAAACTGATTTAGATCTTCATGCATAACTTCAATCCAATTCTCATCATCTAATGCTTCTTTAACAGTTTTAGGTTCAATTTCAGAGTGATAGCATTCATGATTTACTTTACTACACATGCATGACATACATATAGATCTTACCACATCCTTTGAGTTCATGCCCATTCTTCTTCTGGTTTGAACACCTGTAGACTATTCACCAATGATTTGATCACTTGGATGATACTTCTGAATTCTATGGATGGAGTTTTCTGGAGATTATACAGATTTTCAGGATCTGTATTATCAGATGATTCCTCTGGTGTGTCATCATTCTTCTCAACATTCTGAACCTGTTCAACCTTTTCAGTATTGACTAGAACATCAATCAAGTCTGAAATGTCTTCATCTTCAATGCTTTTACCTGTAATGCTTATATCATCATTAAAAACACCATTTACAGATTCTTGTACATTATCAGTCATAAAGTTATAAATTCTATAGGTTTTGTTGTTTCTTGAGTAACCAAGAAAAAAACCTTTATCACTTTTTGAATCAAACTTATGTAATTGATCCCTATCATTCAAGATATAGTGTACACAACGAAAAACATGGAAATATTTCAGGTTAGGATTTCTATTGTTCAGAATTTCATATGGAATTCTAGTAGAATATGTTCTAATATAAACTCTATTAGCAATATGACAAGCAGTATTAAGAGCTTCTGACCAAAATCTTTTGGATAAGTTCTTAGAACATAACATGACTCTAGCCATTTCTTGAAGTGTTCTATTCTTTCTTTCTGCTATGCCATTTTGTTGAGGAGTTTTAGGAGATGAAAACTCTTGGATTATACCTTTTGATTCACAAAATTCAGTAGAAGAACTGTTTTCAAATTCTCTTCATGATCAGACCTGATTCTGCATACTTTAGAATTAAAAACATTCTTAAATCTTTTATACAGAATTTTGAAAATGGAGAAAGTTTCAGATTTATCTTTTAAGAACTCAATCCATGAGGATCTGGAATAGTCATCAACCACAACTAGAGAATACCTTTTACCTCCAATACTTTTTGTTTCCATAGGACCCATAAGATCCATGTGCAGTAACTCGAAGCAATGTTTGGTTGAGCAATGTCCCAACATTTTGTGAGACACCTTGACCTGTTTTCCTTTTTGACATGGTCCACAAACCTTTTTATCTGAAAATTTCAGATCAGGTAAACCTGTAACAGCTTTCAATCTAACAAGTTTATCATGCTGTCTATAGGTAGCATGTCCAAGTTTGTGATGCCATAATGTACTATCATCAACTTTAGCCTTATTACAAGTAAGTTTAGATTCAATGAGATAGCAATTATCTTAGGAAAACCAGGAACATTTAATGTCCCTCTACCAATGATTTTTCCTTTAGATCCACCACCATAAGTGACATTACCACCATTATAACCAGTATAATCAGTAAGATAATCAATTTGACCTGTCATGTGTTTAGAACAACCACTATCAAAGTACCATAATCCAGGAATACATGCTTTTAGAGACATATGAACAACATTACAAGATGTATTATCTTTTGGAATCCATGCAGAATTATTACTATGTGATCTTGAATGTTGAGTCATCCCAGGCAATACAGAATTTTTCAAATGGTTTTTCTTCTTCAAGCATTGAGGACTTTTATGACCCTTTTTGAAACAGTAATGGCATATCACATCTTTTGCATTAATCTGAGTTTTAGCAGAAACACTAGGATTGTAATTTACTTCAGCTTTTACAAACACAGTAGGTTTCTTAAGTTCATAATTTTTTGAATTTTTACCTTGATAGCCAATACCTGTTCTTCTCGAGTTGTTGGTCATAAGAGAGTCTTCCAGTTTGTTCTTCCCTTCAGAAAATCTTTTGAAGCTTAGTGAGGCTTCCTTCAATCTCTCTTCAAGTTTAGATATCTCAATATCTTTTCTTGTACCTTCAAGTTTGGTAATTGAATCTCTTAAATCAGAATTTTCAAAGTTCAGAGACTTAATTATGTGGTTAAGTTTCTCAGTTTCAGAAGATATTTTGAAAACATTTTCATTTGTTAAAGGTTTTTCATAAGAATATTTCTTAAAATCAAGAACAGACACATCTAGTCATTCTTTAAGTTTAGAAATTTCCTTATCCTTCTTTGTTAAAAGACTTTCAAGTTTAAAAACAGTATTAGACAAATCTTGAATGTCAGCATCTCTTCTGGATAAACCTGTTTTACTTGATGTACCTGTCTCAAAAACAGAACTTGTGAAACAGTTAAATTCTGGAGCATCATTATTCAGTGATTTCCCAAATGATGGCTCATTTGTCCTCACATCGTAATAATCATCCAGATCATCATCAAGAGTATCATAGTGCAATATTCTAGCAGAGAAAGCTTTTTCAATGTCTTTTTCAGGATCATGATCAACATCAGACTCATCACTTAAAGTAGCACTGAAATTAAGTTTCTTTTTTAGAATGGTGTTGGCACATTCATTAGCATAATGACCATATCCAGAACATGCATCACGTTTAACATTCTTCATATAATCTTGGTCAGATCTAAACCCGTTTCCTCTTTCTAATTGTTTAGAAGGATTAAAATCGTTCTTCCTAATAGGCAACTGTTGAGTATTATTAATCTGAACCTTAGGTTGAATGTTATCCTTAAACCTATTGTTCTTGTTCCTCATAAATGTCTTAAACTGTTTAGTAATGATTGCCATGTAATCAGGATTATTTAGGTATTCCTCAATATCATCTTCATCAGAATCAATTTCAGTAACATAAGGAGACTTTCCAGAACCTGATGATGCAGATGATGAGGCATCACATTTGAAAACAAGTACTTTCTTTTCATTATCAGTCTTTTCAGAAATATTCATCTCATAAGTTTTCAAAATACCAATCATTTCATTTTGACTTAACACATCAGTATCCTTAGCTTTTTCTATAGCACATATCTTAGGTTCAAAACGTTTAAGAACTGACCTAAGAATTTTATGTACTAACCTTTGATTTGATATTGGATCTCCAAGAGAATGAGCTTCATTTGAAATCTCAGTCAGCTTTTCGTTGTAAGATGAAATGGTTTCATCTTCTTTCATCCTCAGATTCTTGAACTTGGTTCCAAACATACGTAGTCTGGTCCTTCGTACACTATCCGATCCTTCACAATGCTCTTGCAGTCGATCCCATGCATCCTTCGATGAAATGTAGTTTGATATAATTTTGATCATTGAGGCATCAGTTGAGGTGAAGATTGCATTCAACGCCTTTGAATTGTAACTTGCGGTTGTGATTTCTTCAGCCGTCCAGTCAAGCTCTCTCTTGATCCGATCTTCATTGTCTTCATCCGCTGTGGTTCTTGGTTGAGTCCAACCAGCAACAACACTCCTCCAGGCTCATTCATCAATGGATTTGATGTACATTCTCATCTTTGGTATCCAAAAGGCATAGTTTGTGCCATCTAGAATCGGAGGCTTTAATGCGGGTGAAAGTGGATACTCCATTTCAGATTTACACACTCTAAGCAGAATCTCTACTTAGTGTATCAAGTAATTGGCTCTGATACCAACTGAAAGTGTGTATGCGTGCGAAATCAGAGATGTTGTCTGTCGTGTTGGCACTGTCCAGACAACACTATGCAGCGGAAATTAAAATGCACGTAGTGAAAATGGAAGTATTCAAAATTTGCATAGATTATAAAATAATCTATACTGTTCACTATATTAAAAATATGTGAAACGAGTACAACCTCTTTGAGGTGTATAAAAACACTACGAAAGTGTAAAATAATTTACTAAGTTCTATGAAACTATCTCCCTCATAGATCTATACACACAACCTAGTAAATAAGACTATGTTCTATCACACTACTATTCGGGTTTACAATAATGTGAAGAACTACAAGAAGAAATAAAGGTTTTCCTAACTAGAAGCGTATATAGCGTTCAATAGAGTAGTAGTCGATTTTAGCTTTCCTTCTTGTGTATCTTGTGTTGAGGGCAGCTTCTATATTTATAGGGTTCATCCACGAACTACCATCAACTCCCATGATCGTCTCAACCGTGAGATCATGCGGTTAGAAACTTCTCTCCACCACTCCTAGAATTTAGGGACTTGTTATACCATGTCTAATAACTTCTCACTCCCACGCAGTGGCATGACTTGGTGTTGCCCACGTCTTCTAACTGCTCTGGGGACATCATTAGACAACAAGCGTAAGATAAGAGTTAGTGAGAAAAGGAAGGGCAAATTTTGATGTTGTCATGAGTGTTGGGAATATTAAACACAACACTCGGCTATTAGTGTTGGAACATTAAACAAAACACTCATATCAACATCAACAAGCTTGGAGGGTTCTAAGGTCAAAATCCTTTTTCTTCAGAGCCAGATTATGCTCATCAATCAGCTTTTGTTGTTCAGAGACTTTGAGAGACATTTCATCATGTTCTCTCACAATTTGCTGATACAACTCAGTTGATTTAATGTCAAACTCAGGTTCATGAAGGTTGGGAGTTTTGACTTTAGAATATAACAGTTCATTTTCCCTCAATGCTATGTTACATACTTCTTGTAATCTGGTGAAGTCCTCCAATAACTTTCCAAAGTTGAGTTTTAGGTGGACTTCACTGGATTCATGTGAGTTATTTGAGGAGTTAGAAGATGAACATACCTCTCCATTTTCAAAAGCCATTTGACAATCATCTTCACTGTCACTGTTGGAGAACAACCCATCATCAGATGAGTACACACTTTTTCACTTGCTGATTCTCCAGTCACTATGGCTTTCCTGTTGCTCAATCTTTTGTCTCTCTTATTCTGCCTTTCTTTCCTCTCCTTTGAACTCAGGTCAGGACAGTCATATTGGAAGTGTCCTTTCTTCTAGCAGTTGTAACACACATCTTCATCATCATTTCTCTTGCTTGAGGACTTCTTCCTCCTGGATGATGATGGATCAACCTTGCTGAACTTCTTTTTGTCAGCATATTTGTCTTCTTTCTTTTCATCAGAGTGTTTGTCCTCTGATTTGTCATCAGGAGAGTTGAATCTTCTCCAGGTTCTGTTGTCTTGGTAGAACTTTTTGTATCTACCAAATTTGGAGTTGAGTTTCTCAAATCTCCTGGCCATGAGAGCCAATTCCTCCTTCATTTATGTCTTGGAGATAGATTGAGATGATCTCTGTGCACTCTTCTTTTCTAACTCAGCAGCTTTGAATGCAACACCTTTGCTGGAGGAGGATGGCTCATCATGCACTTTCTTCCTGTTTAAATCGAACTCATATGCTTTGAGTTCAGAGAACACTTGTTGTATGGGCATGTTATCAAGGTTATTAGTGTTCTGCATCATGACTAAGTATATATCCCACTTGGATGTGAGACTTCTCAGAATCTTCAGTGCTACTTCTCTTTTGGCATAGAATTTTCCAAGAGAGTTTATCTCATTCATAATGTCAGTGAATCTGCCATCAAGATGATCAATTGTTTCATTGGGCTCCATAGTAAATTGTTCATATTTTTGGATAGCCACTTGGAGCTTGTTTTCTTTGATATTTTTGGTACCTTCACACATTAGTGCTAAGGTGTCCCAAATCTCTTTTGCTGTGGTGCAGTGGTACACTCTTCCCATCACTGCATCTGGAATTGTCTGGTAGAAGGTATTCATGACAATGTAGTTGAGGTTGTGTCTTTTTCTTTCTTCAGCAGTTAGGTCATCTTCATCCTTTGGCAGCAACTCCCATGGGTCAGCTTTCTGAGCATCAGTGACCTTGGGATTTATTTTGGTGAAGGTGAAAGGACCTCTTGTGATGACTTTGAGCATCTCATCATGTTGGCAGGCAAGATGTGCTCTCAATTTAATCTTCCAGAAATCATAGCTCTCAATTGAGAACATTGGCAATTTGTGATTAGAGATATGGTTTACGTGGTTGGGACCCATGTTGTTAATGGTCTCAACAGCATTGTTTGCCATCTTAATAAAATTTGGTTAGATAAACACAGATATGTTTTTCAGAAATTGGATCAGTTCAGTGACCACAGAAATAATGTGTTTTGAAAACCAGTTGGGTTTTCAGAGACAGTGGTCTTTGAACCCCCGCTCTGATACCACTTGTTGGTCCTGAATGGAGTATGACCTAGGTGTATGGGGGGGGGGGGAATGCACTTGTGTATGCAAATTCTTTACTTTTTCAAATTGTTTTACCTTATCAGGGAAGTTGTCTGACAACTAATCTGAGTGATAACTCTAATAGATACTTAACCTACTATAAACTATGAAGTGATCAGTTGGATAACTATCTAAAAGAGTTACTAAGTGCGGAATGTGGTTGGCCTTTTCTTTGAAAGAATACTCCAAGTTAGTTTTTGAAAAACCAGTTAATCACGGACTTTGTCCAAAAACTGTTTTGCTCAACTTTGCTGAATTAAACTCTTTTAGAATGATTCTTGCAAGTAATGTGAGTTAGAAAATAATACAGTAAGTAAATGACACAACAATTTATAGTGGTTCAGAGACTCAAGCTCCTACATCCACTTTCCTTGATTGAAAAGGATAATTCCTTAACACCTGGAATTAACTTGTTTTATAGTGCTAAGGTGCACTGATTAACAACACTATCTTAGTGCTTTGATCCCTAGGATAATCTGAGTCATAGTGCTCAATATCTCTGAGTTAAGACTGTATTTCTCTTTACAACTCTTAACTTCTCACTTCTACAACAAACTCTACTTCACTTAATGAGGTAAGGGTTTGAGGTTTGGTTCCAACTAATAGAGATATCCTTTACAGTTAGTACAGTGTAAAGGATTAGGATATCTCAATGCTAAGCTTGGGATATTACAAGAAAGGCTTAGCTAGAAGTGATCAGGAATCTTGGAATTCTGAGAATTAGCTTTGATTTCTTTGAATGCTTGATAGTAGTTTGATAGCAGATAGTTGGGTGCTTGAATCCTTGGATCACTTCTGAATTTATAGAACAATTTGATCATCTATCCGTTGGAGAGATAGACTTTCAAATTGGCTATTTGCAGCACCATTGAAACGTCTATGAGAGCAACCTTCTATTATCCACTGTGCAAGAAGGTTCTTCAATGGTTGCTTAAATGAATGTGTTGACTTCTGAAAAATGCGGCTGAGATGACTAGTGTCAGCTTCCAAATTTACACATTTCCCAATGTTGATTGTGGCAGACTTTGTACTCTACCAACGGTCAGATGGGACAAGTGCTCTGATCATTCATGCTGCAGGTGGGATGTTTCTTCATTCATTCAAGGCTCATCAGTCTTTAATTCTTCTAAGTCTTCAATGCTTGTTCAGGCTTGATGGCATTAATGCTCCATTAAATTTGTCTTCTGAGTTAGCATCATTCAATGCTCTTGATCTTCAAGACTTCAAACTGATTTGATATTGCTCTTATCAGTACATGCAGTTTAGGTTTTCATCTTGATCATTCAGCCATATTGTCCACTTCAGCATACTTGCCTCTGTTAATTCAGCAGACTTGTCCTAACATACTTAAAACACAACAAGCTGCCTAACATTTTTAGCTTTGGACAACTAACCTAAATACTAAATCTCACAACATTGCTGAGATTTTGACTTGGACATTTTTACTGTCTCAACTATCCTGAGACAACTAGACTGATGTACTTGTCTATCTATCTCAACTAAGCTGACCATCATCAATCAGGGGTTTTGGTATCTTAATCAAAATCAATTCATTTCCCAACCAATACTATATATATAATACGTGGTGCAGTGATGAAATGATCATGCAATTGAACTATTTTATTTTTATAAGTATTGTGAGTACTGTTTTATAATTGATTTTAACTAGATCCTTCTTCATTCTTTGCACCCCATACACAACGAGAATTACAACGTTTAATTCATAGGAGGCCTCTACGTATCATTTTCATATTCATCTATCGAGGTGGGTTTTTAATTGCTTTATTTTCTACGGTGGTTTGTTGAGCTCTATTGCATTTTTTATTCATTATTTAATGTTTTAGATAAATGGTTTGAGTTAATTGTTTACTATGTGAATCAATTTCAATTGTTATTCGATTGGCACGGTATATTTTATATTGGCAAAGTTTATGGAAAAATTATCTAATAGCCAGAGGCTCCAAATGGGGTCCGGGACCGATGGGTCTTCGGGTGCGACACAATGACAAAGTTGACAAAGTATCAATTGCAAAGTACATGTGACAATGTGAATGTTATTTACTAAGTTGCAATTACTTGATTATTTATTTTTAGCATTAACTATTGAATGACTTAATCCCACTGAGTGTGCTTGCATGCTCACCCCCAACAACTTACAATTTCAGGTTGAAGAGTTGGATGGCGAGGAGTGGTGATGGGAGACGATCGATATTATTTATTTAAGAATAAAAGGCAATTTGCACTCATGTTTATTAAATTGAATTATGGTTATTCATATGGATATTTAGTTGATGAGTTAGTTATGAACTTCTTGATTTTATTTTAACTGTTTCCGCTGCAATATTTAACGTGATTTTAATTATAGAGCCGTTGCGTCCCTTATTTTAACGTTATACATTTAAGATTCAATTTTTGGCGCATTTAAAATTAGTTATTTTAAGTACTTTTTAAAAGGTTAATATTTTTAAATTTGGGGCGTGACAGTAATCGCGAACGCCAATGCCTCAGCCTCAACCTCAAAGCCCACTTCTGACCCTCAAAATGAGCTATCATCTAAAACCCCTACTCTTGAAACCACTCCAGTCACTCTTCACTTTTGATTAGGAACCCCCTTTGAAACTTTGAAGGATGCCTACGAAGGCCTAAGTCTCAAAACAGTGCACCCTGTTATTGTGCTCTAAGGTTAAACCTTGGATAATGCTATGTTCAAGGGTGATGCTCCACCAACTCAAGATGTGGACATGAAAGATCGTTTGGACTCCTCGGATGAAGAAGTGTTAGCTGCAAAGTTCGAAAGACTTCACAGACACAAAAAGGGGAAGAAGAAAGCTATTGTACATGTTGCAAGAAAATGGCCAGGATGGAAGAGAAAATCTCAAAGAAACCTTGGAAAGATTGTTGACTACTCTGGAAAGGGGAAAAAGCCCAAAACGGATGGAAATGTGTCTGAGCCCATTGCAGTTTCTGATTCTGAGCCAGAAGCAAAAACAGAGCAAGAACAGGTCCCAGTCCAAGAGGATGTAAACGAAGCTGATGTGGATGAAGTGGCAGAGGACATTGAAGCCCAAAATAAAGAAAGTGATTACACCCCAAGGGTTCGAACTAGAGGATCAAAACGACTCCGTGAGGCCGCAAGTGTTTACTCTCCGATGGCAACACACACACCATATTATCCGGAATCATCACCCAGCTCTTCAGAAAATGAAGATGAGGTACTATTCTCTTATGATGATAGGAATAGTGATACAGATGAGGAATATCATGATAATACTAATGTTCAGTATAGGACTATAAGGACTAGACAAATTCTAAGTGAGAGATTGATAAAAGTGCCTGATTTTGAGGAAATGAATCTGTTGGATTGGTTTAGAGAGAGATCTTTGTTGAAATCTCTTCAATTTGATTGTCCTTATGTTGTTGATTGGATCTATGAATTCTATGTTAATGTCACTGAACACACTGGAGATCCCAACTCTACTATATATGGTCATATTGTGTTTAGAGGGAATAAGATTATGATCACTCCTAGTGTCACGCCCCAATTTTCATAAATGTAAATTTTGTAAAAAAGACAGGCTAAATCGAGGTAAAGGGGCATGAACTAAAATTTTAACTAAAGAAATGAGTTTTTCGAACATATTTATTAATAAAATTACTTGAATAATAGCGGAAGACTCGATGAAATAAACAACATCTCAAAAGGAATTTAATTTAAAACATCAATCGTGTCTAAACTAGAATATCTCCTAAAAGTCACAATAGTGAAACACTTGAAAATTTATAAAGTTCTTATAATAAATTGTGACGAATTATTTGACATCCACCACCTCTCCTCACCACCAGCTCTTCAACCTGAAAATGTTAAATGTTGGGATGAGTATGCAAGCACACTCAATGGGGCATAATTATTCTAAATTAAATACTAAAAATAAACAAACAAGGTGTTGATGCTAATTGAATAACAATCACATTTTCTCATTGCAACATAGACCTTGTCATAGATACTTTGCCACACTTTGCCCTTGTAACTTTGTCAATAGAGTTTTGTGAACCTTCCCAAAGCCAAATTAATGACTAAGGCATTCTCACACGTAGACTTCGCATGTTTGTGGAACTTCCCAAAGCCAAGTTAATGACTAAGGTATTCCCACACGTAGTGAGTACGGCGGGTTACACCCGAAGACCCGTCGGCCCCGGACCCCATTTGGAGTCCCTGACTATTAGATAACTTTGTCATTTGAATAACATAGGAACAACTCACATAGCAAACAACTCGAAGTTTATTAAAAGCATTTAATAAAGAATAAACATGCAATACATCACTACCAAACCACGGTTGGAATTAAAGCAATTAAACCCCACCTGAAATTGAATGTCAGCGGATATAATAGTTGCTCCCTACCATTTTGATCACCTAATATGAATATAGAATTTAAATCTTCTTTTAAGTGATCGATTCTTATAATTAGAATAACATAAAGTCCCAATCAAAACTCACAAAGCTTACAATACCAACCTCGACAAAGTTAGTTAAATAAAATATTCCAATACATCAAAACTAATCTAACTAGCTAAATTTTAGAGCATAAATCATTCATATCCAAATTAGCCTACACGTGTATATACTAATTATGCATTAATATAATTATTTCACTTACTGCCAAATTGACAATAAATAAATAAAATAATATTAAACATGGTAACCTTGGATTTAGTGGAAAAACTTTGAGTAAATAATTTGATTCATCATTTCGAGGATCCATATCCGCAAATAAATATTGGAGCTTTAGAAAAATTAAGGGTTTGATAACAAGTTTCATTACATTTGGATCGAAGGATTTCAAGAAAAAGTTTCTAATAATGAAATATCATGATTATTAGCTTTTTAAATAAGAACCATGTGGTTAACGAAAAAACGAATGGGCGAAATTTAATAAAGCCAAGGAAGAAGAATTTACCGCTTTGCCGCTGCTGCTTTATGGTTCCATGGAACAACTTTGAAGATATTTTTTGTTGGGAATAAAATGAGATATATTTTGATTTAATACCAAAACCCCCTGAGACATGCCTAAGTCAAGATTGATAATGTTCTAAGAATGTTAGAACATTTAGCATAAGGCTAGATGAGAAGCTGATATGTTAGGCAGCTCTTAGTCGAATAGATGCACAATTTGAGGGGGAACATATGCTTTGAAGTCTATCAAGAACAAGTCCCCTCAAGGTTCAAATTCTGGAAAGATTGCTAAGTCTACTGAAAGACAAGAATGCTGAAGAGATGTTCAGCAGAGTTGTCTCAGCAAAGATAAATCAGAACAAGTCTTCTAAAAGCTTAAGGATCAACCATGCTGAAGTGATGAAGACAACTATACCCTAAAAGCCTTCAAAGAATCATGCTAAGATCACATGCAAAGGAAGCAAAGGGAAAGAGCCAAGTCATCTGTAAAGAGCAAGCCAACTATGCTGATAAGCAAGTCTGCTGATAGTGATAAGCAGAGTTGTCCATTTGATAAGGAATGTTGTCCTATCATTGGAGCAACCTTCAGAAGCCATGTCCAAGCTTAATCAGGTGAATCTTGAAGTCAGATATTGGGAAGAGTGCTGCAGAATGAAGACAAAGTCTATACAGCCGTTTATTTCCCAAATGAGGACATGTGACTATCAAGAATCTGTCTTCTAAGTTGAAGAACTCAAAGAAGACATTTATGGTCATTTGGGGCTGCCTCTCCAACGGGCAAATCCTTCATTTGTCTATAAATACAGAAGTGTGAAGACCATTTGAAGCACCTCAACAATATCCAACTGACCTCAACCTTGAGAAGAATATCAAGAGTGCTTTCAAGCTTTCAAAAGACTATCTTAGTCTTTAAACACTTCTTCTAAGCTGAACCTTATTGTATACCCATACAAAGCTTAGAGAGATATCCTAATCCTTATACACTGATCTTCATTGTAAAGGATATCTCATTAGTTGGAACCTTACTTCAACCCTTACATCTTTCAAGTGAGAAAGTGAGAAGGTTGTTGTAGTAGTAGAAGTGGTAGGAGCTGACTGTTAAGAGAAGAACAGTTCAGTTCTGAGTTGAGAAGAGGGTACTAGGACTCTAGACATCCTAGGGATCAATTCACAAAGGAGTGGTGTTCTTGATCAAGTGCACCTTGGCACTATAAAACAAGTTAATTCCAAGAGTGAAGGAATTATCCTGTTAAATCAGGGAAAGTGGATGTAGGAGCTTGAGTCTCTGAACCACAATAAACTCTTGTGTTGATTTGCTTTCAAGTACTTTCATACACTCAACACTGCACACAAAACTGATCTTTCAAAGGACAAACATTCAAAGACTGTGCAAAACCAATTTGGACAAGTTCCCTGAAAACTGGATTGATTGACTAAGTGATTTCAGAACTTAAAAGGAGTCTAAACTAAAGGGCCAACCACTAATTCCGCACATATAACTCCTTTAGACAGTTATCCAACTAAGTACTCAATAGTACTTAGTAGTTTGATTATCTATAAAGAGTTAATCATCTTCAGTAGAGTTGTCCAAGACAACATTGCTGATCTCTGGTTTGATCAAGTTTGAAAAGAAATTGCATACAAGTGTATTCCCCCCCCCCCCAATACACTTGTTATATACTCCTTTCAGGACCAACAAGTGGTATCAGAGCAGGGGTTCAAAGTCCACTGCTTCTGAAAATCCATCTTGATTTTCAAAATCACATATTTGGTATGGTCATTGAACTGATCTATCTGAAATCCTTTATATCTATTGTCTAACATTTTTTTGAAGAAATGGCAAGAGGAAACAACAACAACAACCAGAACCAACAACAGAATCAAGAGCAAAATATAAATGCTGCTGTTCCACCTCCTGCTGTTCAAGGATTGGACAACATGGCCACAAATCCAGTCAATCACATTTGACATCACAAATTGCCCATGTTCTCAATAGACAATTATGATTTCTGGAAAATCAGAATGAGGGCTCATCTTGCATCTCTACATACTGATATGTTGAGACTGATCACAAAAGGTCCTTTTGTGTTCACTCAAGTCAATCCCAGGGTCACTGAAGCTCAAAGAGCAGATACAAGAGATGTGCTCCCCAAGGATGAAGATGACTTCACCTCTGAAGAAAAGAGGAATGATAATTTGAATTATCTTGCCATGAATACCCTCTACCAAACTATTCGAGATGTAATCATGGGAAGGGTCTACCACTGCACAACTGCCAAAGAAATTTGGGATACTCTTGCAGAAATGTGTGAGGGTACTGAAAAGATCAAGGAGAATAAGCTCCAAGTAGCTGTGCAGAAATTTGAACAATTCACAATGGAGTCTGAGGAGTCCATTGACAAATTTGCTGGTAGATTTACTGATGTGATGAATGAGATCAATTCACTGGGCAAGGTGTACTCCAAGAGAGAGGTTGGATTGAAGATCTTGAGAAGTCTCACTCAAAAGTGGGATGTCTATGCTGTTATGATGCAGAACACCAAGGATCTCTCCACCATGCCCATGCAACATATCTTCTCTGAACTCAAAGCTTATGAGTTCGATCTCAACAGAAGAAAGCCTGTTGAGGAACCTTCAATTCCTACAAAGGGAGTGGCTTTCAAAGCCAAAACTACTGAACCAGAAATGCAGCCCACTCCTAGATCATCAAAGTCAGTCTCCAAGACTGAAATGAAGGAGGAACTAGCCTTGATGGCTAGAAGGCTTGAAAAGTTAAACTCAAGGTTTGGTAGATACAAGAAATTCTACCAACACAATAAATTCAGGAGAAGGTACAACTCTCCTGAAGATCAGGCTGAGGTCAAGAAGCCTGAAGAGAAAAGATCAGAGGACAAGTACTCTGATAGGAGAAGGTCCAGTAGAGCTGAACCTTCATCATCAAAAAGAAGAGATGAACCCAAGAAAGATGATGATGAAGACTTATGCTATAACTGCAAAAAGAAAGGGCACTTCTAGTATGAATGTCCTGAATTAAGCTCTAAAGAAAGAAGAGAAAGACATGCTAAAAGAGACAGAAAGTTCACCAACAGAAAAACCATGATGGCTGGTGAAGAATCTGATAGTGCTGAAAGCTTTAACTCTTCTGATGGACTGTTCTCAAACAGTGATGATGATGATGATGTGTGCAACATGGCTCTTGAGGATGATGAGGTATCCTCTACTTCTAGCTCACCATCATTCATTTCACAAAACACTAGTGAAGTCAACTTGAAACTTTCTCTTGGGAAGTTGATGGAAGATTTCACTATGTTACAAGAATTTCATGACAATTGTGTGAGAGAAAATGAAAGATTGTCAATAGAGCTTGCTAAGAACTCTGAGCTAGTTGTTGATGTCAAGTCTACTGAGTTGTATCAACAAGTCTTGAGAGAGCTTGAGGAAGAAAATCTCAGGATAGTTGACCAACAAAAGGAGATTGATGATCAACTCCTATCTCAGAAGAGAAAAGATTTTGAACTAAAAATTCTTCAAGCCAAATTTGAAAACCTCTCACATGAGTATGATATTCTAAAATCAAGCGAAGAGAGCCTGGAATTAAAGATGTTTGCTCTAAGAAGATCCACTAAAGCAATAGAGGAAATTCAGAGTTACCAAAGACCTATGGCTCAAAGAAGTGGATTAGGTTTTGATCCATTTGAATCTTCACCTTGTCTTAGTGTTGCTTCTACAAGTAACACTAAGAGAATCTTTGTCAAATCAGTGGCGCAACAAGCTGAAAATGAAATAATTCAGCCACTGAACAAAGGAAAGGGCAAAATGGATGATTTGCCAACTCAAGTGCTTCAGGAGACTAGGCCCAAACCTAAGGAAAAGGCCAAAGTCACTGAACACAAGAGGAATGTTGGTCTGCAGAGTAGACCCAATGGAAGGGCAACTCTCCTGAACAATGTTCAGAGAGGTTATCCAAGGTATAATCAGCCTAGGCCAACTCTACTGAGAAAACCTCAGCTGAATAGTAAGGACAACCTCCCTCAAAGGCAGAATAAAATGAGACAACCAAAACCCTTCATGCCAAAGGGTAATGGTCATAAGAATGCCTTTCCTCAAAGATTCCCTCAAGTAGCACAAAGAACTCATAAGTTCAGGAGGTTTGACAACTCTCCTAAAACTTACAGAGTTAACACTTTCACACATACTTTCTCAAAGGCATTTAAGGGAAAGATAGTGTATGTTGATGCTAGAGGAAGACAACTTAGCCACCTTGAATCAATCAGGGTTATTAGGCAAGTTTGGGTTCCTTAAGGTACGGCTAACCTCTCAGGACCCAAAACTCAATGGGTACCTAAACCTATCTAATTGCAGGTACCTATGGGCCACAAGAAGAGAAGCATGAACAAAAAGTCAGCATGGTATCTTGACAGTGGATGATCAAGGCACATGACTGGAAATAAGGAACTCCTCACTGATTTTATTGAAAAAGAAGGCCCAAATGTCATATTTGGAGACAGCTCACAACCAACAACAAAAGGTTATGGTACCTTGATGATTGGTAACACCAAGGTATCCAATGTATCTTATGTAGCTGGTCTCAAATATAATCTCCTAAGTATCAGTCAATTATGTGATAAAGATTTCAATGTTGAGTTCTCAAGTGGAAAGTGCTTAATAAAAGATAAAACCCAACAAACCCTATTGACTGGAACTAGGAAAGGAAATGTGTATTTTGCAGACTGGGACAAGTCTACTGATGCTGCATGCTTCATTGCTAAGAGTTCTAGTGAACAAAGTTGGTTATGGCATAAGAGACTAAACCACCTGAACTTCAAAAAAATGAACAAAATTGCTAGAAATGCATTAGTTAAAGGACTACCTAATGAGGTTTTCATTAAAGAGCATGTCTGCAAACCATGCCAAGAAGGAAAACAAATCAAAACCTCATTCAAAGGAAAACCAGTCATCTCTACTGAAAGGGTACTTGAACTATTACATATGGACTTATTTGGACCAATTACCCCTGCAAGTATTAATGGTAGAAAATACACATTGGTGGTAGTAGATGACTTCTCTAGGTTCACATGGGTAGTATTTCTCCTTAATAAGAAGGAAACTCAAGTCAAACTCCCTGAACTGTTAAAGAGATTGTCAAATGAGAAAAGCCTTAGCATTATCAAGATAATATCTGATAAAGGCACTGAGTTCATAAATTCTTACATCAATGAGTATTGCACATCTATTGGAATAGCTCAGGAAACCTCAGCAGCCAGAACTCCTCAACAAAATGGAGTTGCTGAAAGAAGAAATAGAACCTTAAAAGAAGCTGCTAGAACTTTAATTGCTGATTCAAGTCTACCTAAGAGGTTCTGGGCTGAAGTAATAAACACTGCATGCCATACTCAAAATAGATGTTTAATTACTAAGGGGCAAGGCAAAACCCCCTATGAACTCTGGAAAGGAAGAATGCCTAAAGTGTCATACTTTCACATATTTGGTTGCAAATGTTTCATTCACAACAATGGGAAAGAATAGTTGAAAGCCTTTGATAGCAAAGCTGATGAGGGAGTATTCCTTGGATATTCTCAAATCAGTAGAGCTTTCAGAGTCTACAACAAGAAAACCCTTATTGTGGAGGAAACACCTCATGTTGTGTTTGATGAATCTACTCATGAGTTCAGGAACAAGGACTTAGAGATAGAAGAAATCACACAAAGAACAACCAGACTGGGCCTAAAAGACAAAGACACCGAATTCATAGATGTTGTCCAAGCCAAACTCCCTGAAAACCTCCCATTGGACAACAATCCTGAAGGCAACCTTCCTGAGGCAAACCCCACTGAAGGAAATGGTGAACTGAATGATCCAATCCCAGTTCACATCCAGGTAACAACTACCAATGAAGAAGCAGTCCCTGCTGAGGTAGTTAATGGATCAAATAATCAAGGGGAAACCAAAAATGTTGAAAATGCCAATATCCCTGATATTGAGGACAACATCCCTGATTATGATCCTGAATTAGATCCTGCATTAAACTTTCCTGAATTTTATGATCAAAATGACTCAACTTCAGTAGAGGACAACTCTACTGAAGAGAACAGAAAAGGAAGGACTTGGTTGTCTGACCATCCTACTGGTCTAATACTTGGTGACCCAAGTATAGGAGTCAAAACTAGAAGGTTTCATGGTGAAAGTGCTCTATTTTGTTGTTTCTTGTCAGAACAAGAACCAATTGACATTGAGGAAGCACTTCAAGATGCCAATTGGATCACAGCCATGCAGGAAGAGCTGAACCAATTCACCAGAAATGATGTATGTGAGCTGGTGGATAGACCTTCACATCAAGATGTTATTGGAACCAAGTGGGTGTTCAAGAACAAGAAAAATGAGAATGATGTGATTGTCAGAAACAAAGCAAGACTAGTGGCAAAGGGCTATTGCCAATCAGAGGGCATTGACTATGATGAGACATTTGCACCTGTGGCAAGGCTGGAAGCAATAAGGCTTTTTATAGCTTATGCAGCCCACAAGAGGTTCAAAGTGTACCAAATGGATGTCAAGAGTGCCTTTCTAAATGGAGTCTTGAAAGAAGAAGTCTATGTGGAGCAACCACCTGGTTTTGAGGTTGGAAATCAAGTCTACATATTGAAGAAGGCTCTATATGGACTCAAGAAAGCCCCTAGGGCTTGGTATGATACACTGTCACAATTCCTCTTGGATCATGGATTCATCAAGGGAACTGTGGACAGAACACTCTTCAGAATCTCTGAAGGAGAGGACATCTTGCTTGTCCAAATTTATGTTGATGACATAATTTTTGGATCCCCCAATGAGAAGCTGTGTGAGAAGTTCTCAAAGCTTATGTAAAGCAAGTTTGAGATGTCCATGATGGGGTTGATGAACTTCTTTTTGGGACTTCAAGTCAAGCAATCTAAAGAAGGGATTTTCATCAACCAAGCAAAGTACACCAGAGAAATGATCAAAAAATTTGGGTGTACAACCAGCAAACCAGTAAGGATCCCAATGAACACAAATTGGAAGATGGATCCTGATGCGAGTGGTATCCCAACCAACTCTACTAAGTATAGAGGAATCATTGGTTCACTCCTCTATCTCACTGCCAGCAGACCTGTCATCACCTTTGTAGTAGGTGTTTGTGCAAGGTTTCAAGAAAATCCTAAGAAAAGCCATCTTGAGGCTGCAAAGAGGATCTTGAGGTATCTCAAAGGCACTGAGAATCTAGGCCTTTGTTACCCTGCTGATGACAACATTGAGTTAACTGGCTACTCAGATGCTGACTATGGAGGATGTAGAATTGACAAGAAGTCCACTTCAGGGACTTGTCAATTCTTGGGCAACAAACTCATATCTTGGTTCTTCAAGAAGCAGAACACAATGGCTACTTCCACCACTAAAGCTGAATATGTTGCAGCTGGAAGTTGTTGTGCTCAAATCCTTTGGTTGAGACAACAACTAAGAGACTACAATGTCAACTCTACTGAAGTGCCAATATTATGTGACAACAAAAGTGCCATTGCAATATCACAGAATCCAGTCCTGCACACTAGATGCAAACATGTAGACATCAAGCATCACTTCATTAGAGATCATGTGGAGAAGAAAGACATCAAATTGGTGAAAATCCACACAGATCACCAAAAAGCTGATATATTGACAAAGCCACTTGCAGAGGCAAGATTCCTAGAGCTATCAGCAGAATTGGGATTACTTGATCCAGGGAAGTTGGATAAGTAAATCAATTGGAGTTAATGAGAAAAGTGTTCAGGAGACTTGGACAAGTCTACTGAAACTCAAAAGAGATGACCTCAAATGTTCAGGACTCTTGTCCATTGAATCTCAGGACACTTGTCCACATCTTTTCAGGACGCTTGTCCATGTGGGGTCAGATAAGTTGTCTTAGCTATCAAACCATTTCTTGGTATGATAAGCACCTATTTTGGGCAATCATTGCCTATTTTGATATCTGTCCCATTCCTTTTACAGATATCTCCTTTATGGGATTTTAATTTGTCTCCCACCCAAAAGGTCGCTTTCCATGCATTAAATGCCAAGATTTAACTCTTGTTTGCATTAAACATTTCAAGCCATCATCTATCTCGAAAACTCCCCAAGCATTAACCAATATTTAATAACTTCCACATTTGAATAGAAAACAGTTTTTCACTGTTTCATTGGTTATTGACCATTGGATCAAAATTGGCCAACTCCCCTAAAATCAATCCTGGCCGTCCAATTGATATTTCCACTTTTATCCATCGTTGAAAACCCTTGAGACTCACCAACTCATTGACAAACATTCTTTTTAGAATATTCACAAGTCTTAAGAATCTTACAATGGCCCCCAAAGCTAGACCTGATATGATCATTGACTTCTCCAACAAGGCTCTAGACCTTAATTTTGGATATCTGAGCAACAAGAATAGCCTCATTGTTTAGCCCATTGTCTCCTTTGAGAGTGAGGATCCTGAAATCACTCCAACTCTTAGATGGCTGAGAAGAGTTGGACTCAAGAAGTTCATGGAAGAAAGACCAAGCTCTTGTCTGGAGAGCTATATGGCTGAGTTCTTTGCTTTCCTCAAGTGGAGAGGTAAACCTGAGGATGGTGAGGTTGCTACAAGATTATCCTATGTAGCTGAGGGTGAGGAGGAAGAGAGATTTCACAAGGTGAAATTCTCCGCAGAAGACCTTGAAGGAGCTTTTGGATTGCCTTCTAAGGGAAGGAATCCAGAATTCTATGGTGCCAACCATGAAGAAGAAATAGCTCAAGAGTGGCTATTGGTTCCAGGTCCCATCTCTTCAACCCAACACAAAAGAACTCTTAAGCCACAATTTCTCAACCTCTTTGAGGTAGTTGTCAAGAGTCTTTTGAGCAACACTGGTAGCTTGGAGCAAGTTAGCTTTCCAAGAATCTGAATTATGGCTGCAGTTATTGATGCCAGTGAAAAGGGCATCAAGTTTGATTGGAGGACCTTCATCCTGTCTGAGATGATGAAGGAAAAAGCCAAATTTAAGGTGAAAGTTCACAACAAGGTTGTATTGGAAGGGAAACTCAAGTATTGCACCAGGGCAAGCTTGTTGATTGAGAGATTTTCCCACTATTCTCAAATGCAAACCTTTGCAAAGCCCCTCCCTGCCCAGAAAGTTGAGTAAGAAAACTGAGCAAAGGAGGATGCAACTGGCCAAACCTGCTGAAGAAAAGGTTGAGGAGAAGCCAAAGATGAAGAAGAGGACAAAGGCCAGAGTGGTGAAGTCTAGGAAAGTGTCTCAAATCCCTTCAGAAGAAACTTCAGGAGCTTCTGCTGAGGTAGAAGAAGTTGCCAGAGAAGGAGTACAAGTCCCTTCTGATCACTCAGAAGAGTTGAGACAAAGATACAATGAGACTAGACAAAAGTCTAAAGGAGAGAAGAGGGTCAGGGAAGTTGTCTCTGAGAAAGAAGAGGAAGGTAGTGGGAGCAGTAGGGCAAGCAAGAGAAAGGCAAAGCCTACTGAAAAGGTGTTGGAGCTTCAAGAGCAAAAGTCTCTCCAACTTGCTCTAATGGAGAGCAGGGCTGAAAGCAGGACCAAATCTAAGTCTAGGACTAATTCTTCTGGTTCTGGAACTCCTAAGTCCAAGATCCCTGAAGGTCAACCTCAAGAGGCCAACCTTCCTGAAACTCAGAATCCTGAGCCCAACTCCCCTGAAACCCATATAACCCCCACAAACCAACCCATCACACCTCTCAATCTTACAAAGAGATATTCTCCAGAAGGTAGTGTGCAAAGAAGTGGGATAGATGTGCTAGCAGACTTAGCAGTAGATGAGACAAGATTGCAATCTCCCCTTGACTCATCTATGCTCAATTATTCAAAGTTCTTAGAAGCTGCACTTCATGAGCCAACCCCCTGAGCAAAGCCCCTTCAGATCCATTGCTCTCAAAAGCAACTGAAGCAAACATTGCAGCACCCAATCCTTCTGAATCCAACCCCCCTGAACTTAAACTCCCTGAAGCCACATTAGGAGAAGCCAGAGCCAACTCCCCTATAACCCAAAGTCCCCATACTAGTGGAGATGAGGAGGAGTATACTTATGAGAGTATGCTCAGAGGTGGAGCCAAGGCTACTATGGACAGTTTGTACCCACAACTTGCTGAATTTCCTAGAATTTAGAAGATTTTTCATGATTTGAGAATGCTTGTGGATGTAAAAGACAAAACAATCATGGAGATATCACAAGTCATCCAAGATAAGGGTGCAAACTGGTGGCAAGTGGAGGAAAGTAGATTGCTACACTTTGCTGGTGTGTTAAAGACAAGATTCCTCATTGATGAGGATGTTTTTGCAAAGTTGGTAGCTGATAAGATCATTGAGGAGAAGGAGAGAATAGCTAAGGGAATTAGACACCCTGAAAGTAGCTCAAATGATGATGATTCCCCTGATGATCCCTCAAACCCCTCAAATCCCAACCCTCCTGAAACCAATCCCAACCCTCCTGAATCCAAATTGCCTTCAACCCCTCTCTTAACCTATCATAGGAAAGGCTCTGTTTCATCAAAGGTGTTGACCAAGGGTGGTAACACAACCAAAGATACATCTGCCAATGAAGGTTCTTCTGAACCCAAGGCACAGCCTAAAGATGTTGAGGTTCCTATTATAGAGGCTGGTTTGGTTAAGGCCTATTCAGTGTCAAAAGAGTTGGACACTGATCAGCCCTTAATCATTTAGGATGACTCAGTGGCTGTTGAAATCAGCACTGTGATCTCCCCACAACTGCCATCTTTGAACCATGTTGAAGGTGGAGATGCTGCAGGATTAGATGAAGGAGTTGAAAAGGAGAATATAGTTGAAAAACAAGAGGGGGTCGTGGATGATAGAGAGGTAGTAATCTCTAAGATAGTGAGTGTACCACAAAATGAGGGTGGTATAAGTGAGGAAGGACAGGTTATTCTTGAAGTCAAATCTGAACTTCAAGAATTCCTTGATGAGAGGAGGCCTGTTCCTTTATGTGAGGAAATCAATATTGAAGGGAGAAAAGAAATAGTTGAAAATGAGAAGAAGACTGCTGATGTATCAGAGTCTTGTACAAAAGAAACTGAGGGTGATGAGTGTTTAATCACTAACCCATTTGACTTTTCTGAATTTGCAGGTATTTCTTTTGATCAAATCTTTGCAGATGACTTCTTAACAGATGCACCCATCCAAGTTGATTCTGGATCAGCACAAGCTTTGCTTGGGATGCAATCAGCAAAGTTGGACTCCTTGGCTCATCAAGTTCAATCAGCTCATGCAGAAACTTCTGGAGCTTTGGATGAGCATGGAAGAACTTTGGCATCTGTGGAGATGAGATTAACTGGTTCTGAAGATGTGGTGCTACCCACATTGGAGGCAAGAATAAGTGGAGTGGAATCTGGTCTTCAAACCATTTCCACTGAAGTCCAAAAAGCCAAAGCCAGTATGGAGTCCATCTCAAACGAAGTCAAGAAGGAACAGAAATTGCTAAGAGATAATCACAACTCTAATGTTCAAGCTCTTAGATTGACTGTCAAGCAAGCACTTGGCAAAAAGACAGCCTTGCAGAGGAAAAAAGCAGAGGCACAAAGGCTAGCAATGGTGAAAGCTGCCTCAGAAATGTTTTCCCAAGAGGTGATGGCCAACATTGCTGAGAGTGCAGTGGCCAACCTCACTAATTTCCTTAAAGCTCAACTTGATGCATCTCTGAAAGCAACAATGGAAGAAGTTGTCCAACAAAAGATGAAGCCTGTTCTAGCTTTCCTTAACTTGAGCAGTGACAGAATGCAGAATATACATGATGAGAATGTATATTTGTTGGAGGAGATGAAGTCCCTAACCCAAGACCAATCCTTAATGGCATCCACAATGAGTGAGCTCAAACCTCAATGTTTTGATGCTGCCAAAAAGGGGGAAAGGGAAAGAGCAAGGGCAAAAGGTGCCTTGGTTATTGGAAGTCCAGTTAAGGGAAAGGACAAGGTTTCTGAAGAGAAAGGAAAAGAGCCAGCAGTGCTGAACTTGGATGATTTGGATGAAGAGGAGCAGTTAGCAATTGCCTTGAAGAACTCAATGGCTTCAGCAAAGGAAGAAAGAGTGAGGCTACAACAAAGACCAGGAGGAGAGGTATCTGGTTTGAACAAGGATGATGAAGGTGTCCAAACTAGAGGAAAGATTAAGAAGGCCAAAGGAAACAAAAGAAAAGCTGAAACATTCACTGACTTTCCCAACAACCTTGATCTACCCCCTGAGTTTAGAATTGAAGAAGATGAGCCTACCTCCAAGAAGGCCAAGAGTGCTGAAAAGGACAAAACTGCTGAAGTGTCCAAGACTGCTGAAAAAGATAAATCTTCTGAAACAGACAAGTCTACTGAGACCAAGTCCACTGAAGGTGCCAAAGCTGTTGAAGATGTGGAAGAGCTATATAAAGAAGGCTTTGGACCAGGACCTAAGAAGAAGAAAGTTGTTACATTGAATGATCCATCAAAGCTGTTCCATGAAGGGTATGGCAAAGACCCTGAAACTCAACAGAAACTGGCCATGATGAGGGCCCAAGAGAAAATGGACTTGATGGAAGAGGCAAATAGAGCAAGAGACAAGAGAAGAGCTAATTTTCAAAAGCCTAGAAGAAGAAGAGCCACATACAGCAAACTAAAGCCACAACTTTTGATTCCCATGGACACCAAATATCCTCACTTGGTGGATAAATGGGTGCCAATTCAGCTGAATTACTCATGGGAAGAGGCCAAAAGGGAGTTTGTCTATGACTTCTATGTCATTGACAGATGGAATGGAAGAGATGCCAACTCCACTTTTGCTGAGTTCATGATAGAGTATCACAGAGAGCTATATCAACAACTGTTTGCAGCTGCTGACATTGCAAAATTTGAACTCACTGCCCCTAAGCCAATCATTTACATGCCTCCAAAGCTTGATGGATGGATTGACCAGTCAAAAATCCTGAAGGAGTTTCTAGAGATCCTCAAGCTGAACAAGATGATTCTTGGACCCAAGGGAACAAACCAAGAGGCTATGGAGCTGAAAAGAAGAGTGTGGGCACAATATGGGATGGTGCCACCAAAGGAGGATGATCTCTGAAATGGCTAAGTCTTCTGACCTTTATGTGTTATCATGGATGAAAACTTATCTTGGCTGAAGATTTGTTTTAAATTGGTCATCTATGCTGAAGTTTGTTCAAGAATGCTGACATGTGTTTACTCTAATCTGTTTGCTCTGATATGCTTTTTGCTCTGATACTCGAAAATCTAGATATTATTAAGTGAGAAGTATATGCTCTGATTTAGTATGAATGATGTAATAGTGTTCTAGGTTCATGCTCTGATATGTTAAATTCAACTATCAACATGCTTGTAATGATTTTCAAATGAATGATAGTTGAACATATTTTGAATCAAGAAGCACTGTTAATCTCTCTATGCCTATCCTTGAAACCTATTTGCAACATGAATGGTGAGTACACTAACACATTGTTTTTCAGGAAAATTGACCCTAGTCATGTCTTCTGAAGATAAATGTAATAGGTGTAGTCAAGTCACTTTTGCATTAAATGTATAGGTTTTGGCATCATCAAAAAGGGGGAAATTGTTGGGAATAAAATGAGATATGTTTTGATTTAATACCAAAACCCCCTGAGACATGCCTAAGTCAAGATTGATAATGTTCTAAGAATGTTAGAACATTTAGCATAAGGCTAGATGAGAAGCTGATATGTTAGACAGCACTTATTTGAATAGATGCACAATTTGAGGGGGAACATATGCTTTGAAGTCTATCAAGAACAAGTCCCCTCAATGTTCAAATTCTGAAAAGATTGCTAAGTCTACTGAAAGACAGGAATGCTGAAGAGATGTTCAGCAGAGTTGTCTCAACAAAGATAAATCAGAACAAGTCTTCTAAAAGCTTAAGGATCAACCATGCTGAAGTGATGAAGACATGAACTATACCCTAAAAGCCTTTTTAAGAATCATGCTAAGATCACATGCAAAGGAAGCAAAGGGAAAGAGCCAAGTCATCTGAAAAGAGCAAGCCAACTATGCTGATAAGCAAGTCTGCTGATAGTGATAAGCAGAGTTGTCCATTTGATAAGGAATGTTGTCCTATCATTGGAGCAAACTTCAGAAGCCATGTCCAAGCTTAATCAAGTGAATCTTGAAGTCAGACATTGGGAAGAGTGTTGCAGAATGAAGACAAAGTCTATACAGCCGTTTATTTCCCAAATGAGGACATGTCACTATCAAGAATCTGTCTTCTAAGTTGAAGAACTCAAAGAAGACATTTACGGACATTTGGGGCTGCCTCTCCAACGGGCAAATCCTTCATTTGTCTATAAATACAGAAGTGTGAACACCATTTGAAGCACCTCAACAATATCCAACTGACCTCAACCTTGAGAAGAATATCAAGAGTGCTTTCAAACTTTCAAAAGACTATCTTAGTCTTTAAACACTTCTTCTAAGCTGAACCTTATTGTATACCCATACAAAGCTTAGAGAGATATCCTAATCCTTATACACTGATCTTCATTGTAAAGGATATCTCATTAGTTGGAACCTTACTTCAACCCTTACATCTTTCAAGTGAGAAAGTGAGAAGGTTGTTGTAGTAGTAGAAGTGGTAGGAGCTGACTGTTGAGAGAAGAACAGTTCAGTTCTGAGTTGAGAAGAGGGTATAAGGACTCTAGACATCCTAGGGATCAATTCACCAAGGAGTGTTGTTCTTGATCAAGTGCACCTTGGCACTATAAAACAAGTTAATTCCAAGAGTGAAGGAATTATCCTGTTAAATCAGGGAAAGTGGATGTAGGAGCTTGAGTCTCTGAACCACTATAAAATCTTGTGTTGATTTGCTTTCAAGTACTTTCATACACTCAACACTGCACACAAAACTGATCTTTCAAAGGACAAACATTCAAAGACTGTGCAAAACCAATTTGGACAAGTTCCCTAAAAACTGGATTGATTGACTAAGTGATTTCAGAACTTAAAAGGAGTCTAAACTAAAGGGCCAACCACTAATTCCGCACATATAATTCCCTTAGATAGTTATCCAACTAAGTACTCAATAGTACTTAGTAGTTTGATTATTTATAAAGAGTTAATCATCTTCAGTAGAGTTGTCCAAGACAACATTGCTGATCTCTGGTTTGATCAAGTTTGAAAAGAAATTGCATACAAGTGTATTCCCCCCCCCCCATACACTTGTTATATACTCCTTTCAGGACCAACATTTTTTTCTATCATCTAGGGTTAGAAATCTTATATATATTTACACATTGAAGTTGGGCTTGAGATTTGGGCTTTTGAGATGATAAATAAGAAGTTTAAAACCTTAAAATCTAAATTTAAATGGGCTCTAAATATTTATCACAATAAACTATAATTAGATTATAAGTTTAAAATAAATTAAATAAATGATTATATATATATATATATATATTTATAAAAATTACGGATATTACACCTAGGTTGATAAACATCGATAATGGAGGATCCAGTAGTCACTGATCATGATGTTATGATAAGCATATTGAGTGGGGGAGTAATCACAAAATGGAGACAAAGACTTCTTGCATCTAAATTGACAAGTCTTTATTCTGTGTTACATAAGGTGGTCTGCTTTAACTGGTTGCCAACCACAAACAACACTACCCTCACACTTGAACAGGATGTACTTATGTACAAGATAGGCCATTTGAAGAGATTTAACCTAGGATATGTTATCTTCAATGTTATGATGACCTTCAAGTGTAATATGACTGGAAGAGGCATACTACTATACCCTTGCTTGCTGTATAAATTTCTTTTTGATAAGGTTTTTGAAAGATCAGATGAAGAAGTAATCAGCACCTACATCCCATGGTTTAGTATATCAAACCAGTTCAGGGTTGCAGGTGAAAGGGTTGTGGATCTTCCACTTAGAAGGAATGATGAGGAAGCAGGTCCCAGTTCTGTCCCTAGTAACACTCAGAATGACCCCATTCATTCCACAACACTGCCTCTAGAAGGAGTTGTCTCCTCTGTATACTAATCTTCTCATTATATTTTGAGGCAGATTGACATCTTGCAGGGTTCTATCACCAACTTACAAAGTTCAGTGCAGGATCTTTTTATCCAAAAGAGATTTTAGATGGATCTTCTTTCCACCTTAATAGGGAGAGTAGCTGATGGTTCCCACAATGAACAACCAACTAACACTGTTCCTCCTACTGTAGATGAACAACTTGTTGTTCCTGACAGAGATGATGATGCTGCTGATGACACTGGAGCGAGGGAGTCCAATGTTGAAAAATATGGAGAAGACCAAGACATCCAGGATCTTTATGGTGATCTGGATGTATGATGAGCTTGAAGACCGGGGGAGCTTACATTATGGGGGAGTTAATGCAGATTATGGAGATGCATCTAATATGATTCAGCCCAATCCTTTCCCATGATGTTATTTTTGTTCTTCTTGGTTGTAAAGTTCTGTACTTATGTTATGTTTTTACTTTTCTTTAATTATTTAGGATTTCCATTATGTTAATGTTATTTAAATATAAACATGTTATTTGGTTTATATGTTGTTTTTATTAATTTGATCTAATACAACTGCTACTTCATTATTTTGAAATATCAATTGTGTTAATTTCTTAATCAATATTTATGTTGCGCGAACATTAGTAGTGTTGATGTAGAAAGGTCAAATTGTTGATGTTGAAATAAGTGTTTTGTATAATGATCCAATACTTACAACCGAGTGTTGTAATTAATGTTCCCAACACTTATGACAACATCAGAATTTGCCCTTCCTTCTTTCACTAACTCCGATCTTACACTTGTTGTTTAGTAATGTCCGTAAAGAAGTTAGAAGACGTGGGCAACACCAGGTCATGCAGTTGTATAGGAGTCAGAAGTTACTAAGCATAATATAACAAGTTCCTACATTCAAGGAGATGTGATGGGAAGTTTCATAACCGCTTGATCTCACGGTTGTGATGATCATAGGAGTTAAAGGCAGTTCGTCCATGATGCCTATAAATACCGTAGCTGCGTCAACACAAGATACACAAGAAGAAAAGCTAAATCTGGATTACTAATCTATTGAATGCGTATACGCTTCTAGTTAGGAATATTATCGTTTCTTCTCGTAGATTTTCATACTATTGTAAACCCGAATAATAGTGTGTTGATCATAGTCTTATTTACTAGAGTTTTATGCATAGATCTATGAGGGAGATATTTTCAAAGGTTCTAGAAAATCTTATACACTCATTCGAAGTGTAATTATACACCTCTAAGAGGTTGTAATCCGTTTAACATATTTTTATATAGTGAACAACGTAGATTATTTTATAATCTACGCAAATTTTGAATACTTCCATTTTCCAAAGTGCATTTTAATTTCCGCTGCTTAATGTTGTTAGGACAGTGCCAACACGACTGACAACACCTTTTATTTCGCACGCACACACACTTTCAGTTACTTCTCCAGAAATCAATTATGTACTCCAAGCCTCCTAATGATTCGTTGACGATGGGGAAGGGTGGTTCTAAGTTAAAGCCCGTAGCAAAGTGAAACTCATCGAGCGAGGGCCGAACAAGGTTCGCGATTAGAAACATCGATGGTGGTATGTCGGTGGTGACTAGAAATGTGCTAGAGCCGCGGATGGGAGCTTCGACAGAATAATCGTTCCCCATGATTTTGATATTATTCGAGGTAAAATATTTAATTTTTGAGCGTTCACTTTTATACTGATTAACTTCCTTCTATTTTTGCAGGTACTAGTGCTCGATCTCGAGCATTAGATCGCTCCCTCTCACCACTGTTTCACTATTATTTCTATTGCATCATTCTTCACCGATATTGGGAGAGGACTTGTGAGTTTCTCAATCAGGATTACGTGAGAGAAAAAGCTGGTCTCCGAGTTCTTCGTCATCACCTTATAACGAAATTAATTTATTGACCTCGTCCTGCATCCCTAGAATTCTCGAAACTTGAGGAAAGGTCCACAACTTGCCCCCTTCGTACACAGCGAGGCACCACAGTGGAGTCACAGAAACGCTAATGCTTACACTAGGTTCGAATGGTGGTGGAATGTTGGTATTCCCAACTTCCTCACCACCACCAACATTACTATTGGAAGACATACCTAGATAAATGAAGAATGAGAATAAGGAACTAAGTTTTTACCTTAAAATACCTAAAACACAAAAGGCAAACACGAAAGAATCACCGAAAAATTCAGAGCTTGAAGGTTCGAAAATGGTGAATGGAGGAGAAAGGGTCTATTTATAGACAAAGTAAGTGAGGGACCAATGAGCTTTAAAGTAAGGTAATTTCCACAAATTTGGCAAAATTGTGGGTCAATTCCAAAACTCACGCATCGTTTGACGAACACGTGCGTCTTCAGATATTCACACATGCCTCACGCGCCAATTTGTAATTTACGGTGCACGCGCTTGAACCAAATTTCATCACCATACCTCGAAAAGGTGAGAGAAATACAAGAAACGGGGCATTTTCTCGAAAAGCAAGTGTTGGGAATAAAATGATTTTGATTTAGATACCAAAACCCCTGATTGATGATGTTCAGATTAGTTGAGATACACTCAAGTGAGATCAGATTAGTTATCTCAGGATACTTGAGTAAGTGTAGAAATTCTTAAGTCTAAAATCTCAGAAATGTTGTGAGATTTATAGTTCAGGATAGTTGTCTAAAGCTGAAATGTTAGGCAGCTTGATAAGTATTAAGTCTCTAGGCCAAAGCTGCTGAGCTCTTACAAGACAAGCTCACTAAGTGGACAACATGGCTGAAAGGATCAAAGAATGATAAGGCAATGACTGTTGCACTGATAAGAACTGCATCTGATCAATCAAAGTGCCAATGATCAAGTGCATTGAATGCTAGGGTCACAAAAGACACATTCAATGAAGCATTTATTGCCAATCAAGCCTGAACCAAGCATTGAAGACTTAGAGCATTAAAGACAGAAGCATTGAATGAATGTTGGAACATTCTAAAGTTGCAGCAGGAATGTTCAGGGAAGTTGTCCCATCTGACCGTTGGTTGAGTGTAGAGTTTGCCACAAATCAACCTTGGGAAATGTGCATATTTGGAATCTGACACAAGTCATCTCAGCCGCATTTCTCAGAAGTCAACACATTCATTCTAGCAACCATTGAAGAAGCTTTTACACAGTGGATAAAAGGATGCCAAGCTTCATAGCCGTTTAAATGGTGCTGCAAATAGACAAGTTTGAATTGTTATCCCTCCAACGGTTAGTTGTTCAAATTTGCCTATAAATATAGAAGTGATCAAAGGATTCAAACGATCGATCCAACTACTTGCTATCAACCTACCATCAAGCAAATCGAAGGAAACCAAGCTGTTCTTCAGAATCCCAAGTTTCCTGAATCACTTCAATTAGCTAAGCCAATCTTTGTAAACATCCAAAGCTTAGCATTGAGATATCCTAAGCCTTTACACTGCTCTTATTGTAAAGGATATCTCTACTAGTTGGAACCAAACCTCAAACCCTTATCTCATTAAGTGAAAAGAGAGTTTGTTGTAGAAGTGAGGAGTTAAGGACTGTTAGTGTGAAACACAGTCTTAACTCAGAGAGATTGAGCACTAGGACTCAGATTATCCTAGGGATCAAAGCACTAAGAGAGTGTTGTTGATCAGTGCACCTTGGCACTATAAAACAAGCTAATTCCATTGTGAAGGAATTATCCTGTTCAATCAGGGAAAGTGGATGTAGGAGCTTGAGTCTCTGAACCACTATAAATTGTGTGCCATTTACTTACTGCCTTAATTATTCACTTACATTCAAACATATTTCAAAGAGCAAAACTCAGTATGTTAAGAAAAACTGTTTTGGACAAAGTCCCTGATAACTGTGTTTTTCAGAAATCAACTTGGAGTATTTCTTTGAGTCAAAGGCCAACCACATTCCGCACTTAGCAACTCTTTTAGATATTTAGCCAACTGATCAATTAATAGTAATCAGTGGGACAAGTATCTATCAAAGTTCACACTCAGGCTAGTTGTGAGACAACCTGCCTGATAAGACCAGTTTGTTAAAAAGAAAAGAATTTGCATACACAAGTTCATTTCCCCCCCCCCCCCATACACTTGTGTTATACTCCACCAAGGACCAAAAAGTGGTATCAGAGCAGGGGTTCATAGACCACTGACTCTGAAAATCACTGATTTTCAAAATCACAATATTTATGTGGTCACTGAACTGATCCAAATTTCTGAAAAGCCTATCTGTGTTTATCTTATATTATCTCTATTGAAATGGCTAACAATGCAGTTCCAGGAGATGCTGTTAACACCATCAACAACATGGGTCCAAACCAAGTCAATCATATTTCTCATCACAAGTTGCCAATGTTCTCAATTGAGAATTATGATTTCTGGAAAATTAGAATGAGAGCACATCTTGCCTGCCAGCATGATGAAATGCTCAAAGTAATCACCAGAGGGCCATTCACATTCACCAAAGCAAATCCCAAACTCACTGATGCTCAGAAAGCAGATCCAAGGGAGTTGCTACCAAAGGATGAGGATGATTTTACAGCTGAAGAAAGAAAAAGGCACAACATGAACTACATTACCATGAATACATTGTACCAGACTATTCCAGATGCAGTGATGGGAAGAGTGTACCACTGCACATCAGCAAAAGAAATTTGGGACACCCTAGCACTTATGTGTGAAGGTACCCAAAAGATTAAAGAAAACAAACTTCAAGTGGCTATCCAAAAATATGAACAATTCTCTATGGAAGCCAATGAAACTATTGATCATCTTGATGGCAGATTCACTGACATCATTGATGCGGCCTAAAAATGTCACCTAATAAGGAGTCGACACGTGTATAAAAGATAAGGTCAAAGTGAAAGGATTGGATTGTGTAATACTCCCTGGATAGGGAATCCTCTCTAGAGGTGCCTCTGGAGAGAGCTTCGTCTGGAGAAGGGCAGCGAGAAGAATCAGTCTTGATATGAATTTATGGGCCGTAAATATAGGGGAATCCCGCCATTTTCGGTCTAGACTCGATAAAAGGAAGACCTTATCCTCCTTTATCTTAGGGAACAAAGTCCACTAAGAAGGAGTGTCGCCGAGTCTTCAGGGAGTGGAGAGAAAAGAGGACTTCGTCCACTCAGCAGGGTCGAGTCTTATGGGCAGCTCTGAAATAAGAGGAAGGCTTGACTTCCTCTCCAGAAAGTATCTCTATAAATAGGTAAATTCGAGGAGATTTCCAGGTTAGACATTCTTATACTACAAACTTGATATACTTTAAACGAAATACACTTCTGATATTCTTTGAGAACTGATTTGATACATTAAGGAACTTGTGATCCTTATGTGATATTGATAAGCCCTATACTGACTTAGGCATCGGAGTGTCCACGCCGGACCCCCCTCCGGCGTGTTCCTTGCAGGTTCTTGAAGATTTCGAGTGAAGGCAGCACATTCGAAGCGATCATACATGTTCGAAGAGTAGGACATTTAATCCCGAGGATACGCAATCCTCTCGTGCAAATTTTGGCACATCAACTGGCGCCGTCTGTGTGAAAGAGTTGAAAGATTTTCTCACGAATTTCTATCCGTTCGAGCAAATGGGTGGCGGAAATAAAACATCTACTTCAGAAAAGAAGAATCTTCCAGGGGAAAATTCCCCTTTGCCAACTGATCCCCCACCGAGGGGAGGCCGAGGGAAGGATCCAGTTCATACTCCTTCTGGAGCAAATCCACCAGTGACGCCTAATACAGGCTTGGGAGAGGAAAATCATCCCCTCCCAATCGAAGAGGGAACCACAGGGAACATTGGAGCCCCAGAGTCCCAGATCGCGGATCCTCAGCGAGAGGATATTCCAGATTCAGGGCCACTCCTGATCTCTTCCGATCAATTGAATGCCCTCATCAAGCAAGCTGTAGAGAGAGCCTTCGCGGCTCAAAGAGATCGAGTTCCCAGAGCTGCACCAGGGAATCTGGAGATACCTACCCCGAGACCCCAGGAAGAGGCACCTGGAGCCTCCCAAGTGTTGTCCAAAGAAATGGGGATACGGGCAGAAGAAGACGATAAGGTGCCCTCCCGAGCGGAAAGAAGCATTCCCCTTCGGAATACAAGAAGGAATGCAGATTTGGCACCCCGAGAGACAGAGCTCCCTGAAGCAGAAGAAAGCACCGACGATACCTACGGAGGGCCAGTTAGCGACCAAATACTAGCCCTACAGAAGGAGATGAGAGATATGAGAAAACAAATGAATAATCGAGCGAGTAGATCCTCTTATATTTCTAGATGTCAGTTCTCTCCTAACATATTACAGGATGAACTACCATTCAATTTTAAGCCCCTCAATTTTGAGTACGATGGTACGACAGACCCCTATGAACACCTAATAAGGTTCGAGAACGTCGCGTTATTACACCGCTACGGAGATGGAATCAAGTGCAGGGTGTTCCTGACCACCCTAACACAAGCGGCACAGCAGTGGTTCACTCAATTGGAACCCAATACAATCCGATCCTGGGAGGAATTCAATGAGTTATTTCTCCATCAATTTGCAAGTGCTCGGAGGCAGCCGCGGGCCACTTTGACCCTCTTCAATCTGAGGCAGGGGGAGAACGAAAGTTTAAGAGCTTTTCTCCGGAGATTCAATCAGGCAGCTCTGGAGGTCCCTACAGCCTCTCCGGAGGTGAAGATCAACGCTCTTACTAACGGATTAAGGGATGGAGACTTCTTCTCCTCCCTAGCTAAGAAGCCGGTTAAGAACTTTGATGAGTTGCTACATAGAGCAGAGAAGTACCTCACCCTGGAGGAGGTTCGGAAAGCCAAGAGATTGGAGACTAGGCCCCCAGATCGAGAGAGAAGAAGAGAGGGCCCCTCCAGACGTTCCAGTCCAGAGGTCTCTCAGACCTCCGGGTCACCAAAAGATAGTAATCCATCTGGAGGTACGAGGCACAGTATTCAGGACCCCGAGGTCCAGAATCAGAACTTGGAGGTATGAGGAAGAGTATTTAGGGCCTCGAGGTCCAAAATCTAAACGCGGGAGTACGAAGCAGAGATATGATAAATGCATTGGTACTACAGGTTAGTACATGTGTTTGATAGAGTCTAAAGTATTAGATCTTTTATAGTAATTTGATATTGCTATGAGCATATTTTAATGATATTGACATATATGACACAAACTTTTCCAATGAATTAAGCATGATTCTCCTAAGCTTACATGATTGATACTCTAGAAACAATCTTAGAATTGAGAATTACTTGAAATCGTAGAAGCATGGGTAAGCAATTCACATGTTGAGTCTTTTGATTACTTTATGTGGTAGAATTAACGATTAGACGTTGATGATGATTAATGATTAGACGCGGATGATGATTATGATTTTGCACACGATTGACATGTTTCCATATTTTATATATAATTATGATTTTGCACACGATTAGACGTTGATGATGATTAATGATTAGACGCGGATGATGATTATGATTTTGCACACGATTAACATGTTTCCATATTTTAGATATAATTCATATTACAGACCGAACCTATCCAGGTTCTGGAGGACCTCTGGGTAGGTTCAGAAGATTTCAGATTATAGATTAAGTCTACCCAAGTTCTGGAGGACCTCTGGATAGGTTCAGAAGATTTCAGATTATAGATTAAGTCTACCCAAGTTCTGGAGGACCTCTGGGTAGGTTCAGAAGATTTCAGATTACAGATTAAGTCTATCCAAGCTCTGGAGGATCTCTGGATAGGTTCAGAAGATTTCAGATTACAGATTAAGTCTATCCAAGCTCTGGAGGATCTCTGGATAGGTTCAGAAGATTTCAGATTATAGGTTGATTCTATCCAAGTCCTGGAGGATTTAGGGATAAGCTCAAAAATGGAAAGTGAAGATTAAGCCTATTTAGGTCCCTGAGATTAAGGCCAATAGCCCTAAACAGACAAAATGATAAGTCCGAAAACTAGAGTGGGTGAGAGGAGGATTGATTACCTGAAGCGGGTAGAGAATTTGAGAATCTTCAGAGCCGAAAAATATCTCACCCTGGAAGAGGTGAGGCAATCCAAGAAGCTGGAGGTGAAACCAGCTAGTGGAGAGAGGAAGAGAGAATCTACAGCAGGGAGGTCCAGCCTAGAAGCTTCCCGAAACTCTGGAGGAACAGGGAACCGCAATGCTGCGGGAGGATACTGATCTGGGCCTCGAGGGAGGTTTTAGAAATATACCCAACTGAGATTGGAACCTACAGAGGTTTTGGAGGTTGCTGGAGATCATCCAGATCTGAAATTCCCTTATTTCATATTTAAATTATATAATTGAAGCTTATGAAGCTTATCTGAGCACTCGAAAGCCTGTGTTGGAGGCCCCTTTTTCTTTTTGGTGTATCTTTACAGGATCAATTCGGGATTGATATACGAGTAAACCTGGAGAACCTAGAGGTCCTGGAGGAGACCGAAAGAGCAGGGAACTATGGAGAACCAAACGAGTAGCTGGATTATGATACTCAGCCTGCTATGGTGCTGACTCCCAAATATCGATACCACCGGTTAGTACAAAATTTGATAAAGCTAAAAAAGGTTAGATCTTTTATGCTAACGTGATTTTATAATGAGTATGTCATGATGAGTGTGACATGAATAAGCTATGATATTCGTTGATTCAATATTGTTATAAGTATGTCATTATGAGATTGATATGCGTATCATACTTTGTATTCCCTAAATCAAGTACGACCCTCCTACTTTTACATGATTATTATGTCTAGACGCTCTAGATGTGATGTTAAAATTTGAAAATTGACTTGAGATACTAGAGAGCATGAGTAGCACGTTGAGTTTATGTGGTTATTATATGCTCTAGAATCCATGACTAAGGACTAATAATGATTCGTGACTTCAGAATGTGGGGCTAACATACTTATCTATGAATTTTGTATGATTGACATGCCTCAATATTCTAGATGTGACTTCAGATTTCAGATTAAGCTTGTATGATTGAAGCTCCACCGAGCCTAGCTGCTGAAGCTGACCAAACCCTCCCCAGGGTGCTGAAATTTGATATTCAAAAGTTGAGAAGAGCTGAATAAAGGACCAGCCCCTGCAGCTTCTGGAGAAGCTCGAGCTTTGCGGTTAAGATACTACATCTTGGGTGGCCAATTATACAAACGATCATTGACCCATCCCTATCTAAGATGTCTCCCGAAGGAGATTACGTGATAAAAGAAACCCATGAAGGATGTCATGAGGGCTACAAGGCTACTGTAAAGAAGGATATACCCAAGAGTCGATCTATTAGGTGATTAAGATCATCTAGGGTGTTGAGATGCGATATTCGGAGACGAGCATGATGACGGACCTTGCAAATGCCTTACACTTCGATGCTTAAAGGGGGTGATGAAGGGTCTAGGCCTACTACCTCCGAGATGCTGATATGAAGCCACGTAAGTGAAAAGTGTATATTTTACTTTTTTACTTTAGATTTTACTTTGTAAAATGATATGAGTTACCTAGACGTAGTTGTTTAGAGCATAAATCCTCGAAGCATATGAGCATTTGCTAAAGCTTCAGAAATGATTGATTTGAGAAACGCTAAGGTAATTACTTAGGAGAATTTCGTGATTGAATCAAGAGAATGATTGAGAATTTAGGCATGGTTAAGAACGTGTTTTTGATTAGTGATGAGTCTAATTTTTTCTAAATTATGTTAAAAGGCATGTTTATCTTTGATGAATATTTGAAGATTTTATGAGATGTGATGGAAACATTTGGAGATTTTTGGAAACTTGTATGAGCACATATTTCCTAACAATTTAAGATATGATTCATAAGCATACTTTGAGCATCCTGAAACGCGTGAGGGCTAACCACCCTGAGTAGCCGGATGGCTAAGTTTGAAAATTAGGAGTGATGAAATGATGAAGGATCTGTAGATCACTGAGCATATATGAGATATGAGAATTCAAAAGGGAGAAACAATTAAAGGCCACGAGGTCGAGGGAAGCTAGAAAGTTCCTCACCCTACTCTAAATCCAAGCGGATTACTTGAACTTGAAAGGTCCTTATATGATCAACATCTTGAATTAAGAGTGAGAGACACTCAGAGGCCTAGAGGTCGAGGTGCTCCAGAGAGTCCTCATCCTACTCGAGACCCAAGTGGGTTACTGAAATGAAAAGATTTTTTGAATTAAAATCTTTTAAGAATAAGGGTGAGAAACACTCAGAGGCCTAGAGGCCGAGGTGCTCCAGAGAGCCCTCATCCTACTCGAGACCCAAGTGGGTTACTGAAATGAGAAGATTTTATGAATTAAAATATTTTAAGAATAAGAGTGAGAAACACTCAGAGGCCTAGAGGCCGAGGTGCTCCAGAGAGCCCTCATCTTACTTGAGACCCAAGTGGGTTAATGAAATGAGAAGATTTCTTGAATTAAAATCTTTTAAGAATAAGAGTGAGAAACACTCAGAGGCATAGAGGCCGAGGTGCTCCAGAGAGCCCTCATCCTACTCGAGACCCAAGTGGGTTACTGAAATGAGAAGATTTTTTGAATTAAAATCTTTTAACAATAAGGGTGAGAAACACTCAGAGGCCTAGAGGCCGAGGTGCTCCAGAGAGCCCTCATCCTACTCGAGACCCAAGTGGGTTACTGAAATGAGAAGATTTTATGAATTAAAATCTTTTAAGAATAAGAGTGAGAAACACTCAGAGGCCTAGTGGCCGAGGTGCTCCAGAGAGCCCTCATCTTACTTGAGACCCAAGTGGGTTAATGAAATGAGAAGATTTTATGAATTAAAATCTTTTAAGAATAAGAGTGAGAAACACTCAGAGGCCTAGAGGCCGAGGTGCTCCAGAGAAGCCCTCACCATATTTGAGACCCAGAAGGGTTAATCAATGAAATGAGAAGATTTTATGAATTAAAATCTTTTAAGAATAAGAGTGAGAAACACTCAGAGGCCTAGAGGCCGAGGTGCTCCAGAGAAGCCCTCACAATATTTGAGACCCAGAAGGGTTAATCAATGAAATGAGAAGATTTTATGAATTAAAATCTTTTAAGAATAAGAGTGAGAGACACTCAGAGGCCTAGAGGCCGAGGAGCTCCGGAGAGCCCTCATCATGCTTGAGACCCAAAAGGGTTATTCAATGAAAAGAAAGGTTTTATGAATCAAAATCTTCTGAGAATAAGAGTGAAAGACACTCGGAGGCCTAGAGGCCGAAGAGAGCTGGAGAGCTCCTCACCATACTTGAGACCCAAAATCTTTTGCCAAGAAAAGCTGGAGGGTTATTCCTCTAGCCCGAAACCCAAGAGAATTACTTCCCAAGAACTAAGATCTCTGGGGAACGAAAGGAAAAGATATGTAGAGGCCTAGAGGCCGAGGAAAACCCCCCGATATACTTAAAACTCATGGAGGAAAATATTTTCGAAATTTCCCTCTGGAGCTGGAATTATACACGTCTCTCCAGAAATGTCTCTGTGCTGGAATTACTTGAATTTTCTACTCTCACAAAAGATATCTCCCTTTTACGAGAGTAGGGGGGAGTAGATGATGCGGCCTAAAAATGTCACCTAATAAGGAGTCGACACGTGTATAAAAGATAAGGTCAAAGTGAAAGGATTGGATTGTGTAATACTCCCTGGATAGGGAATCCTCTCTAGAGGTGCCTCTGGAGAGAGCTTCGTCTGGAGAAGGGAAGCGAGAAGAATCAGTCTTGATATGAATTTATGGGCCGTAAATATAGGGGAATCCCGCCATTTTCGGTCTAGACTCGATAAAAGGAAGACCTTATCCTCCTTTATCTTAGGGAACAAAGTCCACTAAGAAGGAGTGTCGCCGAGTCTTCAGGGAGTGGAGAGAAAAGAGGACTTCGTCCACTCAGCAGGGCCGAGTCTTATGGGCAGCTCCGAAATAAGAGGAAGGCTTGACTTCCTCTCCAGAAAGTATCTCTATAAATAGGTAAATTCGAGGAGATTTCCAGGTTAGACATTCTTATACTACAAACTTGATATACTTTAAACGAAATACACTTCTGATATTCTTTGAGAACTGATTTGATACATTAAGGATCTTGTGATCCTTATGAGATATTGATAAGCCCTATACTGACTTAGGCATCGGAGTGTCCACGCCGGACCCCCCTCCGGCGTGTTCCTTGCAGGTTCTTGAAGATTTCGAGTGAAGGCAGCACATTCGAAGCGATCATACATGTTCGAAGAGTAGGACATTTAATCCCGAGGATACGCAATCCTCTCGTGCAAATTTTGGCACATCAATCATGAATGAGATAAACTCTCTTGGCAAGTTCTATGCCAAAAGAGAGGTTGCTTTGAAGATCCTGAGAAGTCTCACATCCAAGAGGGACATATACTCTGTCATGATGCAAAACACTAGCAATCTTGACAACATGCCCATGCAGCAAGTGTTCTCTGAACTCAAAGCATATGAGTTTGATCTGAATTGAAAGAAAGTGCATGATGAGCCATCCTCTTCAAGCAAAGGTGTTGCTTTCAAAGCTGCTGAAACAGAAAAGAAGAGTACTCAAAGATCCTCTCAATCTGTTTCAAAATCTGAAATGAAGGAGGAGCTGGCACTCATGGCAAGAAGATTTGAGAAGCTCAACTCCAGATTTGGTAGATACAAGAAGTTCTACCAAGACAACAGAACCAGAAGGAGATTCAGCTCTCCTGACAACAAATCAGAGGACAAAGTCTCTGATGAGAAGAAAGAAGAAAGATATGCTGACAGAAAGAAGTACAGCAAAGCTGAACCATCATCATCAAGGAGGAAGGAGTCCTCAAGGAAGAAGAATGATGATGAAGATGTGTGTTACAACTGCAAGAAAAAGGGTCACTTTCAGTATGATTGTCCAGACCTGAGTGCAAAAGAAAGAAAAGAAAGGCAGAACAAAAGAGACAAGAGGCTGAACAACAGAAAGGCCATGATAGCTGGGGAATCAGCAAGTGAAAAGAAGTGTCTACTCTTCTGATGATGGATTGTTCTCCAACAGTGACAGTGATGATGACTGTCAAATGGCATTTGAAAATGAAGAGGTATGTTCATCTTCTAATTCTTCTAATAACACACATGAGTCTAGTGAAATCCACTTGAAACTCAACTTTGGAAAGTTACTTGAGGATTTCACCAGGCTACAAGAAGTATGCAATATGGCACTGAGAGAAAATGAGCTACTGAATTCTAAAGTTCAAACTCCCAACCTTCCTGAACCAGAGTTTGACTTTAAATGGAAGTAAATCAACCACTGATCAAGGATAAAGGTAAAGGAATTTTTATACCAACTCAAGTAAACAATGTCCCTAAACCCATACCTAAGGAAAAGGTTAAAGGCATTGCTTACAGAAGGAATGAGGTTCAGAAAGGTAGAACCAATGGAAGGTCAACCTATCTGAATTCTCATCAGTGGAGTTGTCCAAAATCTGTTCATAAAAGGTCAACTCAAATGAGGCAACCTCAGCTGAATGGATTAAGGCCCAACCCCTCTGATAGGTATAAAAACTTCAGGAAGCCTGGACCTTACATGCCAAAAGCAAAAGGCCATCCATACCCCCATCCTCAAAGGTCTTACCAAGCTGCACCTAAGTCTAGTAACTTCAGGAGAAATGTCCCAAAGAAACCAAGTCAAAGGGTAAGACTGTGTATGTAGATGTAAATGGAAACCAAGTCAGTCACTTTGAGTCAATCAGAGTAATTAGGCAGATTTGGGTTCCAAAAGGTACAGCTAACCCTCTAGGACCCAACACTCAAAGGGTACCTAAATTTTGACTTTGCAGGACTGCAAGGACCACAAGAAGAAGAGAAGCATCAACATGAAAACAGCATGGTACTTGGACAGTGGATGTTCAAGACACATGACTGGAAACAAAGAGCTTCTCTCAGAATTCATAGAAAAAGATGGTCCTTCAGTAACCTTTGGAGACAGCTCTCAAGGAATCACAAGAGGTTATGGTACATTAAACATTGGTAGTGTCAAAATTACTGATGTCTCATATGTCCTAGGCCTAAAATACAACTTGCTGTCTATAAGTCAAATATGTGATAAAGGATATAGTGTTGAATTTGCACCAAATGAATGTATTATCAAAAATAATTCAACACAACAGGTGCTACTAACAGGGGTGAGAAAGGGAAATGTCTATTTTGCAGATTGGAGCAAAACCCCTGAAACAGTTTGTCTTGTTGCCAAAAGCACAAGTGAGCAAAGCTGGCTGTGGCACAAAAGATTAAACCATCTGAACTTCAAAACCATCAACAAGATTGCAAGAAACTCTCTAGTTAAAGGGCTGCTTAATCAAGTGTTCACCAAAGAACATATATGCCAGCCATGTCAGGAAGGAAAGCAGATCAAAGCTTCTTTCAAAGGGAAGCCTGTCATCTCAACTGAGAGAGTTCTTCAACTACTGTATATGGATCTATTTGGGCCAATTATACCAGTAAGTATAAATGGAAGAAAATATGTTTTAGTTGTTGTTGATGATTTTTCCAGGTTCACTTGGGTAGTATTCTTGCTGAACAAAAAGGAGACCTAAGTCAAGCTACCTGAATTGATGATGAGATTGAGTAATGAAAAGGGCCTAAGCATTGTCAAGATCAGATCTGACAAAGGCACTGAATTCATAAACTCATACATCAATGAGTACTGCAGCAAGAATGACATCACTCATGAGACTTCAGCAGCAAGAACACCTCAACAAAATGGGGTAGCTGAAAGAAGGAACAGAACCTTGAAAGAGGCAGCAAGAACATTGATTGCTGAATCCAAACTGCCTAAAAGGTTCTGGGCTGAAGCCATTAGCACTGCATGTCACACTCAAAACAGGTCCTTAATCACCAAAGGACAAGGTAAAACCCCATATCAAATATGGAAAGGTAAATTGCCCACTGTTGCTTATTTTCACATATTTGGTTGTAAGTGTTTCATTCATAATAATGGGAAAGAGCAATTGAAAGCTTTTGACAACAAAGCTGATGAAGGAATATTTGTTGGATATTCACAAATCAGCAAAGCCTACAGAGTTTACAATTGCAAAACCTTTATTGTGGAAGAAATACCTCATGTTGTGTTTGATGAATCTATTAATGAGTTCAGGGATAGAAACCTGAATATTGATAAGATAACACAAAGAACAACCAGACTAAGGCTTCAAAGCAAGGAAACAGTGTTTGTAGATGTTGCCCAGCCTGAACTTGATGATAATCAAATACTGGACAACCTACCTGATGGCAATCAACCAGAAGTCAACCAACCTGAAGGTGAAATTGAACTGACTGACCCCATCCCAGTTCAAAACCAGGTAACAACTACTAATGAAGAAGCAGGCAATGCTGAGGTAGTAAATGGATCCAATATTCAAGGGGGAACCAATGAAAATGTCAATTTATCTGACAATGAGGACAATACCCCTGAATATGATCCTGAACTTGATCCTTCAATTAACTTTCCTGAATTTAATGAGTCTAGTGATCCAACCTCAGATGAGGACAATCATCCTGAAGGAATCAGGTCTAGAAGGACTTGGTTGCAAGACCACCCAACTAGCCTGATACTTGGTAATCCAAGTGAAGGGATCAAAACTAGAAGATTTCATGGAGAAAGTGCTTTGTTTTGTTGTTTCCTTTCAGAACAGGAACCAAAAGACATTGAGGAAGCACTACAAGACACCAACTGGATCATAGCCATGCAAGAAGAGCTGAACCAGTTCACCAGAAATGAAGTATGAGAGCTGGTAGATAGGCCAACTCGTCAAGATGTCATTGGAACCAAATGGGTGTTCAAAAATAAGAAAAATGAAAATGACATCATTGTGAGAAACAAAGCAAGACTGGTGGCCAAGGGATATTGTCAATCTGAAGGGATTGATTATGATGAGACTTTTGCTCCAGTGGCCAGACTTGAGGCAATCAGACTCTTCTTAGCATATGCAGCTCACATGAGATTCAAGGTGTATCAAATGGATGTGAAGAGTGCATTTCTCAATGGGGTCCTCAAAGAAGAAGTATATGTTGAACAGCCCCCAGGCTTTGAAGAAGGAGACAAGGTGTACAGATTGAAGAAAGCTCTCTATGGCTTAAAGCAAGCTCCAAGAGCTTGGTATGACACCTTATCACAGTTTCTTCTACATCATGGTTTTGTCAAAGGCACTGTTGACAGAACTTTGTTCAGAATCTGTGAAGGAGATGATATTTTGTTAGTCCAAATCTATGTGGATGACATTATATTTGGATCTCCAAATGAGAAGCTGTGTGAGAAGTTCTCCAAACTCATGCAGAGTAAATTCGAGATGTCCATGATGGGATTGATGAATTTCTTCTTAGGACTTCAAGTCACTCAATCTAAGAAAGGAATATTCATCAATCAGGCCAAGTATACAAGAGACATGATCAAAAAATTTGGATGTGCTACAAGCAAACCAGTCAGAATTCCTATGAATACTAACTAGAAAATGGATCCTGATGAAAGTGGAGAGTCAACAAACTCCACTAACTACAGAGGAACCATAGGATCCTTGCTATATCTCACTGCAAGTAGGCCTGATATCACATTTGCAGTTGGAGTTTGTGCAAGATTTCAAGCAAACCCAAAGAAGAGCCATCTTGATGCCGCCAAGAGAATCCTAAGATATCTCAAGGGATCTGAGAATCTTGGATTATGGTATCCAGCTGATGACAACATTGAGCTCACTGGATATTCAGATGCAGAATATGGAGGATGTAGAATTGACAGAAAGTCCACCTCTGGAACATGTCAATTCTTGGGCAGCAAGCTTATCTCATGGTTCTCCAAGAAGCAAAATACAGTAGCCACATCAACAACTGAAGAAGAATATGTAGCAGCTGGAAGTTGTTGTGCTCAGATACTTTGGCTCAGGCAACAACTTAGAGATTACAAAGTCATCACAAATGAAGTTCCAATATTCTGTGACAACAATAGTGCAATTGCCATTTCACAGAATCCAGTGCTACACACCAGATGCAAGCATGTTGATATCAAGCATCACTTCATAAGGGATCATGTGGAGAAGAAAGATATCAAGCTTGTCAAAATTCACACTGATAAGCAAAAAGCTGATATCTTGACTAAGCCATTAGCTGAAGCAAGGTTCTTGGAATTGTCAGCTGAATTGGGCTTACTTGATTCAGGAAAGATGGAGAAATGATGGAAGGATGCTCAATTGAAGGGGGAAGTTCATTAAGTTGAACTTCAGCAAGGTTGACCAACCTCACTGAAACTGTCTGCCAAACAGGGAAACTCAGCAAAGTTGTCCCTAAGGTATTCAGCAATGTTGGTCAGGGGATCTGTCCTAGTGGGACCCACTCAGCAACTTTGGGACTCACTCAGGCATATTGGTCAGACAATTTGACCTTCACAGAAATCAAAACACTTCTCAGGATGTTTGTCCGAGTAAATAGGATAATTATTGCTATTTTTAGCATTGATTAGACATTTAAAAGATTTCTTGGTCTAAGAGTAGGCCATTTTAGGATGGCGTGTGCTATTAAGATTTTGCCCCCAAAATGGCAAATCATCATTTAATGCAAAATCATGTTTAAGATTGCATTAATTACTGTGCCATCATCAACACCATTGATTAGCATGTAACCTTCATCAAACCGCCCCAAACCCACTACCCCTCAATATTCAATTGGTTTTTAACTTTATCCACCTTTACAAATTATTAACCAACGGTTAATAACTTTGCCTCATATATAAACTCTTCAGTTTTTATCTCCTTCCCCACGCACTCATACTTTCCAATTCTCAAGTTTTTGAAAACCTATCAACCTGCAAACTTCTCCAAAACCTACCCAATTCTCAAATTATCCATGGCTCCTAAAATCAAGAGAGAAGAACTTGTAGACTTCAATGATCCATCCTTGGACATTGACTTTGCATATCTCAGCAACACAAACTCTTTGTGGTTTGAGAAGCTGGTAGCTTTTGATAGCCCAGACAAAGAGGTTGAACCAGTCCTCCAATGGCTTAAGGAGGCAGGCCTTGAAAAGTTCTTAGGCACCAAGCCTGATTCTTGCCTGAATCCTTTCATGGCAGAATTCTTTGCCCATCTCAGATGGAAGGGCAAAAAGGGTGATGTATGCACCAAGCTGACTTATGTTGAGGAAGATGAAGATGAAGAAAGCCAACACACCATCATCTTCACTGCTGAGGATCTAGATGCCAGCTTTGGGCTACCTTCTAAAGGCCAAAATCCAGAAGTGTACAAAGAAGGAGAGGATCAGGACTTCTACTATCCATGGATGATAGTACCCAAAAAGTTAGTAAGTGCTCAGAACAAGAACACTTTAAAGCCAGTTTACAGGCACTTATTTGATTGTGTTGTGAAGAGCTTGTTGAGCCACTCTGGAAGTGTTGAACAAATCAGTATGCCAAAGTTAAGAGTGATGGCTGCTGTGATTAACTCTGCTAAAAAGAGAGTCAAGTTTGATTGGAAAAGTTTCATTCTGGACAAGATGATGAATGAAAAGTTCAAATTTAAGGAGGTGAAGCACCACAAGGTGGTGGTTGATGGGAGACTCCAGTTTTGCACAAGAGCTAGCTTGCTCTTAGAAAGATTTGCTCACTACACCCACCTTCAAGCAAAGCCAAAGCCTTTTCCAGCTCAAAAGGTGATGTTCAGGAAGATGTCTTCTAAGACAGAAAAGAGGAAGCAAGATGCAGCTTCAAAGAAAGCAGTTGTTGTTGTACCAGCAACCAGAGCCTCTCCAAGAAAAAGAAAAGCTCAACCTGTGAAAGCTCAGCCAAAGATGAAGAAGATGAAGAAGATTCTGAGTGAATCTTCCCCAGAAAGCCAATCTAGAAGTGGAGATGCCACTTCTGAGGAGATTGAGAATGTTGCTGAAGAATGAGTCAACCCCCCTGAAGAAGGTGAAGAATTCAGAGAGGTTGTCCCCTTGCAACCTGAGACTGTAACAGAGTTTAGGGACCTTGATAAGCCAACAAGGTCAGAAAGAAGAAGAAGAATAATCAAAACTTCTTAGAAGCAGAAGTTGATGGAGGAGGAGAAGAAAAAGAAGGAATTTCTCAAGGAGATTAGATAGGCAAGTATGTCTAACTCCAAGTCCAAATCAAAGCCCAACAGCCCTGAAGCCAACTCTCCTGATATTCAATCTCAAAGAATATCTCCATCAAGGCATGAAGAAGAGGAGTGCAAGACTCCTGAAGATGCCCCAATTGTTGCAAAGAAAGTTTACTCTCTTGAAGGTGCTCCTGACAGATCAGGTATTGATGTGCTGGCTGATTTAGTCAATCTTGAAGATAGACCATTCTCCCCACTTGATCCAAGACTTCTTTCCTACACCAAACTTCTTGAAACTGTTCTTCAAGAAGGTGATCAAGTTGTTTATCTACCCATTCCAGCCATTCCAATAACCTCCTCAGGAACATTGCTCTCTAAAGCACCTGAGTCCCAAATTGTCTTAAGCTCATCTGAACCCAATCCTTCTGAACCCAACCTATCTGAGCCCCAGCCCAACCTACCTGAATCCCAATCCAACCCCCCTGAATCTCAAGCAAACTCCTTTGATGGAGATGGAAGTGAAGAAGAATACACATATGAGGGGATGCTAAGGCAGATTGCCAAGGCCAATGTGGATGAATTGTATCCAGGATTGAAGGATTATCCTAGGCTGCAACAATAGTTCTATGATCTCAGAACACTTGTTGAGATCAAGGATAGAACTATGGTGGAAATAGCTCAGGCTATTCAGGATAAAGGAGCTAGTTGGTGGCAGGTTGAAGAAAATAGGCTTTTACATTTTGCAAATATAAAGAAGTCCAGTGTGTTGACCACTGAGGCCTTGTTTTGCACCATTGTTCATGAAAAGGTGCTTGCTGAGAGAGAAAGAATTGCACAAGGAATCAAGCATTCTGATAGCACCTCAGATGACAATGATGATGATGATGATAACACCAATCCCAACCCTACTGGCCTCAATTCTGCTCAGGTACATTACTTGACCTATCATTCTGTTAAGGACTCTGATCATTCAGAGGAGTTGACCAAAGATGGTGACTCAGTCCAAGATGCATTGGCCAAGGATGGTTCTTCTGAACCTGAGGCACAGTTTGACAATGTTGAGATTTCCATGGGAGAAGCTGGTTTGGCTAAAGCCTCATCAATGTCAGGACAGTTGGACATTGACCAGCCTTTAGTCATTCAGGATGACTCAGTGGCCTTGGGATGCCCAAGCACTGTGATCTCCCTACAACTGCCCTCTGTGGATCCTGTTGAGGATATGGAGGTGTCAGGTTTAGGAATGGAAGGAGTAGAAAAGGATGATAGAATTGAAAAATCAGAGGGAGATGATGAGGATTGTGTGATCACTGGTAGCTTGAGTGCACCATAAATAGAGGGAGAAGAAGTAGAAATATTGGGTGCAGCCCAATATGAGCGTCAGGCTATTCTTCAAGTCAAATCTGAACTTGATGAATCCCTTGGTGAAAGGAGGCCTGATTCTCCAATGAATGTGAGTCCATCTGGTATGAATGAAGAAGAAAAGAAACTAGTTGAAAATGAGAGTATAGGTGCTGATGTATCAGACCTATTGGGAGAAGAAAAGAATGAGGGTGTTGAGGGATATTTTACTAACACTCTTAGTTTTGCAGATTCTGTTGCTGTTACCATTGAACAAACTTTTGCAGATGCTTCCCTCACAGATATTCCAGTTGATGCTGATATAAACCTTGAAGCAGTCTCAGCAAATGTGTCCACCTTAAACAAAATGTCCTTTGAGAAAGCCAATGCCACTAAGGCTGGCTTACAGATTGCTACTCAGACTACAACCATCATTGAAGAGCAATCACAGAAGTTGGACACACTGGTCAGGGAAGTTGGGAAAGCACATGCTGCAACAGTAGACACCCTTGATGACCAAGGCAAAACTCTAGCCTCTGTGGAGATGAGGCTAACTGGTTCAGAGGAAGTGATCTTGCCAACCTTGGATGCAAGAATTTGTGGTGTTGAAATTGGACTGCAAACAGTTTCAACAGAGGTAACCAAGGCAAAGAATGCAATGAGAAAATTCACAAATTCAGTAAAGAAAGAGCAGCAAGGTCTCAAAGATCTGTACAAGCACAATGTGAGAGCTTTGAGAAAAACAATCAAAGATGCCTTAAGACAGAGGACAGCAGCTCAAAGAAAGAAGGCTGAAGAATTGAAAGCTGCATGGTGAAGGAAGCTGCAGAAAAGTTCACTGTTGAACTGATGGCCAAAGTGTCTGATCAAGTTGTGGCCAACCTCACTGATCAACTGCAAGCCAAACTTGATCAATCACTGAAAGCCACACTGGATGCCATTGTTGCTCAGAAAATGAAGCCTGTCCACACATTCTTGAGCATGGCTGATGACAAGATGCAAAACATTCATGATGAGAATGTTTATTTGCTGCAGGAGTTGAAGTCCCTCACTCAAGCCCACTCACATCTCTCAGTCTCTATGAGTGAGTTGAAGCCCCAATGTTTTGATAATGCCAAAAAGGAGGAAAGAGAGAGAGCTAGGGCAAAGGGAACCTTGGTGATTGGTGAATCCAGAGGAAAAGAGAAGGTCCCTGAAGTTGAGGAGGAGAAAGAAAAAGACATTGGGAAAGGCAAAGGCCTAATGAACATTGAAAATTTGACTGAGGAAGAGGAAATCCAGATTGTTGTCAAGGAGTCCATGATGTCAGCAATGGAAAGTCAGGCAAGAAGGCTTCAGAGACCTAGTGGTGAGTCTGCAGGCCTTGACCCCAAAGAGAAGGTTGCTGAAGTAAGGGGGAAGGTGACAAGAGCATCTGAAAGAAAGAGAAAGGAATTGCAAGCCTTCAATGAATTCCCAACCAGCCTGACTCTGCCATCAGAATTCCAGTCTGAAGAAACAACTCCGGTGAGGCAGTCTAAGAGGTTGAAGAAAGCAGCCGAGCTGCCTGTTATCGAAGAAGAAGATGTTGAAGAAGAAGTACAGGACAGAGAGCCTGAAGTTAATGTGCCAAAGCTTGCTGATAATCCTTCTAAGCTGTTTGAAGAAGGATTTGGAAAGGATCCTGAGACATAGGAGAAGCTAGCTCTTCAAAGAGCTAAAGAAAGAATGGATCAGTTGGTTGAGGCCAACAAGGCAAGAGATGAGAGGAGGGAAAACTTCAAAGCTCCAAGAAGGAAGGCTTCTTACAGAAGACTCAAACCACATATTCTGCAAAGATGGGACACTCAGTACCCTCACCATGATAAGTGGGTGCCAATCTCACTGAATGATGCATGGGAGGAGGCCAAGAGAAGCTTTGTGTATGACTTCTATGTCATAGGGAAATGGCTTGAAGAGAGTGTAGATGAAGTCTTTGTGCAGTTCATGTTTGAGAACCATAGGGACCTATACCAGAAGCTGTTTGCAGCAGCTGAGATGGCAGGAATTGAGTTCAAGGCCCCTGGTCCTATTCTGTACATGCCTCCAAAATTCAATGGGAACCTTATTGATGAGGGAAAGATTTTGGAGGAGTTCATCTCAATCATGAGGATGGAAAAGACGAAGCCTGGCCCTAAAGGATCCAAAAAGGATATTTGGGAGTTGAAGAAGAGGGTCTGGGCTCAGTATGGCATTGCTCCTCAAGATGATGGATCTCTCTGAAGGATAAGCTCATTCCTTCCCTCTCTATGTGTTTTATGATTTTAATGATTGTTGTTATCTTGTTTCAGTTGTATTAGTCTAGTGAGTCCTTTTTATTTTCTGATCTGTAATGCTCTTTGATTTATTTGAAAGGATCACTATGTTTCTATCAAGAGATAACAACTCATTATCTCAACTAACCTAACATGACATATTTACTTGATTTATTGTGCTAACAGTTTCTTTCAGGAAAGTTGACCAGATCACTCACCCTGAAGGTAAAGTCTAGTATAAGTCAAGTTCCCTTTGTAATAGGTTTTGGCATCATAAAAAAGGGGGAAATTGTTGGGAATAAAATGATTTTGATTTAGATACCAAAACCCCTGATTGATGATGTTCAGATTAGTTGAGATACACTCAAGTGAGATCAGATTAGTTGTCTTAGGATACTTGAGTAAGTGTAGAAATGCTTAAGTCTAAAATCTCATAAATGTTGTGAGATTTATAGTTCAGGATAGTTGTCCAAAGCTGAAATGTTAGGCAGCTTGATAAGTATTAAGTCTCTAGGCCAAAGCTGCTGAGCTCTTACAAGACAAGCTCACTGAGTGGACAACATGGCTGAAAGGATCAAAGAATGATAAGGCAAGGACTGTTGCACTGATAAGAACTGCATCTGATCAATCAAAGTGCCAATGATCAAGTGCATTGAATGCTAGGGTCACAAAAGACACATTCAATGAAGCATTTATTGCCAATCAAGCCTGAACCAAGCATTGAAGACTTAGAGCATTAAAGACAGAAGCATTGAATGAATGTTGGAACATTCTAAAGTTGCAGCAGGAATGTTCAGGGAAGTTGTCCCATCTGACTGTTGGTTGAGTGTAGAGTTTGCCACAAATCAACCTTGGGAAATGTGCATATTTGGAATCTGACACAAGTCATCTCAGCCGCATTTCTCAGAAGTCAACACATTCATTCTAGCAACCATTGAAGAAGCTTTTACACAGTGGATAAAAGGATGCCAAGCTTCATAGCCGTTTCAATGGTGCTGCAAATAGACAAGTTTGAATTGTTATCCCTCCAACGGTTAGTTGTTCAAATTTGCATATAAATATAGAAGTGATCAAAGGATTCAAACGATCGATCCAACTACTTGCTATCAACCTACCATCAAGCAAATCGAAGGAAACCAAGCTGTTCTTCAGAATCCCAAGTTTCCTGAATCACTTCAATTAGCTAAGCCAATCTTTGTAAACATCCAAAGCTTAGCATTGAGATATCCTAAGCCTTTACACTGCTCTTATTGTAAAGGATATCTCTACTAGTTGGAACCAAACCTCAAACCCTTATCTCATTAAGTGAAAAGAGAGTTTGTTGTAGAAGTGAGGAGTTAAGGACTGTTAGTGTGAAACACAGTCTTAACTCAGAGAGATTGAGCATTAGGACTCAGATTATCCTAGGGATCAAAGCACTAGGAGAGTGTTGTTGATCAGTGCACCTTGGCACTATAAAACAAGCTAATTCCATTGTGAAGGAATTATCCTGTTCAATCAGGGAAAGTGGATGTAGGAGCTTGAGTCTCTGAACCACTATAAATTGTGTGCCATTTACTTACTGCCTTTATTATTCACTTACATTCAAACATATTTCAAAGAGCAAAACTCAGTATGTTAAGAAAAACTGTTTTGGACAAAGTCCCTGATAACTGTGTTTTTCAGAAATCAACTTGGAGTATTTCTTTGAGTCAAAGGCCAACCACATTCCGCACTTAGCAACTCTTTTAGATATTTAGCCAACTGATCAATTAATAGTAATCAGTGGGACAAGTATCTATCAAAGTTCACACTCAGGCTAGTTGTGAGACAACCTGCCTGATAAGACCAGTTTGTTAAAAAGAAAAGAATTTGCATACATAAGTGCATTCCCCCCCCCATACACTTGTGTTATACTCCACCAAGGACTATATTTTTATCCTCACCCACCAACCGAGAACTTGGAAGGAAACCAAGTAAAGGTTTATCGAGGAACCACTCTCCGGGTCCTCGTATTCTGAGTTTGTTGGGATATGAATATCCTTAGTTTAGTTTTGATAAACCAAATCAATCATGTAATAGGATAAGTTGTATTGTATAGACAACTTTATTATACATCTTGTAATAGATAGGACTCTGGTTAGAAGAGAAGACATGTCAATGCTCAAGAAGAGAAGAGAAGACCAAGACCAGAAGTCATCTTACATCAGCTGAGTAGAAGTCGTCTTACATCAGCTGAGTAGAAGTCATCTTACAACCAGCTGAGTAAAGACAGCAGAGTAAAGACAGCAGCTGAGAAGAAACAGCAGCTGTGTAAAGCCAGCAGAGTAAACACAGCAGCTGAGAAGAAACAGCAGTTGTGTAAAGCCAGCTGAGTAAAGACAGCAGAGTAAAGACAGCAGCTGAGAAGAAACAGCAGTTGTGTAAAGTCAGTTGAGTAAAGACAGCTGAGTAAAGCCAGCAGAGTAGAAGTCTTCTTACCAGCAGAGTAGAAGTCTTCTTACCAGCAGAGTGAAGTCTTCTTACCAGCAGAGTGAAGTCTTCTTACCAGCAGAGTAGAAGTCTTCTTACCAGCAGAGTGAAGTCTTCTTACCAGCAGAGTGAAGTCTTCTTACCAGCAGAGTAGAAGTCTTCTTACTCAATTAAAGGAAGGCCAATCAGAGTTGAAGTCAAGGATTGACAAGATACGCACAAGAAAGGAAAGTCAAAGATATGATTGAAATTACATGACAATGGTAATATTCAATCATATCAAATCAAGAGATTGGCAATTCTCGAATTAGTGGAGATTTGAATTGCTATCATCCAACGGTAACATTCAAACATCAACACTATATAAATGAGTCCATACATCATTGGGAACGAGAAGAGGTGTGAGATGCAGAGGTCGAGCAAAGTGCTTAAAGTCCAGAAATAAGAAGAGCTCAAGAAGATGATTCATGAAGATTCAACACGCATCACCTCATCCCCAGTGAGTGAACTCATACCATCTAAGCCAGTGCAACCACTCATATATATCCATAGCTTAGAGAGAATTTCCCAATCCTAGCATGAGGCTAAAACAGATTGTAAGGGAAATTCTCACCTAGTTCATATACACAAAACCCACCTTCTACCATAAAACCTTAGAAGTCAAGTTGAGTGTTTATCACTGTAAAGAGTCCAAGTGCTCTATAATCACTTGTGGAATGCAAGTGCAAGTGCTTACAATCACTTGTGGGGGAAGTGCAAGTGCTTACAATCACTTGTGGAGACCGTAGCCGTTAGGACCGCTCAGATCTCAAAGTCCAACCCTTGGGACTATAAAGGACAAGGCCCTTGTAATTTGTGGTAAATTAAAGGGATTAAACATCACGTGTGGACGTGAGAGTGGACGTAGGAACGTATATCCGAACCACTATAAATGAAAGTGTTATTTACATTTCTGCACTTTACATTTCAAGTCTTTTCATACATATTTGTGCATAAACTATTTTACACACTGTATTTATTTAAATAGGCGAGTATAATATTTATGGGCACACTACAATTCCGCACTTAACTCCGATAAGTAATTAATCAGTCGACTAACTAGTCCTAGGCCCCTAGTGAAATCAACGGACTAGTTACTTTGAAGAGTTAGTTTATTTTCCACACAATCAGCAGACATCAAGTCAGCTGATCTTACACTCGTCTCAGGGACCAACAAGTGGTATCAGAGCCGTGTGTTCAAAAGACCATTGCTTTGAATTTTTGATTTTCGAAAATCTGCACTTTTTCTGTTATTTTCAGAATTTAGCGTGTGAGTACACTTTTTAAAGTAGAATTGATATTTTGAATCGAACTCACGTGTAATGCTTTTTGGCCAAATTCCATCGTTTGAGCCATCAAAAACACGTTTTACTGTTTTCAATGGTCACCCGAATAGATCCATTTTTGAAAAACTGTTTTGCATGCACTTTTGTTTTCATAAAAATCATACTTGCATGTATTTGGATTATTGTGTGTTAAGAACAGGTCAACAACTAAGGGAGAACTTCAGTTCAACTGAGTTCTAGCCCTATCTGGATTTACACGCGTATGAGCAAGAAGAGGAGATCAAGATGATCAAGTTGTTAGAAGACCTGAAGGCAAGAAGAGCTTAATTGGAAGTCGTCTGATTTGCAACATATCAGCTGAAGAGTAGATAAGAAGACCTTTGTAATAGCTGATTAGGTGAGTCCGTGCTTGTAAAGTGCAATATTAATAAAACTCATCTTTTTAGCTTTTGGAGATAACATCTAGTTATCTCATCTGATGACAACTTCTCATTGTCCTCATACAAAAGCCTTCTATTTTTACTCTTCTGCACTATCTTATGGACTCTAGTACTGTCTATTCTTTATTGCTTCAGTTTAGTGTTAGATGATTTGGTTATATCAAAAAGGGGGAAATTGTTGGGATATGAATATCCTTAGTTTAGTTTTGATAAACCAAATCAATCATGTAATAGGATAAGTTGTATTGTATAGACAACTTTATTATACATCTTGTAATAGATAGGACTCTGGTTAGAAGAGAAGACATGTCAATGCTCAAGAAGAGAAGAGAAGACCAAGACCAGAAGTCATCTTACATCAGCTGAGTAGAAGTCGTCTTACATCAGCTGAGTAGAAGTCATCTTACAACCAGCTGAGTAAAGACAGCAGAGTAAAGACAGCAGCTGAGAAGAAACAGCATCTGTGTAAAGCCAGCAGAGTAAAGACAGCAGCTGAGAAGAAACAGCAGCTGTGTAAAGCCAGCTGAGTAAAGACAGCAGAGTAAAGACAGCAGCTGAGAAGAAACAGCAGCTGTGTAAAGTCAGCTGAGTAAAGACAGCTGAGTAAAGCCAGTAGAGTAGAAGTCTTCTTACCAGCAGAGTAGAAGTCTTCTTACCAGCAGAGTGAAGTCTTCTTACCAGCAGAGTGAAGTCTTCTTACCAGCAGAGTAGAAGTCTTCTTACCAGCAGAGTGAAGTCTTCTTACCAGCAGAGTGAAGTCTTCTTACCAGCAGAGTAGAAGTCTTCTTACTCAATTAAAGGAAGGCCAATCAGAGTTGAAGTCAAGGATTGACAAGATACACACAAGAAAGGAAAGTCAAAGATATGATTGAAATTACATGACAATGGTAATATTCAATCATATCAAATCAAGAGATTGGCAATTCCCGAATTAGTGGAGATTTGAATTGCTATCATCCAACGGTAACATTCAAACATCAACACTATATAAATGAGTCCATACATCATTGGGAACGAGAAGAGGTGTGAGATGCAGAGGTCGAGCAAAGTGCTTAAAGTCCAGAAATAAGAAGAGCTCAAGAAGATCATTCATGAAGATTCAACACGCATCACCTCATCCCCAGTGAGTGAACTCATACCATCTAAGCCAATGCAACCACTCATATATATCCATAGCTTAGAGAGAATTTCCCAATCCTAGCATGAGGCTAAAACAGATTGTAAGGGAAATTCTCACCTAGTTCATATACACAAAACCCACCTTCTACCATAAAACCTTAGAAGTCAAGTTGAGTGTTTATCACTGTAAAGAGTCCAAGTGCTCTATAATCACTTGTGGAGTGCAAGTGCAAGTGCTTACAATCACTTGTGGGGGAAGTGCAAGTTCTTACAATCACTTGTGGAGACCGTAGCCGTTAGGACCGCTCAGATCTCAAAGTCCTACCCTTGGGACTATAAAGGACAAGGCCCTTGTAATTTGTGGTAAATTAAAGGGATTAAACATCACGTGTGGACGTGAGAGTGGACGTAGGAACGTATATCCGAACCACTATAAATCAAAGTGTTATTTACATTTCTGCACTTTACATTTCAAGTCTTTTCATACATATTTGTGCGTAAACTGTTTTACACACTGTATTTAATTAAATAGACGAGTATAATATTTATGGGCACACTACAATTCCGCACTTAACTCCGATAAGTAATTAATCAGTCGACTAACTAGTCCTAGGCCCCTAGTGAAATCAACGGACTAGTTACTTTGAAGAGTTAGTTTATTTTCCACACAATCAGCAGACATCAAGTCAGCTGATCTTACACTCGTCTCAGGGACCAACAAGTGGTATCAGAGCCGTGTGTTCAAAAGACCATTGCTTTGAATTTTTGATTTTCGAAAATCTGCACTTTTTCTGTTATTTTCAGAATTTAGCGTGTGAGTACACTTTTTAAAGTAGAATTGATATTTTGAATCGAACTCACGTGTAATGCTTTTTGGCCAAATTCCATCGTTTGAGCCATCAAAAACACGTTTTACTGTTTTCAATGGTCACCTGAATAGATCCATTTTTGAAAAACTGTTTTGCATGCACTTTTGTTTTCATAAAAATCATACTTGCATGTATTTGGATTATTGTGTGTTAAGAACAGGTCAACAACTAAGGGGGAACTTCAGTTCAACTGAGTTCTAGCCCTATCTGGATTTACACGCGTATGAGCAAGAAGAGGAGATCAAGATGATCAAGTTGTTAGAAGACCTGAAGGCAAGAAGAGCTTAATTGGAAGTCGTCTGATTTACAACATATCAGCTGAAGAGTAGATAAGAAGACCTTTGTAATAGCTGATTAGGTGAGTCTGTGCTTGTAAAGTGCAATATTAATAAAACTCATCTTTTTAGCTTTTGGAGATAACATCTAGTTTTCTCATCTGATGACAACTTCTCATTGTCCTCATACAAAAGCCTTCTATTTTTACTCTTCTGCACTATTATATGGACTCTAGCACTGTCTGTTCTTTATTGCTTCAGTTTAGTGTTAGATGATTTGGTTATATCAAAAAGGGGGAAATTGTTGGGATATGAATATCCTTAGTTTAGTTTTGATAAACCAAATCAATCATGTAATAGGATAAGTTGTATTGTATAGACAACTTTATTATACATCTTGTAATAGATAGGACTCTGGTTAGAAGAGAAGACATGTCAATGCTCAAGAAGAGAAGAGAAGACCAAGACCAGAAGTCATCTTACATCAGTTGAGTAGAAGTCGTCTTACATCAGCTGAGTAGAAGTCATCTTACAACCAGCTGAGTAAAGACAGCAGAGTAAAGACAGCAGCTGAGAAGAAACAGCAGCTGTGTAAAGCCAGCAGAGTAAAGACAGCAGCTGAGAAGAAACAGCAGCTGTGTAAAGCCAGCTGAGTAAAGACAGCAGAGTAAAGACAGCAGCTGAGAAGAAACAGCAGCTGTGTAAAGTCAGCTGAGTAAAGACAGCTGAGTAAAGCCAGCAGAGTAGAAGTCTTCTTACCAGCAGAGTAGAAGTCTTCTTACCAGCAGAGTGAAGTCTTCTTACCAGCAGAGTAGAAGTCTTCTTACTCAATTAAAGGAAGGCCAATCAGAGTTGAAGTCAAGGATTGACAAGATACGCACAAGAAAGGAAAGTCAAAGATATGATTGAAATTACATGACAATGGTAATATTCAATCATATCAAATCAAGAGATTGGCAATTCCCGAATTAGTGGAGATTTGAATTGCTATCATCCAACGGTAACATTCAAACATCAACACTATATAAATGAGTCCATACATCATTGGGAACGAGAAGAGGTGTGAGATGCAGAGGTCGAGCAAAGTGCTTAAAGTCCAGAAATAAGAAGAGCTCAAGAAGATGATTCATGAAGATTCAACACGCATCACCTCATCCCCAGTGAGTGAACTCATACCATCTAAGCCAGTGCAACCACTCATATATATCCATAGCTTAGAGAGAATTTCCCAATCCTAGCATGAGGCTAAAACAGATTGTAAGGGAAATTCTCACCTAGTTCATATACACAAAACCCACATTCTACCATAAAACCTTAGAAGTCAAGTTGAGTGTTTATCACTGTAAAGAGTCCAAGTGCTCTATAATCACTTGTGGAGTGCAAGTGCAAGTGCTTACAATCACTTGTGGGGGAAGTGCAAGTGCTTACAATCACTTGTGGAGACCGTAGCCGTTAGGACCGCTCAGATCTCAAAGTCCTACCCTTGGGACTATAAAGGACAAGGCCCTTGTAATTTGTGGTAAATTAAAGGGATTAAACATCACGTGTGGACGTGAGAGTGGACGTAGGAACGTATATCCGAACCACTATAAATCAAAGTGTTATTTACATTTCTGCACTTTACATTTCAAGTCTTTTCATACATATTTGTGCATAAACTGTTTTACACACTGTATTTAATTAAATAGACGAGTATAATATTTATGGGCACACTACAATTCCGCACTTAACTCCGATAAGTAATTAATCAGTCGACTAACTAGTCCTAGGCCCCTAGTGAAATCAACGGACTAGTTACTTTGAAGAGTTAGTTTATTTTCCACACAATCAGCAGACATCAAGTCAGCTGATCTTATACTCGTCTCAGGGACCAACAGAGTTTATTGCTAGCTGTCCCATTTGACCACTGACCCAACTTAACCGCCCCGCCATTGTTACTCCTTAGATGTGAGTAATAACATTAGCCAAATCAACAAAGCTTAATTGATTGAATATAGGAGGAAGTTTCTTGTTCCTCAAGATATTTACTTCTACTTCCCCGAGAGCGACGAACGTGCCGACCAACCTTGGGATGGTTGTGTTGCTGTAAATTATGGTATGATGGAAGCAGGGTTAAGGTTCCCTCTCCATCCGACGATCATCCATTATTTTTTACTCCCTCCGCCCCCCTATAAGTTTCCCACTTTCCTTTTATGGATGTCCCACAATAAGTTTCCCATTTCATTTTTTCCATTTTTGGCATATGATTTTCTCTCTCCCAATCACATCACTTACACTTTATCTATTATTTTATTATAATTCATCTCACACTCATCTATTATTTTCTCTCTCACCATCACATCACTTGTACTACATCTATTATTTAATCATATTTCTTAATCAAAACAACCAAAAGAAAGGGGAAACTTATAGTGAGACGGAGGGAGTATTTTTTTAAATATAGGTCATATGTAGATTACTCCAAATGGATGGAGTAATATTTTGGGTATTCTCATTGTGTTCGGCCTTGAGAGCACTTCCAATGGTTGTCGAGGAGTAAATCTTACTTCTCAAGAAATCAATTATGTACACCAAGCCTAGTAATGATCTGTTGACGATGGGGAAGGGTGGTTCTAAGTCAAAGCCCGTAGCAAAGTGAAACTCATCGATCGAGTGCCGAACAAGGTTCGCGATTGTAAACATCGATGGTGGTTTGTCGGTGGTGACTAGAAAAGTGCTAGAGCCGCGGATGGGAGCTTCGACAGAATAATCGTTCCTCACGATTTTGATATTATTCGAGGTAAAATATTTAATTTTTGCTCGTTCACTTTTATACTGATTAACTTCCTTCTATTTTTGCAGGTACTAGTGCTCGATCCCGAGCATCAGATCGCTCCCTCTCACCACTCTTTCACTATCATTTCTATTGCATCATTCTTCGTCAATATTGGGAGCGAACTTGTGAGTTTCTCAATCAGGATTACGTGAGAGAAAAAGCTGGTCTCCGAGTTCTTCGTCATCACCTTATAAGGGAATTAATTTATTGACCTCGTCCTGCATCCCTAGAATTCTGGAAACTTGAGGAAAGGTCCACAACTTGCCCCCTTCGTACACGGCGAGGCACCACCAGTGGAGTCACAGAAACGATAATGCTTACACTAGGTTTGAATGGTGGTGGAATGTTGGGATTCCCAACTTCCTCACCACCACCAACATTACTATTGGAAGACATACCTAGATAAAGGAAGAATGAGTAGAAGGAACTAAATTTTTACATTAACATACCCAGAACACAGAAGGCAAACACGAAAGAATCATCGAAAAATTCAGAGCTTGAAGGTTTGAAAATGGTGAATGGAAGAGAAATGGTCTATTTATAGACAAAGTACGTGAGGGACTAATGAGCAATAAAGTAGAGGAATTTCCACAATTTTGGCAAAATTGTTGGTAAATTCCAAAACTCACGCGTCGTTTGACGAACACGTGCGTCTTCTGATATTCACATGTGTCTGACGCGCCAATTTGTAATTTACGGTGCACGCGTTTGAACCCAACGTCATCACCATACCTTGAAAAGGTGCGAGAAATACAAGAAATGAGGCATCATTTTGAACAAATTTTGTACAACAAATAGACAAAAAATTATGTGAATATTAAAGAGATCTTACCTTAAAAGCCCGAACAAATCCGAGGTACAACATTCAAGGACGATTCACATAGGTGCAAATAGTATGTGTTGGGATATAAATTCACCCTAAGCCCCAATTGATGATTAGAATAGTTTTGATGGCCAAAACACTTAGAGTTTATAAATGTAATAGGATCAGCTGACTTTGTATAGAACAGCTTAGACTAGTCTTGTGTGATCAGCTGTATAGATCTCAGCTGATCAGCACAGTAAATGCTTACATGCACAACCTCAAGACATGAAGAGTAGAAGGCATGAAGACTAGAAGATCCTTGAAGACCAGATAAGTAAGGTGCTTGTATACCTACTTAGACTAGCCTTGTGTGATCAGCTGTATAGATCTCAGCTGATCAGCACAGTAAATGCTTACATGCACAACCTCAAGATATGAAGAGTAGAAGGCATGAAGACTAGTAAGGTACTTGAAGACCAAGTCAAAGATGGCCTAAGTCAGTTCAAGTATTTTCCAGATCAGAAGAGTGATACTCATCTGATATCAGAAGACAGAAGACATAAGGCCAGACGAGTTAGCTAGAAGACTAGAAATGAAGATCAGAAGACTAGTAGCTCGTCCAGGACTCGGCTGATTCCAAAGTCATCTTGCAATTCAAACGAAGACTTACCATACTTAGAAGATTGACACGATCCCAGATTTGAAGCAATCAAGCGGCTGGAATCAAGGAATCAACCAAACATGGAAAGATTGCCTAACGGCTAGCCAACTCCAACGGCTAGTTGCAGCAATCCTCCCTATAAATACAAAAGGATGAGGAATAACAACACACGGAAATACAACGAGAGAATTCACAAAGGCTAAACAAGCAAGCAAAAAGCAACATTTTGTTGAGAATTCTCAAAGAGCCCAGAAATCATTAGAACACCCTTCTAGCTCTTAAGTTATTTCCCATCCAACCAAAGAACCTGAATCCTACTCATATTGTATATTCATTGATTTAGGCATAGTGGTTAAGCGATTTATAAGCTTGAACCATTAGTTGGATACATTCAAAAACCTCAAAACCCCCACCACAAGGTTAAGTTTTTGAACCCCTGTAAGAGTGCAAGTGCTCCCAATCACTTGTGGAGACCGCAGCAGTTTGGAACTGCTCAGATCTCAAAGTCCTACCCTTGGAACTATAAAGGATAAACCCTTGTAATTTTTGGTAAATTAAAGGGATTAAACATCACGTTAGGACGTGAGAGTGGACGTAGGAACGTATATCCGAACCACTATAAATCCGATGTTATTTACTTACTGCACTTTACTTTACCATTTGTTCATATCTTTATATAGTGCATGAGTCTAAAAGAGCAAATGGCTCTCATGATCAAGAGATTTGAAAGGATGAACACTTTAAACAGCAAATATAGAAAATTCTACAAGAATTACAAAGATAAAAGAGCTGGATCATCCTCTAGAGAATCAAGAGAAAGAACACCAGAAAGGTATCCTGGGAAGGATATGGAGTCATCTGACAGTCGAAGTTATAGAAGAAGAGATGCCACCCCTCCAAGAAGAAGCACTCCAAATCAGAAACCTGGATCATGCTTCAATTGTCATAAACCAAGACATTATGTCTATGAATGTCCAGACCTAAATCCAGGTGACAAAGAAGAAAGAAAATCAAGAAGAGACAGGAGGAATTCAAACAGACAAGCAATGGTGACTGAAGAATCTGAATATCAAAGTGATGATCTCCCTTCATCACCAGACTGTGAACTCTTCTCAAATGATTTAGATGATTTAGCTATGATGGCCATAGGTGAAAACGAGGTAAACTCCTATACATCAACTTTTCACTTACCTGCTTCTTCACACACAGATGAGGCAAACTCATTTGTAGGCGAATTTGAGAACACCTATTACCAATCCTTGGAAGAAGTAAAAGGTGATCTTGATATTGCTACAAGAGCTTTCATAGAAGTGGAAGAAGAGAATAAGGACCTAAGGAAAGAAATTGCAAGGTTGAAAAAGGTTAAGTTTGACAACACCCCTGAGTTGGTAACAGTGAATGAAAGATTGACTAAAGAAGTGGAACTTCTTAAAGAAGAAAACACCACAATAACTCAGTTGTATGAGGGGATGTTAAAGAATCAAGCTTTAGAAACCAAAGAATTTCGTTCACTTCAGTCTAAGTTCGATGATCTTTTCCAAGCAAAAGATATTAGAGTTCAATAAAGAATATGCTACAATTGAAAACATCTCTGAATATTATCGATATAATGGGAACAAGATGGGTTTTGGTTATGAATTTAACCCATCAACATCTTCTCCAGCTGAGGGAAGTACACCTAACCAGTGTACTACTCGATCACATGAAAAAGGTGAGTGTTCTAAACACAATGAACCTATAATGAACCAAAAGGCATATGTACCAGCTAAGGTTAACCATCTCAACACCAAGAATGGCAAGAGACAAGTTAACCCCAAGCACATACAGAGGAAGAACAAACAGCCTAGACCATCTCGTCTGAGACAGTGTCAATTGTATGCTGCTCCAGCCAAGAAGAAGAAGTCTTCTTCACACAAATCTGTTCTCTTTGCACCCTCTATCTCTTATGATATTGTGAGAACAAAGGAGTATGGTCCATATAATCGTGTGCATGGTTCAGCTAATGCACCCAGGCCGAATGTAACTAGTCCGAAGATAATCTACACTCACTACTATAAGAGGAAATCATCTGACAGTTACCTAGCTGACACAACCAACAAATCAAACCAGACCAAGGTGTCAACTGGTAAGATTTGGTTCTGTGATGCCTGAGGGAGACAACTCAAATGCTCAAGGTTATTCAAACGACCAATGTATATGTGGGTCCCCAAGGGTACTACTAACACCCAAGGACCCAAGACAAAATGGGTACCTAAGACATAATTTTTCTTGCAGGAAAGAAGGGACCTATACAGAAAAGGAGGTCAAGCAGGAGAAACTTGGTATATAGATAGCGGATGCTCAACTCATATGACTGGAACCAAAACCCTTCTGACCAACTATACCGAAAAGAAAGGTCCAAAAGTCTTCTTTGGTGATAACGCGCACGGTAACACAAAAGGATATGGCACCATGAAAAATTGTGACATTGAGGTACATGATGTATCATATGTAGAAAGTTTGAAGTTCAATTTATTATCAGTTTCTTATTTTTGTGACACTGGTTACTCAGTAAAATTTTCTAAAGATGAGTGTATCATAAGTGATAAACGAACAAAACAAACCCTTCTAACAGGATCTAGAAAAGGTAGTATGTATCTTGCAAATTGGAACAGCTGTCCTAAGGATACATGTTTGCTTGTGAAAAGTCCTAAAGATATCAGCTGGCTATGGCACAAACGTCTTAGTCACTTGAACTTTAAGACTTTAAACAAGCTAGCAAGGGAATCCTTAGTTGATGGGCTGCCTAATCAACTCTACTGTAAAGATCAGGTATGTGATGCATGTCAACAAGGAAAGCAAACAAAGGTCTCCTTCAAGACCAAGAAGACAACATCAAACAGCAGAGTTCTGGAACTACTTCATATGGATCTCTTTGGATCAATCCCTCCAACAACACTAACAAGAAGGAAGTACACTCTTATTGTAGTAGATGACTACTCCAAGTTTACTTGGGTTATTTTTCTATACAAGAAAAGTGAAACACAACAGAAGCTTCCTGAGTTATTGAAGAGGATCCAAGTAGAAAAAGGAGAACCTATTGTGAAAATCATAAGTGACAAAGACACTGAATTCATTAACTCTTATATTATTGCCTATTGTACTTCTAATGGTATTCAGCATGAGAAAAGTGCAGCAAGGACACCACAACAGAATGGTGTAGCTGAAAGAAGAGTCAGAACACTCAAAGAAGCTGCAAGAACTCTCCTTGCTGAATTCTCAACTCCTAAGAAACTATGGGCAGTAGCCATCAACACAGCTTGTCACACCCAAAATAGGTTAGGTATTCACAAAATTCATGAGAAAACCCCATATGAACTGTGGAAAGGTAGGAAACCTAGGGTATCTTACTTTCATATATTTGGTTGTAAGTGTTTCATTCACAATAATGGGAAGAGTAAGTTGAATGCTTTCGATGCCAAAGTAGATGAAGGGATATTCTTGGGATATTCCTCTACTAGCAAAGCATTTAGAGTAGACACAGACTCAGCTGCAGAAAAGATGAGGAGGCTACTGATCAAGTCTACACCAGAAGAGTTTATTGAAGTCAATGAACCCTTCTCTGAAGATCCAGAGGAAGATAAACCTCATAGACCTGTCACTAGATCTCAAACCCAAGCTGAGCAAGCCGACCTAAATCAAGATGCACCAATTCCAAATGCAAGGGGGAATGATCTCTTTGACACACTAGATACAGATGATGATCGACCAAATCAAGTCAACCCTCCTGACAACACTAGATCAGATGAGAATCCTAACTCATCTAGTGTAGACACACCTATGAGGAATACATGGAGAAACACTCATCCATCAAACCTCATCCTAGGAGGAGCAGACTCAGGTGTCAAGACCAGAAGACAATTGAATCAGAACCCCCTGCTAGTGTGCCTTCTTGTCCAATATTGAACCAGCTGACATAGAAGAAGCAATGACAGATAGCAATTGGATCACTGCTATGCAAGAAGAATTGAACCAATTCGAACGCAATGAAGTGTGGGAATTGGTATTTAAGAACAAGAAGGACAAAAATGATGTGATAACTAGAAATAAAGTAAGGCTAGTTGCAAAAGGCTACTCACAATCTGAAGGAATTGACTACGATGAAACCTTTGCCCCAGTAGCCAGACTAGAAGCTATTCGACTATTTCTAGCTTATGCATCATATATGGGTTTCAAGGTATATCAAATGGATGTCAAAAGTGCTTTGCTAAATGGTATTCTGGTAGAAGAAGTGTATGTAGAGCAGCCCCCAGGCTTTGAAAAAGGATATCAAGTATATCGTCTGAAGAAGGCTCTCTATGGTCTGAAACAAGCCCCTAGAGCTTGGTATGACACATTGTCACAATTTCTTCTAGACAATGGATACACCAAAGGCAAGGTTGACAGAACACTTTTCAGAATACAAGAAGGAGATGATATTCTAATGGTGCAAATATATGTAGATGATATTATATTTGGATCACCCAATCAAGAGATGTGCAAGAAGTTCTCTGAACTAATGCAAGGAAAATTCGAAATGAGTATGATGGGTGAGATGAACTACTTCCTAGGACTTCAAGTCAAGCAAAGTGCAGAAGGGATTTTCATCAATCAATCCAAATATACCAAGAGCCTATTAGAAAGATTCAAAGCTCAACAAAGCAAGACTGCAAGAATTCCAATTATGACCTCATTTAAAATGGAACCAGATGAGTCTGGAAAAGCAGTTGATCAAGCTGAATATAGATCACTTATTTGATCACTCCTATACCTTACACCCAGCAGACCAGACATAACTTTTGTTGTAGGAGTATGTGCTAGATTTCAAGCCAACCCAAATCAAAGTCATCTAGAAGCAGCTAGGAAGATTCTCAAGTACCTAAAAGGAACAGTCAACTTAGGACTATGGTACCCTGCTGATGACAATCTAGAATTGAGTGGATACTCTGACTCAGACTATGGTGGATGCAGAATAGATAGGAAGTCCTCATCTGGAACCTGTCAATTTCTAGGCAACAAGCTGATTTCATGGTTCTCAAAGAAGCAAACCTCTGTTGCAACCTCTACCACTGAGGCAGAATATATGGCAGCTGGAAGTTGTTGTAGTCAGCTGCTCTGGCTGGTCCAACAACTAAAAGATTACAATGTAGAAGCAAGAGAAGTCCGTATCTACTGTGATAGCAGCAGTGCCATTGCCACCACTCAAAATCCAGTTCTTCACACAAGATGTAAGCATGTCGACATTCGACACCATTTCATAAGAGATCATCTTGAAAAGAAGGACATCAAGATGGAGAAAATTCACACAGATATCCAAAGAGCAGATATCTTGACTAAGCCCCTAGCTGAAGAGAGATTCAAGACCCCATGCTACATCCTAGGACTTCTTGATCCAAGTATATGAAGATCAAAGGTCAGCTGAGAAGACCTCAGCTGATACAACTGCAGCAGACTAGGAGAGAAACAGATGAGGTGAATAGACACCCTCATCTTCAGGTAAGTACTTTCCCAATGAAGACAAATAAAGTTGAGGGAAAACATAAAGTTATTCAATCAAGGGGGAATCCATGATACCTTAAGAATCCTTGATAAAATACTCTATTATCTGCATTTCATAATATATATTTATCTCCAGAAAAGTTGAACAAAGTTAGTTGGAGAATGTACTCAAAGCAATGTATATACGTGTATAATAATAAACTATTCTTCATAAAATATTTTGTTACTATACATACATACAGTATATTATTGAGCCACATTTGGTTGGATTAATACACCATCCTCGCCGACTCAACAGTATGCAGATTGAGTACGGACTTCAAATAACTCATGTTCAAATTTATAATTTTTGCATTCCATAGATAAAGTCTGGACATCTTTAAATGTGAACCCTTGGATCAAGAATCTCATTGTTGATCTTAAGAAGTAACCTTTTCAGAAGTTCAGACCTATCAACTCAATATTTTTGTCATCTTTCACTCCACCATCTCATCTCTACCTCTATAAAAGGAGGCATTCATGAGAATAACTGAGACAACACAAATCACTAACTCTTACTTTTGTTTCAGGTATGGAGAAAATCGAAAGAAAAGATGGCATGAACATCATCCCTCAACCAAGGTCTTGGGTGAAGGAGATGAAGATCTTTCCATCAAATGGAGATGATGAAGACAAGCATACTTGGCTCGCTCAACATATGTATGCTCTAAAAAGAAAAGAAAGGAGAGAAGTTCTTGTTGAAAAGAAAAGAAAGGAGAGATGTAAAGGAGAGTAGCAAACAAGCAGAGCTTCTTCTCCAGGGGGAAGTTCTACATGGAGAGCTTGTTACCAAAGGATACTTTGTCAAAACAAATCAAGAAGACCAGTCTCTTACCTCTCTCTTCACACTCCATTGAAGCACCTTCCAATCTTCTCCCTCCTTCAAGAGAGGAAGATGAGGCGAAGAAATTCAACAAGGACACATTTAATGCTACAACCCATCGGATGGTGAGGGACCATCTGATGATGAGGGCAACCTAAGCCAGTGGAATACCATCTAGGTTGACCAGCTACATATTGTTAAGTTAGTTCCACATGGTTAAGGGGGAACTGCTGAAAGATCCATCAAATCAGGTTGGATAATCTTACATAGAAGATTTACTCAGCAACTCAAAATCCCTACTCAGCTGATCAGAAGACCAACTCAGCTGACCAGAAGACTTCAAAGAGAAATCAGCAGACCTTTTCAAGAAAATCAGAAGACTTACTCTGCTAATCAAATCACTCTTATTCAACAAAAATCTAATGATTATTTTTTGATCATGTAATTCATTCTAGATTTGTTTCTGAATGTAATTAAGGAATTCGGCCTATATAAGGAATGCATATTACTTATAGAAAATGGCCTCGAATGATCAATATTACTGAAATTTAGTCACAACGGCTATTTTTGGTAATGATGTCATTAGTACTCAATTACAATTTTCCCAACGAATCAACAATCGACACATGGCACGTTTAGCCGGCAAAATTAAAGAAATGGGCTGAAGACGAAGAAGGGAATTCTTGAGAGTTACTCCTCATAAAATCAATTTTGACCGTTGGATCAATACACAATTTGAGATTTGCTGGAGTATATAAATAACCCTTAAGCCATTCCTCAAATCCTTTCTCTCTCAAAACTCAAAACGCACTCAATCGCTCTCGTTCTGAAAATCTCTACCAAGTTTTCTAAATCTATCTACCAACACTCAGAATGGGGATCATTGAAATCTATGATGAGAAGACCAAGATCACTGTCACTCTCGATGCAGCAAAGTGGTCGAAGGAAGGGAAGATATTCACTGAGAATGCTCTGTTTTTCAAGGGCAAACATACTGTTGAGAACAAGGAAATTCTCCTTCGATGTCTCAACCTAAATCTCCGTGAATTTCTGGAAGCAGCACCAGCTAATGTTTATGAGCAAGATGTGCTAGTTTTTTATTCGAATGTTGTGTCCAAAGGTTCGTATGTTGAAATTTTTATGGGTGGACACAAGGTCAGAATCACTCGAGAAGTTCTCAAGGACCTATTTGATCTACCCAGGGGGAAGGTCAACATCTCTACCTACATCATGGGAAGAGAAAAGGAGTATATTGAAATATTTACTGGTGGAAGAGTCAAGGCTATCAACGCCTCTGGAGTTAAGAAGTCCCAACTTGATCTCAAGTTCCAAACTTTGATGGACATAGCAGGCAAGATGCTGCTAGATAATACATTCAGTCATGATGCAGTTACCACTCTGAAAGTTAGAGTTATGGCTGCAATTTGGGATCAAATCGATGGAGATTGGCAAGGGCTCTTCTTGGACAGAATTGCTCTTGAGGCTAAGAAGGTCTCTCTGGATTTGCAATCTAAGGAGTGGAAAGTGACATCCACAGTCAGCTTTGTCAACAAGCTGAGTATCATCCTCCCAGAGATTCTCCCAAAGAAGTATAAGATGGGACCAACAAAGAAGTTTCATTCATCCAAGTATTACTTGAAGAAAGAAGCTCTTACTGCGGCAGCAAGATTGAAGGAGGAGAAGCTGCAATTGGCTGAAGCATCCTCAAAAGATGCAGTTGAAGAGGTAGAAGAGTCTGTGCAAGACTCTGCTGAAGAGGAGGAGGAGCACTCCAAAGAAGAGGCTCATTAGAAGGCTGATGCTGATGATGATGATGACAATCAGACCTTAGCTCAAAGAAGATATTTGATCAGATCTGGACTCATCTCCCCATCTGATTCAGATGCTACTCCATCAGCCTCTCCTTTGAAGAAGGCAAGTATCTCTACTCCCTCCCTTACAATTACTCCTTCAAAATTGTCTAAGGGTCAGAAGAGAAAGAAGACTACTTCTTCTTTCACCAAGAAGTCAAAGAAATCCAGGCTCCCTACTCCTATGAGCATAGCCCCAATATCATCCTTTGACCCTACTGAAACTGCCAACCCTTCTGAACCCTCAAACATTGTTTCCCAAACCCCTGCTGATACTCACACAGCAAAGGAACTAGCCAAGAAAACTCAATCTCCCAGCCTCTAGACATCATCTGATCCGATCATTCAGAAACTTCAATCCCCTGCTGATACCCAACCAGCAGAGGACCAAACTCAGAAACCTTCTCCATCCCATGCCGATCAACAAACAGCAAAGGAACCAGCTCAGCAAATTCAAACCCCTGCTGATACAGAAGAACAAACACAGCCACATATTCAACCCACAGATACTCACAATATCCCAAATCGCTGCTGATACTCACACAGCAGAGGAATCTGTCCCAAAAATCCAATCCCCTAACCCCAATATCTCTTTTGCACCAGAAGACCTGGCACCAGCACACCCTTCTCAAACTCAGTCTCAGTACAACATGGTGCACTATCTAATGTGCACTAGGGAGAATATCATGAGAATGAAGATAGCCAACTTGCTCAGGCCTACTGTACCTGAAGTTGATAAGGACTCAATTCAATTTGAGCAAGTACTAAGGGTATGTACTTGGATTGAACTCAGAAGGGATGAGGTTGATGACTTGCTTGAAGTCATGGAAGGAATGGGAGGAAAAGCTAACTTCCTCGATAGGGAAATGGAGCAGAAAGAGGTTGCTCAAGTCAAGTCATTCACTGAGCTGCTACCAACAGAGGCCCTAACTAGGGTATGCAAAAGGATACTAGGAGTCCCCTGCGAACCCATCTCTGAGGATACCTCTGTACCAGAGATCACAACAGATCACCTAGTAGGTGACATAGCTTTGGCAGATGACTCAACTGAGCCAGCTGAGACAGAAGAAAAGGAAAAGAAAGTGTTGACTATTCCAGCTCACTTCTTGCCTAAGGATGAGCTCAAACACTTCATCGACCAACCCGATCAAAAAGGAAGAAGGATCCTTACTCATCTAGTTGATGCTACTACAAGCTTCCTGACTGAAAACTATCTTTCAGCTGAAGAGAGAGGCAAGGCATTGGTGGTCCATCCAAATATTCCACCATCCCAAACATAAGGTACTGCCTCCACCTCTACCTCGTCTGTTAACTATACAGCAGACATATGCACTCAGGTCAAAGAAGCAATAGACATGCACTTTGAGAAAGGCCTAGGCATACAGCTAGCAAGATATGTTGAAAAAGTTGCTCAGGAGCAGAGGACTCGTCTCACCAACTAAATTGTTGATGTTGAAGACAAATTTGGTGAGGCACTTCATCATCAGATAGAAGAGTACCTCAACACTGAGATGAAGAAGTCAACTGACAGATCCAAAATGTTTGCTGATCTCTATGAAAATGAGATAACCCGCATGGAGACCACCTACAAAACCAGGCTTAAAGATGCTGAAGCAAGAGCCACTCAAGGTCAAGCCCTGATTAAATCAGCTGCTGAGGAGAATGAGAAACTACGGACTCAGCTAAAGGAGACAGCAGACAAACTGGAATCTCTACCAGCTAAGCTGGAAGCTGTCTCTTCCTCAACATCTCATGCTCAAGTCCTAGAGCACAGCATCTCCCATCTGTCTCATGTCAGCAAAGTCAATGAAGCCTTTTGCGGCTGCTCTTGCTGAAGCCAAAAAGGGGGAAGATGTATTGATAAAAGTTCTGGAGAAGTCTACTGCTCAGCAAGCTGAACTGGTAGTATCACAAGATGACCTGAACGAAACCTTGGGAGGTTTGAAAGGCAAAATCAAGAACAGACAAGGCAAAGAAGTTGTTCAAGAAGAAACCCAAGGTCTGGCCAAAAATCTGCAACTCGCTGCCCCATTAGAACAAACTGCTGAAAAGAGAATGACAAGGAAAAGAAAGGCAGATGAGAAAGCAAAGGCAGATGAGAAAGCATCAGCTCCAGTAGAGCCTACTGCAGAAGAGAAAGAGGCTCAAGAACTGAAGAAAAGAAAAATGTTTGTAGCTCAAGAGCTTAAGCAAAAGAAGCTCAATGATGCGAAGGCACTCAAGGCCAAATTTGAGAGAAAAGTGGCCAAACTCAGGAAAGCACTGAAAGAGAACGAAAAGGAAGATAGTGCTCTGGTAACTGACAGCACATATGTGGATATGTTGGTTCTTCAAGATGAACTACCAAGGTGGTACCATCTGAAGAAGAAATGGCAAATCCAACACCACATAGTGTTGGGATATAAATCCACCCTAAGCCCCACTTGATGTTAGAATAGTTTTGATGGCCAAAATACTTAGAGTTTATAAATGTAATAGGATCAGCTGACTTTGTATAGAACAACTTAGACTAGTCTTGTGTGATCAACTGTATTGATATCAGCTGATCAGCACAGCCCTGGCTTACATGCCTATCCTCAAGATGAGAAGAGTAGAAAACATGAAGACTAGAAGATCCTTGAAGGCCAGATAAGTTGTTGGTCCCTGAACGAGTAGTGAATGGGATTAAAGTCTAGAGGGGAGGGGTGAATAGACTTTAAAACTTTTTCAAACAGAGTTGGGAACCTCTTCTGATTGCTATGTCAACTGGACTGCAAGTCTGCTGGTCCAGATGACTATAGTGATCTGATTGTTAAGGTTGTATGCGGAATTTTGGTGGCCCTTGTTTAGACTCGTTCTTGTAACTTGTTTTACTTAATGAAAATACTCAGCTGATGCCGGTTTGAAAGTTATGGCCTGTTTTAAAGAGTGTTGAAATAACAGTATGCACTATATAATAATGAATGTAAAGGCAGAAATGTAAAGTGCAGAAAGTAAATAACACCGGATTTATAGTGGTTCGGATATACGTTCCTACGTCCACTCTCACGTCCTAACGTGATGTTTAATCCCTTTAATTTCCACAAATTACAAGGGTCTTGTCCTTTATAGTCCCAAGGTTAGGACTTTGAGATCTGAGCCGTCCTAACAGCTGCGGTCTCCACAAGTGATTGTAAGCACTTGCACTTTGAGGGGTTCAAAAACTTTAACCTTTCGGTGAGGGTTTGGGGTTTTTGAGATGTATCCAACTAATGGTTCAAGCTTATAATTTGCTTAACCACTATGCCTAAAACAATTGATATACAATATGAACAGGTTTCAGGTTCTTAAGGGTTGGATAGGAAGCACTTAAGAGCTATGGATAATTTAATGGATTTCTGGCTCTTGGAGAACTCTTGGAACTGTATGGCTTTTGCTTGATTGCTTGCTTAGCTTTTGAATTCTCTCTTGTGACTTCTTCTCTTTGTGATTCCTCATCCTCTTGTATTTATAATGAAGATTGGTTACAACTAGCCGTTGGAGTTGACTAGCCGTTTGAGCAATCTTTCCATAATAGCTTGATTCCTTGATTCCAGCCGCTTGATTGCTTCAATCCTGGGATCATGTCAATCTTCTAAATAAGGTAGGTCTTCGTTTGAATTGCAAGATGACTTAGGAATCAGCCGAGTCCTGGAAGAGCACATAGTCTTCTGATCTGTACTTCTAGTCTTCTGACTACTCTTCTGGCCTTAGGTCTTCTGTCTTCTGATATCAGACGAGTAACACTCTTCTGATCTGGAAATTCTTTGTACTGCTTTAGGCCATCTTCAATCTGGGACTCCATCAGATAGGTAGGTATACAAGCACCTTAACTTATCTGGTCTTCAAGGATCTTCTAGTCTTCATGTCTTCTACTCTTCTCATCTTGAGGATAGGCATGTAAGCCAGGACTGTGCTGATCAGCTGATATCAATACAGTTGATCATACAAGACTAGTCTAAGCTGTTCTATACAAGTCAGCTGATCCTATTACATTTATAAACTCTAAGTGTTTTGGCCATCAAAACTATTCTAACATCAAGTGGGGCTTAGGGTGAATTTATATCCCAACAATTTCCCCCTTTTTGATGAAGCCAAAACTATACTTGATAAATGCTCTTAATGAAATAAGATAAGAGTTTATAATATGCTAAAACTGAAGTATCTGATGAAGACAATGAGAGTTTGTCTTGTAAGCAAAAAGAACTAGAACTTGAATATAGATAGAACTTTTACAGATTACAAGTAATAGTTTCTTTAAACTTCTAATGTAGTCTTCATCAGGTCTTCTGTTCTTTAAATGCGGTAGGCCAGGTACAGACGAGCTCGAACTTCTTCCATGTGCTGCATGTCTGTAACATTCTCCTCTTCATAAATCTTGTACAGAATCTTCTTGATTTCAATCATGTTGACTCTTCCTGAGTCCAGAAGGGGTGGATCCTATTTGGGTTCTTCAGGAGTTAGGATTCTGCAGTTGTCAAGTCCTTTGGCTGTCTTGACAATTACTTCCCAGAACTCTGGATCTTCAAAGTTCATTAACTGGGAGAATTGGAGAAATTCTTCTTCATAAGTAGGAAGAGGGCCAAATTTCCTTACTATGTGGTGTTGAATTTGCCACTTCTTCTTCAGAGGATACCATCTTGGTAGCTCATCTTGAAGGGCTAAGTAGTCCACATAATTGCTATCAAACACCAGGACCTTGTCTTCTTGTGCTTTCCTGAGTTTGGCAATTCTTCTTTCAAATTTGGCTTTGACTGCCTTCGCATCATTCAGCTTCTTTTGCTTAAGCTCTTGAGCTTCAAGCAACTTCTTCTTCTTCAACTCTAGAGCCTCCTTCTCTTCTGCAGTAGGCTCTGCTGGAGTTGGCTTCTTGCTGGTCTGAGCTTGCTCATCTGCCTTTCTTTTCCTTGTCATTCTCTTTTCAGGGACTTGTTCTTCAGAAGCAGTGATCTGAAGAGTTTTGGCAGGAGCCTGAGTGGGTGCTTGGGTATCTCCTTGAGCAATTTCTTTGCCTTTGCCTTGCCTGTTATTGATTTTGCTCTTTAAACCACCCAAGGTTTCAGTCAAGTCATCTTGTGCTACTACCAGTTCAGCTTGCTGGGCAGTAGACTTCTCTAGAGCCTTTATCAACACATCTTCCCCCTTTTTGGCTTCAGCAAGTGCAGCCGCAAAAGGCTTCATGGCATTCAGAATTTCCACCGTCAGAGTCTGCTTTAGAGCCATGGCATTGGCTTTGCCAATGTGGGTCAGATGAGTTATGTTGTGCTCAAGAACTTCAGCATGAGAATTGGACGAGGAGGCAGCTTCAAATCTAGCTGTAAGTGCTTCCAACTTGGCTGCTGTCTCCTTCAGCTGAGTCTGCAATTTTTCATTTTCCTCTGCAGCTGATTTAAGGAGAGCTTTTCCTTCAGTGGCTCTTGCTTCAGCATCCTCAATTCTTTGCTTGTAGGTGGTCTCCATGCGGTGCATCTCATCAGTGTAAAGATCAGCAAACCTTTTGGAGGTGTCAGCTGACAACTTTTGATAGGTACTTAAGTATTCTCTTATCTGCTGATGGAGTGCTTCACCAAACTTGTCTTCAATGTCAAGGATTTGGTCACGAAGACGGATCTTCTGTTCCCTTGCAGCTTTCTCAACATATCTACCTAGCTGCAGGCCTAAGCCTTTCTCAAAGTGCAAGTCTATTGCAGCTTTGACCTGGGAGCAGATGTCTGCTGTATGGTCAACAGATGGGGTAGAAGTAGAGGGTGTACCTTGAGGCTTTGGATGAACAATTACTGCTTCGCCTCTTTCTTCAGCTGATAGGTACTCCTCATTGAGGAAGCAGGTAGTGGCCTTGGTCAGATGGGTCATCATTCGTCTGCCTGAATCCTCTTGATTTGCAATGAAGTGAGTCAGTTCGTCTGAAGGTCTGAAGTGAGCTGGTATTCTGACTACTTCTCTTTCAAATTCTTCTTTGTCAGCTGGTGCAGCTGAGTCTTCAGCAGAGGCAGCTGAGTCTTGAGCAGGGGCAGCTGAGTCGTCCACCAAGGCTGGTGCAGCTGATTCCTTCATCTGTGCTTGTTCAGCTGTCTGCTGATCTGATGAGTCTTCTGGGATAGATACATCAGCAGTGGGGATTCCTAGAATCCGGTTGCAAACTGTAGTCAGTGCCTCGTCTGATAGCAGTTGAGCATAAGAACGAACTTGAGCAACTTCCTTTTGCTCCATTTCCCAGTCGAGGAAGTTTTCCTTTCCTCCCATTCCTTCAATGACATCAAGAAGGTCATCCACATCATCTCTTCTGAGCTCAATCCAAGTGCATATCCTAAGCACTTGCTCAAACTGGATTGAATTCTCATCAACTCCAGGGATAGTGGATTTGAGCAGGTTGCCTATCTTCATCCTCATTATCTTCTCTGTTGTACACATGGGGTAGTGAACCATCTTGAATTGAGGTTGAGAAGGGCCAGCTTCATCCAGGGCTGCTGGTGGTAAGTCTTCTGGAGCAGATGGGGCAGAGAGGATAGGAGATTGGGTAGCTGGGGTATGTTCCTCTGCTGTGTGAGTATCAGCAGGGATTTGGGGAGTGATTTCTTCTACAGTGGTTTGTTCATCAGCAGGGTTTTGAGTCTGCTGGTCTGGTTCAGTTCCTTCTTGAAGATCAGTGGGTGTTTGAGCTAGATGATCCTGATCATGTGCTGTTTGAATGTCAGCAAGGATTGTGGATATAATCTGAGTTTGATCATCAGCAGGTTGTGTGGAGGTGGTCTGAGGTTGTTTGTCTGCTGTTTGAACATCAGCAGGGATTTGGTTTTCAGTGTTTGGGGGTTCAGATGGGTTGGAATCATCAGAAGGGTTGAAGGATGAAATAGGGGCTATGCTCATGGGAGTAGGGAGCCTGGATTTCTTGGATTTCTTTGTGAAAGAAGAAGTGTTCTTCTTTCTCTTCTGACCCTTTGACAACTTGGAAGGAGTGAAGGTGAGAGAGGGGTTAGAAGTACCTGCCTTCTTCAAGGGAGAGGCAGTTGGAGTGACATCTGAATCAGATGGGGAGATGAGCCCTGATCTGATCAGATATCTTCTTTGTGCTAAGGTCTGATTGTCATCATCATCCTCAGCAGCCTTCTTTTGAGCCTCTTCTTTGGATGGCTCCTCTTCTTCTTCTGTAGCAGAGTCTTGAATAGACTCTTCTGCCTCTTCAACTGCATCTTTGGAAGGTGCTTCAGCCAACAACTTCCTCTTCTCCTCTTTCAACCTTGCTGCCTCAGCAAGAGCATCCTTCCTCAAGTAATATTTGGAGATGTGGAAGGTCTTGTGAGGTCCCATCTTGTATTTTCTGGGGAGTATTTCTGGAAGAATGATACTCAGCTTGTTGACAAAGCTGACAGTAGAGGTCACCTTCCATTCTCTAGATTGAAGGTCTAAGGTTACCTTCTTGGTTTCAAGAGCAATTCTGTCCAAAAAGAGTCCTTGCCAATCTCCATCAATCTGATCCCAGATTGCTGCCATAACTCGAACTTTCAGAGTGGTAACAGCATCATGACTGAAAGTGTTACCAAGCAGCATCTTGCCTGCTATATCCATTAGGGTTTGAAACTTAGGTTCCAATTGAGATTTCTTCAGTCCGGAGGCATCTTCAGCCTTGATTTGACCACCAGTGAACATCTCCATGTATTCTTTCTCCTTACCCATGATGTAGGTGGAGATATTGATCTTCCCCCTTGTCAAACCGAACAGTTCGTGGAGGATTTCCCTTGTTACTTTGACCTTGTGTCCACCCATGACACTTTCAACGTGAGAACCCTTCATCACAACATTGGAGTAGAAAGTCAGCACATCTTGTTCATACACATTCGTGGGTGCTGCTTCCAGAAAATCTCGAAGGTTGAGGTTGATGCAGCGAAGAAGGATTTCCTTGTTTGCAGCTGTATGTTTGCCTTTGAAAAACAGAGCATTCTCTGTGAACATCTTCCCTTCCTTGGACCATTTTGCAGCATCCAAGGTACCAGTGCCCTTGGTCTTCTCGTCGTAAATCTCAATGATTGCCATAGTAGTGGTTGAGTGTTAGGTTTTGAGAGCTTGAAAGAAATTTGCAGGACGAGAGAGTATTGAGAGCAAAAGTGAATTGTAAGCGAAAGGGTTTGGGAGAGGTTTAAGGGTGTGTATATATATACTCCAACAATTCTTGATCTAACGGTCAGATTTGGATTTAATTGTGGAGTAGAGCCCAAGATTTTCCTTCTTTGATTTTGGGCTGTCTTTAAATTTGCCGGCTGAATTTGCCATGTGGCAACTGTTGATTTGCTGGCAATTTGGTAATTGAGTATTAATGACATCATTACCAAAAATAGCCGTTGTGACTAATTTTGTGGCAAGAATTGATCATCAAGGCCGTTTTTTATAAGAGAATTGCATTCCTTATATAAGCCAATTTGTTTAATTACATTCAGGAATAAATCTAGAATGAATTACATGATCAAAGATAGTCATTTAAACTCAAAAATCAAGTGATCTGATCAGCAGAGTGACGTCTTCTGATTTCTTGAAAATGTCTGCTGATTTCTCTTGGAAGTCTTCTGGTCAGCTGAGTAGGTCTTCTGATCAGCTGAGTGGAGGTTTGAGATTTGCTGAGTAAATCTTCTGTGCTTTGAAGGTCCAACTTGGCTTGATGGATCCTTCATTGTTGCTGTGATGATCCAACCTGGATGATGGATCTTCCAGTTTTATTGTGAGTGGTGATCCAACCTGGTTTGATGGATCTTCCAGCTCTGTCTGAATCAAGTAGGACCATCAAATCAATATGTAGATGATCAGCCTGGATGATATCCCACTGGTTCAGGTTGCCCTTACCATCTGATGTTCCTCATCATCAGATGGGTTGTAGCATCAAATGTGTCCTAATTGAATCTCTTCGCTACTCTTGAAAGAGAAGGAAGATTGGAAGAGGCTTCAATGGAGTCGAAGAGAGAGCCATGGACTCAGCCTTCATGTTCTGTTTAGACACAATAGCTTTTGATAACAAGCTCTCCATGTAGAACTTCCCCCTGGAGAAGAAGCTCTGCTTGTTTGCTACTCTGTCCTCTGCATCTCTCTTTCCTCTAGTTTTCAATAAGGACTTCTCTCCTTCCTCTAGTTTTCACAGGCATACTCATGTTGAGTAGGCCAAGTATGTTGATCTGCATCATCTTCATCTTCTGGACAAATCTTCATCTCCTTCACCCAAGACTTTGGTTGAAGAATGATCTCCATTCCATCTTTTCTTTCGATCTTCTCCATACCTGAAACAAAAATTATAGTTGGTGATTTGTGTTCTTAGGTGTTCTCATAACTTCCTCCTTTTATAGGGGTAGAAATGAGGTAGTGGAGTGAAAGATGACAAAATTATAGAGTTGATAGGTCTGTATTTCTGAAAAGTTACTTCTTAAGATCAACAATGAGATTCTTGATCTAAGGGTTCACATTTAAAGATATTCAGACTTTATCTTATGGAATGCAGAATTTATAAATTTTGAGCAAGAGTTATTTGAAATCCGTACAGTGCATGCATACTGTTGAGTCGGTGAGGATGGTGTATTAATCCAACCAGTATAACTCAATAGTGTACTGTATGTATGTATACAAGATAAAGTATTTTATGAAGAATAATTTATTAATATACATAGTTATACATTGCTTGTAAAGAAATCAAATAGCCTTGTTCAAGTCTGCTGTCTATATATACATATGTATGATATGCAATGCAGATTTTAGAGTATTTCATCAAGGATTCTTAAGGTATCATTGATTCCCCCTTGATTAGATGACTCTAAGTTTTCCCTCAGCTTTATTTGTCTTCATCGGGAAAGAACTTACCTGAAGATGAGGGTGTCTATTCACCTCATCTGATCCTCCTAGTCTGCTGCACCTGTATCAGCTGAGGTCTTCAGCTGATCTCTTCTCTTCATGTGCTTGGATCCAGGAGTCCTAAGCTGTAGCATAGGGTCTTGAATCGTTCTTCAGCTAGGGGCTTAGTTAAGATGTCTGCTCTTTGGATATCTGTGTGAATTTTCTCCATCTTGATGTCCTTCTTTTCAAGGTGGTCTCTTATGAAGTGGTGTCGGATGTCGACATGCTTGCACCTTGTGTGGAGGACTGGATTTTGAGTGATGGCAATGACACTGCTGCTATCACAATAGATAGGGACTTCTCTTGCCTCTACATTGTAATCCTTGAGTTGTTGAACTAGCCAGAGCAGCTGACTACAACAACTACCAGCTGCCATATACTCTGCTTCAGTGGTGGAGGTTGCAACTGAGGTTTGCTTCTTTGAGAACCATGATATCAACTTGTTGCCTAGGAATTGACAGGTTCCAGATGTGGATTTCCTATCAATTCTACATCCTCCATAGTCTGAGTCAGAATAGCCACTCAATTCTAGATTGTCATCAGCAGGGTACCATAGTCCTAGGTTGACTGTTCCTTTTAGGTACTTGAGAATCTTCCTTGCTGCTTCTAGATGACTTTGCTTTGGGTTTGCTTGAAACCTAGCACATACTCCTACAGCAAATGTTATGTCTGGTCTGCTAGCTGTAAGGTATAGTAGAGATCCGATCAGTGCTCTATATTCAGTTTGATCAACTGCCTTTCCGGACTCATCTGGTTCCATTTTGAAAGATGTCATCATTGGAATCTTTGCAATCTTGCATTGTAGAGCTTTGAATCTTTCTAATAGACTCTTAGTATACTTGGACTGGTTAATGAAGATCCCTTCTGAACTCTGCTTGACTTGAAGTCCTAGGAAGTAATTCATCTCAACCATCATGCTCATTTCAAATTTTCCTTGCATAAGTTCAGAGAACTTCTTGCACATCTCTTGATTGGGTGATCCAAATATAATGTCATCTACATATATTTGTACCATTAGAATGTCTTCTCCTTCTTGTATTCTGAAAAGAGTTCTATCCACTTTGCCTTTTGTATATCCATTGTCAAGTAGGAATTGTGACAATGTGTCATACCAAGCTCTAGGGGCTTGTTTTAGACCATAGAGAGCCTTCTTTAGTCGATATACTTGTTCACCTTTTTCAAATCCTGGAGGCTGCTCTACATATACTTCTTCTACCAGAATACCATTTAGAAAAGCACTCTTGACGTCCATTTGATATACCTTGAAGCCCATATATGATGCATAGGCTAGAAACAGTCGTATGGCTTCTAATCTGGCTACTGGAGCAAAGGTTTCATCATAGTCAATTCCTTCAGATTGAGAGTATCCTTTTGCAACTAGCCTAGCCTTATTTCTAGTTATCACATCATTTTCGTCCTTCTTGTTCTTGAATACCCACTTTGTTCCTACTACATTGTGGTTTTCAGGACGATCTACCAATTCCCAGACTTCATTTCTTTCGAATTGGTTTTGTTCTTCTTGCATTGCAGTGATCCAATTGCTATCTGTCATTGCTTTTTCTATGTCAGCTGGTTCAATGTTGGATAAGAAGGCACACCAGCAGAACATAGATGATTGTGAGTTCTGATTCAGTTGTCTTCTGGTCTTGACACCTGATTCTGCTCCTCCTAAGGTGAGGTTTGATGGATGATTGTTTCTCCATGTATGCCTCACGGGAGTATCTGCATTGGGTGAGCTTGGATTCTCATCTGATCTAGTGCCATCAGGAGGGTTGACTTGATTAGGTCGATCATCATCTGTATCTTGTGTGTCAAAAAGATCATTCCCCCTGGCATTTGGGATTGGTGCATCTTGATTCTTGTCAGCTTGTCCTGCCTGAGTTTGAGATCTAGTGACAGGTCTATGAGGCTTATCCTCCTCTGGTTCTTCAGGGAAAGGTTCATTTACTTCAATGAACTCATCTGGTCTAGACTTGATCACTAGATGTCTCATCTGTTCTGCAGCTGAGTTTGTTTCTACTGCATTCTTATCACAAGACTCATCAAAAACAACATGGGGTGTTTCTTCCACAAGAAGGGTTCGTTTGTTGAGTACCCTGAATGCTTTGCTAGTAGAGGAGTATCCTAAGAATATCCCCTCATCTGCTTTGGCATCAAAGGCATTCAACTTACTCTTCCCATTGTTGTGAATGAAACACTTACAACCAAATATATGAAAGTAAGATACTATAGGTTTTCTTCCTTTCCACAGTTCATATGGGGTTTTCTCATGTATTTTATGAATACCTGACCTGTTTTGAGTGTGACAAGCTGTGTTGATGGCTTCTGCCCATAGCTTCCTGGGAGTGGAGAATTCAGCAAGGAGTGTTCTGGCAGCTTCTTTGAGTGTTCTAACTCTTCTTTCAGCTACACCATTTTGTTGAGGTGTTCTTGCTGCACTTGTCTCTTGCTGCACTTGTCTCACAAGCAGACATGTATCCTTAGGACAGCTGTTCCAATTTGCAAGATACATACTTCCCTTTCTAGATCCTGTTAGAAGGTTTTGTTTTGTTCTCTTATCACTTATGAGACACTCATCTTTAGAGAATTTGACTGAGTAACCAGTGTCACAAAAATGAGAAACAGATAATAAATTAAACTTAAGACCTTCTACATATGATACATCATGTACCTCAATGTCACAATTTTTAAGGGTGCCATATCCTTTTGTGTTACCATGCGCGTTATCACCAAAGAAAACTTTTGGACCTTTCTTCTCTATGTAGTTGGTCAGCAGGGCTTTGGTTCCTGTCATGTGAGTTGAGCATCCACTGTCTATGTACCAAGTTTCTCCTGCTAGACCTCCTCTTCTATATAGGTCCCTTCTTTCCTGCAAGGAAAGTTAAGTTTTAGGTACCCATTTTGTTTTGGGTCCTTGGGTGTTAGTACTACCCTTGGGAACCCACATATACATTGGTCGTTTAAACAACCTTGAACATTTGAGTTGTTTCCCTCGGGCATCACAGAACCAAATCTTACCAGTCAGCACCTTGGACTGATCTGATTTGTTCTTTGTGTCAGCTAGGTAATAGTCAAATGGTTTCCCTTTATAGGAGTGTACATACATGATCTTTTGACTAGTTACATTCGGCCTGGGTGCATTAGCTGGTCGATGCACACGATTATATGGACCATACTCTTCTGTTCTCACAATATCATAAGAGATAGGGGGTGCAAAGAGAACAGATTTGTTTGAAGAAGATTTCTTCTTCTTGGCTGGAGCAGCATACAGCTGAGACTGTCTCAGGCGAGATGGTCTAGGCTGTCTGTTGTTTCTCTGTACAGGCTTGGGGTTAGCTTGTCCTTTACCATTTTTGTTTTTGGGATAGTTAGCCTTACTTGGTACAGATGCCTTTTGGTTCATATTAGGTTCATTGTGTTTAGAACACTCACCCTTTTCATGTGTCTGAGTAGTGCACTTGTTAGGTGTACTACCCCCAGCTGGAGAGGATGTAGATGGATTAAGTTCATAACCAAAACCCATCTTATTGCCATTTGATCTATAATACTCAGAGATACTTTCAATAGTAGTAGAAGCTTTATTGAACTCTGAAATCTTTTGATTTAGGCATTCCTTCTCCTTTTCTAAGAGCTTGTGTGTTTGGAAGAGATCATTGAATTTGGATTGTAGTGAACGAAGTTCCTTAGTTTCTAAAGCTTGAGTTTGTAACATCCCCTCATACAACTGAGTTATTGTGGTATTTTCTTCCTTAAGAAGCTCCACTTCTCTGGTCAATCTTTCATTCATTGTGACCAACTCAGGGGTGTTCTCAAACTTAGCCTTTTTTCAACTTAGCAATTTCTTTCCTTAGATCCTTATTCTCCTCTTCCACTTCTATGAAAGCTCTAGTGGCAATATCAAGATCACCTTTTACCTTTCTTAAAGATTGATAATAGGTGTCTTCTGATTCGCCTTCAGATGAGTTTATCTCATCTGATTGTGAAAAAATAGGTGAATGGAAAGTACTAGTATAGGAGTTTACCTCATTTTCACCTATGGCCATCATAGCTAGGTCGTCTGAATCATCTGAAAAGATTTGATCGTCTGGTGATGTAGGGAGTTCATCACTTTGATATTCAGATTCTTCAGTCACCATTGCTTTCTTGTCTGAGGTTCTTCTTGCCCTTCTTTCTTTCTTGTCATCCAAATCCAGCTCAGGACATTCATAGACATAGTGACCTGGTTTGCCACAGTTGAAGCAAGATCCAGGTTTCTGATTTGAGTTGCCTCTCCTTGGAGGAGTGGCATCTCTTCTTCTAGATCCTCGGCTGTCAGATGACTCCAAATCCCTTCTAGGATGTCTTTCTGGTGTTCTTTCTCTGGAACTTCTGGAGGGTGAACTTGCTCTTCTATCTTTGTAGTTTCTATAGAATTTTCTATATTTGCTGTTGAGGGTGTTCATCCTTTCAAATCTTTTGATCATAAGAGCCATTTGTTCCTTCAGACTCATGTCTGATCCTTCACAGTCTTCTGTTTTCAGAGAGGTCTTGCCAGATGAGGTACTTGCAGCTTTTGTATTGGCTGCCTTGAAGGCTACAGTCTTGGAGGTAGATGGGGTTGCAGTTGGCTCATCACTTCCTGAGTTTTCTTCTCTTTCCAGATCATATTCATGAGCTTTTAGATTCTGAAATAGAGTTTGAGCAGACCACTTCTTGATATCTTGAGTATCCTTGATGATGGTCTTCTTGAGTCTCCATTTCTTGGTTAGAGAGTCTAAGATCTTTAGATTTTTCTCTCTATTTGTATATTTCTTGCCCAGAGATTCTATCTCATTGATGATCTTGGTAAATCTATTGTCTAACTGATCAATAGACTCTTCTGGTTGCATCTTGAAGTGTTCGAACTTCTTGACTGCTGTAGACAACTTGGATTCCTTGATCAGCTCAGTTCCTTCACAGAGAAGTGCCAATGCCTCCCACATCTCTCTGGCTGACTCACAGTGGATTACCTTTGCAATGTACTCATTTGGAAGAGTTTGCATTATGTAATCTTGAGCAATGCTATCAAGATTTGATTGCTTCATCTCTTCTTGTGTGAGGTCCTTCATAGGCTTGGGGGCAAGCTCTCCAACTGGAATTTCTGGATCACCATTTGCAGTGTTGACTGCCATGATGGTGATTGGGCCTTCAGTGATTACTGACCACATCTTGTAGTGGACTGATGTGAGATTCTTCCTCATCCTGATCTTCCAGTAATCATAATCCTCAACTGAAAACTTAGGCAACTTTCGCATATTAGCACTCATGCTGTATGAGTTTTCAAAAACAGGTTTTTCAAAAGAATAGATCTGTTCAAGAGGACTACAGAAAGACTCCCTCAAGTCTTCTAATAATCTAGAGACAGTAGTCCGTTAGAACCACTGCTCTGATACCACTTGTTGGTCCCTGAACGAGTAGTGTCCTGGTGCCACAGCCAGCTGACATTTTTCCAGCTCTATTTCTGAACCATGTAGGACCATCAAATCAATATGTTGATCAGCCTGGATGATATCCCACTGGTTCAGATTGCCCTTACCATCTGATGTACCTCATCATCAGATGGGTTGTAGCATCTGAAGTGTCCTTTTTGAATTTCTTCGCTTCTCTTAAAGGAGAAGGAAGATCTGAAGAGGCTTCAATGGAGTCGAAGAGAGGGCCATGGACTTGGTCTTCATGTTCTGTTTAGACACAGTAGCTTTTGATAACAAGCTCTCCATGTAGAACTTCCCCCTGGAGAAGAAGCTCTGCTTGCTTGCTACTTTGTCTTCTCCATCTCTCTTTCCTCTAGTTTTCAATAAGGGCGTCTCTCTTTCCTCTAGTTTTCATAGGCATACTCATGTTGAGTAAGCCAAGTGTGCTGATCTGCATCATCTTCATCTTCTGGACAAAGCTTCATCTCCTTCACCCAAGACTTTGGTTGAAGGATGATCTCCATTCCATCTCTTCTTTCGATTGTCTCCATTCCTGAAACAGAAAGTAATAGTTAGTGATTTGTGTTCTTAGGTGTTCTCATAACTTCCTCCTTTTATAGGGGTAGAAATGAGGTAGTGGAGTGAAAGATGACAAAACCATAGAGTTGATAGGTCTGAATTTCTGAAAAGTTACTTCTTAAGATCAACAATGAGATTCTTGATCCAAGGGTTCACATTTAAAGATATTCAGACTTTTATCTTATGGAATGCAGAAATTATAAATTTTGAGCAAGAGTTACTTGAAATCCGTACTTTGCATGCATACTGTTGAGTCGGTGAGGATGGTGTATTAATCCAACCAAGTATAACTCAATAGTATAATGTATATATGTATATGAATAAAGTATTTTATGAAGAATAGTTTATTATTATACATTGCTTAGAGTAAAGAAATCAAATAACTTTGTTCAAGTCTCCTGTATATATATATATATGATATGCAATGCAGATTTTAGAGTATTTCATCAAGGATTCTTAAGGTATCATTGATTCCCCCTTGATTATATGACTCTAAGTTTTCCCTCAGCTTTATTTGTCTTCATCGGGAAAGAACTTACCTGAAGATGAGGGTGTCTATTCACCTCATCTGATCCTCCTAGTCTTCTGCAATTGTATCAGCTGAGGTTTTCAGCTGATCTTTGCTCTTCATGTGCTTGGATCCAGGAGTCCTAAGCTGTAGCATAGGGTCTTGAATCTTTCTTCAGCTAGTGGCTTAGTCAAGATGTCTGCTCTTTGGATATCTGTGTGAATTTTCTCCATCTTGATGTCCTTCTTTTCAAGGTGGTCTCTTATGAAGTGGTGTCGAATGTCGACATGCTTGCACCTTGTGTGGAGGACTGGATTTTGAGTGATGGCAATGGCACTGCTGCTATCACAATAGATAGGGACTTCTCTTGCCTCTACATTGTAATCCTTGAGTTGTTGAACTAGCCAGAGCAGCTGACTACAACAACTTCCAGCTGCCATATATTCTGCTTCAGTGGTGGAGGTTGCAACTGAGGTTTGCTTCTTAGAGAACCATGATATCAGCTTGTTGCCTAGAAATTGACAGGTTCCAGATGTGGATTTCCTATCAATCCTACATCCTCCATAGTCTGAGTCAGAATAGCCACTCAATTCTAGATTGTCATCAGCAGGGTACCATAGTCCTAGGTTGACTGTTCCTTTTAGGTACTTGAGAATTTTCCTTGCTGCTTCTAGATGACTTTGCTTTGGGTTTGCTTGAAACCTTGCACATACTCTTACAAAAAATGTTATGTCTGGTCTGCTAGCTGTAAAGTATAGTAGAGATCTAATCAGTGCTCTATATTCAGCTTGATCAACTGCCTTTCCAGACTCATCTGGTTCCATTTTAAAAGATGTCATCATTGGAATCCTTGCAGTCTTGCTTTGTAGAGCTTTGAATCTTTCTAATAGGCTTTTGGTATACTTGGACTGGTTGATGAAGATCCCTTCTGGACTCTGCTTGACTTGAAGTCCTAGGAAGTAATTCATCTCACCCATCATGCTCATTTCAAATTTTCCTTGCATGAGTTCAGAGAACTTTTTGCACATCTCTTGATTGGGTGATCCAAATATAATGTCATCTACATATATTTGCACCATTAGAATGTCTTCTCCTTCTTGTATTCTGAAAAGAGTTCTATCCACTTTGCCTTTTGTATATCCATTGTCAAGTAGGAATTGTGACAATGTGTCATACCAAGCTCTAGGGGCTTGCTTTAGACCATAGAGAGCCTTCTTCAGTCGATATACTTGATCACCTTTTTCAAATCCTGGAGGCTGCTCTACATAAAGTTCTTCTACCAGAATACCATTTAGAAAAGCACTCTTGACATCCATTTGGTACACTTTGAAGCCCATATATGATGCATAAGCTAGAAATAGTCGAATAGCTTCTAGTCTGGCTACTGGAGGAAAGGTTTCATCATAGTCAATCCCTTCAGATTGTGAATATCCTTTTGCAACTAGCCTTGCTTTATTTCTAGTTATCACATCATTTTCGTCCTTTTTGTTCTTGAATACCCACTTTGTTCCTACTATATTGTGGTTTTCAGGACGATCTACCAATTCCCAGACTTCATTTCTTTCGAATTGGTTTAGTTCTTCTTGCATAGCAGTGATCCAATTGCTATCTGTCATTGCTTCTTCTATGTCAGCTGGTTCAATGTTGGATAGGAAGGCACACCAGCAGAACATAGATGATTGTGAGTTTTGATTCAGTTGTCTCCTGGTCTTGACACCTGAGTCTGCTCCTCCTAAGATGAGGTTTGATGGATGGTTGTTTCTCCATGTATGCCTCACAGGAGTATCTGCATTGGATGAGCTTAGATTCTCATCTGATCTAGTGCCATCAGGAGGGTTGACTTGATTAGGTCGATCATCATCTGTATCTTGTGTGTCAAAGAGATCATTCCCCCTGGCATTTGGGATTGTTGCATCTTGATTCTGGTCAGCTTGTCCTGCTTGAGTTTGAGATCTAGTGACAGGTCTATGAGGCTTATCCTCCTCTGGTTCTTCAGGGAAAGGTTCATTTACTTCAATGAACTCATCTGGTCTAGACTTGATCACTAGATGTCTCATCTGTTCTGCAGCTGAGTTTGTTTCTACTGCATTCTTATCACAAGACTCATCAAAAACAACATGGGGTGTTTCTTCCACAAGAAGGGTTCGTTTGTTGAGTACCCTGAATGCTTTGCTAGTAGAGGAGTATCCTAAGAATATCCCCTCATCTGCTTTGGCATCAAAGGCATTCAACTTACTCTTCCCATTGTTGTGAATGAAACACTTACAACCAAATATATGAAAGTAAGATACTATAGGTTTTCTTCCTTTCCACAGTTCATATGGGGTTTTCTCATGTATTTTATGAATACCTGACCTGTTTTGAGTGTGACAAGCTGTGTTGATGGCTTCTGCCCATAGCTTCCTGGGAGTGGAGAATTCAGCAAGGAGTGTTCTGGCAGCTTCTTTGAGTGTTCTAACTCTTCTTTCAGCTACACCATTTTGTTGAGGTGTTCTTGCTGCACTTGTCTCTTGCTGCACTTGTCTCACAAGCAGACATGTATCCTTAGGACAGCTGTTCCAATTTGCAAGATACATACTTCCCTTTCTAGATCCTGTTAGAAGGTTTTGTTTTGTTCTCTTATCACTTATGAGACACTCATCTTTAGAGAATTTGACTGAGTAACCAGTGTCACAAAAATGAGAAACAGATAATAAATTAAACTTAAGACCTTCTACATATGATACATCATGTACCTCAATGTCACCATTTTTAAGGGTGCCATATCCTTTTGTGTTACCATGCGCGTTATCACCAAAGAAAACTTTTGGACCTTTCTTCTCTATGTAGTTGGTCAGCAGGGCTTTGGTTCCTGTCATGTGAGTTGAGCATCCACTGTCTATGTACCAAGTTTCTCCTGCTAGACCTCCTCTTCTATATAGGTCCCTTCTTTCCTGCAAGGAAAGTTAAGTTTTAGGTACCCATTTTGTTTTGGGTCCTTGGGTGTTAGTACTACCCTTGGGAACCCACATATACATTGGTCGTTTAAACAACCTTGAACATTTGAGTTGTTTCCCTCGGGCATCACAGAACCAAATCTTACCAGTCAGCACCTTGGACTGATCTGATTTGTTCTTTGTGTCAGCTAGGTAATAGTCAAATGGTTTCCCTTTATAGGAGTGTACATACATGATCTTTTGACTAGTTACATTCGGCCTGGGTGCATTAGCTGGTCGATGCACACGATTATATGGACCATACTCTTCTGTTCTCACAATATCATAAGAGATAGGGGGTGCAAAGAGAACAGATTTGTTTGAAGAAGATTTCTTCTTCTTGGCTGGAGCAGCATACAGCTGAGACTGTCTCAGGCGAGATGGTCTAGGCTGTCTGTTGTTTCTCTGTACAGGCTTGGGGTTAGCTTGTCCTTTACCATTTTTGTTTTTGGGATAGTTAGCCTTACTTGGTACAGATGCCTTTTGGTTCATATTAGGTTCATTGTGTTTAGAACACTCACCCTTTTCATGTGTCTGAGTAGTGCACTTGTTAGGTGTACTACCCCCAGCTGGAGAGGATGTAGATGGATTAAGTTCATAACCAAAACCCATCTTATTGCCATTTGATCTATAATACTCAGACATACTTTCAATAGTAGTAGAAGCTTTATTGAACTCTGAAATCTTTTGATTTAGGCATTCCTTCTCCTTTTCTAAGAGCTTGTGTGTTTGGAAGAGATCATTGAATTTGGATTGTAGTGAACGAAGTTCCTTAGTTTCTAAAGCTTGAGTTTGTAACATCCCCTCATACAACTGAGTTATTGTGGTATTTTCTTCCTTAAGAAGCTCCACTTCTCTGGTCAATCTTTCATTCATTGTGACCAACTCAGGGGTGTTCTCAAACTTAGCCTTTTTTCAACTTAGCAATTTCTTTCCTTAGATCCTTATTCTCCTCTTCCACTTCTATGAAAGCTCTAGTGGCAATATCAAGATCACCTTTTACCTTTCTTAAAGATTGATAATAGGTGTCTTCTGATTCGCCTTCAGATGAGTTTATCTCATCTGATTGTGAAAAAATAGGTGAATGGAAAGTACTAGTATAGGAGTTTACCTCATTTTCACCTATGGCCATCATAGCTAGGTCGTCTGAATCATCTGAAAAGATTTGATCGTCTGGTGATGTAGGGAGTTCATCACTTTGATATTCAGATTCTTCAGTCACCATTGCTTTCTTGTCTGAGGTTCTTCTTGCCCTTCTTTCTTTCTTGTCATCCAAATCCAGCTCAGGACATTCATAGACATAGTGACCTGGTTTGCCACAGTTGAAGCAAGATCCAGGTTTCTGATTTGAGTTGCCTCTCCTTGGAGGAGTGGCATCTCTTCTTCTAGATCCTCGGCTGTCAGATGACTCCACATCCCTTCTAGGATGTCTTTCTGGTGTTCTTTCTCTGGAACTTCTGGAGGGTGAACTTGCTCTTCTATCTTTGTAGTTTCTATAGAATTTTCTATATTTGCTGTTGAGGGTGTTCATCCTTTCAAATCTTTTGATCATAAGAGCCATTTGTTCCTTCAGACTCATGTCTGATCCTTCACAGTCTTCTGTTTTCAGAGAGGTCTTGCCAGATGAGGTACTTGCAGCTTTTGTATTGGCTGCCTTGAAGGCTACAGTCTTGGAGGTAGATGGGGTTGCAGTTGGCTCATCACTTCCTGAGTTTTCTTCTCTTTCTAGATCATATTCATGAGCTTTTAGATTCTGAAATAGAGTTTGAGCAGACCACTTCTTGATATCTTGAGTATCCTTGATGATGGTCTTCTTGAGTCTCCATTTCTTGGTTAGAGAGTCTAAGATCTTTAGATTTTTCTCTCTATTTGTATATTTCTTGCCCAGAGATTCTATCTCATTGATGATCTTGGTAAATCTATTGTCTAACTGATCAATAGACTCTTCTGGTTGCATCTTGAAGTGTTCGAACTTCTTGACTGCTGTAGACAACTTGGATTCCTTGATCAGCTCAGTTCCTTCACAGAGAAGTGCCAATGCCTCCCACATCTCTCTGGCTGACTCACAGTGGATTACCTTTGCAATGTACTCATTTGGAAGAGTTTGCATTATGTAATCTTGAGCAATGCTATCAAGATTTGATTGCTTCATCTCTTCTTGTGTGAGGTCCTTCATAGGCTTGGGGGCAAGCTCTCCAACTGGAATTTCTGGATCACCATTTGCAGTGTTGACTGCCATGATGGTGATTGGGCCTTCAGTGATTACTGACCACATCTTGTAGTGGACTGATGTGAGATTCTTCCTCATCCTGATCTTCCAGTAATCATAATCCTCAACTGAAAACTTAGGCAACTTTCGCATATTAGCACTCATGCTGTATGAGTTTTCAAAAACAGGTTTTTCAAAAGAATAGATCTGTTCAAGAGGACTACAGAAAGACTCCCTCAAGTCTTCTAATAATCTAGAGACAGTAGTCCGTTAGAACCACTGCTCTGATACCACTTGTTGGTCCCTGAACGAGTAGTGTCCTGGTGCCACAGCCAGCTGACATTTTTCCAGCTCTATTTCTGAACCATGTAGGACCATCAAATCAATATGTTGATCAGCCTGGATGATATCCCACTGGTTCAGATTGCCCTTACCATCTGATGTACCTCATCATCAGATGGGTTGTAGCATCTGAAGTGTCCTTTTTGAATTTCTTCGCTTCTCTTAAAGGAGAAGGAAGATCTGAAGAGGCTTCAATGGAGTCGAAGAGAGGGCCATGGACTTGGTCTTCATGTTCTGTTTAGACACAGTAGCTTTTGATAACAAGCTCTCCATGTAGAACTTCCCCCTGGAGAAGAAGCTCTGCTTGCTTGCTACTTTGTCTTCTCCATCTCTCTTTCCTCTAGTTTTCAATAAGGGCGTCTCTCTTTCCTCTAGTTTTCATAGGCATACTCATGTTGAGTAAGCCAAGTGTGCTAATCTGCATCATCTTCATCTTCTGGACAAAGCTTCATCTCCTTCACCCAAGACTTTGGTTGAAGGATGATCTCCATTCCATCTCTTCTTTCGATTGTCTCCATTCCTGAAACAGAAAGTAATAGTTAGTGATTTGTGTTCTTAGGTGTTCTCATAACTTCCTCCTTTTATAGGGGTAGAAATGAGGTAGTGGAGTGAAAGATGACAAAACCATAGAGTTGATAGGTCTGAATTTCTGAAAAGTTACTTCTTAAGATCAACAATGAGATTCTTGATCCAAGGGTTCACATTTAAAGATATTCAGACTTTTATCTTATGGAATGCAGAAATTATAAATTTTGAGCAAGAGTTACTTGAAATCCGTACTTTGCATGCATACTGTTGAGTCGGTGAGGATGGTGTATTAATCCAACCAAGTATAACTCAATAGTATAATGTATATATGTATATGAATAAAGTATTTTATGAAGAATAGTTTATTATTATACATTGCTTAGAGTAAAGAAATCAAATAACTTTGTTCAAGTCTCCTGTATATATATATATATGATATGCAATGCAGATTTTAGAGTATTTCATCAAGGATTCTTAAGGTATCATTGATTCCCCCTTGATTATATGACTCTAAGTTTTCCCTCAGCTTTATTTGTCTTCATCGGGAAAGAACTTACCTGAAGATGAGGGTGTCTATTCACCTCATCTGATCCTCATAGTCTTCTGCAATTGTATCAGCTGAGGTTTTCAGCTGATCTTTGCTCTTCATGTGCTTGGATCCAGGAGTCCTAAGCTGTAGCATAAGGTCTTGAATCTTTCTTCAGCTAGTGGCTTAGTCAAGATGTCTGCTCTTTGGATATCTGTGTGAATTTTCTCCATCTTGATGTCCTTCTTTTCAAGGTGGTCTCTTATGAAGTGGTGTCGAATGTCGACATGCTTGCACCTTGTGTGGAGGACTGGATTTTGAGTGATGGCAATGGCACTGCTGCTATCACAATAGATAGGGACTTCTCTTGCCTCTACATTGTAATCCTTGAGTTGTTGAACTAGCCAGAGCAGCTGACTACAACAACTTCCAGCTGCCATATATTCTGCTTCAGTGGTGGAGGTTGCAACTGAGGTTTGCTTCTTAGAGAACCATGATATCAGCTTGTTGCCTAGAAATTGACAGGTTCCAGATGTGGATTTCCTATCAATCCTACATCCTCCATAGTCTGAGTCAGAATAGCCACTCAATTCTAGATTGTCATCAGCAGGGTACCATAGTCCTAGGTTGACTGTTCCTTTTAGGTACTTGAGAATTTTCCTTGCTGCTTCTAGATGACTTTGCTTTGGGTTTGCTTGAAACCTTGCACATACTCTTACAAAAAATGTTATGTCTGGTCTGCTAGCTGTAAAGTATAGTAGAGATCTAATCAGTGCTCTATATTCAGCTTGATCAACTGCCTTTCCAGACTCATCTGGTTCCATTTTAAAAGATGTCATCATTGGAATCCTTGCAGTCTTGCTTTGTAGAGCTTTGAATCTTTCTAATAGGCTTTTGGTATACTTGGACTGGTTGATGAAGATCCCTTCTGGACTCTGCTTGACTTGAAGTCCTAGGAAGTAATTCATCTCACCCATCATGCTCATTTCAAATTTTCCTTGCATGAGTTCAGAGAACTTTTTGCACATCTCTTGATTGGGTGATCCAAATATAATGTCATCTACATATATTTGCACCATTAGAATGTCTTCTCCTTCTTGTATTCTGAAAAGAGTTCTATCCACTTTGCCTTTTGTATATCCATTGTCAAGTAGGAATTGTGACAATGTGTCATACCAAGCTCTAGGGGCTTGCTTTAGACCATAGAGAGCCTTCTTCAGTCGATATACTTGATCACCTTTTTCAAATCCTGGAGGCTGCTCTACATAAAGTTCTTCTACCAGAATACCATTTAGAAAAGCACTCTTGACATCCATTTGGTACACTTTGAAGCCCATATATGATGCATAAGCTAGAAATAGTCGAATAGCTTCTAGTCTGGCTACTGGAGGAAAGGTTTCATCATAGTCAATCCCTTCAGATTGTGAATATCCTTTTGCAACTAGCCTTGCTTTATTTCTAGTTATCACATCATTTTCGTCCTTTTTGTTCTTGAATACCCACTTTGTTCCTACTATATTGTGGTTTTCAGGACGATCTACCAATTCCCAGACTTCATTTCTTTCGAATTGGTTTAGTTCTTCTTGCATAGCAGTGATCCAATTGCTATCTGTCATTGCTTCTTCTATGTCAGCTGGTTCAATGTTGGATAGGAAGGCACACCAGCAGAACATAGATGATTGTGAGTTTTGATTCAGTTGTCTCCTGGTCTTGACACCTGAGTCTGCTCCTCCTAAGATGAGGTTTGATGGATGGTTGTTTCTCCATGTATGCCTCACAGGAGTATCTGCATTGGATGAGCTTAGATTCTCATCTGATCTAGTGCCATCAGGAGGGTTGACTTGATTAGGTCGATCATCATCTGTATCTTGTGTGTCAAAGAGATCATTCCCCCTGGCATTTGGGATTGTTGCATCTTGATTCTGGTCATCTTGTCCTGCTTGAGTTTGAGATCTAGTGACAGGTCTATGAGGCTTATCCTCCTCTGGTTCTTCAGGGAAAGGTTCATTGACTTCAATGAACTCATCTGGTTTGGACTTGATCACCAGATGTCTCATTTGATCTGCAGTTGAGTTTGTTTCTACTGCACTCTTTTCACAAGATTCATCAAAAACAACATGAGGTGTTTCTTCCACAAGAAGGGTTCGTTTGTTGAGTACTCTAAATGCTTTGCTAGTAGAGGAGTATCCTAAGAATATCCCCTCATCTGCTTTGGCATCAAAAGCATTCAACTTACTCTTCCCATTGTTGTGAATGAAACACTTACAACCAAATATATGAAAGTAAGATACTCGAGGTTTTCTTCCTTTCCACAGTTCATATGGGGTTTTCTCATGAATTTTGTGAATACCTGACCTATTTTGAGTGTGACAGGATGTGTTGATGGCTTCTGCCCATAGCTTCTTAGGAGTGGAGAATTCAGCAAGGAGGGTTCTTGCAGCTTCTTTGAGTGTTCTGACCCTTCTTTCAGCTACACCATTCTGCTGTGGTGTTCTTGCTGCACTTGTCTCATGCTGGATGCCATTAGAAGTACAATAGACAATAATATAAGAGTCGATAAATTCAGTGCCTTTGTCACTTCTAATTTTCACAATTGGTTCTCCTTTCTCTACTTGGATCCTCTTCAATAGTTCAGGGAGCTTCTGCTGTGTTTCACTCTTTTTGTATAAGAAGATAACCCAAGTAAACTTGGAATAGTCATCTACAACAATAAGAGTGTACTTCCTCCCTGTTATAGTGGTTGGAGTGATTGGTCCAAAGAGATCCATGTGAAGCAATTCAAGAACTCTGCTGGTTGATGCTGTCTTCTTGGTCTTGAAGGAGACCTTTGTTTGCTTTCCTTGTTGACATGCATCACATACCTGATCTTTACAGTAGAGTTCATTAGGCAGACCATCAACTAAGGATTCCCTTGCTAGCTTGTTCATAGTCTTAAAGTTCAGATGACTAAGGCGTTTGTGCCACAGCCAGCTGACATTTTTAGGGCTCTTCACAAGCAGACATGTATCCTTAAGACAGCTGTTCCAATTTGCAAGATACATACTTCCCTTTCTAGATCCTGTTAGAAGGTTTTGTTTTGTTCTCTTATCACTTATGAGACACTCATCTTTAGAGAATTTGACTGAGTAACCAGTGTTACAAAAATGAGAAACAGATAATAAATTAAACTTAAGACCTTCTACATATGATACATCATGTACCTCAATGTCACCATTTTTAAGGGTGCCATATCCTTTTGTGTTACCATGCGCATTATCACCAAAGAAGACTTTTGGACCTTTCTTCTCTATGTAGTTGGTCAGCAGGGCTTTGTTTCCTGTCATGTGAGTTGAGCTTCCACTATCTATGTACCATGTTTCTCCTGCTAGACCTCCTCTTCTGTATAGGTCCCTCCTTTCCTGCAAGAAAGGTTAAGTCTTAGGTACCCATTTTGTTTTGGGTCCTTGGGTGTTAGTACTACCCTTGGGAACCCACATATACATTGGTCGTTTGAACAACCTTGAGCACTTGAGTTGTTTCCCTCGGGCATCACAGAACCAAATCTTACCAGTTAACACCTTGGACTGATCTGATTTGTTCTTTGTGTCAGCTAAGTAGTAGTCAAATGGTTTCCCTTTATAGGAGTGTACATACATAATCTTTTGACTAGTTACATTCGGCCTGGGTGCATTAGCTGGACGATGCACACGATTATATGGACCATACTCTTCTGTTCTCACAATATCATAAAAGATAGGGGGTGCAAATAGAACAGATTTGTTTGAAGAAGACTTCTTCTTCTTGGCTGGAGCAGCATACAGCTGAGACTGACTCAGACGAGATGGTCTAGGCTGTTTGTTGTTCCTCTGTACAGGCTTGAGGTTAACTTTTCTTTTACCATTTTTGGTGTTGGAATAGTTAGCCTTAGCTGGTACAGATGCCTTTTGGTTCATATTAGGTTCATTGTGTTTAGAACACTCACCCTTTTCATGTGTCTGAGTAGTGCACTTGTTAGGTGTACTACCCCCAGCTGGAGAGGATGTAGATGGATTAAGTTCAAAACCAAAACCCATCTTATTGCCATTTGATCTATAATACTCAGAGATACTTTCAATAGTAGTAGAAGCTTTATTGAACTCTGATATCTTTTGATTTAGGCATTCCTTCTCCTTTTCTAAGAGCTTGTGTGCTTGGAAGAGATCATCGAACTTGGATTGTAGTGAACGAAATTTCTTAGTTTCTAGAGCTTGAGTTTCTAACATCCCCTCATACAACTGAGTTATTGTGGTATTTTCTTCCTTAAGAAGTTCCACTTCTCTGGTCAATCTTTCATTCATTGTGACCAACTCAGGGGTGTTATCAAACTTAGTCTTTTTCAACTTAGTAATTTCTTTCCTTAGATCCTTGTTCTCCTCTTCCACTTCTATAAAAGCTCTAGTGGCAATATCCAGATCACCTTTTACCTTTCTTAAAGATTGATAATAGGTGTCTTCTGATTCGCCTTCAGATGAGTTTATCTCATCTGATTTTGAAAAAATAGGTGAATGGAAAGTAGCAGTATAGGAGTTTACCTCATTTTCACCTATGGCCAAAACTAGGTCATCTGAATCATTTGAGAAGATTTGGCAGTCTGGTGATGTAGGGAGTTCATCACTGTGATATTCAGATTCTTCAGTCACCATAGCTTTCTTGTCTGAAGTTCTTCTTGGCCTTCTTCCTTCTTTGTCATCTAGATTCAGTTCAGGACATTCATATACATAGTGTCCTGGTTTACGACAATTGAAGCATGATCCAGATTTCTGATTTGAGTTGCCTTTCCTTGGAGGTGTGGCATCTCTTCTTCTAGATCCTCGGCTGTCAGATGACTCAACATCCTTTCTAGGATGTCTTTCTGGTGTTCTTTCTCTAGAACTTCTGGATGGTGAACTTGCTCTTCTATCTTTGTAGTTTCTATAGAATTTTCTATATTTGCTGTTGAGAGTGTTCATCCTTTCAAATCTCTTGATCATAAGAGCCATTTGCTCTTTCAGACTCATGTCTGATCCTTCACAGTCTTCTGTTTTCAGTGAGGTCTTGCCAGATGAGGTACTTGCAGCTTTTGTATTGGCTGCTTTGAAGGCTACAGTCTTTGAAGTAGATGGTGTCGCAGTTGGCTCATCACTTCTTGAGTTTTCTTCTCTTTCCAGATCATATTCATAGGCTTTTAGGTTCTGAAATAAAGTTTGAGCAGACCACTTCTTGATGTCTTGAGTATCTTTGATGATGGTCTTCTTGAGTCTCCATTTCTTGGTTAGAGACTCTAAGATCTTTAGATTTTTCTCTCTATTTGTGTATTTCTTGCCCAGAGATTCTATCTCATTGATGATCTTGGTAAATCTATTGTCTAGTTGATCAATAGAATCTTCTGGTTGCATCTTGAAGTGTTCAAACTTCTTGACTGCTGTTGACAACTTGCTCTCCTTGATCAGCTCAGTTCCTTCACAGAGAAGGGCCAATGCATCCCACATCTCTTTGGCTGAGTCACAGTGGATTACCTTTGCAATGTACTCATTTGGAAGAGTTTGCATTATGTAATCTTGGGCAATGCTGTCAAGATTGGATTGCTTCATCTCTTCTGGAGTGAGGTCCTTCATAGGCTTGGGGGCAAGCTCTCCAACTGGAATTTCTGGATCACCATTTGCAGTGTTGACTGCCATGATGGTGATTGGGCCTTCAGTGATTACTGACCACATCTTGTAGTGGACTGATGTGAGATTCTTCCTCATCCTGATCTTCCAGTAATCATAATCCTCAACTGAAAACTTAGGCAACTTTCGCATATTAGCACTCATGCTGTATGAGTTTTCAAAAACAGGTTTTTCAAAAGAATAGATCTGTTCAAGAGGACTACAGAAAGACTCCCTCAAGTCTTCTAATAATCTAGAGACAGTAGTCCGTTAGAACCACTGCTCTGATACCACTTGTTGGTCCCTGAACGAGTAGTGAATGGGATTAAAGTCTAGAGGGGAGGGGTGAATAGACTTTAAAACTTTTTCAATAGAGTTGGGAACCTCTTCTGATTGCTATGTCAACTGGACTGCTAGTCTGCTGGTCCAGATGACTATAGTGATCTGATTGAAGAGGTTATATGCGGAATTATGGTAGGCCTTGTTTAGACTCGTTCTTTAAGTGTTAACCTGTTGTTTTATGAAAGTACTCAGCTGATGCTGGTTTGAAAGTTATGGCCTTGTTTTGAAGACAGTTGAAAATACAGTATGCACTATATAAGATATATGTAAAGGTAGAAATGTAAAGTGCAGAAGGTAAATGACACCAGATTTATAGTGGTTCGGATATACGTTCCTACGTCCACTCTCACGTCCACACGTGATGTTTAATCCCTTTAATTTACCACAAATTACAAGGGTCTTGACCTTTATAGTCCCAAGGTTAGGACTTTGAGATCTGAGCCGTCCTAACAGCTACGGTCTCCACAAGTGATTGTAAGCACTTGCACTTTAAGGGGTTCAAAAACTTTAACCTTTCGGTGAGGGTTTGGGGTTTTTGAAGTGTATCCAACTAATGGTTCAAGCTTATAATTTGCTTAACCACTATGCCTAAAACAATGATTATACAATATGAACAGGTTTCAGGTTCTTAGGGGTTGGATATAAATCACTTAAGAGATATAGATAATCTAATGGTTTCTGGCTCTTTTGAGAATTCTTAGAACAGTATGGCTTTAGCTTTGATTGCTTGCTTGGCTTGTTGAATTCTCTCTTGTGACTTCTTGTCGTTGTGATTTCTCATCCTCTTGTATTTATAATGGAGATTGGTTGCAACTAGCCGTTGGAGTTGACTAGCCGTTTGAGCAATCTTTCCATAATGGCTTGATTCCTTGATTCCAGCCGCTTGATTGCTTCAATCCTGGGATCATGTCAATCTTCTAAATAAGGTAGGTCTTCGTTTGAATTGCAAGATGACTTAGGAATCAGCCGAGTCCTGGAAGATCACATAGTCTTCTGATCTGTACTACTAGTCTTCTGACTACTCTTCTGGCCTTAGGTCTTCTGTCTTCTGATATCAGCAGAGTAACACTCTTCTGATCTGGTAATTCTTTGTACTGCTTTAGGCCATCTTCAATCTGGGACTCCATCAGATAAGTAGGTATACAAGCACCTTAACTTATCTGGTCTTCAAGGATCTAATAGTCTTCATGTCTTCTACTCTTCTCATCTTGAGGATAGGCATGTAAGCCAGGACTGTGCTGATCAGTTGATATTAATACAGTTGATCACACAAGACTAGTCTAAGTTGTTCTATACAAGTCAGCTGATCCTATTACATTTATAAACTCTAAGTGTTTTGGCCATCAAAACTATTCTAACATCAAGTGGGGCTTAGGGTGAATTTATATCCCAACATCATTTGCCAGTACTGTGCTCTTCTTCTTTGGTTCTGCTCCAAAACCTTCTTCAAACAGAATCTCTACATTCCCTTGAGCTTCAGCAGTCTTGTCCTTTTCAGCAGCCTTGGCTTTTTCAGCAGCTTTAGCCTTCTTAGAAGTAGGCACTTCTTCTTCTATTCTGAATTCAACAGGTAGATCAAGGCTATTAGGGAAATCATTGAAGGTCTCAGCTTTCCTTTTGTTATCTTTTGCCTTCTTAATCTTTCCCCTTGTTTGGACACCTTCAGTAGTTTTGTACACTCCTGCTGATTCTCCTCCAAGCCTTTGCTGAAGTCTTGCTCTTTCTTCTTGAGCTGATGCCATGGAATTTTTCAAAGCTATAGCCAGTTGCTCTTCTTCATCTAACTCTTCCTGGTTCAAAACTGCTTTCTCTTTGCCCTTGGATTCTGGCACTTTCTCTTTGCCCTTGCTCTCTCCAATAGTCAAGGCACCTTTAGCTCTTGCTCTTTCTCTTTCCCCCTTTTTGGCAACATCAAAGCACTGGGGTTTGAGCTCACTCATAGTAGATGCCATCAGGGACTGTGCCAAGTTCAAATACTTCATCTCCTCAAGCAGATACATATTCTCATCATGAATGTTCTGCATTCTGTCACTGCTCATGCTTAAGAAAGCAAGAACAGGCTTTATTTTCTGCTCTACAACCTCCTCCATGGTTGTCTTGAGGGATGCATCAAGGTTAGCCTTAAGGAGATCAGTGAGGTTTTGGCCACTACAGATTCAGCAATCTTGGCCAACACCTCTTGAGAAAACTTTTCTGAGGCAGCTTTCACCATAGCCTGTCTCATCTCTTCTGCTCTCTTCTTCTGAAGAGCACTTTTCTTGCCCAAAGCTTACTTGACAACCAACTTCAAAGCTTTGACATTCTTGTTATGATTGTCCATTAGTAGCTTCTGATCTTTTCTAAATTCCTTAGTGAAGCACTCCATGCTGGTCTTAGCTTTCTGAACTTCAGTGGAGATTGTTTGCAATCCTGATTCAACTCCACTGATTCTGGCTTCAATGGTAGGCAAGACCACATCTTCAGAGCCAGTTAGCCTAATTTCCACTGATGCCAAAGTTCTACTTTGCTCATCCAAGCCCTCTGAAGTCTCAGCATGGGCAGTTTCCACTTGATGGACCAATGTGTCCAACTTTGCTGATTGCTCTCCAAGGATAGCTTGAGCTGAGCTTGACTCAATATGGACATGAGCATCTGTAAGAAACTCATCAGCAAAAAATTGATCAAGGGTTACACCTGCAAGATCAGAAAAATCAAATTTGTTAGGAAATAAACACTCAGCACCCTCAAACTCTTTTTCATAAGACTCTGATACATCAACAGTCTTCTCATTTTCAACTAGTTCTTTTCTCCCTTCATTGATAATTTCCTCACAATCAGGGTCAGGCCTCCTCTCATCAAGGGTTTCTTGAAGTTCAGATTTGACTTCAAGAATAACCTGCCCCTCCTCACTTATACCACCCTCATTTTATGGTACACTCACTATCTTAGTGATAATCACCTCTCTATCATCCTCTACTCCCTCTAATTCTTTAACTAATTCAGCCTTTTCAACTCCACCACCTAAACCTGCAGCTTCTTCACCCTCAATAGGGTTCAAAGAAGGAAGTTGTTGGGAGATCACAGTGCTTGGTTCCAAAGCCACTGAGTCATCCTGAATAGTTAAGAGCTGGCCAGTGTCCAACTCTGCTGACACTGATGAGGTCTTAACAAAACCAGTTCTAAGTGGGAAGCCTCAACATCAGTAAGCTGTGCCTTGGGTTCAAAAGAACCTTCATTGGCTAACGCATCTTTGACTGTGTTACCATCCTTGGTCAACACCTCTAAAGATATAGAGCCCTTCCTATGATAGGTCAAATAATGGACTGTAGGCTTTTTGGGACCAGGAGGGTTGGGATTTGTGGGATCATCATTAGAATCATCATCAGTTGACCTTCTGTCAGGATGCTTGATTCCCTTGGCAATTCTTTCCTTCTCTTCAGCAATCTTGTCTGCTACCAGCTTTGTAAAAACTTCCTCATCAGTTAGGAATCTTGTCTTGTTTATTCCTGCAAAGTGTAGCAGCCTACTCTCTTCAATTTGCCACCAATTTACACCCTTTTCTTGAATTACTTGAGCAATCTCCATGATGGTTTTGTCTTTCACATCCACTAAAGTTCTCAAATCATGGAATTGCTTCTGCAATCTAGGAAATTCAGCTAGCTGGGGGTACAAACTATCCACAGTAGCTCTTGCTCCACCTCTGAGCATACCTTCATAGGTATACTCCTCCTCATCTCCAATTGATTGGGGACTTTGGGTTATAGGGGAGTTGGCTCTGGGTTTAGAAGGGTTGGCTTGAAGGTTGGCTTCAGGAAGATTGGGTTCAGAAGGGCTGGGTTCAACAATGGTTGCTTCAGTTGCTTTTGAGAGCAATGGTTCTGAAGTGGTTTTGCTTATGGGGGTAGGCTATAACAAAGCAGCTTCTAAGAGTTTGGAGTAGTTGAGCATGGATGAATCAAGGGGTGATAGTAATCTTGATTCATCAACTGCAATGTCAGCCAACACATCTATTTGCCCTCTTTGTGCAGCTCCTTCTGGGGAATATCTCTTTGTTAGGTTCAAGGGGGTGATGGGTTGGTTTTCAGGGGTTTTGTCGGTGTCAGGAGAGTTGGGCTCAGAATGATGCTTTTCCTGAAATCTGGATTCAGGAGTGCCAGCTTCAGGAGAGTTGGACTTAGACTTTGTCTTGGACTTTGATCTTGATTCAGCCCTACTTTCCCTTAGAGCCAATTGCAAAGTCTTCTCCTCTTGCAGCTCCTGCATCTTTTCAGAAGGTTTGGCCCTTCTCTTGCTGGCTTTTGAGCTCCGACTTCCCTCCTCAGGGACAACTTCCATGATCCTCTTCTCACCCTTTTTCTTCTTCACCACCATTGGAAACTTATCCCTTATCTCCTCAGAGTCTGAGGGCACTTGCACTCCTTCAGCAGCTACTTTATCCACCTCTGCTGAAGCACCAGAATTCTCTCCTGAAGAGATTATTGACAATTTCCTTGTCTTCACAGCTCTAGCCTTAGTTCTAGGCTTCAACTTGGGTTTCCTCTCAACCTTTACTTCAGCAGGTTTGGCCAGTTGCTGTCTCCTTTGTTCAGACTTTTTGCTAAGTTTTCTGAACATGATTTTCTGAGCTGGAAGAGGTTTTGAAAATGTTTGCATCTCAGTATAATGAGAAAACCTCTCAATTAGGAGACTTGCCCTGGTGCAGTATTTCAGCTTACCCTCCAACACAACTTTGTTGTGAGCTTTCACCTTGAATTTGGCTTTTTCCTTCATCATCTCTCCCATGATGAAGTCTCTCCAGTTGAACTTGATGCCCTTATCACTGGCATCAATGACAGCAGCCATTACCCTTATTCTTGGTGCACTCACTTGTTCTAAGCTTCCAGTGTTGCTTAGAATGCTTTTGGTCACCACTTCAAATAGAGTTAAGAACTCTGGTATGAGTGTGTTCTTGTGTTGGGTTGAAGAGATTGGACCTGGTGTGATGAGCCAATCTTGAGCAACTTCTTGGTAATGCCCTATGCCATAATTTTCTGGATTCCTTCCTTCAGAGGGCAATCCAAAGGCACCTTCAAGGTCCTCTTCTGAGAATTTGACTCTGTGAGATTTTTCCTCTTCATCTCCTTCAGCAATATATGTCAACCTAGTTGACACTTCTCCTCCACTGGCCTTGTCTTTCCATTTGAGGAAAGCAAAGAATTCTGCCATATATTGTTCCAAGCAAGAACTGGGCTTGTCTTGCATGAATTTCTGCAGGCCAGCTCTTCTCAGCCATCTTAGAGTAGGAGTAACTTCAGGGGCTTCACTCTTAAATGAGACTATAGGTTCAAAATAAGGTTGTTTTGATGGCTTAGGTACTGGAAATCAAGGTCAAGATCCTTGTTTGTGAAGTTTACAATCATCTCTTGTCTAACTTTGGGGGCCATTGATGAAACGGTGAAGGTTTTGAGAGAGTTTGAAAATTAGGGTTTCAAGAGTGTTTGAATGCGTGGGGAAGAAATGGAACTTGGGGGCTTCTTAAGACTTGGGGTATATTCTAAAAGAATGTTTGTCATTGAGTAGGTAAGTCTTAAGGTAATTTAAAGGTTTACAAATGAGGAAATCAAATTTTGGATGGCCAGGATTAATTCAGGGGAGTTGGCCAAAATTTGATCCAACGGTTAATAACCAATGGAACAGTATTGAAAACCGTTTTTATTCAAAACGTGGGAAGGAGTTAATATTAGTTAAAGGCTGGGGGGTTTTCAAGATAGATAGTGGCTTGAAATGTTTAATGCAAACAAGAGTTAAATCTTGACATTTAATGCTTTGAAAGTGACTTTTTGGGTAGGGGACAAATTAAATCTATGTAAAGGTGATGGCTTTAAGAGGAATGAGACAGCCATCAAAATAGGCAATGATTACCCAAAATAGGTTCTTATCAGACCAAGATTTAGTTTGATAGCCAAGACAACTTATCTGACCCTACATGGACAACTGTCCTGAACACCTTCTCTGAAGAGATTAGGGTCATCTCTTCTGAATTTCAGTAGACTTGTCCAAGTCTGCTGAAGACCACTTTTAGTTCCCCCTTGATCTATTAACTCCATTGGGCTTACTTGTCCAACTTCCCTGTATCAAGAAGTCCCAATTCTGCTGATAATTCCAAGAATCTTGCTTCAGCAAGTGGCTTTGTTAAAATGTCAGCCTTTTGGTGATCTGTGTGGATTTTCACCAATTTGATGTCCTTCTTCTCCACATGGTCTCTAATGAAGTGATGTTTGATGTCCACATGCTTGCATCTTGTGTGCAGTACTGGATTTTGAGAGATTGCAATTGCACTGTTATTGTCATAGAAGATTGGTACTTCAGTAGAGTTAACATTGTAATCTCTTAGTTGTTGTTTTCAAACATCTGAGTAGCCAGTTAACTCAATGTTGTCATCAGTAGGGTACCAAAGGCCTAAATTTTCAGTGCCTTTGAGATACCTCAAGATCCTCTTAGCAGCCTCTAGATGGATATTTTAGGATTAGCTTGAAACCTTTCACAAACACCTACTGCAAAGGTGATGTTAGGTCTGCTGGCAGTGAGATAGAGGAGAGAACCAATGATTCCTCTATACCCAAACTTTTTGATCATTTCTCTGGTTTACTTAGCTTGATTGATGAAGATTCCTTCTTTTGATTGCTTGACTTGTAGACCCAAGAAGAAATTCACCATTCCCATCATTGACATCTCAAACTTGCTTTGCATGAGCTTTGAGAACTTTTCACAAAGCTTTTCATTGGGAGATCCAAATATGATGTCATCAACATATATTTGGACAAGCAAGATGTCATCTCCTTCACAAATTCTGAACAGAGTTCTGTCCACTGTCCCTTTGGTGAAGCCATGATCCAATAGGAACTGTGACAGTGTATCATACCAAGCTCTTGGAGCTTGCTTGAGTCCATAGAGAGCTTTCTTCAATCTGTAGACTTGGTTTCCAACTTCAAAACCAAGGGGATGCTCAACATAGACTTCTTCTTTCAGCACTCCATTCAGAAAGGCACTTTTGACATCCATTTGATAGACTTTGAACCTCTTGTGAGCAGCATAAGCTAAGAACAAGCTTATTGCTTCAAGTCTTGCCACAGGTGCAAAAATCTCATCATAGTCAATGCCTTCTGATTGACAATAACCTTTGGCCACCAATCTGGCCTTGTTTCTGACTATCACATCATTCTCATTCTTTTTGTTCTTGAACACCCACTTGGTTCCAATAACATCTTGATGTGAAGGTCTATCCACCAGCTCCCATACATCATTTCTGGTGAACTAGTTTAGCTCCTCTTGCATTGCTGTAATCCAGTTTGCATCTTGAAGAGCTTCATCAATGTCTTGAGGTTCCTGTTCTGATAGGAAACAACAAAACAAAGCACTTTCAACCATGAAACCTTCTATTTTTGACTCCTATACTTGGATCACCAAGTATCAGATCAGTTGGATGGTCAGATAACCAAATCCTTCTTTTTCTGATCCCTTCAGTAGAGTTGTCCTCTACTAAGGTTGAGTCACTAGGATCATAGAATTCAGGAAAGTTTAATGCAGGATCTAATTGATGATCATATTCAGGGGTGTTGTCCTCAATGTCAGGGACATTGGCATTTTTAACATTATTGTTTCCCCCTTGAATATCTAATCCAATAACTATCTCAGCAGGAACTGCTTCTTCATTGGTAGTTGTTACCTGATTATGAACTGGGATTGGATCATTCAGTTCATCATTTCCTTCAGTGGGGTTTTCCTCAGGGAGGTTGCCTTCAGGAGTGTTGTCCAGTCTAGTGATTTCAGGAGGATTGGCCTGGACAACATCTATGAATGTAGTATCTTTGTCTTTTAAACTTAGTCTTGGTTGTCCTTTGTGAGATTTCATCAGTATCCAGGTTCTTGTTCCTGATCTCAAGGATAGATTCATCAAACACAACATGGGGTGTTTCTTCCACAATAAGGGATTTACAATTGTAGACTCTGAAAGCTCAACTGATTTGAAAATATCCAAGAAATATCCCCTCATCAGCTTTGCTATCAAAGGCTTTCAATTGTTCATCCTCATTGTTGTGAATGAAACACTTACAACCAAATATGTGAAAATAAGATACTTTAGGCAATCTTCCTTTCCAGAGTTCATAAGGGGTTTTGCCTTGGCCCTTAGTAATCAAGCATCTATTCTGAGTATAACATGCAGTGTTTATAGCTTCAGCCCAAAACCTCTTAGGTAGACTTGAGTCGGCAATTAAAGTTCTAGCAGCTTTCTTAAGAGTTCTATTTCTTCTTTCTGCTACCCCATTCTGCTGAGGGGTTCTAGCTGCTGAAGTTTCATGGGCTATTCCATTTTCAGTGCAATACTCATTGATGTATGAATGAATGAACTCAGTGCCTTTATCAGATCTTATCTTGATTATGTTAAGGCTTTTCTCATTAGACAGTCTTCTTATTAAGGAGAAATACTACCCATGTGAACCTAGAGAAGTCATGTACTACAACCAATGTGTATTTTCTTCCATTTATACTTGCAGGGGTAATTGGTCCAAATAAGTCAATATGTAAAAGTTCAAGTACCCTTTCAGTAGAGATGACTGGTTTCCCTTTAAAAGAAGCTTTAATCTGTTTTCCTTTTTGGCATAATCTGCTTTAATCTGTTTTCCTTCTTGGCATAGTTTGAAAACTTCATTAGGCAGTCCTTTAACTAATGCATTTCTAGCAAGCTTGTTCATTGATTTAAAGTTCAGGTGGTTTAGCCTTTTATGCCATAACCAGCTTTGTTCATTTGAGCTTTTGGCAATGAAGCATGCAGCATCAGTAGACTTGTCCCAGTCAGCAAAATACACATTTCCTCTCCTAGTTCCAGTCAGTAGAGTTTGTTGAGTTTTATCTTTGATTAAGCATTTTCCACTTGAAAACTCAACATTATATCCTTTATCACAAAACTGACTTATGCTTAGGAGATTATATTTGAGACCAGCCACATAAGACACATTGGATACCTTGATATTACCAATTATCAAGGTACCATAACCTTTTGTAGTTGCTTGTGAGCTGTCTCCAAATGTGATATTTGGGCCTTCTTTTTCAGTGAATTCAGTGAGAAGATCTTTGTTTCCAGTCATGTGTCTTGAACATCCACTGTCCAAGTACCATGCTATTATTTTATTCATGCTCCTCATCTTCTTGTGGCCCATAGGTACCTGCAATTATCAAGTTTTAGGTACCCTTTGACTTTTGGGTCCTGAGAGGTTAGTTGTATCTTTAGGAACCCAAACTTGCCTAATTACCCTGATTGATTCTAGGTGGCTAAGTTGTTTTCCTCTAGCATCTACATACATTGTCTTTCCCTTAAATGCCTTTGGGAATGAGTGTGTGAAAGTGTTGACTCTGTATGTTTCAGGAGAGTTGTCATTCCTCCTGAACTTATGAGTTCTTTGTGCTACTTGAGGGAATCTTTGAGGATGGGCATATTTATGGCCATTACCCTTTGGCATGAAGGGTTTTGGTTGTCTCATTTTATTTTGCCCTTGAGAAGAGTTGTCCATAGGTCTGTTCAGCTGAGGTTTCCTCAGGAGAGTTGGCCTAGGCTGATCATACCTTGGATAATTCCTCTGAACATTGTTCAGATGACTTTGGCCTTTTCCTTAGGTATAGGCCTAGTTCCCTGAAGCACTTGAGTGGGCATCTCATACATTTTGCCCTTTCCTTTGTTCAGTGACTGAATTATTTCATTTTCAGCTTGTTGTGCCACTGATTTAACAAAGATTCTCTTAGTGTTACTTGTAGAAGCAACACTAAGACAAGGTGAAGATTCGAATGGATCATATCCCAATCCACTCTTTTGAGCCATAGGTCTTTGGAAGCTTTGAATTTCCTCTATTGCTCTAGAGGATTTATTCATAGCAGACATCTTAATTTTCAGGCTCTCTTCACTTGATTTAAGAATATCATATTCTTGTGAGAGGTTGTCAAATTTAGCTTGAAGGATTTTTAGCTCAAAGTCTTTTCTCTTCTGAATAAGCAGTTGTTCATCAATCCGCTTCTGTTGGTCAACTATCATGAGAGAAGCTTCATCAAGTTCTCTGAAGACTTGTTGATACAACTCAGTAGACTTCACATCAACTACTGGTTCAGAAGGTTTTGCAAGTTCAATGGATAGCCTTTCATTCTCTCTCACACAATTGTCATGAAATTCTTGTAACTTAGTGAAATCTTCCATCAACTTTCCAAGAGAAAGTTTCAGGTTGACCTCACTAGTGTTTTGTGATAGAAATGATAGTGAGCTAGAAGTAGAAGATACCTCATCATCTTCTATGGCCATGTTCCACACATCATCATCATCACTGTTTGAGAACAGTCCATCATCAGAGGAGTTGAAGCTTTCAGCACTTTCAGACACATCACCAGCCATCATGGCCTTTCTATTGGTGAACTTCTTGTCTCTTTTGGCTTGTCTCTCATTTCTTTCTTTTGAGCTGAGTTCAGGGCAGTCATACTGGAAATGCCCTTTCTTTTTGCAGTTATAGCACAAGTATTCATCATCATCCTTCCTTGGTTCATCTCTCCTTCTAGATGATGAAGGTTCAACTCTGCTGGACTTTCTCCTACCAGAGTACTTGTCCTCTGATCTTCTTTCTTCAGGCCTTTTGTCCTCAGCCTTGGCTTCAGGAGATTTGTACCTTCTCCTGACCTTGTTGTCTTGGTAGAATTTCTTGTATCTACCAAACCTTGAGTTAAGATTGTCAAACCTTCTAGCCATAAGGGCTAGTTCTTCCTTCATTTCAGCCTTGGAGACTGAATTTCAGGTTCAGCAGTTTTGGCTTTGAATGCCACTCCTCTGGTTGGTATTGAAGGTTCCTCAACATGCTTTCTTCTGTTGAGATCAAACTCATAAGCCTTGAGTTCTGAGAAGATTTGTTGCATGGGCATGGTGGAGAGGTCCTTGGTATTCTGCATCATTACAGAATATACATCCCACTTTTGAGTGAGACTTCTTAGAATTTTTAGTCAAACTTCTCTCTTGGAGTATACCTTGCCCAATGAGTTGATTTCATTCATTATATCTGTGAATCTACCAGCAAATTTGTCAATGGACTCATCTGACTCCATTGTGAATTGTTCAAACTTCGGTACAGCCACTTGGAGCTTATTCTCTTTGATCTTTTCAGTACCCTCACACATTTCTGCAAGAGTATCCCATATTTTCTTGGCAGTTGTGCAGTGGTAGACTCTTCCCATATTTGCATCTGGAATCGTTTGGTAGAGAGTGTTCATAGCTAGATAATTGAGATTATCTCTCCTTTTCTCTTCAGTCGTGATATCATCTTCATCCTTTGGGATCTCATCCCTTGTATCTGCCCTCTGAGCATCAATAATCCTGAGGTTGACTTGAGTGAATATGAATGGACCCCTGGTGATGACTCTTAGCATTTCATTGTGAAGGCATGCAAGATGAGCTCTCATCTTTATCTTCCAGAAGTCATAGTTCTCAATTGAGAACATTGGCAATTTATGATGTGAGATATGGTTGACTGGATCTGGAGCCATATTGTTTAGGCCTTGAACAGTATCAGGAGGAACAACAACATTGTTGTTCTGATTCTGGTTCATATTCTGATTCTGCTGCTGATTCTAATTGTTGTTGTTGTTTCCTCTTGCCATATCTCAAATAGAGGGTTAGACAATGAATATTCAAGATTTCAGAAAGATTAGTTCAATGACCACACCAAAATATGGTTTTTAAAAATCAAGATGGATTTTCAGAAGCAGTGGTCTTTGAACCCCCTGCTCTTATACCACTTGTTGGTCCTGAAAGGAGTATATAACAAGTGTATGCGGGGAATACACTTGTATGCAAATCTTTTCAAACTTTAACCAAAACTGGTTCAGCAAGGTTGTCCTGGACAACTCTTCTGATATGTATAACATTCAGAAGATAATCAAACTACTAAGTACTATTGAGTACTTAGTTGAATCACTATCTAATTGAGTTATATATGCGGAATAGTGGTTGACCCTTTAGTTTAAACTCCTTTAATTACTTAAATCTTCTTAACACATAAACTGGTTTTCAGGGAACTTGTCCAAATCAGTTTAGCACAATCTTTAGTATTTATCTTTGAAGGATCAGATAGTGTGATGTGTATGTATGTGTTGATTGAATGAAAGTACTTGAAAGTAAATCAACTGTTGGGATATAAATTCACCCTAAGCCCCACTTGATGTTAGAATAGTTTTGATGGCCAAAACACTTAGAGTTTATAAATGTAATAGGATCAGCTGACTTGTATAGAACAGCTTAGACTAGTCTTGTGTGATCAACTGTATTGATATCAGCTGATCAGCACAGTCCTGGCTTACATGCCTATCCTCAAGATGAGAAGAGTAGAAGACATGAAGACTAGAAGATCCTTGAAGACCAGATAAGTTAAGGTGCTTGTATACCTACTTATCTGATGGAGTCCCAGATTGAAGATGGCCTAAAGCAGTACAAAGAATTTCCAGATCAGAATAGTGTTACTCTACTGATATCAGAAGACAGAAGACCTAAGGCCAGAAGAGTAGTCAGAAGACTAGAAGTACAGATCAGAAGACTATGTGCTCTTCCAGGACTCGGCTGATTCCTAAGTCATCTTGCAATTCAAACGAAGACCTACCTTATTTAGAAGATTGACATGATCCCAGGATTGAAGCAATCAAGCGGCTGGAATCAAGGAATTAAGCTATTATGGAAAGATTGCTCAAACGGCTAGTCAACTCCAACGGCTAGTTGCAACCAATCTCCATTATAAATACAAGAGGATGAGAAATCACAAACAAGAAGTCACAAGAGAGAATTCAACAAGCCAAGCAAGCAATCAAAGCTAAAGCCATACTATTCTAAGAATTCTCAAAAGAGCCAGAAACCATTAGATTATCTATAGCTCTTAAGTGATTTCTATCCAACCCCTAAGAACCTGAAACCTGTTCATATTGTATATCAATTGTTTTAGGCATAGTGGTTAAGCAAATTATAAGCTTGAACCATTAGTTGGATACACCTCAAAAACCCCAAACCCTCACCGAAAGGTTAAAGTTTTTGAACCCCTTAAAGTGCAAGTGCTTACAATCACTTGTGGAGACCGTAGCTGTTAGGACGGCTCAGATCTCAAAGTCCTAACCTTGGGACTATAAAGGTCAAGACCCTTGTAATTTGTGGTAAATTAAAGGGATTAAATATCACGTGTGGACGTGAGAGTGGACGTAGGAACGTATATCCGAACCACTATAAATCCGGTGTCATTTACTTTCTGCACTTTACATTTCTGTCTTTACATACATTATTATATAGTGCATACTGTGATTTCAACATTCTTCAAAACAAGGCCATAACTTTCAAACCAGCATCAGCTGAGTATTTTCATTAAGCAAAACAAGTTGAACACTTTTATAAGAATTACAAGAACGAGTCTAAACCAGGGCCACCACAATTCCGCATATAACCTCCTCAGTCAGATCACTATAGTCATCTGGACTAGCAGACTTGCAGTCCAGTTGACATAGCAATCAGAAGAGGTTCTCAACTCTGTTTGAAAAAGTTTTAAAGTCTATTCACCCCTCCCCTCTAGACTTTAATCCCATTCACTACTCGTTCAGGGACCAACAAGTGGTATCAGAGCAGTGGTTCTAACGGACTACTATCTCTAGATTATCATAAGACTTGAGGGAGTCTTTCTGTAGTCCTCTTGAACAGATCTTTTTGGAAAACTTGTTTTTGAAAACTCATACAGCATGAGTGCTAATATGCGAAAGTTGCCTAAGTTTTCAGTAGAGGATTATGATTACTGGAAGATCAGGATGAGGAAGAATCTCACATCAGTCCACTACAAGATGTGGTCAGTAATCACAGAAGGCCCAATCACCATCATGACTCGTCAACACTGCAAATGGTGATCCAGAAGTCCCAGTTGGAGAACTGGTTCCCAAGCCCATGAAGGATCTCACACTAGAAGAGATGAAGCAATCAAATCTTGATAGCATTGCTCAAGATTACATAATGCAAACTCTTCCAAATGAGTACATTGCAAAGGTAATCCACTGTGAGTCAGCCAGAGAAATGTGGGAGGCATTGGCACTTCTCTGTGAAGGAACTGAGCTGATCAAGAAATCCAAGTTGTCTACAGCAGTCAAGAAGTTCGAACACTTCAAGATGCAACCAGAAGAGTCTATTGATCAGCTAGACAATAGATTTACCAAGATTATCAATGAGATAGAATCTCTGGGCAAGAAATATACAAATAGAGAGAAAAATCTAAAGATCTTAGACTCTCTAACCAAGAAATGGAGACTCAAGAAGACCATCATCAAGGATACTCAAGATATCAAGAAGTGGTCTGCTCAAACTCTATTTCAGAACCTAAAAGCTCATGAATATGATCTGGAAAGAGAAGAAAACTCAGGAAGTGATGAGCCAACTGCAACCCCATCTACCTCCAAGACCGTAGCCTTCAAGGCAGCCAATACAAAAACTGCAAGTACCTCATCTGGCAAGACCTCTCTGAAAACAGAAGACTGTGAAGGATCAGACATGAGTCTGAAGGAACAAATGGCTCTTATGATCAAGAGATTCGAAAGGATGAACACTCTCAACAGCAAATATAGAAAATTCTATAGAAACTACAAAGATAGAAGAGCAAGTTCACCCTCCAGAGGTTCCAGAGAAAGAACACCAGAAAGACATCCTAGAAAGGATGTGGAGTCATCTGACAGCCGAGGATCTAGAAGAAGAGATGCCACTCCTCCAAGGAAAGGCAACTCAAATCAGAAACCTGGATCATGCTTTAATTGTCGCAAACCAGGACACTATGTCTATGAATGTCCTGAGTTGGATTTGGATGACAAAGAAGAAAGAAGGCCAAGGAGAAATACAGACAAGAAAGCTATGGTGACTGAAGAATCTGAATATCAAAGTGATGAACTCCCTACATCACCAGACTGTCAAATCTTCTCAGATGATTCAGATGACCTAGCTATGATGGCCATAGGTGAAAATGAGGTAAACTCCTATACTACTACTTTCCATTCACCTATTTTTTCACAATCAGATGAGATAAACTCATCTGAAGGCGAATCAGAAGACACCTATTATCAATCTTTAAGAAAGGTAAAAGGTGATCTGGATATTGCCACTAGAGCTTTTATAGAAGTGGAAGAGGAGAACAAGGGTCTAAGGAAAGAAATTACTAAGTTGAAAAAGACTAAGTTTGATAACACCCCTGAGTTGGTTACAATGAATGAAAGATTGACCAAAGAAGTGGAGCTTCTTAAGGAAGAAAAAACCACAATAACTCAGTTGTATGAGGGGATGTTACAAACTCAAGCTTTAGAAACTAAGGAACTTCGTTCACTACAATCCAAGTTCGATGACCTCTTCCAAGGACACAAGCTCTTAGAAAAGGAGAAGGAATGCCTAAATCAAAAGATATCAGAGTTCAATAAAGCTTCTACTACTATTGAAAGTATCTCTGAGTATTATAGATCAAATGGCAATAAGATGGGTTTTGGCTATGAACTTAATCCATCTACATCCTCTCCAGCTGGGGGTAGTACACCTAACAAGTGCACTACTCAGACACATGAAAAGGGTGAGTGTTCTAAACACAATGAACCTAATATTAACCAAAAGGCACCTGTACCAGCTAAGGCTAACTATCCCAAAACCAAAAAGGGTAAAGGACAAGCTAACCCCAAGCCTGTACAGAGGAACAACAAACAACCTAGACCATCTCGTTTGAGACTGTCTCAGCTGTATGCTGCTCCAGCCAAGAAGAAGAGGTCTTCTTCAAACAAATCTGTTCTCTTTGCACCCCCTATCTCTTATGATATTCTGAGAACAGAAGAGTATGGTCCATATAATCGTGTGCATCGACCAGCTAATGCATCCAGGCCGAATGTAACTAGTCAAAAGATCATGTATGTACACTCCTATAAAGGGAAACCATTTGACTATTACTTAGCTGACACTAAGAACAAATCAGATCAGTCCAAGGTGCTGACTGGTAAGATTTGGTTCTGTGATGCCCGAGGGAAACAACTCAAGTGTTCAAGGTTGTTCAAACGACCAATGTATATGTGGGTTCCCAAGGGTAGTACTAACACCCAAGGACCCAAAACAAAATGGGTACCTAAGACTTAACTTTTCTTGCAGGAAAGGAGGGACCTATACAGAAGAGGAGGTCTAGCAGGAGAAACTTGGTACATAGATAGTGGATGCTCAACTCACATGACAGGAACCAAAGCCCTGCTGACCAACTACATAGAGAAGAAAGGTCCAAAAGTCTTCTTTGGTGATAACGCGCATGGTAACACAAAAGGATATGGCACCCTTAAAAATGGTGACATTGAGATCAGGTATGTGATGCATGTCAACAAGGAAAGCAAACAAAGGTCTCCTTCAAGACCAAGAAGACAGCATCAACCAGCAGAGTTCTTGAATTGCTTCACGTGGATCTCTTTGGACCAATCACTCCAACCACTCTAACAGGGAGGAAGTACACTCTTATTGTTGTAGATGATTATTCCAAGTTTACTTGGGTTATCTTCTTATACAAGAAGAGTGAAACACAGCAGAAGCTTCCTGAACTATTGAAAAGGATCCAAGTAGAGAAAGGAGAACCAATTGTGAAAATTAGAAGTGACAAAGGCACTGAATTCATTAACTCCTATATTATTGCCTATTGTACTTCTAATGGTATTCAGCATGAGACAAGTGCAGCAAGAACACCACAGCAGAATGGTGTAGCTGAAAGAAGAGTCAGAACACTCAAGGAAGCTACCAGAACACTCCTTGCTGAATTCTCCACTCCTAAGAAGCTATGGGTAGAAGCCATCAACACAGCTTGTCACACTCAAAACAGGTCAGGTATTCACAAAATTCATGAGAAAACCCCATATGAACTGTGGAAAGGAAGAAAACCTAGAGTATCTTACTTTCATATATTTGGTTGTAAGTGTTTCATTCACAACAATGGGAAGAGTAAGTTGAATGCTTTTGATGCCAAAGCAGATGAGGGAATATTCTTAGGATACTCCTCTACTAGCAAAGCATTTAGAGTACTCAACAAACGAACCCTTCTTGTGGAAGAAACACCTCATGTTGTTTTTGATGAATCTTGTGAAAAGAATGCAGTAGAAACAAACTCAGCTGCAGATCAGATGAGACATCTAGTGATCAAGCCCAAACCAGATGAGTTCATTGAAGTAAATGAACCTTTTCCTGAAGAACCAGAGGAAGATAAGCCTCATAGACCTATCACTAGATCTCAAACTCAAGCAGGACAAGCTGACCAGAATCAAGATGCACCAATCCCAAATGCCAGGGGGAATGATCTCTTTGACACACAAGATACAGATGATGATCGACCTAATCAAGCCAACCCTCCTGATGGCACTAGATCAGATGAGAATCCAAGCTCATCCAATGCAGATACTCCTGTGAGGCATACATGGAGGAACAACCATCCATCAAACCTCATCTTAGGAGGAGCTGACTCAAGTGTCAAGACCAGAAGACAACTGAATCAGAACTCACAATCATCTATGTTCTGCTGGTGTGCTTTCCTATCCAACATTGAACCAGCTGATATAGAAGAAGCAATGACAGATAGCAATTGGATCACTGCTATGCAAGAAGAACTAAACCAATTCGAAAGAAATGAAGTCTGGGAATTGGTAGATCGTCCTGAAAACCACAATGTAGTAGGAACAAAGTGGGTATTCAAGAACAAGAAGGACGAAAATGATGTGATAACTAGAAATAAGGCAAGGCTAGTTGCAAAAGGATATTCACAATCTGAAGGGATTGACTATGATGAAACTTTTGCTCCAGTAGCCAGATTAGAAGCCATTCGACTGTTTCTAGCTTATGCATCATATATGGGCTTCAAGGTATATCAAATGGATGTCAAGAGTGCTTTTCTAAATGGTATTCTGGTAGAAGAAGTATATGTAGAGCAGCCTCCAGGATTTGAAAAAGGCGATCAAGTATATCGACTGAAGAAGGCTCTCTATGGTCTAAAACAAGCCCCTAGAGCTTGGTATGACACATTGTCACAATTCCTACTTGACAATGGATATACAAAAGGCAAAGTGGATAGAACTCTTTTCAGAATACAAGAAGGAGAAGACATCCTAATGGTACAAATATATGTAGATGATATTATATTTGGATCACCCAATCAAGAGATGTGCAAGAAGTTCTCTGAACTTATGCAAGGAAAGTTTGAAATGAGCTTGATGGGTGAGATGAATTATTTCCTAGGACTTCAAGTCAAGCAGAGTTCAGAAGGGATTTTCATCAACCAATCCAAGTATACCAAGATCCTATTAGAAAGATTCAAAGCTCTACAAAGCAAGACTGCAAGGATTCCAATGATGACATCTTTCAAAATGGAACCAGATGAGTCTGGAAAGGCAGTTGATCAAGCTGAATATAGAGCACTGATTGGATCTCTACTATACCTTACAGCTAGCAGACCAGACATAACATTTTCTGTAGGAGTATGTGCTAGGTTTCAAGTAAACCCAAAGCAAAGTCATCTAGAAGCAGCAAGGAAGATTCTCAAGTACCTAAAAGGAACAGCCAACCTAGGACTATGGTACCCTGCTGATGACAATCTAGAATTGAGTGGCTACTCTGACTCAGACTATGGAGGATGTAGAATTGTTAGGAAATCCACATCTGGAACCTGTCAATTTCTAGGCAACAAGCTGATATCATGGTTCTCTAAGAAGCAAACCTCAGTTGCAACCTCCACCACTGAAGCAGAATATATGGCAGCTGGTAGTTGTTGTAGTCAGTTGCTCTGGCTAGTTCAACAACTCAAGGATTACAATGTAGAGGCAAGAGAAGTCCCAATTTATTGTGATAGCAGCAGTGCCATTGCCATCACTCAAAATCCAGTCCTCCAAACAAGGTGCAAGCATGTCGACATTCGACACCACTTCATAAGAGATCACCTTGAAAAGAAGGACATCAAGATGGAGAAAATTCACACAGATATCCAAAGAGCAGACATCTTGACTAAGCCCCTAGCTGAAGAAAGGTTCAAGACCCTATGTTACAGCTTAGGACTCCTGGACCCAAGCACATGAAGAAGGAAAGATCAGCTAAAAACCTCAGCTGATCCCAGTGCAGCAGACTAGGAGGATCAGATGAGGTGAATAGACACCCTCATCTTCAGGTAAGTTCTTTCCCAATGAAGACAAATAAAGCTGAGGGAAAACTTAGAGTCATCTAATCAAGGGGGAATCAATGATACCTTAAGAATCCTTGATGAAATACTCTAAAATCTGCATTGCATATCATATATATATATATACAGCAGACTTGAACAAAGTTATTTGATTTCTTTACTCTAAGCAGTGTATACTATGTATAATAATAAACTATTCTTCATAAAATACTTTATTTATATACATACATACAGTATACTATTGAGTTATATACTTGGTTGGATTAATACACCATCCTCACCGACTCAACAGTATGCATGCACTGTACGGATTTCAAATAACTCTTGCTAAAAAATTTATAATTTCTGCATTCCATAAGATAAAGTCTGAATATCTTTAAATGTGAACCCTTAGATCAAGAATCTCACTGTTGATCTTAAGAAGTAACTTTTCAGAAATTCAGACCTATCAACTCTATAGTTTTGTCATCTTTCACTCCACTACCTCATTTCTACCCCTATAAAAGGAGGAAGTTATGAGAACACCTAAGAACACAAATCACTAACTATTATTTTCTGTTTCAGGAATGGAGACAATCGAAAGAAGAGATGGAATGGAGATCATCCTTCAACCAAGGTCTTGGGTGAAGGAGATGAAGCTTTGTCCAGAAGATGAAGATGATGCAGATCAGCACACTTGGCTTACTCAACATGAGTTTGCCTATGAAAACTAGAGGAAAGAGAGACGTCCTTATTGAAAACTAGAGGAAAGAGAGATGGAGAAGACAAAGTAGCAAGCAAGCAGAGCTTCTTCTCCAAGGGGAAGTTCTACATGGAGAGCTTGTTACCAAAAGCTATTGTGTCTAAACAGAACATGAAGGCTAAGTCCATGGCCCTCTCTTCAGACTCCATTGAAGCCTCTTCCAATCTTCCTTCTCCTTCAAGAGAGGCGAAGAAATTCAAAAAGGACACATTTGATGCTACAACCCATCTGATGATGAGGAACATCAGATGGTAAGGGCAACCTGAACCAGTGGGATATCATCCAGGCTGATCATCTACATATTGATTTGATGGTCCTACTTGATTCAGAGATAGAGCTGGAAGATCCATCAAACCAGGTTGGATCACCACTCACAATAAAGCTGGAAGATCCATCATCCAGGTTGGATCATCACAGCAACAACGAAGGATCCATCAAGCCAGGTTGGACCTTCAAAGCACAGAAGATTTACTCAGCAAATCTCAATCCTCCACTCAGCTGATCAGAAGACCAACTCAGCTGACCAGAAGACTTTCAAGGAAAATCAGCAGACCTCTTGAAGAAATCAGAAGACTTCACTCTGCTGACCAGATCACTCGATTTTAGAGTTTAATGACTATCTTTGATCATGTAATTCATTCTAGATTTATTCCTGAATGTAATTAAACAAATTGGCCTATATAAGGAATGCAATTCACTTATAAAAAACGGCCTTGATGATCAATTCTTGCCACAAAATTAGTCACAACGGCTATTTTTGGTAATGATGTCATTAATACTTAATTACCAAATTGCCAGCAAATCAACTGTTGCCACATGGCAACTTCAGCCGGCAAATTTAAAGAAAGGCCCGAAATCAAAGAAGGAAAATCTTGGGCTCTACTCCACAATTAAACCCAAATCTGACCGTTAGATCAAGAATCGTTGGAGTATATATACTCACCCTTAAAACTCTTCCAAACCCTTTCGCTCACATTACTCAATTGCTCTCAATACTCTCTCGTTCTGCAAATTTCTTTCAAGCTCTCAAAACCTAACACTCAAAGTATACTATGGCAATCATTGAAATTTACGACGAGAAGACCAAGAGCACTGGCACCTTGGATGCTGCAAAGTGGTCCAAGGAAGGGAAGATGTTCACAGATAATGCTCTATTTTTCAAGGGCAAACACAAAGCAGAAAACAAGGAGATCCTTCTGCGCTGCATCAACCTTAACCTGCGAGATTTTCTGGAAGCAGCACCCACCAATGTTTACGAACAAGATGTGCTGGCTTTCTATGCAAACGCTGTGATGAAGGGACCTTATGTCGAAAGTGTCATGGGTGGACACAAGGTCAAGGTAACAAGGGAAATTCTTCAGGAATTGTTTGGCTTGTCAAGGGGGAATGTAAATATCTCCACCTACATCATGGGTAGAGAAAAAGAGTACATGGAGATGTTTACTGATGGAAGAATAAAGGCTATTGATGCCACTGGGCTCAAGAAATCCCAACTTGAACCTAAGTTCCAAACTCTGATGGATATAGCAGGCAAGATGCTGCTTGGTAACACCTTTAGCCATGATGCTGTTACCACTCTGAAAGTTCGAGTTATGGCTGCAATCTGGGATCAGATTGATGGAGATTGGCAAGGACTATTTCTGGATAGAATTGCTCTTGAGGCCAAGAAGGTGACCTTGGAGTTACAGTCAAGAGAATGGAAGGTGACATCAACAGTCAGCTTTGTCCCCAGAAAGTACAAGATGGGACCTCATAAGACCTTTCACATCTCCAAATATTACTTAAGGAAGGAAGCTCTTGCTGAGGCAGCAAGGTTGAAAGAAGAGAGGAGGAAGTTGTTAGCGGAAGCATCTTCCAAAGACGTTGTTGAAGAGGCAGAAGAGTCTGCTCATGACTCTGCTGCTGAAGAAGAAGAGGCTCAAAAGAAGGCTGCTGAGGATAATGATGATGACAATCAGACCTTAGCACAAAGAAGATATCTGATCAGATCAGGGCTCATCTCCCCATCTGATTCAGATGCCACTCCCACTGCCTCTCCTTTGAAAAAGGCAGGTACTTCTAATCCCCCTCTCTCAGTTTCACACCTTCCAAATTATCAAAGGGTCAGAAGAGAAAGAAGAACAATTCTTCTTTCACCAAGAAATCCAGGCTCCCTACTCCAATGAGCATAGCCCCTATTTCATCCTTCAACCCTTCTGATGAGTCCAACCCATCTGAGCCTCTAAACACTGATATCCAAATCCCTGCTGATGCTCAACCAGCAGACGACCAAACTCAGACCACATCCGCACCCCCTACTGATGATCAAACTCAGATTATATCCACAATCCTTGCTGATATTCAAACAGCAGATGTCCAAGATCATCAAGCTCAAACATCTACTGATCTTCAAGTAGAAACTGAACCAGACCAGCAGACCCAAAACCCTGCTGAGGAACAAATCACTGAAGATCAATCTCAACTTCCTACCCATCAAGAAGAAATCACTTCCCAAATCCCTGTTGATACTCACACAGCAGAGGAAAATGCCCCAGCTACCCAAACTCCTACCATCACTGTCCCTTCTGCTCCAGAAGACATGGCACCAGAAGACCTGGTTCAAGATGGCCCTTCTCAACCTCAGTTCAGAATGGTGCACTACCCCATGTGCCAAACAGAGAAGATAATGAGGATGAAGATAGCCAACCTGCTCAAGTCCACTACCCCTGGAGTTGATGAGAATTCAATCCAGTTTGAACAAGTGCTTAGGGTATGCACTTGGATTGAGCTCAGAAGAGATGATGTAGATGACCTTCTTGAGGTCATGGAAGGTATGGGAGGAAAGGAAAACTTCCTCGAATGGGAGATGGAGCAAAAGGAAGTTGCTCAAGTTCGATCCTTTGCTCAGCTGCTATCAGATGAGGCACTGACTGCAGTTTGCAACCGGATTTTAGGAATCCCCACTGCTGATGTCTCTATCCCAGAAGGCTCATCGGATCAGCAGACAACTGAACAAGCAAAGTTGAAGGAATCAGCTGCACCAGCCTTGGTGGAAGACTCAGCTGCACCTGCAGAAGACTCAGCTGCACCTGCACCTGCACCTGCAGAAGACTCAGCTGCATCAGCTGACAAAGAAAAGATTGACAGAGAAGTAGTCAGAGTACCAGCTCACTTCAGACCTTCGGACAATCTGACTCACTTCATTGACGATCAAGAGGATGCAGGCAGACGAATCATGACCCATCTGACTAAGGCCACTACCTGCTACCTCAATGAGGAGTACCTATCAGCCGAAGAAAGAGGCAAAGCATTAATTGTTCATCCAAAGCCTGAAGGTACACCCTCTACTTCTACCCCATCTGTTGACCATACAACAGACATCTGCTCCCAGGTCAAAGCTGCAATAGACTTGCACTTTGAGAAAGGTTTAGGCCTGCACCTAGGAAGATATGTTGAGAAAGCTGCAAGGGAACAGAAGACTCGTCTTCATGACCAGATTCTTGACATTGAAGACAAGTTTGGTGAAGCACTTCATCAGCAGATAGGAGAATACTTGAGTACCTATCAGAAGTTGTCAGCTGACACCTCCAAAAGGTTTGCTGATCTTTACAGTGATGAGAAGCACCGCATGGAGACCACCTACAAGTCCAGAATTGAAGAAGCTGAAGCACGAGCCAAAGAAGGTCAAGCCCTTCTTAAGGCAGTTGCAGAGGAGAACGAGAAATTGCAGACTCAGCTGAAGGAGACAACAGCCAAGTTGGAAGCACTTACAACTAGATTTGAAGTTGCCTCCTCCTCTAATTCACATGCTGAAGTTCTAGAGCACAGCATAACCCATCTGACCCAAGTTGCCAAGGTCAATGCCATGGCACTGAATCAAACTCTGAAAGTGGAAATCATGAATTCCATGAAGCCTTTTGCGGCTGCACTTGCTGAAGCCAAAAAGGGGGAAGATGTGTTGATAAAGGCTTTAGAGAAGTCTACTGCCCAGCAAGCTGAACTGGTAGTAGCACAAGATGACTTGACTGAAACCTTGGGTGGTTTAAAGAGCAAAATCAAGAACAGGCAAGGCAAAGGCAAAGAAATTGCTCTAGAAGATACTCAAGCCCTCACTCAAGCTCCTGCCAAGAGTCTACAGATCACTGCTCCTGTAGAACAAGTTCCTGAAAAGAGAATGACAAGGAAAAGAAAGGCAGATGAGCAAGCTCAGTCAGCTCAGACCAGCAAGAAATCAGCTCCAGCAGAGCCTACTGCAGAAGAGAAAGAGACTCTAGAGTTGAAGAAAAAGAAATTGCTTGAAACTCAAGAGCTTAAGCAAAAGAAGCTGAATGATGCGAAGGCAGTCAAAGCCAAATTTGAAAGAAGAATTGCCAAACTCAGGAAAGCAATGAAGGACAAAGCACAAGAAGACAGTGTCTTGGTGTTTGATAGCAATTATGTGGATTACTTAGCCCTTCAAGATGAGCTACCAAGATGGTATCCCCTGAAGAAGAAGTGGCAAATTCAACACCACATAGTAAGGAAATTTGGCCCTCTCCCTTCTTATGAAGAAGAATTTCTTCAATTCTCCCAGTTCATGAACATTGAAGATCCAGAGTTCTGGGAAGAAATTGTCAAGACAGCCAAAGGACTTGACAACTGCAGAATCTTAACTCCTGAAGAACCCAAATGGGATGCACCCCTTCTGGATTCAGGAAGAGCCAACATGATAGAAATCAAGAAGATTCTGTACAAGATCTATGAAGAGGAGAATGTTACAGATGTACAGCACATGGAAGAAGTTCGAGCTCGTCTGTACCTTGCCTACCGCGTTTGAAGATCAGAAGACCTGATGAAGACTACTTTAGAAGTTTAAAGAAACTATTACTTGTAATCTGTAAAAGCTCTATATATATTCAAGTTATAGTTCTTTTTGCTTTCAAGACAAACTCTCATTGTCTTCATCAGATACTTTAGTCTTAGCATGTTATAAACTCTTATCTTATTTCATTAAGAGCATTTATCAAGTATAGTTTTGGCTTCATCAAAAAGGGGGAAATTGTTGGGATATAAATTCACCCTAAGCCCCACTTGATGTTAGAATAGTTTTGATGGCCAAAACACTTAGAGTTTATAAATGTAATAGGATCAGCTGACTTGTATAGAACAGCTTAGACTAGTCTTGTGTGATCATCTGTATTGATATCAGCTGATCAGCACAGTCCTGGCTTACATGCCTATCCTCAAGATGAGAAGAGTAGAAGACATGAAGACTAGAAGATCCTTGAAGACCAGATAAGTTAAGGTGCTTGTATACCTACTTATCTGATGGAGTCCCAGATTGAAGATGGCCTAAAGCAGTACAAAGAATTTCCAGATCAGAAGAGTGTTACTCTACTGATATCAGAAGACAGAAGACCTAAGGCCAGAAGAGTAGTCAGAAGACTTGAAGTACAGATCAGAAGACTATGTGCTCTTCCAGGACTCGGGTGATTCCTAAGTCATCTTGCAATTCAAACGAAGACCTACCTTATTTAGAAGATTGACATGATCCCAGGATTGAAGCAATCAAGCGGCTGGAATCAAGGAATCAAGCTATTATGGAAAGATTGCTCAAACGGCTAGTCAACTCCAACGGCTAGTTGCAACCAATCTCCATTATAAATACAAGAGGATGAGAAATCACAAACAAGAAGTCACAAGAGAGAATTCAACAAGCCAAGCAAGCAATCAAAGCTAAAGCCATACTATTCTAAGAATTCTCAAAAGAGCCAGAAACCATTAGATTATCTATAGCTCTTAAGTGATTTCTATCCAACCCCTAAGAACCTGAAACCTGTTCATATTGTATATCAATTGTTTTAGGCATAGTGGTTAAGCAAATTATAAGCTTGAACCATTAGTTGGATACACCTCAAAAACCCCAAACCCTCACCGAAAGGTTAAAGTTTTTGAACCCCTTAAAGTGCAAGTGCTTACAATCACTTGTGGAGACCGTAGCTGTTAGGACGGCTCAGATCTCAAAGTCCTAACCTTGGGACTATAAAGGTCAAGACCCTTGTAATTTGTGGTAAATTAAAGGGATTAAACATCACGTGTGGACGTGAGAGTGGACGTAGGAACGTATATCCGAACCACTATAAATCCAGTGTCATTTACTTTCTGCACTTTACATTTCTGTCTTTACATACATTATTATATAGTGCATACTGTGATTTCAACATTCTTCAAAACAAGGCCATGACTTTCAAACCAGCATCAGCTGTGTATTTTCATTAAGCAAAACAAGTTGAACACTTTTATAAGAATTACAAGAATGAGTCTAAACCAGGGCCACCACAATTCCGCATATAACCTCCTCAGTCAGATCACTATAGTCATCTGGAGCAGCAGACTTGCAGTCCAGTTGACATAGCAATCAGAAGAGGTTCTGAACTCTGTTTGAAAAAGTTTTAAATTCTATTCACCCCTCCCATCTAGACTTTAATCCCATTCACTACTCGTTCAGGGACCAACATCAACACAAGAGTTATAGTGGTTTAGAGACTCAAGCTCCTACATCCACTTTCCCTGATTTAATAGGATAATTCCTTTTCTCTTGGAATTACTTGTTTTAGAGTGCCAAGGTGCACTTGATCAACCACACCACTCATTGGTGCCTTGATACCTAGGATATCAGAGTCCTAGTACTCTCTTCTCAACTCAGAATTGAACTGTTCTTCTCTCAACAGTCAATTCCTACCACTTCTACTACAACAACCTTCTATGTCTCTTTTGGAAAGGTATAAGGGTTGATGTTGGTTTCAACTAGTTTGAGATATCCTTTACAATGAGCTCAGTGTAAAAATGATAGGATATCTCACTAAGCTTGTATGGATATACAATGAAGAATAGCTTAGAAGAAGTGTTAGGAGACTAAGAGTGTCTCTTGAAAGCTTGAAGAGTCTTATGAGCTTGTAGCTTCAGGATTGTTGATGCTAGTTGGATGCTTTCAAATGGTCTCCACACTTCTGTATTTATAGAACAATTTGAGGATTTGCCCGTTGGAAAGACAGCCTCAATTGTCTATATTTGTATTCCTTGAACTTTGCAACTGGAAGACAAATTCTTGAAAGTGACGTGTCCTTCATTTGGGAAGTAAACGGCTGTGTGCACCTTGTCGTGACTTTGATATTCACTTGATCAAACATGGACATCACTTCTGTTAGTTGGTCTTGTGATAAGGACAACATTCCTTATCACTTGGATAATTCTACATATCTTTCAGCAGAGTTTGCTTATCAGCACTGTTGGCTTGCTCTTCAGATGACTTGACTCTTTCTCTTTCCATGCATGTGTCTTGACGGTCTTAGAGCATTCATAACTTTGGTTCAGTAGTATTGACCTTATCAGCACAGTTGGGATTGTCTTGCACCAAATCTGATTCAAGTGTGCTGAGACAACTCTGCTGCTCAAACCTTCTGATCTTTGATATTTACATCAATAGACTTAGTTTTGATGATGCATTTAATCCAGATGATCTTCAGATAGGTTGTTGTACTACTGAGCTGACTTGATCAGCACAATTGTCCATTGAGTACATTCAGCAGATTTAAGGTCAATTTGATTCTGAGCCTTGAGGGGACTTGATTCTTGTGATCTTCTAGTCATATGTTCCCCCTCAACTTGTGCATCTAATATACTAAGAGCTGCCTAACATTCCAGCTTCTCAACTAGCCTTAAGCTACATGTTCTAACATTCTTAGAACATGTTTAATCAATCATTGACTTAATCATTTGGCATCTCTTAAGGGGTTTTGGTATCTTAATCAAAACTTCTCATTTTATTCCCAACAAATAAATTGGAGCTAACCCCAAACGAGATCAAGGAGAGCAGTTTTGACCGCGTAGCTAAGAATCTCATCCTTAGTACTCTCTCTAATGCTTACTTAGGCAAAAATTTTAAATGTAAAACTACTAAATAAATGTGGGATACCCTTACCATTATGTACAAAGGTATCGAACAAATAAAAAAAAGTTAACAACTATTGTGCAGAAATTTAAAACTTTCAAGATGTTGTCGGGAGAGACGATCGATCAACTCGATCACAAATTCACCAACATCATAACGAAATTGAATCCATTGGCAAAGAGTATATGAAGAGAGAGGTCAACCTCAACATGTTGAACTCACTGGCCCTAAGGTAGCGGATGGAGGTTATTGAAATAAAGGACACCAATAATTTATCCGAGTGGCATGTACAAACCCAATTCCAAACACCTCAATGCTTATAAGTTCGATTTCAATCTTTAGGGAGTGACAAAGGAAGAAAACCCATCGACATCATCTTCTAAGGTTGTTGCTTTTAAATAAAACTTCAGCTGCCCACCAAGAATCAGGTAGCCGACCTGCCAGCTGTGTAGAAGAAGAACCTGAGGGATCTGATCCTATCCTTAAAGAATAGGTGACACTCA